>CM037792.1:20487582-20537582 GCA_021229015.1 Solen grandis | reverse complement strand
TCACATGCCAGCGGACCGTGTTTGATCCTGGGCTGGGTAGAGTTTGTTATACAAGTTTCAAAACAATACCTTATGAGGTTCAGTAATAAGTCAGGTGGTACAAAAAAGCTTCACCGTTATAGCAACGCCAACGGTCTGGTGAATAGATTAGCTTTCCTTATTCTTCAAATAGTCGAGCTAAAAAAACTAGCCCACCATCTGGAGGCCTCACTTTCCAAGGGATCAACAATGCTTAAACAATTATGGTAGAAGACCATAATCAATCAATCAATTAGTGCAAAACAAAATTTAATTCTAAACATTGGTTTATGATGAGAAGAATTTTGAAATTTTTTACATCGTGTATTTATCAGCAGCAAACTTTTGATGACGCAAAACAGATGATGGACAGAAAAGCTCACCATGAGCATGGTCTGCTCTGGTAAGCTAAACAAGCAGGGTCAACTGTGTCACACAGAACGTCCAAGATACGTAGCCTGACTGACCTGTATGTTCCTGTGTCAAAATTAGTCCCTATGGGGTAAAGGGTAAAGGACCCAATAATTAGAAGGCTAGTACAGAACGCCTGGCATATCTGTACTGAGCAATAAGAATGATGCCAACTGGTATTTGAGCAAACAACAGATATAGTATTCTAATATAACAACACAATATCAAATTGTGAAATTGTTTAACTATAAATCATTAACAAAACTGATTCTTTACATAAACAAGAGGGCCATGATGGCCCTGGATCGCTCACCTGAGTACCATTGCTACAACTGATTACAAGGTTTTTAAACAGACAAGAATTCTGATATAACTCAATCTTAAACATTTTAGCCCTGACAATACTACACACCAAATATATAAGCACTGGGCATTATGGACTTAGTGCGGGGTCATTTATCTCCAAAGGGCCACCATTTTGAAAATCTTGATAATGAACCATTAGATGATGCTACATACCAAATATCTAAGCTCTAGGCCTAATGGATTCATAGAAGAAGATTTTTAAAGATTTTCCTATATAACTCTATGTTAAACAAGTGACCCCTGGTGCGGGGTCATTTATCACCATAGGGCTATGATTTGTACAATCTTGGTAATGAACCATAAGATGATGCTACATACCAAATATCTAAGCTCTAGGCCTAATGGATTCATAGAAGAAGATTTTTAAAGATTTTCCTATATAACTCTATGTAAAACAAGTGACCCCTGGTGCGGGGTCATTTATCACTAGGGCATGATTTGTACAATCTTGGTAATGGCCCATAAGATGATGCTACATACCAAATATCTAAGCTCTAGGCCTAATGGATTCATAGAAGAAGATTTTTAAAGTTTTTTCTATATAACTCTATGTAAAACAAGTGACCCATGGTGCGGTGTCATTTATCACCATAGGGTCATGATTTGTACAATCTTGGTAATAAACCATAAGATGATGCTTCATACCAAATATCTAATCTCTAGGCCTTATGGATTCATAGAAGAAGATTTTTAAAGATTTTCCTATATAACTCTATGTAAAACAAGAGGGCCATGATGGCCCTGGAGCGCTCACCTGAGTACCATTGCTACAACTGATTACAAGGTTTTTAAACAGACAAGAATTCTGATATAACTCAATCTTAAACATTTTAGCCCTGACAATACTACACACCAAATATATAAGCACTGGGCCTTATGGTTTCAGAGGAGAAGACTAAGTGCGGGGTCATTTATCTCCAAAGGGCCACCATTTTGAAAATCTTGATAATGAACCATTAGATGATGCTACATACCAAATATCTAAGCTCTAGGCCTAATGGATTCATAGAAGAAGATTTTTAAAGATTTTCCTATATAACTCTATGTTAAACAAGTGACCCCTGGTGCGGGGGCATTTATCACCATAGGGTCATGATTTGTACAATCTTGGTAATAAACCATAAGATGATGCTTCATACCAAATATCTAATCTCTAGGCCTTATGGATTCATAGAAGAAGATTTTTAAAGATTTTCCTATATAACTCTATGTAAAACAAGTGACCCCTGGTGCGGGGTCATTTATCACCGTAGGGCTATGATTTGTACAATCTTGGTAATGAACCATAAGATGATGCTACATACCAAATATCTAAGCTCTAGGCCTAATGGATTTTTAAAGATTTTCCTATATAACTCTATGTAAAACAAGTGACCACTGGTGCGGGGTCATTTATCATCGTAGGGCTATGATTTGTACAATCTTGGTAATGGCCCATAAGATGATGCTACATACCAAATATCTAAGCTCTAGGCCTAATGGATTCATAGAAGAAGATTTTTAAAGATTTTCCTATATAACTCTATGTTAAACAAGTGACCCCTGGTGCGGGGCATTTATCACCATAGGGCTATGATTTGAACAATCTTGGTAATGAACCATAAGATGATGCTACATACCAAATATCTAAGCTCTAGGCCTAATGGATTCATAGAAGAAGATTTTTAAACATTTTCCTATATAACTCTATGTAAAACAAGTGACCCCTGGTGCGGGGTCATTTATCACCGTAGGGCTATGATTTGAACAATCTTGGTAATGAACCATTAGATGATGCTACATACCAAATATCTAAGCTCTAGGCCTAATGGATTCATAGAAGAAGATTTTTAAAGATTTTCCTATATAACTCTATGTAAAACAAGTGACCCCTGGTGCGGGGTCATTTATCACCGTAGGACTATGATTTGTACAATCTTGGTAATGGCCCATAAGATGATGCTACATACCAAATATCTAAGCTCTAGGCCTTGCAGTTTTGCAGAAGAAGATTTTCAAAGTTTGCATTTTTAAAATCTATTTTTAGCTCCTGTGACCTACTTTTTTAACCAATCTGAATAATTTGTACAACTTTGATAGAGGGCATCATAAGGATGATTCCTGTGAAGTTTGGTCAAAATCCCTTCAGCGGTTCATGAGGAGATGTTGTTTAAAGCAAATTGTTGACGACGGACGCACGCACGCACGCACGCACGCACGGACGACGGACGACGGACAAAAGGCGATCACAATAGCTCACCATGAGCACGTTGTGCTCAGGTGAGCTAACAAGTGACCCCTAGTGCGGGGTCATTTATCACCATAGGGCTATGATTTGTACAATCTTGGTAATGGCCCATAAGATGATGCTACATACCAAATATCTAAGCTCTAGGCCTAATGGATTCATAGAAGAAGATTTTTAAAGATTTTCCTATATAACTCTATGTAAAACAAGTGACCCCTGGTGCGGGGTCATTTATCATCGTAGGGCTATGATTTGTACAATCTTGGTAATGGCCCATAAGATGATGCTACATACCAAATATCTAATCTCTAGGCCTTATGGATTCATAGAAGAAGATTTTTAAACATTTTCCTATATAACTCTATGTAAAACAAGTGACCCCTGGTGCGGGGTCATTTATCACCGTAGGGCTATGATTTGTACAATCTTGGTAATGAACCATAAGATGATGCTACATACCAAATATCTAAGCTC
Source organism: Solen grandis (assembly GCA_021229015.1). Lineage (NCBI taxonomy): Eukaryota > Metazoa > Mollusca > Bivalvia > Adapedonta > Solenidae > Solen > Solen grandis. The sequence goes on along the minus strand of CM037792.1, from coordinate 20,534,086 downwards.
TAGGCCTTATGGATTCATAGAAGAAGATTTTTAAAGCTTTTCCTATATAACTCTATGTAAAACAAGTGACCCCTATTGCGGGGGCATTTATCACCGTTTGGCTATGATTTGAACAATCTTGGTAATGAACCATAAGATGATGCTACATATGAAATATCTAAGCTCTAGGCCTTATGGATTCATAGAAGAAGATTTTTAAAGTTTTTCCTATATAAATCTATGTTAAACAAGTGACCCCTGGTGCGGGGGCATTTATCACCATAGGGCTATGATTTGAACAATCTTGGTAATGAACCATAAGATGATGCTACATACCAAATATCTAAGCTCTAGGCCTAATGGATTCATAGAAGAAGATTTTTAAAGTTTTTCCTATATAACTCTATGTAAAACAAGTGACCCATGGTGCGGGGTCATTTATCACCATAGGGTCATGATTTGTACAATCTTGGTAATGAACCATAAGATATGCTTCATACCAAATATCTAACTCTAGGCCTTAGGTTGAAGAAGATTTTTAAACTTTTCCTATATAACTCTACCCCTGGTGCGGGGTCATTTATCACCGTAGGGCTATGATTTGTACAATCTTGGTAATGAACCATAAGATGATGCTACATACCAAATATCTAAGCTCTAGGCCTTATGGATTCATAGAAGAAGATTTTTAAAGCTTTTCCTATATAAATGTTAAACAAGTGACCCCTGTGCGGGGTTGCTATGATTTGAACAATCACAAGTGACCCCTGGTGCGGGGGCATTTATCACCATAGGGCTATGATTTGAACAATCTTGGTAATGAACCATAAGATGATGCTACATACCAAATATCTAACTCTAGGCCTATGGATTCATAGAAGAAGATTTTTAAATTTTCCTATATAACTCTATGTAAAACAAGTGACCCATGGTGCGGGGTCATTTATCACCATAGGGTCATGATTTGTACAATCTTGGTAATGAACCATAAGATGATGCTTCATACCAAATATCTAATCTCTAGGCCTTATGGATTCATAGAAGAAGATTTTTAAACATTTTCCTATATAACTCTATGTAAAACAAGTGACCCCTGGTGCGGGGGCATTTATCACCGTAGGGCTATGATTTGAACAATCTTGGTAATGAACCATTAGATGATGCTACATACCAAATATCTAAGCTCTAGGCCTAATGGATTCATAGAAGAAGATTTTTAAAGATTTTCCTATATAACTCTATGTAAAACAAGTGACCCCTGGTGCGGGGTCATTTATCACCGTAGGGCTATGATTTGTACAATCTTGGTAATGGCCCATAAGATGATGCTACATACCAAATATCTAAGCTCTAGGCCTTGCAGTTTTGCAGAAGAAGATTTTCAAAGTTTGCATTTTTAAATCTATTTTTAGCTCCTGTGACCTACTTTTTTAACCAATCTGAATAATTTGTACAACTTTGATAGAGGGCATCATAAGGATGATTCCTGTGAAGTTTGGTCAAAATCCCTTCAGCGGTTCATGAGGAGATGTTGTTTAAAGCAAATTGTTGACGACGCACGCACGCACGCACGCACGCACGCACGGACGACGGACGACGGACGACGGACAAAAGGCGATCACAATAGCTCACCATGAGCACGTTGTGCTCAGGTGAGCTAAAAAGACAAATATCATTATTTGAAGCAATGTTAATGGTATCATCTGACAACTGTATAACAGACTTCTTTCCCAATTAAAGCTATAAAATATGTTTAAGCCTATTCTCTAATAAATAAAACAAGAGGACCAAGATGGCCCTGAATCGCTCACCTGAAATTTTGCCTTCATTGTCGTTTATAACATAGTCATACTGAATACATAATCCATGCAGAATTACAAGAAGATAATCATAATTCCATACAAATACTGTATCTGTGGTCCAAATTTTGATGGTCATAGCTATAAAATCAATTTGACCCCAGGGTCATGATTTGAACAATCTTGGTAGAGGTCCACTTGACAATGCTACATACCAAATATCTAAGCTCTAGGTCCTTCAGTGTTGCAGAAGATCTGCATTTTTAAAATCTGTTTTTAGCACCTGTGACCTAATTTTTTAACCAATCAAAACAATCTGAGCAATTTTGATAGAGGACCTCATAAGGATCTATCCTTTGAAGTTTGGTCAAAATCCATTTTGCAGTTTAGGAAATGCTGTAAAGGAAATTGATTACTGACAGACATACGGACAGATGCCAGACACGGGCCTATCCTAATAGTTCACCATAAGCATACTGTGCTCAAGTGAGCTAAAAAAGAAAGAAAAAAGAACCCTCCAAATACATGTTCATTTGAGGCAAACCATCAGTGTCATTGAGCAACATTTATATTGTTTTATAACATTGTTTTTACACTGTAAATTCTATTCTGAAAAAGGTAAATACAAAGACTAATGGACAAACAGTGGCCAAAATTACATAAACAAAACCATTTAAAACCATGGGTATGTAGAAAAGACTTTTTTATTTAACGTCTTAAGTCAAGTATTTAATTTTGCTATCATTAAATTGGTAAAAAAATTGCAGCTGATAATGAGATTTATCTGCAACCAAAATATCATACAGGTAGTTTGGTATCCTATTTTCCCAGAACCATAACAGTCAGATAGACTAATATCATTAACCTTTACGGTGAGGCAAACCATCAGTGTCATTTGCGACCAGTGCAGACCAAGGTCAATCTGCACATCTGTGCAGCCAATCTGAAGCTTATTTGTCTAATCTCTATTATTCTCAAAATCACGAACAGGTATGCTTTAATACCACAATTTTTATGTCAAATTACGTATCAAATTTTGAATAGCTTAACAAATGTGAACTACAAGCAATTGTCTGTGCTGCTCTAGAGGATTGCATCCCTCAAAACCATAAACATTATCCAATATAAAAGGTAAGTAATAATTATTGATATAATTTGTTTGTTTTTCATTTTTCATGAAAAGAAATGGGTCAACTGCTATCCCTCACATCAGGTACGATAACACCAACATTCACTGACAATCCAATGGTACCTAAATTATTATAAAAATCAATATGCTATTACAACAGACTGTTATGCATTTTTTTTTTTAAATAAATTAACAAAAAATGCATAGGCTTCACAGAATTGACAGTTTTAACTAAATATAAAGAATGAATATAAAGCACCATAAACTATAACAAAATGTACAAAACTTTTTTAAGGCAAGATACTAAATGTATTTAGAATTCAACATCAACCTAAATATCTGAATTTATGTACATAACTTGTTTATAAAATAAATATTTATGGAATAAAGAAAACTACAATTGTCTAAGAATGTATAAATGGTTACCCATTTGTACAAGAGGACATAGTATATATGTACAGTAGTATAAATGTACTGGCTGTATGTTCAAAGTACTGAGAGAGAAAGTGAAGTTACTTCAAGAGAACTGTGAGGGTCAGTATAGGGCTTGCTACTGAGACAGGCTGGGGGCAAGTAAGGGGACTTTGTCAGACTATTGTGATATAACTGTATGTATTCTCAACAAGTTTACAATGGTATCCCATGATCTCTAAGGCATTTACATTGTTTAAACTGATCGTTAGTTTTTACAGAAATGTTCTTACGTAAAATTTCTCCAATTTATACTTAAATTGGTCTTATTATGGTGACAAAGCAATTAAAACAATATATTTCAAAAGTTTTAACAGATGTCAGTGCCATAACCATTTTGAATGTTATGGGTGAACAAAATCAGGTGGCATTTGGTGGATATCCAGAAGATGTTGACATGACGGTTCAGTCATTTATTAGAGAGATCAAACAAACTTTTATTTATCTATATAGCTTTACTATATAATAGTTGGGTACCCGGTTAATGATTTAATACCCAGGTAGAAGCATTACCCGACCTGATACCCAGGTACTCAAGTACTTGTCCCAGCTCTACTAAATAATTATAAAGACAGCCAATCCAAACCAGCTTGCACACACTTGCATTAAAGTCAATCCCCTAAAACCATGCATGAATATAAGCTTTAGCAAAATACAGACACTAACATGTAAAACAATCTAAAATCTAAAATGTATTGTTTCATGGTGAATATGCTGCTAGAGCATAACCCATAATAACCTTTGGGCATCATAAATATAAATAAACAAGAAAGGCTATGATGGCCATAGGTAGCTTACCTAATTAAAAAAAGTCTGTTTGCTTAAGGACCCAAATAAATTTACCAATCTTAGTACAGGGACACCCGTACCAAAATAGATCAAAATCTGACTCTCAGTATTTTTTGTATTTTTTTTAAGGGAGGGAATAAGGGAGGGAATAAAGTTTTCACAATACATGTATAATTCTTAGGCAAACTAATCCCAACCCTAGCTGCCATGCTTTTCATGGATCAGAATATTTTGAACATTCTTGTTAGAGGCTTACCCAATTTAAGGAACATCTGTGCCAAAATATTTTCAAATCTGGCCACTGGTTTTAAATTTTTCTTTCCATTGCCTCTGCAAACAGATTTCTACATTGAAATATTCTATACTTAATTTTTCCCTTTCTACTGCCTCTAAAAACCCTCAAAAATATTAATTTTTTGCTCACAGACTCTGCAGCAGCAATGATCATACTGTACTTGTATGGACCAGATACATGTATTGATGCAACTCAGGCCTTGAGTCTGCCTTAACAAGAGTGCCAGTACTGCCACAATATACGCCGCCACAAAATATAAAGACCAAGAGGGTCCTTTTAATTATTGCTTTTAACATTTCTGTAAGCATAAGCTCATAAAGAAGTCTGTGAGACCAATTAATTTAGCTGAACAGAGACAGAACCCTTAAAAGGCTTCCAATATGAAAGTAGGTCAAATAGCAGTATCAATATGAATCCTTTTTTCTTTCTCCGCATAACTCTTGCAAAAATCACTGTACCAGAAAATCCCTTCTTTATGCACTTTTACCAGTTTAGAAACTTGAGTTGTGTTTTCAAGAAACCATGTTTAGAAAGACATAACTATTGCAAATATTGATGAACATCAAAATCCATGCTTTGTGCATATCTACCCAGTATAGTAATGACATTGCCTAAGTTTTGAAAAGATTAGGTCAGAAACATACAAGGAATTGCATTAACAAGGCTGAAAAATCAATCAGCTATAGAGGCTAAGTTTCAAGGGACATAAATCTTGTAAAAATCAATGAACTGGAAAATTGCCACTTCATGCACAGTTACCCATTATAGTAATGATATTGACCAAGTTTTAAAAAGATTCATTCAGAAACATAGGAGGAGTTGTGTTTACAAGATATGGACGTACAGACAAAACTTGGTCAATGTCATTACTATAATGGGTAGATGTGCATGAAGTGGCGATTTTCCAGTTCATTGATTTTTACAAGATGTGTGTCCCTTGAAGATGATGCCAATATACGATCGCCTCCGGCGGCATATAAAAACTCAGATTTGTTTTTCTCATCATTTTTGAGCAGAAATGTAATGTTTAGAGTTTTCAAAATTAAAAAGGAAACAAGAGGGCCAAGATGGCCCTGTGTTGCTCACCTGAGTAAGATAGCTGTGTTAGGCATAATGACAAAAAATCTGGCATCTAAAGTGTTTTTCTAACATTTGACTAAGTGACTTACATATTGACCCTACCTGAATTTGCACTCAACTGGGAATTCATGCAGTCATCATTCATATCAAGTTTAATGAAGACTGGAACAAAAATGTAGGCCTCTTGAGTGTTCACAAGATTTTTCTAAGATTTGACCTAGTGACCAAGTTTTTGACCTCATGTGACTCATTTTCGAACTCATCCAATATATCAATTAGACAAACATCCTGACCAAATCGATTGAAGATTGGGCTAAAACTGTGGTCTCTATAGAGAGTTCACAAGGTTTTTCTAAGATTTGACCTGGTGACCTAGTTTTTGACCACATACCCATTTTCAACTCATCCAAGATATCATTTAGACAAACATCCTGACCAAACTTTATGAAGATTGGGCCAAAACTGTGGCCTCTAGAGTGTTCACAAGGTTTTTCTAAGATTTGACCTGGTGACCTAGTTTTTGACCCAACATTACCCATTTTCGAACTCATCCAAGATATCATTTAAACAAACACCTGACCCTTTTTCATGAAGATTGGGCAAAACTGTGGCCTCTAGAGTGTTCCAGTTTTTCAAGATTTGACCTTGACTAGTTTTTGACCCCACATGACCCAATTTCGAACTCATCCGAGATATCATGTAGACAAATATCCTGACCAAATTTTATGAAGATTGGGCCAAAACTGTGGCCTCTAGAGTGTTCACAGGGTTTTTCAAGGATTTGACCTAGTGACTTAGTTTTTGACCCCACATGACCCAATTTCGAACTCATCCAAGATATCATGTAGACAAATATCCTGACCAAGTTTCATGAAGATTGGGCCAAAGTTGTGGCCTCTAGAGTGTTCACAAGGTTTTTCTAAGATTTGACCTAGTGACCTAGTTTTTTACCCCACATGACCCAATTTCGAACTCATCCGAGATATCATGTAGACAAACATCCTGACCAAGTTTCATGAAGATTGGGCCAAAACTGTGGCCTCTAGAGTGTTCACAAGCAATTGTTGATGACGGACGACTGACGACGCACGACGGACAAAAGGCGATCACAAAAGCTCACCCGAGCACAAGTGCTCAGGTGAGCTAAAAACTCAGTTACTGACAAATTATGTTAAACTTCATATAATTGGGGATTAAGAATTAAGTCCAAGCAAAAACTATACAGGAAATGAATGAATTATGGCCCTCAACAGAACATACACATGTTACATACATGTATTAACAAATGTTGGATGATTTGAGAAGATCTTCACTCTTCCACGTACCTCATGTTAAATATCTGTCTATAATATCAACGGTAAGCTGCAGTGTCCAGCAACATTTCAGCCAAGACTGGTTTACCAGACCTGCAGTGTCCAGTAACATTTCAGCCAAGACTGGTTTACCAGACCTGCAGTGTCCAGCAACATTTCAGCCAAGACTTTACCAGACCAATTACCCTGATTATTCTGTGTCTCTGCTAATGGTTACCCATCACAGGACACATCCAATGGAACTGAAGCCATGCCTATTTTTTCTACAGAATGAATATCAACCTAAGCACTTAAAATAAAATTTCCTTTTTAAAGGAAAGCCTGTAAAGTTTATTATTAGCCAGTCTTACCAAAGAATCTGTTGCTTTTAAAAACAATACAACCAATTTTTCTACAAAAACCAAAATTAAAAAAAAAAGAGTTATATAACTTGATGTTCTTTAATCCCTGAAAAACTTTATAAAGTTTCTAGTCCATCCCGTAACTGATAACTGAGATAAGCATGATAGCATGATGTATACAAAACTTAAGTCCAAAAAGGGCCATAAATGGAATTAAATTTGGTCAAGAGTTATCTTACTTGTTTCAATGCCTTTAGATACCTTACTTAAGTATCTAATCAATAAGCATTGCTGATTACTGATGATAGTAAGTTGCACGCAAAACATTAACCAAAGTATCATTGACCAAGATGCCAATGCTCAGGTCTGTAGGATGGCTTTCCTTTTTCTTTGAAGAGTCAAGTTAAAAACTATGTACCACTGACACCTTTTCAGCCAGATGTGATTTCTTATAGTCAATCTGATTTTATAATGAACATGATGATTAATACTGTTATATTTGACATAGATCCATTGAGAGTACATTTAACAGTCATGTGTATAAATTGTACTTTCAAATACAATCATCAAAAATATCATGCTTACATTGGTCTATTTTATTCTATCTTTATTGATCTTTACTATCCTATGCTGCATGTTAAAACCTTGATAGCACCAGGACTATAATGAGGTAACACTGTGCACTGCTTTAAAAATGAATACGTTTTTGTAATAAGACAACCTAAAGATCTCCAATTTTGTGTTACTACAATGTTTAAAGTTGACTATATTTTATAACAATAAACTTTATATAAAATATTTCTATTCTCTATAATGGAACATTTTGAGTTGAGAAAAGACTTGAATTAAAAAAAGATAAGAAACAAGGACCAGAAGCCAGTTTCATGTAACTTTGTACAAAAAAAAAAATAACAAGAGGGCCATGATGGCCCTGAATCGCTCACCTGATTATAAATGAGCAACATATGTTGGATTTTTTATATTCACCTACTTTTTGACCCCACATGACCCAAATTTGAATTTGTCCAAGATATTATGGAAACAGACATTCCAACCAAGTTTCTAGAGTGTAAACAAGGTTTTTATAACGATTTACCTCATGACCTACTTTTTAACCCCACATGACCCATATTCAAACTTGTCCAAGATTTTATGAAGACAAACATTCTGACCAAGTTTCATGAAGATTGGGCCAAAAATGTGGCCTCTAGAGTGTTAACAAGGTTTTTATAAGATTTGACCTCGTGACCTACTTTTTGACCCCACATGACCCAAATTTAAAAACATGTCCAAGATTTTATGGAGACAAACATTCTGACCAAGTTTCATGAAGATTGGGCAAAAATGTGGCCTCTAGAGTGCTAACAAGCCAAATTGTTGATGATGCACAACGGATGACGGACGCCGGTCGAAGGGCCATCACAAAAGCTCACCTAGAGCACGTTGTGCTCAGGTGAGCTAAAAAAAAATAAAAAAATATCACTGTTTACAAAAATCCATAGACATAAAATAGTTATATCCTTGTGACTTCACATAAAGTGTTAAGTTTGTATAATGCAATGAAATGGGCCACAGTCCAGTTTGTGTAAATAAGAAATCAGTAGACATAATCATTTTATGGATTACTTTGATCAAATTTGTTCATACAAAGTTACCTGAACTAAGCCCCTGGTCTCTATCCTGTACTACAGTAAGGATACTATGATGAAGAATAGGGCTGGCGTACAGTCTCATATATTGTTTTATTGTATTATCTATCAGCCTAGAACCCAGTTCATACAGAATTATATCTTATTTGATGACTGTTTTCATTTTGGCAACAAATGTGTATGCCATTTAAACAAACAAAATACTCTCACTTTCTTTTTGTTTGAAAATTAACCTTATCTGGTTTTACCTGTATATTGTATTGTTACATGAATTGCATAGATAACTTGCCACATATTATATGTGTTGAATGTTACAGACCAAGCCGAGTCAGACATAGGGATGGTGAGACTTGATGTGAAGTTTCACCAGGACATTCTGCTTGAAGCCCTGTCCACAGATGGTACACTTGTAAGGCGTGTCGCCGGTGTGCTGCCGGATGTGCGTCTTCAGGTTCCAGTTGTTCGTGAAAGACTTGCCACAGAATGAGCACACGCAGTTCTTGGTGTTGGTGTGGATCTTGTTGTGTCTGTTTAGTCCGTTCAGAGCAGCAAACTTCATGCCACATGTCTTACACTCGTATGGCCGCTCACCTGTGTGGGACCTGATGTGACGCTTCAAGTACATTAACTTTTTACCTGTGAAGTAACAAGTAATATACTCTTACATTTGAAATAACCAATGTTTTATTTGCATTTCAATTGAAAATTCAAATAAATAAAAAAAAAAAAATTCTTTCTATCCATTGAAAACTTAAAAGAAAAAATAAGTTAATGAAAAAAAGAGTATTCTTCTGAACACATGTGTCACCTGCTGAAGTGTGATGGAATAAGTGTGACGGACAGACAGATCTGATATGGACACATACAGACAGATATCGGAAAAGTTATTCCTATGTGTCACATCTGCTTACAGTAGGTGACACAAAATTGGTTTATCTGAGTACATATATATTATGTATAAATGACACCAAGTACGGTAGACATCTAGATCTTAAACACAGTTCAGTGACAAAAACAGAGATAAAGACTTACTTCTATTTAGAATTTGTTTTTAGATGTTCGGACAGCTTATAATGGGACAATTCTTAAAACATATAATTTACTTTACTAACATACAATTGAGGGACCCTCTTTAACTCCCAAAGCTATCAAGGGTATGACTTATGAAATCAGTATAAAACCAGAAAAGCCTGTAAAAAATCTCCAGGCTGATCATGTTTCATACAGTCAAGAACTTTTTTTAGCACTTTTAGACCATATTCAAGGGTAGATAACTCAAAATAAATCTTACTTATTAATATCTTATAATATTTCTTATTAATGTTTGTGATTTCATTTCAAATCATTATGCAAAATTGAAACCAGTTGATCTTATAGAAGTTCTGTTATTCAGTTATGTTTAAAACTGTAAATATATTGCATTTTTTTCTTTTTAAAAAAAGGGGGGGGGGGAGAAAGTTTAAGGAAAAGTGATATATATTTGCATGAGAGATTACAGTATAAAATTTGTCACATAGAATTTCTAAAAAATTTGTACAGAGACAGGGAATAAAGTACTGAACACTGATTTTGAAACCGTATGATTATTTGAGATATCTGCCCCTGAACTTGCCTGAAAGTGCTTAAATATCACATTCAGGGGCAGATAACTCTAAAAATAAGACGGTGACCCCAAATATTTTTTTCCTAAAAAAGGTTTCTTTTATGATTCTCTATATTCATGCAAAGTTTAAAAAAAATTCTATTGAACAGTTTAAATTTTCCTTTTTTGTCTATATAGAAAATGTAGCAAACTGTCCCTTACACCCTTTAGTAATTTAACTAGATTGAACCTGAACAAAGTTTGACTTACCCAATGAATTGATAGCAAAACCTTTAATCAACCATACATTGTAAATATGATTTACATTTTACAATGAGACAATATTTTTTTCATTCATTCTAGCCACCAGTTTCAGAAGAGAGGATTTTAGAAATTCATGGTAGAGAACACACAATGGATGCAGGATGACTACTATAATATACCTCAAGCATGCTGTGCTCTGGAGAGCAAATACAGAGTAAGAATACCATGTTATGAGAACACTTTAGATCCATGTACCACTAACCTGCATAGCCGCAAATGTGACAGATATAGGGTTTATCATCCTGATGAACTTTGGAATGATCCTTGAGAGCCTCCTTTGACCTAAATTTCATCTCACACTTAGGGCAGTTAATCTCCCGTGTGCCAGTGCAGTATACCAAATGTTTACTGAGCACATTATGGTAGAAGAAGGCCTTCCCACATTGATCACACTGAATATTTTTGGGCATCGTGTGTCGCCTAAGGTGAGAGCGCATGGCCATTGGAGAGCTAAGCTTCTTTTTGCACTGTTTACACTGGAGATCATCAGGGTTATTGTGAACACTTAGATGATCCAGCAGATTCTGTTTGGAAGGCAGGATCTGATCACAGACATAACATTTCAAGTTGTCATTCTTCTCACACACTTTCTGATGTTCTGATACTAGTTTTCTTGACTCAAACTTTACACCACAGTATTTGCATTCTTTGCGCAGAATCTTTTCACTTGCAGAAGCATCCGAATGCACTTTTGCTTGATGAAAATGAAGTCCAGCTTCTGATTTGTACTTTTTATCACACACATCACATACATGTTTCTTTTCACTTTTTTTCTTCTCATATCCATCTCCTCTTTCACATTTCACTCTTCTTTTCCTATCACTTCCTCGAATTTTCCCCTTCTTTATCCAAGCCTTACTTTTCTTGTATGTTTGCTTGTAGACTGACTCATACTCATCCATTTCTTCAGCCCCCTCCACATCACTGGTCTCTGTTTTCACGGAGTCTCCACCACTGTTAGTCATCTTCTCTGTTTCATCCTTTTGCTCTAAATCCTCTTCCATAGCAGCTGTAGAAGGATCTCCCCCTTCATCTCCTTCCTCATCTCTCTCTTCATCTGAGCCCACAGGAGGGTGACCATAACTTATCTTCAGCAAAGTTTTCTTAACACTGCTCTCATGTCCATCACTTTTTTCTCCCTTGTCATCCTCATTACCTCCCTGAACCTCAGATTTAATAATGAGGACTCTGTTCTTCAATTTACTTTTATGTTTTCTCCTCTTTGATTTTCTTGAGACCTGATGTTCTTTGGGCACCTGCTCCTCTGTCTTATAACCACTACCCTGTGTATTGAGCATTTCACCTTGACTATTCTCACTGCCTGTGCTATCTGTCTGCATGCCACTGCAGACTGAGTCAAACCTGGGATACCCAGTCCTGGAGTGGTAATCATAGTAGTATGATCCGCCCTCTACGTGTGTTTCCAGATGTCTGTGAAGGCTACATATTGATGGGAATTCCTGACTGCAACCACCACATCTGAAGATCCTTCCACTGACTGCGCACTGTTGTCTACCATCATCCCCATCATCAGGGATTTTTTCACTGCTGCTTGTACATAAACCTGGTGTTGTTCTTTGTGATGATTCATTCTTCTCATCAATTTTCAAGGAATACTCCCCTAAAATGTTTTTCCTGTTACAGTTTTCAATCTGGGTTTCATAGTTACCATGACCAACACCTAGCCCAATTGTTTCTGATGTTCCTTTATCAATCACTGGGGGCAAGATACGGCTGAATGCAATGTTTTGATCTGGCACAGCAGTTTTAACTGGACCAGACATGTCTGTGTAATCTGTGGTCTTTGCAACATGCTGCGATATTTCTCCATTACCAAACATGGCTGGTAAAGTTGACTTTGCTGATGTGCCTGGGAATCCAAGAAGATTGTAGCGAAAATCCATTCTTTGTCCAAATGTTGGTGAGGAGAAGTAGCCCAGAGATGGGTGTACCTCATTCATGGTTTGACCATAGGTCTGTCGCAGAGTTGTCTCAGCTGTCTTCTCCTGATCAACAGCAGTATACTGGTTGATATACTGGGAGTCTCCTGGTCTGGGCATGAGGAGCTGGTTGGTCATGTAGTCCTGGGACATTCGCCCACTGTACACAACACCCACACTGCCTGGGTACTCCTCCGGCAGACTGTATTGGCCATCTTTTACAGACCCATCCTCCATTTCTGTAAAATACAATAAACATTCATCTTTAGCAGAATTACCATTTTAATAATAATAAAAAATCTTCAAAAAAAAAAGCCAAATTCTTCCTAAAAAGCAAAAAAAAATCACTATGTGTTTTCTTGAGCTCAGCATAAACATTTGAACTTCAAAACATGTAAGTAATATCTATATCAAATACCTATTATTCTTCCAAAAGCAGGGTATATTCTTTGGATAGAAAATCAAATTGTGTGCTACAGATTTGTTACAAGATGTAATCTGTACATATTCATTGACAACAATGTTAACGAGACATAATAAATGAGAAAAAAATCTTCCAATTCAGATCATTCATTTGTTTACAAATATAACAAATTTGCATATTCTGCATATCTTCACCAATTTTCCATAGACAGTCTGTTTGTCTCTGTTGCCAATGCAAAATGTAAACAACGAGAGTATTTTAAAATCAAAATACGAAATTGTGTAATTTAATTAAAATTTTCAATGTGTGTAGGTGTTATTTCAGAGCAGATATTTGCACATTATGTACCATTGGTGTTAATCTACAATATGCCAATGTTATTTTATATTTTCTTTTTCATGAAAATTGAATCATTATGAAATACAATGGCTCTTTAAGTAATTCAGGTTTTAGAACATTCTTTAGTCTTCTTTCATTTCTAAAGTTCATGAAAGACTTACAATCTGTTTTCATAAATGCTGGTAGAACCGGTGGATGCTCCCCTAACTGCGCTTTGTCACTTGATGGGTAATTTTTATACTATATGAGCTCCGGACAAATACAAGGAAAACAAGAGGGCCAAGATGGCCCTGTGTCGCTCACCTGAGTAAGATGGCTGTGTTAGGCATAATGACAAAAAATCTGGCATCTAAAAGTGTTTTTCTAACATTTGACTAAGTGACCTACATATTGATCCTACCTGAATTTGCACTCAACTGGGAATTCATGCAGTCATCATTCATATTAAGTTTAATGAAGACTGGGACAAAAATGTAGGCCTCTAGAGTGTTCACAAGGTTTTTCTTAGATTTGACCTGGTGACCTAGTTTTTAACCTCATGTGACTCATTTTCAAACTCATCCAATATATCAATTAGACAAACATCCTGACCAAATCTATTGAAGATTGGGCTAAAACTGTGGCCTCTAAGAGTTCACAAGGTTTTTCTTAGATTTCCGGTGACTAGTTTTGACCCACATGACCCAATTTCAAACTCATGCAAGATATCATGTAGACAAACATCCTGACCAAAATTTATGAAGATTAGGCTAAAACTGTGGCCTCTATAGTGTTCACAAGGTTTTTCTAAGATTTTCCATGGTGACCTAGTTTTTGACCCATGTGACCCAATTTTGAACTCATCTGAGATATCATGTAGACAAACATCCTGACCAAATTTTATGAAGATTGGGCCAAAACTATGGCCTGTAGAGTGTTCACAAGCTTTTTCTAAGATTTGACCTGTGACCTAGTTTTTGACCCCACATGACCCAATTTCAAACTCATCCGAGATATCATGTAGACAAACATCCTGACCATGTTTCATGAAGATTGGGCCAAAACTGTGGCCTGTAGAGTGTTCACAAGGTTTTTCTAAGATATGACCTGGTGACCTAGTTTTTGACCCCACATGACCGAATATCGAACTCATCCGAGATATCATGTAGACAAATATCCTGACCAAGTTTCATGAAGATTGGGATAAAACTGTGGCCTCTAGAGTGTTCACAAGCAATTGTGGACGACGGACGACGCACGACGGACAAAAGGCGATCACAAAAGCTCACCCGAGCACAAGTGCTCAGGTGAGCTAAAAAGTAACAAAGGGCAACAGCTCGTAAATTATGCAAAACAGAGTTATGGCTCTTGTACACTATACTTCTCTTTATTTAGATCTATCTTCCTACAAACTTTCATGATGATACCTCAGATACCTCTTATATTTTTTGTGTTATGCTCCAGACAAAATTATGATGAACAGACGGACAAAGCAGCAACTATAATGCTCTCCCTTCAGGAAGCATAATATGTGTGCTAATAATATTATTACAGAACAAATATTTTATGCAAATTGTAATGTTACTTTAAGACAATTATAGGTATCATAAAGTGCCATGTATAGTGCACATTTATTTGATTTCTAATTTGTGCACTATATATAATAATTCAGTTCATTTATATTTTTCCCAAACTTTACCACATCCACAAGACAAGACATATCAGCAAAGTCTATGTATAGGATAGAGTATATTAAGACATTTCTACAGACAATAGAAGACCAAAGCGAACATAGAAGTTTCCCAGCTAAACTTAAACCTATTGCACTAAACCTGGGATGCAATATTCATCTTATGCTATTCTCTGTCAATCAAATGTTTCTCAACTGGACAGCAGGCGGGAAAATTAGTTGCGAGACATCGAAATGGACAGTTGCATTCTGTGCAGACAATTAGCGGTTTTCATGTTACATCAACATCTGTGTGTTCAGTTTTAATCGATTGTAGAGAAATGACTCCCCTTTTCAATATAATGGGGTTTGTAGTTTGTCAATGGAACCGGATTTGGAGGTATAAAATCCTTTCGGGTGCAGTTTCGGCTTTTTTTCGTAATAAAAGGGAACTTTGTGCCTAGAATTGAGGGAGCATGATTGAAATAAAAATAACGGGATAATACGCAAAAAAAAATAATCCAGAAATGAATTGTATTAAATGCTTGAAATGAAGGCAAAATATGTATCAATTCGGAATTGATCCTTTCATATCCCATTCTGATTAGAGATTATTTTTATTAACATCATCAAAATGCCCATTTCAACATAAAAGCATACTCTATCAATTTTAATTATAAACTGAAATTTACAAGTTCATGTCAATTTGATAAATATCGTTTTGAAATGGGAGAAGCGCAAAACCATTATAAGAATTGAGATTTTTCATATTATATATGGAGCAGCGAGATTTGAAGCCCGACATACATTTGATCAACAAAATTGAAATCAACAACTGTAATATGTAAAAGGCAAAGCCTCAAAGCGAGCGCAGATTATATTGTCTTGACTTGGCATGGGTTTATTACTGCCTCTAGTAGTTTCTTTTCATAGAATGTGCCATTTGATATTTCCTAGAGTATCGAGTTCACCATAAGAAGACAAGACTACAATCCTCACCTTTAAATTAACTATACTCCCTAATGCATCAATATATTCCCTTCCAATGTAATAAGTTGTCAATGGTTATTGAAAACAAAAAAAAAAAATATTGAAAAAAAAAAAAAAAAAAAAAAAAAAAAAACGTCCAAAACCAACAACAAACTATTTCCAAAATGGCGTCTTCAGTTGTCACTACTGAACTCAAAGTAAGTCTGTCACGTGTATGGTGGACATAAAGAGATAACATCTATAAACAAATGTTGTAATGAAGTTATGTGTTCTTCGTAACAGCACATAATGGTGTATAAGATTTATATCCAAATGAGAACAAGAAACATCATACAATCATCATCAACAAGTGAGGATGAATGGCAGCAAGTTTGAATTAATGTTTACTGTAGAATTGATCAAGATATTTCAACATAAATAATTTAACAAGGAATTTACTTACGTTACTTAGCAAACTGTAGATAGTGTGACGCGATTGGTGTCATTTCCTACAGTTACTTTTTCTTAATATTCAAGCAAACATAAAAAAAGCATCTTGCAGTGGTAATATGCTGGGTCACTGAACCAGGGGTTGTGGGTTCCAATCCCGTTAAAGGCGAGATTCGTATCAGTATCTTTCACAAAGTTTGACAGCTAAAATTATGATGGGAGAAAGAAACAGAATAAACGGATGCGCATGAAAGAAATATGAAAGTTACTTGAGAGGAGAGAGAGGGAGAAAAAGAGAGAGAGAAAAAGAGAGAGAGAGAAAGAGAGAGAGAGAAGTGTGAAAGACAAGAGGAAAGAAAGAGTAATATCATTAGCCTGGGTTTTACTGCCTATGTATGATTGCAATTGTAATATCATTTTGGCCATAAAAAAAATGCAGTTCACCTTCTTAATGTCAATACATGACAATTTCCTTAACTAATATGGTAAATTATTATGTCTGCCATAGGTTTAATGTGTTCTCATAGTGAATTGCCATTTTTTACTTATTATGGATGAAGTGTCCCACGTTCGAATTCACGCGGAGATTGCTACATCAATGTATATGGCAAGCCATAAGACAAAGTGTATCAAAAAAATGTCAAAATAGCAAAATCTATACCCTATGTCTTACTTATAGGACTAGATTTTTACATGGATGCACACTTTACATAGCACTTTATTGTTACTTCATCTTTGAATGAAATAATTTTAATTTCAAGGTCTTGGTGCTACACTTAAGTGAAACATACAAATAAAGAAGCGATTGAAATAGTTTTGCACCAAACCATTGACTGTCCCTGCAAAGAAAGACAAGAGCTGTCAGAGGACAGCACGCTCGACTATTCAAAATGCTTGTTGGTAAATCAAATGAAATCTATTTAAATTCTTGCCCTTCATAGTAATAGTAAAAAATGATATACATGTACCTTGATAGTCTGATACCCCTTAATATATTTATGATGTCTAAAATCAATCCCATGCCTAGTTACTGAGACATAAGCACAATAACACTGTGAATGCAAAACTTTAACCAAGAATCCAAGTTAGAAAAGGGCCATAATTTGCATCAGTCCAGAAGTTATCCTCCTGTTTTCTGATGCCCTTGAAGACACACCTTAACTTTCTAGTCAATTCCACAAGCAATTTCTGAGATATAAGCTGGATAGTAGCTTGAATGCAAAAATTTAACCAAAATTCTAAGTTAAAAGGGGGTCATAATTTTTAATTTATTCCATCAAGTGTTATCTTCCTTTATAGTATGATACCCCTAAACATATTAAAGATGTTTCAAATCAATTCCATGCCTGGACTCTGAGATATAAGCATGAAAGTACCTTGCATGCAAAACTTTAACCAAAATTTCTAAGTTAAAAAAGGGGCCATAACTTGTAATATATTCCATCAAAAGTTATCTACCTTGATAGTATGATACTCCTAAACATATTAAAGATGTTTCAAATCAATCCCATGCCTGGATACTGAGATATAAGCATGAAAGTAACTTGCATGCAAAACTTTAACCAAAATTTCTAAGTTAAAAAAGGGGCCATAACTTGTAATTGTAATATATTCCATCAAGAGTTATCTACCTTGGTTGTATGATGCCCCTAAACATATTCATAAATTTTCAAGTCAATACCATGAATGGTTATTGAGATACAAACTAGATAGTAGCTTGCACGCAAAACTTTAACCAAATTTTCTATTGCATGCAAAACTTTAACCAAAATTTCTAAGTTAAAAAGGGGCCATAATTCATATTAAATTCAGTCAAGAGTTATCTACCTTGGTTGTCTGATGCCCCTGAACATATTTATAAACTTTCAAGTCAATACCATAAATGGTTATTGAGATATAAGGTTGATAGTAACTTGCACGCAAAACTTTAACCAAAAGCTGCAACGCCAACGCCGACGCCAGGGTGACTACAATAGCTCTCATATTCTTCGAATAGTCAAGCTAAAAACTAATACTGGGAGTGATTTATATTTGACCATAGTCTGGGAATTAACTTTAAGCTTTTTCATTCCAGATTGACAAGTTGCTATGTTAGTCTTATTCAATATTTTACGTAATTATGATTAGGATTATAGCTGAGGTAAATATAAGCACACTGGGTGAATTTATATATCATCGGAGGTCCTAACTGCGCCCCTATCCTAACTCCACCACCTTTCTTTTTTTTATTGTTGTCTCGCTAGATTTTATCACACGCGTTTGCAACTGTGAGAATTTTTTTACTATGTGTCTGTAAAGGGTATGACTAAAACACGAAAGGAACGAAAGGGACGAAAGGAACAAAAGGAACTTATTAAAATGGTATTTTCAAGAGAAAATTGTTAATAGTCATGTTTTTATTGTGGATTGTTAAAATACTAAATAATATTTATAAAATTCGTAAACTTTAAGTCCAGTATTGTTCAATTTTTGTTAATATATAATTTATAAGACATGCGGCATATGCGAAAGGAATGTTTTTCTTCCAGTACATTATTCTAGGCGTTTATCTTTTTCATGTATAACGCTTACTTTTTCATTACTTTGCCAAATATTACAATAAGATAAGTGTCTAAGTAACATATATCGCATTTGACGACAACAGTTACAAAAAATAACAAGCCTTCTTCAGTTGTTCAATATTGAGTTCCTTTCGTAGCGAAAGGGATACAGCAGGCATATCTAATATTTGTAATAATAGCTCAAAAATAACATTTTATCATCGAATTTTATTAAACATGATGGCTTTTCATATTTCATAGATCAAAAACTAAAGTATTACATTTTTGTAGTGGTAAATAATTACTTTCAAGTTTTTTGTTAGTTCCTTTCGTTTTTTTTCGTCCCTTTCGTTCCTTTCGTGTTTTAGTCATACCGGTCTGTAAATAAACTCAGATGATTTTTGTATGAAATTTTTATTCAAACTGATAAATATTGCAAATCTTATCTCGCACCACTCTTTTTATGTGTTTTTTCTTCATACAAAATTTATATATTTCTACACAGAATGGCCCTTTTACACTCAAATTTTTAAACGTATCTCGGAAATTGCATCTGCTGTGTTTACATATTTATAAATGGAAGTCATATCTGCACAATTTGCAACTACTATGTCACCTAGGGGGCAGAGTTAGGAACAAACAAAATGATGGCATAATATTTAATGCATTGTTATTTTTGAGTGAATAATTATTTATAAAAGATTTTTTTGGGGGATATCAATGCGACTTTGATAGAATTAATTTGTACGTGAACAGTTTCTATTCTATGTATTTCATTTATGTTGTATTTGCTAATTGAATCTTAGAGGGGTGCAGTTTCGGCAGTGTTGTTTCATTTGATTACCCATATTACAAAACATACCTATAAAAAGTGTATAATACTTACTTGGAGAGTGAGCTTATCTTCGAAGTCAATGACAAACCATATTATCGAATTCCTAGAACAAGAGGCATGTAAATTTAGATCAGAAAGTGACAACACCTTAGCGAATACAAATGGCTTCTTTTGTATCAAGGGAAGTAACTTCTGCACGCCTTGGTATATCTTCATTATTCTTTTCTGTCGATTGGGTATGTTTCTTTTTTAAAAGGAAAGAAGAATGTATATCGAAAAAGGATAAAAAAAACCATATCATATTACTTGTAGCAAAAATAGGCACATAATAGGCACATAATATTGACAAACAAAAATATATCAATTTTACCTTTGAGAGGGATAGACTATTTCATACGGGACCGTTTTGGTCAATTTGGCACCATTTCAACTTGAAATTATTTTCATTCTTCTCATCTTATTTTCTATATTTCTACGTAAATATTCCCACGGAAAGGACCTGACAGTGGCAAAAAGGGCCTCTATAAAATCACTTATGGTTATAACAATTTGCAGTACGTTTATTTAAACATGTTCACATATAACAAAACAAGAAAATAATACATAAATCACAATCACAACATGTTGTTCATTAATAATAAATCAGATACAAAATAGGCATAATGGAGAATCTATTATATTCCAAGTGAAAAGGTTCAGTTTTGTTGGAATGAGATTATGTAATAACTTGTATTTAAATTGTTTAACTGCGTTTTTGTAGTTGGCTTTGTGCATTAATAAATATCAAGAATTCCAACTAATTTGCTTGTTGAATATACGTGTCCATTGTTTATGCATATAGGGAGTATTTATCAATGTATATTTTGTATGTTTGTTTGTTTGTCATGTGTTGTATATAGGTTTTATTAGTTTTTTTTTTAAAACAGATCTGGTATTAATATAAGTTTTTGTTGAGTCATTCTTCTGTATGAGTTGAATCCACTTTATTGGAATGGCAGAGAAAATAAAATTTATTTCGGATATCCAGTCTCGTTTTATGATCAGCTTATCGTATATGTGTTTTGTGTCTAAGGTTCCTCTATAAGAAAGTAGATCATTAATAAAGATAATTCCTGAATCAATCCAGTGTTTAAAAAGTAAGCTTTTCCCGTTTTTCTTTATAAATCTGTTTCCCCACATGATCTGATTTCTTACAGAAATAAAGTTATTGCATTCATGTGTAGTAATGCGTATATTATTAAAGTTTATCCAGGTGTTGATTAGATCTACATAAATCGATGCTAGTTTTATTCTATTTGTGTTAATGGATTTAAAGAAATCAGAACAGAACAGAACAGAACAAATCTTTTATTTCCCCCAGGCATACAAAATGCAACATGGGGTTATGTACAAAAATATATATAATTATACATATATTGAGAGTTCCGGTCAGCATACAATGATTATAACAATGGTGATTGTTAACAGTCGTGGTGAAAATTTAAGAGGTGGGGGAACACAGATTTAAACAACAAAGACAAATCAGATATTATATATATGCAATGTGAGGGTAAAGGGATAGTAAGACGGAGGATAAACAATTACATGTACATATAAATGAGAATGTAGAGATAGTAAGAGATACTCAACTAGTATTAGGACGAGGGGGTGTGTGTTTTTTTGTTTGTTTGTTTTTTTTCCCCTTCTTTCTTCCCTCTTCTTTTCTTTTCAGTAATATGATAGCAAAGAGAAGAAGAAAAATATAGTATTAAAAAGGAATTAAAAAAAAAACAAAAAAAAAAACAACAATATTTTCATGATGGTTCATTAATTAATAGGCGAGGCCGTGGTAGATAAAGACCTTGTCACAAGACAATGACACAATGAAATGAGCGCACGCTTTTCACAAGATTCCCGCACATCACGCGGGCAGTTTCTCCCACAGCCACGTCTATGTAAACAAATACCAAGTACCCTCCAGCAAGTCTTACCGAAACGAAATGCAATCCGAGCTGGGGGAATGAAAAGAGTAGCACAAAGTGAAATATGGAGGTAAGTACATTTTTCTTCTCTCTCTATCTCTCTCTCTCTCTCGTTAAATTATTATGTAATATATCAGAAACCATTTATAATTTATGTATTTAGATAGCCTTATCTAATATACTGTTTATATAATGAAGAAAACATGTTTATAAGTCTATGGCATTAGGTTACAATTGATTTGACTTGAATATTACATACAACAATACGCACACATAGACACACACAATATATTTATATATATATTTACTAGGAAGTATAAACAAGTAACATATTTTCCAGGAGAGTCTATGAGGTATCGGTAGTTATTTAAATTTTGACATAATTATACCTGCGAACTTACTAACGGCTTTTAATAATGTAAAGTTTTCGCCAGACAGAAAGTATTTGATATGTGTATTATTAGAGTTTGCGTCAAATTTCGGCCACAGATAACGGTCACGCTCTGCATTAAAGAGGGGACAATGAAGCAGGTAGTGTTCCTCTGTTCCTACTGCTCCAGTTTGACACATAGGACAGGTTCTTTCTTGAAAAGGGATAGTATCATAACGGCCGGTTTCTACTGGAAGTGAATGGTTTGCTGTACGGTATCTAAATATATTGAATATTTCTTTCCTAGTTAGATGTTTGAAATATGGTTCTATGTTATGAGTTGTGTTTTTTAAATTTAAGTATGTTTTTTTTTTGACAATGCCAATTTTGCTTAAATTGGTCTATTAGCGTACGTTTGACAATCTTATGGACATTTTTAAGATCTATTATGTTTTGGTTTAACCAAATGTCAGGCCGCCCAATTTTTTGAAAAATTGATTTAATCTTATATATCCATTTAAAATTGTAGCTATGATGTTCGTTTAATATAAATGAGTAAACTTTATAAGATATTTTGTTATGTTTGCCCATAAGGAGACTTGCCCAAAATTTTACCATGCGGGTATCGATTAGAATAGACAAAGGGAATCTCCCCAGTTCGCCATACAGAAAATTTAAAGGAGTAGACTGTTTTGCTCTAGTTATTCGACGCAGAAAACGACAGTGTATGTTTTCAAGAATCGAAGTGTTTTCATAGCCAAAAACCTCAGATCCGTATAATAGAATTGGCGCGACTGTATGGTCGAATAGTTTCAGTATGAGGTCAGTGGGTAAATCAGCGTTGAATATTCGAGAATAAAGAAGATAAAGGGCTTTGTTTGCCTGCTCTGATACGTGTTTCCTGGCTTTACTGAAAGAACCATTACTAGAAAATCTTACACCTAGATAGTGGTATTCGCTTACAATTTCCAATATTACTTGACCCAAGGTAAAATAAAAGTTACTGGTTCTTCGTGCTCCAAATACTACAATTTTTGTTTTATTTGTGTTAATCTTAAGATGCCAATTAAGACAATATTCATGAAAAGAATTTAGACTTTTCTGGAGATCCTCTGGTGAATTAGCTAAAATAACAGTGTCGTCAGCATAAAGCAGGACTAGAAGTTTAAGCCATGTATTAATAGTTTGGTTTCTTTGTTCAAGCTCTATACCGACTGAATTATTTTGTAGTAAAAAATTTTGTACATCATTTAGGTATAGCGAGAAGAGGACTGGGGATAGGTTTTCGCCCTGCCTTACTCCGATATTACTTATAAAGAAATTTGATAACTGTCCGTTAGATGAAACACAAGATTTAATGTTTTTATACATATTATTTATGACATTAAAAATTTTACCATTAATATTATAGTTAAGTAGCTTAGACCACAGACCTGCACGCCAGACAGTGTCGAATGCTTGGGAAAAGTCAATAAATGCACAAAATAATTTCTTTTTCTGCTTTTTCATAAGTTCGATAAGAGCGTGTAATGTAAATATATGGTCCGAGCAAGAATACGATTGTCTAAAACCTGCTTGATTTTCTTCAAGAATACAATTTTCTTCCAGAAAGACATTTAATCTGTTATTAATAACGGATGTGAAAAGTTTACCTAAGCAGCTTAATATTGTAATAGGACGATAATTTCCAGCATCATTACTACATCCCTTATTTTTGTATATGGGAAAAATGATCCCTTCTAGCCAGGTCTGTGGAACATACCCCGTGTTTAAGACTGAGTTAAAAAGCGTACAATACAATTTTAAGAACTGATCTTGCGTCGTTTTAATATATTCATTTAAAATATCATCAAATGGGCATGACGCTTTTCCATTTTTAAGGTTTTTAATACATTTTGTTATTTCTTCTTCAGTTATTTGAGTATTAAGATGTGTGTCATTATGGATATTTATCAGGTTATCAAATCTATCGTCGTCAATGGGTGTTAATTTTTTCGAAATGTTTGTAAAAATCTTCGATATTTGGTTGAGTTTTAGGATTGGTGTTTTGTTTAATATTTTTGATGAATTGCCAATATTTCTTTGGATTTTTATCATTTAGGTTTCGTAATTTGTTTTGAGTATTGATTTTTTCTTTGTTAATAAAGTAGTTCATCGTTGGACCAAACCAGGGTTTATCGTGTTTACTTTGTTTGAAGTTAGTGTTGTTTTTAGTATTAGGGAAAGTTTTATTTGAGGCATCTTTGAAAAGTGTGGAAATTGCATTTGTTACTCTTTCAATTGTGTCTGGATTAGGATTATTATTCAGATCTTCGAGAATATCATTTATCATATCAGTGTTTATATTATCAGAGAACATTTGGGCAGATGAGCTTTGCCACTGGGGTTTTCTAGGCTTAACAGGATCGTTTGTGTTATGAACATTTCCCTCTGATTTTAAGCATAAGTTAATGGTAAGTATTATGGCACTGTGACCGTCAGAAAAAAGAGAATCCATATGGCAAATATCGAATTCAACAATATTATTAAAACAATCAGCTGAGGCTATAGCATAGTCTATGACAGACCTGTCGCGAAAAGTAAAGTTTCCTATATTATTAGATATTCTACCATTTAAAATAAAGAGATTATTATTTCTGCATATTTCAACAAGTCTGAGGCCGTTAGTATTTGTTTTTTTGTCAAGAGATTTTCTTTCTAAAGGAACGGATAACTGTTCGAGTATAATATGTTTATCAAGCTGGGGCGTTAAATTGTTATCAAACTCTGTGTATTCGTAAATTGTAGGATCAGACGGCAAATAATCACGGATGTTACCTGTTCGTCCGTTTGAGTCACCCAATAAAAAGACATATTGGAAGCGAGAGCAGATCTGCGAAATATCTTCCTCAAATTCATTTAAAAGGTCTTCTTTCAAAAAACGAGAGTTTTCAGGTGGTATGTATATGGAACCAATTACAGTGGGGTCAGCATTTTTGTCTAATTGTAACTTTATCCAAAGGACATATTCAGAAGTACTGTCAATTACCTCAACGTAAGGATCTAAATTGTTTCTTACATAAATACCGATACCTCCAGACTTTCTTTTATATTTCTGTTTACGAACTTTGGAATGAAAATGGTAGCCAGGAATATCAACAATGTCGTGATCATCTAAATGGGTTTCTGAAATACAAAAAACATCAAACTTATTTATGTAGTTAACAAAGTCAGGGTAATTAATTTTGTTTTTGAGACCACTCACATTTATGGCACAAATATTTAAAAGTTTCTTATTTTGGTTTTTATTTATATTTTCAGAGTCAACAGATTCCCCCGATGGACCCTAAGCAGACGGATTGGGAGACACGTGTGGAGTTTCCGGGTTGGATGAGGGTGGAAGATCCCATGGGCGTTTAAAGGCTAGATCCGCACCAGGGAGACTACTAGACCGCGCCATGAAATGTGATCTACTTGGAGGGCGGGGACGCTGTCCACGAGATTTGGCTGGTGACCTAGACTGCTGACGACCACGTGGGATTGTAGATCTGGAACGTTCATAGTTTGCAGCGGAATCACGTGCAGGTTGTGGGGCATTTGAACTGTTACTGTGAGGACCCGCAGTAGACTGTGGCACGTCTCTATGGGGAACTGATCTGA
The DNA here is from genome assembly GCA_021229015.1 of Solen grandis. Taxonomy (NCBI): domain Eukaryota; kingdom Metazoa; phylum Mollusca; class Bivalvia; order Adapedonta; family Solenidae; genus Solen; species Solen grandis. The sequence goes on along the minus strand of CM037792.1, from coordinate 20,508,220 downwards.
CCGTGTGATCACTGGGAGTACCACGAGTGGCACGTGACTGTTGTGAGCTGCCCGCGTGTCGTGTGCTGGATGGAGATTGACCAAAATGCTGCGGGGTGTGTGTATCCGGGACTGCTCGAGAAAGTAATGAATTGGAGGCGTCTTTTGGAAAACCGGGCCTGTTACATTGTATACGGCTCTGTTGGTTAATGGGGCCCCAGTCGGGGAAAGCATTGGTATGGACTCTGCCATCAACAACGATCTTAGCCGGGTATACAACGTTGATACGGCTACCTGGAAGCTCCTGTTTAAGTCTCTTGTACTCAGGCCATAGTAACTTTCTCGCTTTAACTATTTCTTGTGGGAAGTCGCGGTTAATGCTGTAAGATGTGTTTTTCAGACGATGTGCCCTGGAAATGACGAACTCTGTATCCCTTGTGTCAAGAAAGTTTACTATAATGGGCCGTGTCTTACCCCTTTTGAAAGGCCCCAATCTGTGTACACGGGGGGCAGGGGGGCATGGAGAAATATCTAGATTGTCCCTCAAAAAAGATGATATTAATGAGAAACAATTTTCATCTGGAGATTCTTTAATGCCAATGAAAAGCAAATTGTTCCTACGGTTCCTAGCTTCCATATCCAAAGATTTGTATTCTAACACTGTTAAGCGCTTTTCATGAGTGTTGACGACAGTTTCAATGTCATTCACTCTGTTGTGTAGGTGGAGGCATTCGTCTATTTTTGTTTCAAGGGAACACATTTTGTTAAATATAAGATTTTGTTTTTCATCAGATGAAAGTTTTGCAAAATCATCAAGTTTAATTGATTCAGTGGTACTGCTAGAGCTCACTCTGGGGCGTTTTTTGGTGACTGACCGCCACTCCTGATCGTTGGCAAGTGAGAACTGTGTTGGTTCAGAGAATTGAGAAAACACAATTTCATGGTCGCCGCCATTTTGGATTTGGGATGTGTCTGTATCATCATCATTAAAATGCATTTCTGGTCCACGTACCTGTTGCTGGTTACTTTGCAAACATGCAGCTGCCCCAGTTTTTATTTGCCGACACTATAGAGGCTTTTGTTGACGAATCGAGAGGTTATATCACCGTTAATTCAATCGTATATTTGGAGCGATGAAAATGTGACTCGATGTTTTGACCGGAACCGGAAAAACCCCAACAATCAACATTCATGTCAAAAATGAGGAAATCTTTTCCAAACTGGTTTAGGAGATATGTAGATATTTTTTTTCTAATTTACGATGTATCATTTTTTTTTTAAATTTTGGATCCATTTCAGTTTCATTACTTTAGAAAAATAATTGAAATGTAGCATTTCTAATCCTCCTATTATTTGAAGCCAATAACTATTGTTCTCTTTAGTTTATCCCTTTTACCGTCCCATAGAAAATCGAACATAATTGTGTTAATGCATATAGTAATATTTTGGTGTGACAATGTTTTATATTAGGTATAAGAATTTTGGAAGAAATAAACTTTTAAAATTAAGATTTTACCAAAGATTGTTAACTTTCTTTTTTTTTCCAAGATTTTAAAATATTTGTTGCTTTATTATTTTTTTTCTTCCCAGTTAAGGATTTCACACCTTTCACGGTTATTTCCAAAATGAACACCTAGTGATTTTAAAACTTCGTTTGTGAGTGTAATGCCATGTGTGTTAGATGTATGCTCCACTTTTATTTTCCCAATACACAGTCCAGTTGTTTTTGAAATATTAAGTTTAGGACCTGATGAACAATAGATAAGACAACGGGTATAGCATTTTCATTTTTTAGGAAGAGAGTTGTATCATCTGCAAGTTGTGTTACCTTAAAAATATTATTGTTTATATTAATTCCTTGAAATAAGTGACTATAACGTAACCGAGTAGACAATGATTAATAGAAGAGCAGAGAGAGGACAGCCTTGCCGAACTCCTCGTGATGTTAAATGAGTCTGATATACATACGCACATTGGCATTCTTATATAAAGTTTTTATCCACTTACTAAAGAATTCCTTTAAAACATTTTTTTTTATTAAAACATTTATCATGAATGACCATGAATGAATGAACTGTATCAACTGCTTTTCTAAAATCTAAAAAGAGTACAGTACCTTCATTTTCCATTTTTGACATGTTTATAACATCGATTACATCTTGGATTTGTCTAATATTAAAACTATTTTTTTGGTTATAACATAGTAGCGTTAATAATATTAAGATTCGCATGCCAAAAGGGGGTGGGGGGGGGTCAAAAATGATCTTATGATATTTCTACGGAAAGAGTTCCATGGAAAGGACCTGTCAGTGGTAATATGTCTGTAATATTGCCATGTATAAATATATACACGTGCATTTAATAAAATATGAGTATGAATAACGTTAATTAAAACAATAAACAACAATTTGCTCATGTTAAAATTTATTATAATAGTAATATATATATAAAACATTCAAATTTATTACCATAAAGCAGTTATGGGCCGCTAGTCATTAAACATAATGTAGCGGCATAAAACATTAAACAGATGAAAACGCTGTCAGCACTGCACGTCTGAGTTTCATCATTCCGCCTTCCTTTGACCCAGGATGAATCATGTCTCTGTCATAGTGATTTGGGTACTTCAACCGTTTTCCTAAGTCCACATAATCCCGTCCAAGGTACTCCTTTAAAAGCTTGTTGACAGTTCGGCGGACCTTGTTAAAGCTGGAACGAGTCATGCCTGTACAACTTGGAAACTGTCCTCGCTCAATGATACCGGACACAAACACACGTTCCACTCCACTGACGTGTAATACCTCTACCATTGTTTTCAGGTCCTCAAAGATATCTCTTGGTTTGGTGACACTGTCTATGTTGTTTCCGCCAAGTACAACGAAGACGTATCTGAAAAATACATATTATAATTATATAATTAACATTACATAACAGAACAGACATTTTATTTGGACTTAAGCATACATAAGTTCATCACAAACATCACAGATATAAATATAATAGATTGGATGTATTGATACATGCACTCAGAAAATACACATTCTTTATACTTATTTATAATTTGACTTGAGCTATAGTACTTTACTGAAAAAACACACACAAAACACCGTTCATGTGAGAGTAAACAAACAAAATAACCATAACAAAGGAAGAAACAAATGAAATAAATTACAATAAACAAATCAAATATTTAAAGCAACTGATGATATTTTACTATTTTGTCTTACATATGAATAAATATAGCTAATACACATACACACACATCTATACATATAAAAGTAGCTATGTACTGCTTTTTTATGGAATAGCCTAAGGTTCTTAAATGACAAATATAGTCATACTAAATCACACACACACACAGACGGATAAAACATCTACAGATATAAACTTTCATAATCATCGAGAATATTTCCCTATGAAGTTGTTCCCCGACCTCTATTACTGAATGCTTCCAAACAATATAGAGCCAAATTCTTTAACATTCGTTTGATGTAATAGAAGAAATTTTGCCATACTTTGATTAGCTGTATAAAGTCTAGGAATATATAAATTGCGCTACACAATGGACATTTCATTACAAAATGAAATTCATCTTCGATATCATTTACATCCTATCCTGTCTTTCTATATTATTATGTCCACCTAATTCTATGTTTAATCTATGTGATGAAAGGTGCAACTTAGCTAAAATATTTCTATGTTTCGTATTTCTCAATTTATATATATAATCTGACATTTCGTAAATATTCTTATTGCTATACATGTATAAAGATAAAGGTGAACAATTTTCCATTCCCACCCTCCAATTTGATATATAGATATCTCGTCACTTTCTCCTAAATAAAAGGTACAAACATACATCATAGAAACCGGACTGATGCAATAAAAAATCTTACCTTTGAGACCAAATTTACTATATTGTCATTTCTAGCCAATATTGGTAATTCAATAATGTCTGAATAACGCATTTTTTTATATATTTTTCGTTATGTAATTTAAGAAAATATTTAATTATTCTAATATGCTGCTCTATGTACAGAAGAAATCTTCCTAACTCTATATAAAGACAGAGAATTATTTTTTTCTCTTTACATTTAAAATCCATTTACAAACTCTTTTTTGAACTCGCTCTAGTACCTAGTATTTGCCAAAACCGAATATCTCTGACCCATAATTAAGTAATTAACATAGTATAGAGGTGGATTATTTGAATGGAATGTGGGTCATAACGTCATTAGATAAAAAGAATATATATGTTTTTATATGTATTTTATAAATTTACCTAGGTCTGTCTGCACATAAACGATCAAATATAGCAGAGAACTTGCGTCTGGTAGACATCCCTGGTACACCATAGAACAAGCATTTATTTTGTCGGATTCTAAGGTCACCATTAGTAAACTGTTGAAGTCTGGAAATATAACTGTCACCAAATATAGCATAAGCCATGGTTGGATTACAATGTTACACATGAAAGATACTTGTTTTATACTGGTATTTTAGCGTTACAGGAATCACTCAATGATGTTTACACAGCAGCTTGGATTGCAAATTGTAATCATTTCATGACATTAATAACAACCACGCTTCCATAGTGATAATGACAGTAACAATAGCGATAAACAACATAAAGAAGAAATTGTGAAATAGTTGATTGGATAATTAAATTATGCAATGACGTTTCTAATACAGTGCAATATGAATAATTAATACGTTTTAACTATTTATCTAAAAGAATGACAAATACATCCATGATGACTGTAATTAAAACGCGGCATCTGTTAATACTCAATACTTCAAAGTTCACACAATGGTATGATAATAGAACTGATATCGTCCCTGTTTGAGCATGATCATATATTACACAAAATTTAAGGCAGATTATATCGTATCTAAAGTCATATATAACCAAATATTTGTGGTCGATAATATCGTACCTTAAGTCATATATTACTCAAAATTTATGGCCGATAATATCGTATCTAAAGTCATATTAACCAAAGTTTATGCCCGATGATATCGTATTTAAGGTCAAACATTACCCAACATTTATGGTCGATAATACCGTTAAAGCATACATTACCCAATATTTATGGCCGATAATATCGTATTTAAAGTCATACATCACCCAAAATTTGTGGTCGATAATATCGTATCTAAAGTCAAATATTACCAAAAGTTTATGGCCTATAATATCGTATCTAAAGTCATATATTACCCAAAGTTTATGCGGAAATTACCTTTGAAAAGTTACCATTGGTCTGTTTCTTTCCCTTCCGTCCAACATTTGCTAGTGTTTATGGAAGAGAATGACCGGTGCGAACGCAGAGAGCCTGCCGATATAGCGATTTCCGCAGAGAGCCTGCCGATATGGTTATGCACTGTGGTATCTAAAGTCATATATTACCCAAAGCTTATGGCCGATAATATCGTATCTAAAGTCATATATTACCAAAAGCTTATGGCCGATAATATCGTATCTAAAGTCATATATTACCAAAAGCTTATGGCCGATAATATCGTATCTAAAGTCATATATTACCAAAAGCTTATGGCCGATAATATCGTATCTAAAGTCATATATTACCAAAAGCTTATGGCCGATAATATCGTATCTAAAGTCATATATTACCCAAAGCTTATGGCCGATAATATCGTATCTAAAGTCATATATTACCAAAAGCTTATGGCCGATAATATCGTATCTAAAGTCATATATTACCAAAAGCTTATTGCCGATAATATCGTATCTAAAGTCATATATTACCCAAAGCTTAGGGCCGATAATAACGTATCTAAAGACATAGATTACCAAAAGCTGATGGCCGATAATATCCTATCTAAAGTCATATATTACCCAAAGCTTATGGCCGATAATATCGTATCTAAAGTCATATATTACCAAAAGCTTATGGCCGATAATATCGTATCTAAAGTCATACATTACCAAAAGCTTATGGCCTATAATATCGTATCTAAAGTCATATATTACCAAAAGCTTATGGCCGATAATATCGTATCTAAAGTCATATATTACCAAAAGCTTATTGCCGATAATATCCTATCTAAAGTCATATATTACCAAAAGCTTATGGCCGATAATATCGTATCTAAAGTCATATATTACCCAAAGCTTATGGCCGATAATATCGTATCTAAAGTCATATATTACCAAAAGCTTATTGCCGATAATATCGTATCTAAAGTCATATATTACCAAAAGCTTATGGCCGATATTATCGTATCTAAAGTCATATATTACCAAAAGCTTATAGCCGATAATATCGTATCTAAAGTCATATATTACCAAAAGCTTATGGCCGATAATATCATATCTAAAGTCATATATTACCAAAAGCTTATGGCCGATAATATCGTATCTGAAGTCATATATAACCAAAAGCTTATGGCCGATAATATCGTATCTTAAGTCATATATTACCAAAGGTTTATGGCCGATAATATCGTATCTAAAGTCATATATTACCAAAAGCTTATGGCCGATAATATCGTATCTAAAGTCATATATTACCAAAAGCTTATGGCCGATAATATCGTATCTAAAGTCATATATTACCAAAAGCTTATGGCCGATAATATCGTATCTAAAGTCATATATTACCAAAAGCTTATGGCCGATAATATCGTATCTTAAGTCATATATTACCCAAATTTGTGGTCGATAATATCGTATCTAAGGTTATATATTATCCAAAGTTTATGTCCGATGATATCGTTTTTAAAGTCATATATTACTCAAAGTTTATGGTCGATTATACCGAATTGGTTGCAAAACAGGAGGGGAATTGTCCGCCTTGTAAAAATCACGGGAGGGAAAATGTCCGGGGGGGGATTGTCCGGATACCACAATATACAGCATGAGGATAAAGTTTCTTTATTCAAATTAAAATTATATGGGACCACACTTAATGTATTGTAACTAAAGAATACTACTCTCTATATATTAACTTAAGTTAACTGGATATCGTGCTTTTTATTTACAAGTTAGTCGGTTAAATTATGTGGATAACAAGCATTTTTTTTCAGAAATGTATCTGGAAAAAAGCATAATATCCAGTTAACCTAAGGGAATATGTGGTTGGCAGCAGTTGGCACTAACAGACAGTTTTGTCCTGTTAAGATACCTAAGATAACTTGAACATTTTCTACTTGCCAGATAATGACTGAATATTTAACATTTTTTTCAGAAAAGTGGAATAAAGGACGTTCGTACCTATTGGGTTTCGCACTGGCTGGTGAAGGTGATTTCAGCATAATTAGAAAAGGACTAAATCGAAGATCTTAATTTCTTGTAGGCAACTGGTTATACAAAACATTTAAATAATTATGTGGTGTAATCTGTTTTACAACTTGTGTTTCCATACTCAAATGTTAATATTGTTGGAAGAAAAAGTGTAAGTACGAAAACGTAAAGCATGTGAATATCGAACAACATAATGACATTTGTCATTATCATAGATAATTTCAAGAAAAAACGAGAGACTTAGATGTGTACATATATATTTTTTTTCCTTTTCAAATTTACATCATGTAAAGACAGGCATAGAGAAACTGTTCAGCAATTAAAAACCGTATCAGGAACCGTACCGGTTCTTGCCGGCAAAGGATTAAATCTTTAAATCAAGTTATTTTCCTTTCACTAATTGGAGATTACTCTATGTTACATCTTCTGTACACAGTATAATACAAACACAATTTAACAGCTGCTGTAAGTATAAGTTGATAAATTTTCGGTAGCTATGATTTATTCGGCCCAAATACCGGTAATGATAACTTTCATCCATGAAAATAATTTCTAGGGAATGATTGTGAGGTAACATACCGTCTGATTTTATTTTATTCCAAATAATACACCCATCTAAGACTGTCGATTTGTTTCATTTAACGTCCAATCGACAGTATTTCAGTCATTTGGAGACTATGTCTACATGAGCCACGTACACTGCAGTATCATGCCGTAGACATGTGACATGGTACCACACCCAGTGACATTATTCTGACACTGGGCCCGTAAGCCATGGAAAAACCCTGTATACGAGGTATGTCACGTTCTGGTATCGAACAAGTTTCTTTTCGACCTGGGCACTGAGGTGGGAGAAATATCACGTGATTTTATTTTGAAAGCAATCACACGCAAACACATTAATTTTAATGATTATAGAGAATCATAAAAGAAATGTTTTTATGAAAAAAATATCGGAAGTCACCGTCCTACCTTTTGAGTTATCTGCCCATGAATGTGATATTTTAGGACTTTTAGGCCTATTCAAGGACAGATAACTCAAATAATGGCAAAGAACACCTCATAAGTTTTCAAAATCAATGTTCAGTACTTTATTCCCTGTCTCTGAACAAATTTTGTAGAAATTCTATGCGACAGATTTTATACTTTAATCACTCATGCAAATATATATCAATTTTCCTCAAACTATCTCCTCTTTAAAAAAAGCAATATATTTACAGTGTTAACATAACAATACATCTATGGGATCAATTGGTTTCAAATTTTGCATAGTGACTTGAAATGACATCACAAACATTAATAAGAAATAAAATAAAGAATCAGTAAAATTAATTCTGAGTTATCTGCCCCTGAAAATGGCACAGAAGTGCTGAAATATCACATTCTAGGGCAGATAACTCAAACAGTAGGACGATGATCCCCAATTTTTTTTATAAAATGTTTCTTTTATGATTCTCTTTAATCATGCAGAGTTTAAAAAAAATCTTATTTAACAGTTCAAATTTTCCTTCTTTGTCTATATAGAAAATCTAGCAAACTGTCACATACGTCCTAAATTATGAGTTTTTTTTCCCAGTCTTTGTTTTATCTTAAACACAAAACTGAGATTTATAAAGTTACCATGGTGCAATTTTGGTTTCCAGCCGAAAACAAGCTACCGGGTAGTAAGGTTTTCTCTATAAATTTATTTCAAATCTTCATTATGAATAAATTCGCAATATATGTATTTGTATTTTTTTTCTTCGCAGGATCGCATAAATAACCGATTATATAAAGGAAGTACACAAATATACATAATTTCGATATGTATACATATAATATAATATTACGGTACCAACGCCACCGTACTCACTTGAGGTTCTGACCATTCAAGACCACCATGTGGTGGATGGCCTCCTCCATTTTGCTCTGGATGGCAGTATCGAGGCTTCCTGACAACTGAAATACAGCACACATGCCCAGTATTGACTTTGATCCTCCACTATAACTGAATCATTCATTATACATACATAATCATATCATTTTAAGTGAAAGCTCAAGATGCAAGGATATGCTTTCTTTTTAAAATTAAGTAAATCTCGATATTCCGATAACTGAAAGGAAATTGTTAGCATTGGAAACCCGAGATTATTTTTCCTCTTAGTTCATCATTTTCTCAGCCTTTGTCAATACTGCAACCAGGGACGGGCATACAAGGAGCATTTGACAGAAGACCGTTCCACTAACAATTTCTAAGCGCTAAGTAATACTTAAATACTGAAGGGCCAATTTTGTTATTCTGGTTTCTCTAATAAAAATAAAAGTACCTAAATATTTCATTTGTACGCAAATATTGTTAGATATTAGGGTTACAAGTCATATATGCTAAGTCATGTACTTGAACATTTCATAAAATAGGAATGGCGGAATATGGTTATACCTAGATAAAGAATTTAAGTATTAGGCTACTTGGCGCTAAGAATTCGAGCCAGGACTTAGAATGTCTCTCGAATTATGCATGGTGATCGAATAATTGCTATTCGGGTTATTGCAACTTTATCGTAGTATTTATCGGTACGAGTTTTTTTTTTGTGTATTTCTTTTTCATCTCGACATAACGTGGATTATATCATGTGTGCTACAAACTGTCAAAGGACATAATTATCCACCAAATAAGGAAAGTGGAACGACTGTGAAACTTCAAAACTGTGGAACTTCAGTAATATTAAAGGTTTTACCCCTAAGGTGTCACTTTGAAGACATCCAAAATTAAAAATGTTTCACCGAGAGTTTTCCAGGTTTTATTAGATGTAGGGGAGATAACCTGTATTTAAGTTAACATTGAAGTCTATGGGAAATATACAATTTCTGTGAATATGAACATCTGAATTTGAATTTCGAGGAAACCTCATGGTAGAAGGACGCATTATATGGTTCCGATTCAAATTTCATGAACACGCCTAAACTTTACCGTAGGAAAATGGAGAAAATCACTTTTTTTGTAGTTTTCAGGGGAGATAACTCATGACAACAAATTATAAAAGGGAGGTAATAAAAGAATTTCTGTCATGTGTCATAACATGTAAATTTGCCTTTACGATTTCCATGGTTTGACATTTTAAAAGCTTATATTGTGAAGTTATATGCATGGCTTGATGTTATTATGGGGCATATACCATAACTGAAAGTGAATTACAGGGCATAAACCTTAATATTTGGTCAGATAACCCTTTTATTCATATTACTTTAAGAATCCTGGACTGAATTGTTTCATATAAATCTCTGACATATTCCACGGGAACGTTTTGTCCTTATGGCGCTGATTGGTAATGTTGAGAGCGTTTTTTTTTTTTTTTTTTTTTTTTTTTGTTTTTGTTGTTGAAGCCAGATATTTTCTATAATGTTCAAATTTGGGGACTGTGGTGTTATCATTGTTATTTGTCATGCAGAGTTTCACTATACGGGCTCTGTGAAACAGGTGCATTGTGAATGTCATCCATTTATTTCCAACGTGTCGCGCAATAACAGGCCAGTTTTCTTCAAAGATGTTCATATATTTATTGGAGTCTGTTATTCCATCAACAGGTGTTAATATCTCAATACAAGCAGCTCCAGGCCGTAACACTGACCTGGTGCGTTCAGCTGGGGACTGTTGACTTCGCCATCCTTTCTATACACATAAACACGGTTTTTGGAGCTAATTACTGTCTGAGATTCACCAGAAAAGATCCATATTCTCCAGTGTTCATATTTCTCTCACGACACCAAAAAAACCCTCTTTCTTCTGTTAATCTTCATGACTACCTCTTTCTTCTTCTCATCCCTTCGTTTATAGCCCAAAGTTGATAACTTTCTCTGAATCGTCTTGGTATAAAAGCTATGATCCTTCCCTTCATTCATCATGTCAGTCAAGGCTGTCAGCGGTCTTTTTTTGTTTACTTTTACCAAACGTGAATGTTGAGTTGAAATCATCACTATCCGTAAACAACCGTTTCATCCCTCTTCCAAGTATAGGTTAGTGTTTTTTAGTAAGCATTAATGAAATTAAATCGGTCTGGCGATTTAATGGAATTAATGCTTACTAAATAACACTAACCTACTTAGTATTTGAAATTATGTTTTGCAACTTTATAAACTCAACTGCCATCATGTAAATTTGCAACTTGGGCCTATGACCTGGAAATTGAAAATAAAAACTTGAATTAAATTGTGCCTGGCTGTGGATTTTCTATTTTCTTTATTATTAGTAGCCTATAGGTTAAATTTTGTATGTAAGTTCTAGATCTGTTTGAAATTTTGCCATTATTTTTTGACTACAAAAATCGAGAAAAAAAAGTGCTTTTCTTTTCAGAATCTAGAACTGATGTTAGTCATACCATGAACACTGCAGATCAATCCTGTTGTTTAAACAGTAATGCAACAACCTTGAAAAACGAAAGAAGGCCACTTTCAACTATCTCTAACGATATCACTGTAGCACCAGACAGCACAAAGCCATCGAAAAGTGAGTTATTATTCACTATTTGAGCAAAAAATTTAAAACATTCTAAAATAGATACATTTTGAAGTCTTCTTTATAAATATTTTTATGGCTGGCATAAATCTGTTATGTTTATAAGCCCTTCTGGCTTTCAATACAGTACGGAGCATGTGCACGCGACTTGTCTTTTCATCTGTTACTTTACAGGTGGAGTCTTATGTACCAGAAATTGTTTCATAAAATTATATACATGTATCTTAAATTCATTTTTACAGCGTCTACTAGATTCGGAGACCCGGTATCTATACATCAGATAAGAGAAAAAAATGCTGCCGCAGTTCCGAAGAAAACTAGAGCTGTAAATGACTGGTCGGTGAAGGTTTGGGCTGATTGGGCAAGAAACCGGAATGCACTGCCAGTTACAGTATTCGAACCTGGTTTTCCTATTCCGGAAGATATTGGTCAATGTGATAGTGCAGTGCTAAATTACTGGGGACAGCGTTTCGTAAATGAAATAAAAAGGCAGGATGGCGCTGATTATCCACCAAACACATTGCTTCAAATTGTTTGTGGATTGCAACGGTACTTGCGTACTGAATGTGGTAAACAGCAGATAAACTTGCTAAAAGAGGATTGTGTAGAATTCAGTGATTTCCGTAGATCTTTAGATGCAAGAATGAAAGAGTTGTATGCAGCAAGACTTGGGACTAATAGGTTATCCAGTGACGCAATTACCATGGATGACGAAATTGCATTGTGGGAGAGTGGTGTGTTCAATTTCAGTACTGCCTCCGGTCTTAGTAACGCGATCTTTTACTACAATGGCAAATTAATTGGCTTTAGAGGCTTTCAGGAACATCTTAACTGCCAGGTCAACCAGTTTCAAATATTAACAGATCATGAACAGAAACGTCGCTACATACTTTTCACACCAGGCTTTAGAAAAAACTCACAGGGTGGTCTCAAGGGACGTAAAACGGTCCAGGGGCCAGTGAAACATTATAAACAGCCAGACAGAAAATACAAATGTAAATTTTTATGATAAGTATCTTGCCCTTATTCCTAAAGTTGGACCTTTGTACAGGAAGCCACTGGATTCTTTAGACGAAAATAATAATCCGAAGTTTAGTTCTGCCACAATTTCTCAGTATTGTATTAAGACCATGATAAAGAGGTTCTTCCAAGAAGCTGGTATCGATACAAATGATCGGAAAATTACAAATCATTCAGCCAGAGTCACACTGTGTACAACCCTTTATAACAAAAACTTTACAGACAAGGCTGTTACAAGCCGCAGTAAACACCGGAGTAATGCAGTGCACACCTACCAGAGAGAGCAATTTCCTATCCTTAACAGTATAAGCAGTGCACTAGAACCCAGTTTGAAAAAATCGGAACCTGAAGTTACAGCCATCTTCTCTTTCTGATGCACCAGTGAAGATCGATCCTACTGCACACAACGATTCTACTGCACCAGTGAATTTGGCAGTTCCGGAAGGTCCTGCGTCCCGAAATAATACTAGTACTCAGCTGGAGGAGTCGCTTGTGATTCACGTTCCAAAGTGTGTTAAAACCATAGTAATCGTTAAATCCAACGGCAAAAAAGTGGTAATTGAAATTTAAAATCTTAATAAAAGATACTGTTTAGAAAGGTCTGCTATACATGTTACTTTGTGTTTTGAACATTTTTTTCTCGTTTTAGAAAACCTCAAGCATGAGGGTAAAGTTATTTTGAATTGCTAGTAAGTAAATATTTGTTCACTATGGTTGTTGTTTTGTTTTTCTTTAATATCGATTTCTTTGCGTCCCCATCACAGATCCCTGTTACACGTTATAAATGCGTGGTATTCGTAAACACAGCAAGCTCCGCCTCTCGACACAACTCTCCGCACATGCGCACTGAAAGTACTTGAAGCTGTTTAAACTGATCAGCTGTTTTAATAGTGACAAGTTTATGCCGATTAAATGAATTAAATCGAGACAAAATTTGAAAAATGGAATGATCTCATTGGACAAAATATAATTTCAAACACTAAGCCTGTTTTCTACACTTTTAAACTGTTCAAATTTTCTCAAAATATTCCTAGAATTTTATATCAACTCACATTGACTTCTGCCATCTTGGTGATTTTTTACAATTTAGTGTTTGAAATTATATTTTGTCCAATGAGATCATTCCATTTTTCAAATTTTTGTCTCGATTTAATTCATTTAATCGGCATAAACTTGTCACTAAACACTATTCCGTTAAATCAGCTGATCAGTTTAAACCAGCTTCAAGCACCTTCAGTGCGCATGTGCGGCAAGGTGTGTCGAGAGGCGGAGCTTTATGTGTTTAACAATATCACGCATGTGTAACGTGTTACAGGGATTTTTGATGGGGACGCTTGAAAATTGATATAAAAGAAAAGCACAACAACCATAGTGAACCAGTCCGCTCACAGAGCCGGGCAATAAAACCCTAATTAAACAAGATACCATAGTGAACAATTAAGCAATCTGATTTATCCAAAATAACAAAAGAACTCTACCCTTCTACTTTGTTTAGTTTGGACATATTTTATTGCCGTATATAATGATGATACAACATTGAAGATTTCAGAAAATAAGCAAAAGGGTCTGACCAAAAGTTCTAACAACATTAGTATCGGCCATCTCTTTAAAAGTATTTGTATACTTTCAATGTCTACATATGCTTACATAGAATAGGCAAAATAAAACTAATTACTAGACAAAGCAATTAAGTAAATATCTGATTAAATTTAAAAAAAAAAAAAAAACAGTACTAGTGTTATAAATGAAAAAAAAAAGATACATTTTACGAGATGAGATGTGTAATGATATGAATGAAGAGATTAAAAAAATTCTAATTGCAAAATATAAATAAATAATGAGAAGAGAAGTAGGCTAACAAATAAAGGTTACTAAAACGGAAAAAAAATAATAATGTCCAATTGCAAAACACAAAATAACATATATATATATATATATATATGCAGATATATGAACCTTTCTAAACAGTATGATAATATATCTTTCACCACTTTTTTGCCGAAGAGATCAAAGTCGGGGTCCGTTTTAATGCTCATTTTTTCAGCCTCCCCGAGCGTAGTTCTACGTACTCAGCTAGAGCAACGCATTGACCTTTCGGGAACAGGTGGATAGGAGGAGTCTCAAAAATCAATACACAGCTAGAGCGACGCATTGACCTTTGACATAACATATTACATGTCACGTGATGTGATTCACGCCGGGATTGGGCGGAGTCACAAAAATCAATACTATATTTGGAATGTGAGACTGCGTTAAGTAGCAAAACATAATTTCAAACACTAAGTAGGTTAGTGTTATTTAGTAAGCATTAATTCCATTAAATCGGTCGCGCGGCTGCGCCGTGCCAGACCGATTTAATTTCATTAATGCTTACTAAAAAACACTAACCTATACTAAATTTCTAACCTCACTACTGTACTGATGTTTTGGAGCGTCAATATGTTGATGGCGTCATGATATGGTTGATGACGTCATCAGCACTCCTGTGCAGTGATCACTGACCTAAATATCAACAGCTGGCACAGTGCCATACAGGATTTGAATGTAAGGGAAACTACACCAAGTTCTCCAATATTAAACAAGGCTACCCCAACATCTTAACCTGAATCCCTATTTGCCTTAGCGGCACATGAACAATGCGTGACGATTTATAGTCAAGCGTATCGGTAAAGCGCATTTTGCTATATATACTTTAAAACATGACTTTTTTAAAAAGGTTTAAAGGTTTACTTCTAACAAATGTCTATTTTTTTCCTCTCGAGGACATATACTTTAAGGTGTAACAAATCACTTAATATGAATAGTTTAATACGAACGTATACATAATATATATCGATTAAATTGAACTAAATTAAAATAAATTTAATACAATGCTAAGTGAATATAGATGATATTATATTGTCAGTGCTAAGGGATATGTTATTAATCCAGACTTAATAAAATTATTTTTGATAAAGTAGGCTGTTGCATTACAAGTCCATTTTCATTCTTACCTGGTTTAGGTGGAGTTATCTCGAAGGCCCGTCTCTCGAAACGAGCTCTAGGGTAACCAGGGGCGAGCCTGGGGCTAAATTCGGGATACGCAGACTTGCTAGGGGGGTCCGAGGGCATGCTCCCCCGGAAAAAAAATGTACCCGAGTTAGGCATCGATTTTTATTGCAGTTTTGGCACTTTTAGATTTTCGATTTTCTGGACGAAGTATACACAGCTGCGTATTTGCGTAAGCCTAGGCACGCGCCTGGTAACGCGTAGTTGTACATTTTTGTTCGTCAGTCGCCATCTTGAACGTTTACAACTGTAGAAACCGTGCTTGCATGGATTATATCCCTCGATAAATTCAACTATGTGGTAGGTAAAAGAACAGACAACTCTTGCAAACAGAGGTCCTCTGGGTAATGTGTGACAGAAAAATATCAGGTTTACGAATTTACGTGCCTATAATTTGTGACATATTGACTTTGACATTACAATTAGAATATATATATATATATAGTTATTTTGTATTTTGGTAACTTATATGCATGGGCTTGGTTAAAGTATTAAGATGTAATTTTGGTCATGTTATTGGTAAAACACACAATTCTTTTGTATAAATTTGCATTTTTTTTTCTTTTTTCTTTTTTTTTAATGCTTGGTCATTCAGGTCTGGATAACATGCATCCTGTAAATGTGCAATTGGCTATCTAGTGACCATCTGTTTGATTATGTTTATGTCTTTATCCCGTTACAAAAACACAATTTCTTTTTATTTATTACTAAGTCTTTTTGACTTGACTATTTTAGTTTACCGTCGCTTCGACAGTATTTCAGTTATATATAGCGACGTCCAGCTAATTACAGGTGGAGGAAGATCCCGAATGCACGGAGTCATTCGAGTAGAACCACCGACCTACCGCAAGCCAGCAAGAAGGCTTCTTCACATGAAAATCCGAATGGCCCTTCCAGGATTCGGACCCACGCGGCGAGGAGCTGAGTGAGTGTTAAAGTCAGCCTAGTCTTTTTAAATGAAATAAAGTCTTACATTTACAGAGAAGTCAATTGTTAACAAGTTTGGTTTATATGGCGTATCCTCTCCAACTTTTTATATTCATATATCCATAAAATGTGACGATTAATTGAATTAATTCTTTTATGTTCTGCAAAATGCAGGACCTTTTTTGTAAGGGGAAGGGGGTCTCTAGGTTTGTCTAGCCATCGATCCTATAACATATCGGGGACCATATTTGTACCTTCGAGCTACGTACATTAACGCGATATATTACATCGAGCGTGACGTAACTTGACAGGAAAACACCATTAATTCGCAAAATTTATCGATCCTTGTTTCCAGAGATGTGAAAACCTTGTAATGTACCTCCGTGTTGTTTCCAAACTGTTATTTTTTTCTTAAATGTAAGGGAAAAAGATAAAAACATTCATTTAATAAAAAATACCAAATTAATACCATTTTCATTGATGTTTCTTTTATCTATATTTTTTTTTCCAAACCACCCATTAAATCTACTGATAACTCTCAGTTAGCAGACGATGACAAATTTAAGTAAGCCAACAGCTGCCAAGCGTTCAGTGAAGGCGCCCATTAGCAGTTGCAATTTGGTACCCTGCTTACACTCTGCAATATAACAGGGATGCAACCGCTCACGTTAACGATTTTTGGATTCACTGAACAAAGAACAGTTCTTAAAATAATGCATGTTTGATGCACTTCTCAACATTCCTATATATGTAAGTCATTTAGTTGTTGTTAAAGCAAAATTCACACTTGACAATACAGCATGCCCATATATTTTTTTTACCTAAAAAATTGGCCATGTATCCACAAAATTGTAGGGCTCTCTATATGAAGGGGTATAAAGCTCTGGAAAAACAATTGTATCCCCAGATGTATGACCACTATGAGTATGACGCTTCTTGTTCTCATTTTGATCATCTTAAATCTTACACACCAATATGTGCTGTTGCGAAGAACACATAACTTCATTACAACTTTTGTTTATAGACATTATCTCTTAATGTCCACCATACACGTGACAGACTTATTTTGAGTTCAATAGTGACCACTGAAGACGTCATTTTGGAAATAGGGAAATAGTTTGACTGTTGTTGGTTTTGGACGTTTTTTTTTTTTTTTTTTTTTTTTGTTGTTGTTGTTGTTGTTGTTGTTTTAAATTGTTTTCAATTACCAATGACAACTTATTACATTCGAAGGGAACATATTGATGCACTAGGGAGTATTGTTAATTTAAAGGTGAGGATTGTAGTCTCGTCTTCTTATGGTGAACTCGATACTCTAGGAAATGTCAAGTAGCACGTTAGAAATCAAAAGAAACTACTAGAGGCAGTAATAAACCCATGCCAAGTCAAGACAATATAATCTGCGCTCGCTTTGAGGCTTTGCCTTTTACATATTAGGCCTATACTTTACATATCCTTTAGTATTCAGTTCTCGCCATATTGGTTTTCACGGGCTATGTACACTAATGCAATATTTTACCTCAAATATGACGTCATATACTGCGGTTGCACGTTGACGTTATTTTGGCGCCATTTTTGACTGCTTGTCTACAAACGTTAGAACTGCTGTTTTTATATAGATTTACTTACCGTTTTTCCCAATTTTCAGTCCAGATTCAAATATATTACGTATTTTGACCAAGTTATATGAAAAAAAATGGTTTGTTTTAAACGGTTATGTGAGCCGCGTGCTCCCACCGCCGACACTAAAGGTGCCAAATAATTGAGACAGACGGTAAGTCGCTTATAGCCTCTTATATATATATAGTTTTGAATTTTTCGCTGTAATAACAATACTCAATTTTGACCAATTAAAACCTTTCTTATATTAATTGTAAATAAAACCGGAAATAGCATGTCCACACTTCCATAATACGTCAGGCCCGATAACGTAGTGTCAGGGGCAGGTAATCCATACCAGACTAGCAGTTGTCATGCTCGATAGGAATATAAAAACACATATTTATCGGTAAAAAGAGTAAAAACAACACTGAAAGCGACTAGATTCTCATTTCCTCCACTTTATTTGCAAAATAATAATAATAATGATATAATAAAAAATACGTTTTTTCAAGAATTAACGAAAACAGTGTCCCCCTTCCTCTTTTCAATGTCACCATTATGTACGATATGATTCGCTCCTTACAACTTCGAGCCCCTGTGGTTTTGCCTTAAAAAGGAGGGGTTTTTTTTTAATGGATTATTTTTTTCTGCGGTTTCTGAACCCGGGAAGAATTTATTTCTGCACTTGCTTACCTTGCAAAAGCAAATACATATATAATATTAAAATCTCTAATTCACAGTGTTTTCCTCAAGGGATATCAATCTATGTTACATCTGCTATACTCTGCTGTACATCAAACAATATATAAACACCATTCAACAACTGCTGTAAGTTGATAATGTCCGGCAGAAAAAGTAACCGATAAGACATCGTTTGAAAATTTGATCTTCGATTATTACATTTAAACACTATACAAAATAAATGAAACATTTTTTGGGGGGCACATCTTCGTCCTGGATTAGTTTTAGAGATAACCTCAAGTTTGCCACACGTTGGCCATGATTGTTGGTCCTTCTATTTCTGACACGGTTCGCCGGGTTGTAGAATGATTGTTAAGAACTTCAACTAGGAACAGTCTATGGTGTAGTCATATTGTTTCATGCTTTCTTGAAAACATTTGAATTTGGATTTCGAACGAATCTTAAGTACATACCTCGGTCGATCCGAAATCATGTTTTAATAAACATGTTACTTTGTGAGTGTGTTTTATAATACATGCAATTTGTTAGTAGTGTCACGTGTTTTGAATTTCGTACTTTTGTTTCATTACTTGGTTAGGTTTGCTGGCTGATATTTCAGATTGGTGTCCAAATGTTGTAGAAGATCTGTTGGCACTGTCTGTATATCTCCGTCACATTCAACGAGCTTGGGGAAATGGTTAACTATATATTTTGTATATATGAGTTTGATGCATTGTTTTGAAGCGGTGTTGTCTATTCTCTTTATTCTCATTGAAGCCAAGATCCGAAATACACTACAGCTAGTATCGTCACATCATATTTTTGATTCTCCGTCAGCATCCAGCGGTTCCTCGCTAGATTCAGGATTGGCCTGGGCTATTTTGTCATCCAGCAGCACGTCCTTGGTGTCTGTGAGGGCCAGAGTGCCTATTATACAACAAATCCCGATCAGTCCGCTCACAAAGTACATGACTCCGGCAACCCGAGTGTCCTGGAATAAACCAAAGTACGAAACACATGTATACTGCTTGACCACAAACTGTTCTTTGAATGAAAAAGACAGAAGATGGTTTATAAATTTATATATGACCCAAATTGTATACAGTGATATTTTGTTGCTCAGTTCCTAAGTTGATATAATTTTTGTAACATTCACGCAATACAAGTATCAATGAGGTTGCATTACTTTCAGGGGATATGTAATGTAAATATTACTGTGTCTTCACTAACTTCAGGGGGAGGTATAGGAGGCAGTATCTTCGTGTACCTACCAGGTATGCTAACTGGGGCCCCAGTATAGACCCCACCCTCGCAAAGGTGTTCACAGACCCGTAACTGATGTTTCTGAAAAAGAAAATGTGTTATCATGTCTAGTACATAAATAACAAAACAATATTTGGTTGAAAACTACACCTGGTCCAGTAGAATCTAATAAAAGATACAAGTCCGGAGTCTTTCGACTGTTCTTACCAAGAGAGGATTCCCGTGTATGACTGAACGGAATTTTGTTAATTATATTGACTAATATTTACTGTAGCTATAAGACTGATTAAATGGTCTCAACATTAAACAAAGACACGATCATGTACCAGACCGATCATTTAAAGTGCCAACAGAATGATGCG
>CM037792.1:20437482-20487482 GCA_021229015.1 Solen grandis | reverse complement strand
TAATCCATATATATATGAAATTGTCTTAGGCCCCCAGTCTCTTCGGATTAGCTTTGAGAAATTAACCAACTTGCTCATGTCATGTGATAATGTCAACAATATGTTAACGAAATTGTTTGGGTTTGTTCATAAGTTTGGATATAACATAACAAATTGCTGATTGGCATTAAGCATTTACAACTATCAAATTTATATATAAAGTGGTGCGTCACTTAATTTATAATTATGCACATAATTGTATTTTTCTTAGAACAAATGACACTTTAAGGATGAGAAATGACATAATTCATCAATTGATAAGGTATTTCTTTGACTACATGCTAAGAAATATATATTTACTACATTAGTTATTGTTTTTGTGGAATCTGAAGATATAAGATATATAGATGTATGCATATTAGGCAAACCCAGGGCTTGAATTTAACTTTTCTTGCCACTCGCAAAGTTTTGCGAGTAGCTGAAATTTCAACTCGCAAATGCTACAAAATGAACTCACAAAACTAATTCCTCACTTGCAAATTGCAAGTTTGTGAGTGCTAAATTTGAGCCCTGCAACCAAAAAAAATATGGTTGGAATAATTGTTTAATCTCTGTATTTAGAATATGCTATATAAAATGATATTGATCTCCAATCATTCCCATGATGCATTGGAGATAGATAGCTGGGTGTCGTTCAGTATTAATGTATCTATCGGTTTCTATTATCAACTTACTTGAATACAATCAAAATTTTACCAGTGTCATGTTGTGTTTAGTTTCAATATTGTAAGTTAACCCTTTCCCTCATAGAGGAAACCATGAAAAGACTTATGCGAACAGCATAAAACCAGATCAGCCTGCGAGTAACTCGCAGGCTGATCAGGTTTTATGCTGTTCGCTGCTCCTCAGTGGTCTGGAAATGAATTTTGTAATTAAATTTGGTAAGGTTTAACTGTGGTTTTCTGTAGATCAGGCTTTATGTGGTACCAGTATTGAGTGCATCAAAATGAGTCTATATGAGGGAAAGGGTTAAATATTTTTGAGTTTCAAATTCATTTTATTTAAACAATAATGTTAAAGTCAACTTGAGTTATTTATATCACTGTATCATAGTTGTTTAAAGACATTTATCATTAGGGTTACAAGAACATATATTACAAAGCTATTGCCCTTTTTAAAAAAAATGCTTTAAAGGAAAATATGTTAAACTTTTTTAAAACATTTTCACAACTTTAAATTAAAGATGGATATGATATTTTCTGCTTGAATCGATCACACTTGCATATTTGCCTACATTTTGTACCTACAACGGTTTAAGTCAGTTTACTTTGACAATTTCATGCTACATGTACATGTAAGTAGAAATTTCCCTTAACCCTTTCCCTCATAGAGGACACCATGAAAAGACCTATGCGAACAGCATAAAACCAGATCAGCCTGCGAGTAACTCGCAGGCTGATCAGGTTTTATGCTGTTCGCTGCTCCTCAGTGGTCTGGAAATGAGGATTTTGTACTTAAATTTGGTAAGGTTTAACTGTGGTTTTCTGCAGATCAGGCTTTACGTGATACCTATTGAGGGCGTCAAAATGAGTATATATGAGGGAAAGGGTTAAATACTAGTCAAGTATGTCCTTCAACTTTTAACATAGTAATCAATAGTGACAGAAAAACTTGTATGATCTATGTTAAGTGCGTATATTGGCATTCCTCTTAGAATAAGTTTGTTCCAGAACACAATTGAAGTGAATTTTCAAAATAACTATTTGTATTTTCCGTTTCATTTCAGTATTATTCAAAAATATGATTTAACAATAAATGTAAAAACATCAATTACCATGCAATTTGGATTAATTCTTCAAAATTCCTTTGCGAAATGTGTGTATATGTGGCAATGAGGACATATAGCAGTGGGAATTACTGGGGCATGAAGTTTTCAGTAAGGTGTACCTGTAACACATTGGGTGTTTAAAGTTACAATCAGCAAGCGATTACCGGTTTTTAGCTCGACTATTCAAAGAATATTAGAGCTATTTTATTCGCCCCAATGCATTGGCGTCAGCGTTGACGTTGTAGCTCTTGGTTAGAGTTTTGCATGCAAGTTACTATCAACCTTATATCTTAATAACCAATTATGGTATTGACCTGAAATTTTATGAATATGTTCAGGGGCATCAGACAACCAAGGTGGGTAATTCTTGACTAAATTTGATATAAGTAATGGCCCCTTTTTAACTTAGAAATTTTGTTAAAGTTTTGCATGCAATAGAAAATTTGGTTAAAGTTTTGCGTGCAAGCTACTATCAGCCTTAAATCTCAATAACCATTCATGGTATTGATTTGAAATGTAATGAATATGTTAAGGGGCATCAGACAACCAAGGAAGATAACTCTTGATGAAATATATTACAAATTATGGCCCCTTTTTAGCTCATCTATTTGAAGAATATGAGAGCTATTGTAGTGGCCCTTGCATTGGAATTGGCGTTGCAGCTTTTGGTTAAATTTTCATGCAAGTTTTTAATCCGTTGTACAGGACTGACAATATATACAAAAACAAGACTATTGATGTATTAACAAAATATATCATCAAACACCAACCTCATATTTACTAATACTGATGACACTCAAAAATAACAGATGTGGAGCAACATAAAAGTTATGTTTGGGTCATAACCCTATATTTTTTTTTCTTAATTAACCATTGAAATGACAGTAGTTCAGTCAAAGACTCAAAGCAACGTCCAGCTAATTACAGGAGGAGGAAAGCACCCCCCCCCCCCAAGTACACATTAGGCACTGGGTTGAACCATCCAATTAGGGAAAAAATGTGCATTAAAAACAGCGTATCGCAAATGTTTTAACCCGAATGATAGAAAAAAGTTTAGGGGCAGTATAAAAAAATAACAGTTGGTTGGATAGGCAGAGACAACAAACTTTTTTACACTTTACCGTAAGCCAGCTGGAAAGCTTCTTTACATGAACACATTTTGTACACGGACCCTCAAAAAAAGAGCTCAGTGATAGTGAATGAGAGAAAATAAATATTTAGCCAGATATTTATAATGTTATGCACATTGTTTATGTTATTTTCTTAATAAATTTAATAAGTTTTATTGATAACAGTGTGTACAATTACCTTCAGTTCTGCCAATACAATGGAAACAAAATACGGTGAACGTCTGAAGCAGAGGGGGAGAGAGAAAATCAAAGATGAAATTAACATTTTCATTTAAATATCAAAATCAAATGAATATTTTCTGAGAGTAAAACCAGCATATTTCAGCACTTGGTGATGGCATGACACAAAGTTATTTCCCCTTGTAGCACTTGCTTCCTGTCTGCTGAGACTTCTGGGAGCAAGCCGGAGGCGGAGGGCCCTAAAATAAAGATTAAACGTCAATTATAAGTACTGTAATATCAATGTGGTGGGACTTTGCACTGGATCAAGCTTCAAGTTTAAAATGATTATTTTACAATTGATTAGACAGAATGTAATTGATTATTAAAGTTTTCTCGTTCGCACTGGTGGTGACGTTTTTGAGACACTTGATGTGGGAGAAAAATGGAGTATCCAGAGAAAGCCAACGTGTCTTATTTTACGAGCAAAAGTGTTCTTTGGAACACATGTGGCACTTGCTGAGGCAACATGCAGACAGACAGACAAACAGCTGGACAGACAGACGATGGAAAAGTGATCCCTTTGTATCACCTCTGCTTACAATAGGTGACACGGAAATGTTTTGGATAGGTCTTAAAACAAAGTGACTTGGATGAAGAAAGGGGTTTTCTTGTTATTACAAATGTCCTTTTGTTAATGTGGAGAAAATAATATTCTTTTAATAATCATAATTTAAAAATTTTGTTGCTCGCACCTCAATCTGCAAAAAAATAAAAAATAAAAATAAATAAAAGACTTGATAAGTTCTGAGGATAATTTAGCCTTTTACCTCATGAATATTCATATATAAGTTTATGACTTGATGAATATTAACTTCATGAATATTCATATATAAGTTTATGACTTGATGAATATTAACTGACTAAATTTTAAATGGTATATGAAAGGATTTTTTGCCATGTTGATTATATAGAATATGAGCTACAAATGTATATGAGCAAACAGAGAAGACCCTGATCAGAAAGCCATTTAATCTAGGTCTGCTCTGTTTACCAATGTTTTAAAACAAGTCTACATGAGGTAATGGGTTAAAGGAGTGTTGGTAGAGACAGACATCTTACTTGATAAGTGTCACAGATTAGCTTCAGCAGGTCAGCCTCAGCCAAATGTTCCATCTTCTCTGTATGAACCTAGATAAAAGTCAGCATGGTCACAATTAGTTACATCTAACATTGGGAACACTTCCCTGATTCTACCATCATTTGTTTCTTTCTCAGAGAGTAATTTGGGCTATGAAATTAGACAATAAACATCCCTGCCACACTGCCCTAATTCAAAGTAAAATTTTATTGAGATTTTTAAAGATTTTTTAGGATTATTTTTTTTTATGATGGGACAACAAATCTTTACAAACAAGCTCTTGATTATATCTAACAATAAATTAGAAACTTTGCATATTTTGTGTTAA
Organism: Solen grandis; assembly: GCA_021229015.1. NCBI lineage: Eukaryota > Metazoa > Mollusca > Bivalvia > Adapedonta > Solenidae > Solen > Solen grandis. The sequence goes on along the minus strand of CM037792.1, from coordinate 20,482,917 downwards.
ACATACATGCGCTGTTATATATGTATTTTGTAAGATTTCATCATGAAAAATATGGTTTAGCTAATAGCCTAAATAGTGTGGTATACTGACAAAACCAAACTTTTGGAGACATTTCTATGTCTGTGCACGGTCTATCGCTTTGAAAGAAAGTGGGGGAGCCTTGATAGAATAAATAAATCTTGATAGAACAATAAACAAACACTTTGTGCTTTGATGTAAGTTTAACTGAGTGATTTTTTTAGCTTACCTTCTTTTTGAACCTTTTGACCCCCCATGACCCAACTTCAAACTTGTCCAAGATATTATGGAAACAGACATTCCAACCAAGTTTCATGAAGATATGGCCAAAAAAGTGGCCTCTAGAGTGTTAACAAGGTTTTTCTAAGATTTGACCTCATGACCTTCTTTTTGAACCCAAATTCGAACTTGTCAAAGATTTTATGGAGACAAACATTCTGACCAAGTTTCATGAAGACTGGCCTAAAAATATGGCATCTAGAGTGTTAACAAGCCAAACTGTTGACGACACATGACTGACGATGGATGCTGGATGAAGGGCAATCACAAAAGCTCACCTTGAGCACGTTGTGCTCAGGTGAGCTAATAAAAAAGGTGATAAACACTCTCCCTGTCTTACACCTAAACTACACATAAAAGAATCACTCAATAAAGTTTTATTTTCAATTTTATTATTACACTTTACCTGTAATTTAACTGTCTGATGCATATAATGCATAATGTTCAAAATATGACCTCGGAGTCCCAGCTTAATCAATTTTGCCCATAAATTGTCCCTCACTATATAATCAAACACTTTCGTAAAATCTATAAAAACACAAAATAACTATTTACCCTTGTTAAGCATATGTGACAAAATACCGTGGAGAATGAAAATGTTATCAACTGTCCCTTTATTTGCCCGAAATCCTGTTTGTGCTTCAATATAAACACTGTATTTTTCAGCCAAGTCCGATAACCTATTGTTCAGTATACAGTTGAATAATTTACCTAGTGTACTTAGTAACATTATACCCTGTAATTATTTATGTCATCCGCACTACCTTTCTTATGTAGAGGAATTATAAAGCCCTCAGACCAGTCTTCAGGAAAATAGCCTATTTCAAAGATCCTATTAAACAATGTAACTAAAAAGGTGACAACACTTGTTTTCCATAAATAAAAAAAAACTCATTTAAGTACATATCTAGACCCGAGCTTTTATCCATTTTCAACTCACTTATAGCTTTTAAAACAGATAATCTATCTATAGGTAAGTTTAATTCCTCAAACATTATATTATATTCATTTTGTTCATACCTATCTATGAAATACAACACATCTTCATCAGCTGTGAAAAAAGGATCATTAGGAGTGTTCACACTTTGAAAATATTGTTTAAAAACATCAGCTGAAATGTTTTTTTGAGAAACCCCGGCACATTGCTTTAGCATACACCAATATAATTTAGCATTCTTGTATTTTGCATCTTTAAATTTTGCAGTTTGCATTCTATCATGATTTAGTCAACATTTTCTTAAACAATGTTTATATTGAGATCTGCTGTAACCATATCGCCTCTACTTTGGTCTGTATTATTAAGTCTAAAAGTCTAAAATTATTCAAGGTTTTATCAAATACATTTCGTTTCTCATAACACTCTTCATTAAACCATTCATTTTCAGTGTTCAGATGATCACACGGTTTAGTATTTGTTTTATGTTTACAAATTAGAGATGCAACATCGTCAATAATATTTGAAAACTGTGTCAAATATGAGTCTATTTCTGTTACATTTGATACCCTCTCAGTACGATTATTCAAAGCCGTAATAACGTTTAGCACCTGCTTCTAATGAATACAACTCCATTTTGATTCTAGATCTGTATGACATTGTATGTGGAATGGTATTTGATTTTCTCATTCATAAATGTAGGTTCCTGCCAAGTTATCCTATTTCCACCTGCACAAAAGACAAAGTGATTACCAGCATCATTTTCGATAAGATTTTCCTAAGGAACCACTTTCTGTACAACCTTAACCCTTTCCCTCATAGAGGACACAATGAAAAGACCTATGTGAACAGCATAAAACCAGATCAGCCTGCGAGTAACTTGCAGGCTGATCAGGTTTTATGCTGTTTGCTGCTCCTCAGTAGTCTGGAAATGAGGATTTTGTAATTGAATTTGGTAAGGTTTAACTGTGGTTTTCTGCAGATCAGGCTTTATGTGGTACCTACTGAGTGCGTCAAAATGAGTCTATATGAGGGAAAGGGTTAACAAAAACCATAGGTGTTCTGGGATAGACATTGCTGTTCATGGTATACCACCTTCAGATACCTGCTTCCGATTTATTTAAATCATTTATCGGCCATGAGATTTTACCCCTGTATTTTGTCATTTTAAGGAGTGTCCAATTAGACCATTTTATTTGTTCCATCAGGTTTTAACCAGTCAGTAGAAGTTTTATACAGATGTTTACAGCAATGTTTTCATTAGTTTACATTACATTCAAACCTCCATGTTAAAGAGTAATCCATAAGGCCCTTTTGCATTGGTCGATATTTTAGTCAACAACTACTGTAAAATGACATTTTGCTTACCTATTTCCCCACGGCATGATGTCATGAAGTGAAACTGAATAAGTCAGCTGGGGGTTTGCAACAATGGTATGCAGCTTATGAAATGCAATACAGAAACACAGGGCTACTCACCCCATTGATTGTGACCCAGGGGACATATCTATGTGGGGGTTTGAGGGCGTCCGTTTGAAGCGCCATCTGGTGTTCAAGGTTATTTCCCATTGGGCCTTTAGCACATTTCATGATTGGATCGACATCAATACCAAATTTCACAGCGCACTGGAATTAAAACAAGCTACAATGCAAGTTACCTTTTAAACAAAATGTAACAGCAATATCAGACACAAACAATTATTCCTCAACTCTAATTTTGCTGCAATTTTCTACTCTTTACCTCATGAATATTCATGATGAGAACAAATTTACTGAACTTCAAATCTTTTGAAACAATGATTTTTTCTTTGCTATCCATACTGTGTAGAATCAGAGCTTAAAAATCATGAGCAAACAGAGGAGATCCTAATCAGTGAACTCCTGAAATGAGCTGTCAGATCTGGGTCAGCTCTGTTTGCCAAAGCATCAAAATATGTCTAGTGAGGTATTTTGGTGCTTTTTTGTATTATGATTTCATTACAGCACACCCCATTATAAAATCTTCTATTATAAAACACCCCATTATTATGCACGCCATTATAACATACTCCATTACATACATGCCATATCTCCCGGCGGGAGATTAAATCTCCCGGGATTTCGACTTGTCTCCCGATCTCCCGCCGGGAGGTGAAAATCTCCCGGTCTGACTGAAATCAAACCAGTTTCCCTTTGAACTCAGCATAATCCATTCTATTACCAAACTATGATACAGCATCAGGAAGGTTACGTAAGAACATGTGTTAGTATCAATCCTGACCAGTGTGCTGTACACAGCCACAAGCAATGTGTGATTGTCCTTATCCATTCAAATTGCGTGATTCAGACAGGTAGCAGATTCGCCAGTCTATCAGTTGAAACAATTATCGTCGGGTCATTAGCAGCTATCAAGGCAATACTAAAGCTAGAATGAGTAAGGTTAGAATGCATTTGGTACATTGTAATAAAGACGTAAATGATTGCTTTAGTATATCTTACCAGGGATAAAAAGGTCCCGGAGAATAGCTAATCCTTACTTACCGGAAGTGTAAACAATAAATGATAATTAGATCAGCTGTTTACCAATCATTTAAATCTTAACAAAACTCGTCATATAGACACATCATATAAAGTACACCTCCGCTAGCGGTAAATTGCAAATGAAGTGCAATTTTCACACCGACGCTGATTTGATTGACAACGGATATCGTCTGCTGAATGATTTACTATAATGAGAATGTGCTGATCGGAAGAGTTGGGTAACCACTTCATATCACCATACCGTACACGATAAATATTTTCAGCAGTTTAATTATGAAAAAAAAAACAAAAACAAAAAAACAGAAGGTGAAAATATTATTAAATATGATCTGACTCTTTATCTTTATTCATCCCCATGGTGCTTGTGGAAAGTTAAGTTGCTATTTGAATAAGATATCTATTAATAAATTTTGAGATTTTTTTTAGATATTCTTTTTAAAGGTATTTTCATTAATGCAATACACAGTATATAATATAAACTGTTAATGAATTTAATGGAGGGTAATCAAATGTGTATTTTTTTTATATATTTTTTTAATAATAACGTCTCTTTGATATATGTCGTAAAATCTCCCTGGCTGGACCCCAAATCTCCCTGTGAAAATTTCAAAACCTCCCTGGGAGACCTACTGAAAATATGGCATGTATGCATTATAACACAATCCATTATAACACACTCCATTATAATACACCCATTGTAAAACAGACGCTAAATCAAAATGGTTCTAACCATAGGTCCTAAATGCTTGATCTGTTCATATGCAGTGAATTTATGAGTGCCACATGACTACAGATTCCAAAGTTGTGGGTTTGAACCATGCAAGGATTTTTTCATTAACTTCCCAGGTGCAAAGTACTGGTCCAACCAAAGAACGTCAAGGAGGTTTAATATAAGCTGTAAAAACTTGTTTCTAAATCGACATAAAAATGAATACTGGTAAGTTAAAACTAAAATGCAGTTCCATGTAAAGCAGTATCCAGGTCTAGCCCTAACAAATTTGTCTGTATACAATGAAAAGTTGTTCTAGTATTCTCTCAAATACTTTATTTCAGTTAGACAATTATTTAGTCTCCAACCTGAATTCCTTGCAAAAGGATGATTTGCTCATTTAAACTGATATGACATGCTATTTTCAAGTAAACTCTGTACAGCTCTTTGACAATATATCTTCTAAATGAATGGTATATGACAACATAAATATCACTAACGAGCAGGGCTTGTCCACGAAATGAAATTTGACTACCTGAACTGAAATAAAACTATTTTCAAACAATCTTTGGAAGAAATATCTAGAAAATCCAAATAACTCACAGCTGTAGCAGCATCTGATGGTGATGATGATGATGCTTCCATGCAATGTATGTAGGGGAAATACACAGAAACATTCTTTAGAATGGCTATTGCACATGTCTGAAAAAGAAAAGAATACCGCCAAATCATTATTTTTTAATAATGCCATTCATTGTTGTTAACTTTATAATATAAATAACTTTGTGGATTTATGAAAATGGTACGTCAAAATATTTGATTTGAAATTCAAGATTCTATTGTTACCATAAAAAAATCTGAAAAAGAAATGCATCTTTAATATCACATACCATAAAATCATTATTTTTTAACAATGACATTAAATTTCTTTTAATTTTTATTAAAGGTGATTTTGTAGGTACATTTATTTGTTGATTTATGTTCTAGAAAATGAAATAGCCACAAAATGAATAATTAATTAAAGTTAATATTTGTGAAGAAACCTGTGAGAGTTTGTATTCCATGAAAATTTATGATATCAATATTTTTTTTCTGGAATTTTGAAATTTTGTTATAAAATGTGTTTTAAATTTTTACTTTGTATCACTGGGGGGTCCCACGCCGGTAGCCTGTGTTATATACTTGCATATCAAGTATGAATTCAATACATGAAATCTTTCAAAGTTAGCGGTATTGTGCAGAAATAGTCATTTCACATAAAATTTGCCTATAAAGGGTGCATAACTCTATAACAAATTGGTGAATTGTAATCAAATCAAACATGACCTGTATTTTGATATTATATACTTGCATACCAAATATTATTTCAATATAAAAAGTCTTTCAAAAGTTATACGGCAGAAAAGAAGTGTCTACATACAGACAGCGCCATTATACCATGTTATGTCCCATCATTTGACAGGCAAATGATAATAATCCAACTCAACCCAAAAACAACATTAAACTGAAGTGTTGTTTCAATTTTCAACGGAGAACCATTCAACTTACATTAAAAGTATGGGACACGACAGTCAGAAGAAAAAAAACAACATGCACAAATCCTGTAGAGCCCCTCGCTGTATAAATCAGGGGTATATTTAAAAAAATATCAAATTATAACTTACATCAATCAAATTGCCAACACATTCTTGCCCACCATGTTGACAACGAAACATCCAGGTGTCGCCCATCTTTTTCTCCTGAAATTATTCATGAATATGTATACAAAATGTCAGTATGGTGTCATAGACAACTGGTATAGGAGTTAACTCTGAGTTAAAAAATTATAAATTTAAAACGTTTAAGATATTTTTTGTGAGTCTCTCAGAATTGGCATATTCACAGAGCATCTAATTTAAATCTTTTGCTTAAGTATAAAACTCAGTTATTTTTCTGGTTTATATAACATGTGCCTAAATTTTAACAAAAGGGCCATAGAGGCACTCACCTGTGTATCATCTGCCTAAATAAAGCTTTATAGTTCAGTGAATTTCTGACAGTGACTGACACCCAACATACATGTATTTGTAAAATTAATTTCTGACCACTAGGTTAAATTCTACCAACAATTCTTAGCGCTAAGTTAAACTTAGTATTTAAGGGCAAATTTCATTAGTCTTGTTTCTCTAATAAAAATACCCAAATATTTCATTTCTTAACGTTTTTTTTGTTAGTTATTTAGGTAATAATCATTTCAGCTTAGTTGTGTACTTCATAAAATAATAATGGTGGAATGTGTATATATACCTAGTTTAAGAATTTAAGTATTAGTTAGCACTAAGTATTGTTGGTGGAAATCAAGCCTGGTTTTAGAAGAAGAAATAAATAGAAAGCTTCATTTTCAAAGGATCAGGTTTGTTTTAGCAATTATGGTAAACTGCCAAGAGGTGATCATAAGAAACATCCAGAGATTATTAAATTTTCTATATACATAAATTATATGAGGAAGCCAGCTGAAGAATCATTTTTTGAGGGAGCAACAATGTTTTAGCAGTATTTGGCCATGAAATGAAAATTTGAGCAAAATAAAATAAAATTCTGACCATTGTTTTAGATTCTGAAAGGCATTTATGATTTACAGAGGAGACTAATTTTACAACTTTATAATTGTATGAAATATAACATGCATGTACCAGGGGTGAAAACTCTCTCAAATTCTCTTAGAAATAATATTGGTTTATCTCCCCTGAATAGGAAAAACAAGCAAACACCACTGTTTGTCTAGTTTTTGAAGATGGTCAAAATGTGATTTTTTTTTTGCCACATGATACTGATTTCTGACCATTGGTTTCAGAGGAGAAGATTTTTAAAGTTGTTTTTACATGTATAAAAAAAATGATATGCCATAATAACCTGAGTTTTGCATAGATAAAATAAATAAAACAAATCTTCATAGGATATTCTGTGAAGGACCTAAAAGGGACCATGCATGCAAATGTTCAACAGTTTCTGGGGATATTTCATTTAAGGTATTCCCATCCTAATAGCGATCAATTTCATCAAAGCCATGCATATAACTTAACAATACACATGTATATAAGTTTTTAAAGTGACAAACAATGGTAATCTTAGGGGCAAATTAACATGTAATGATAAGTGACAGAAGTTCTTTTATTACCTCCCCTCAATTATTTTGTTGCCATGAGTTATCTCCCCTGAAAACTAAAAAAAGGTGTTTTTCTCCATTTTTTTGTGGTAAAGTTTAGATTTTTTTCATGGAAATTGATACAAAATCATAAAATGCATCTTTCTACCATGAGTTTTTCTCATAAATCAAATCCAGTTTTTTATATTCATAGAAAATACATATTTTCCATAGGCTTCAATGTTAACTTATATGCGGATTATCTCCCCCAAATTAGATAAAACTTGAAAAAACTCTTGGTGAAATATTTTTATTTTTGAATGTCTTCAAAGTGACAAAATTTCATAGAAATATAACCATCTAGTGGCAAGATATGAAATATGGCTATTAGGATGGGAATACCTTAAAGTAAATTATTAATGCCACACAACACTTGGCCAACTGGCACAGAGTGGTCACAATAGCTCACATTGAGCTCAGGTAGACTCATCAAATAAGGTATGCTAAAGATATATTGTTTTTTCTACCTCTTGTAATTCTAGACTCATCACTTTTTGTTGGCATGAAATCACAGAATCTGTCATTAAGTCAATTTCAGTGCATTATATATCTGTTGATTCAGGTCCTAGAAAATATGGGTTCTAATTAAACAGGTTTCATGGGGATTAATATTCATGGATAAAGAGGAAATTACGAAAATTAGTCCCCCAACTGAATGGTTCTACAGTAATTAGCATAAAAGACTGAGAATAAATATAGTAGAACCTGTATTAAGCGGCAACCTGTATTCAGCGATCAACCTGCATTCAGAAGTCAGTTTTGATACTACCAAACTAACAGTTTGTTATTTGTTTAACTTTCATTCAGTGGTCACCTCTGTTAAACAGTCACTTCCTCTTGTTCTCTTGACTGACCGCTTAAGGCAGATTTGATTGTACTTAAGATATTATTGGATTTTATTAAAGTTAATAAATATCTTAAGAATGAATACCTCTTTGACAAATATTATGAGGTGGTATATCATAAAACAGTACAAGGCAGTCCAAAGGACAGCTATATCCCCCGCCGCTGGCCAAATATTAGAATTTGTTTGGACATAGGATTATGTTCACCTTAACCTGGCATGGTTGTAGCAGACATAGAAGATCAGTTTAAGACAATTTAACTTTCCGGAGTTATGTATGAATTTCAGAATTCGGAGGCACATATATTAAAAGTTTACTGACAAGTTTTACATGGGAAACAGTACAAAAAGTGAACATCAATGAAGTATAGGATGTGATAGGTAACCACAAAGTACATGTGTAACTCAATTAAAAACTTTATATATCATGAAATAATTTGTATGATTGTGAACATGACATACTATTATTTACCGAGTACAATAAATCACTGTGGAAGTGCAATCCAGGTCAAGAAGTGGTCTGTGTAAGGCAAGGGGAACACTCTGAATGAGATATGGAGCGGACACGAAAATAACATTTGACCTCAAGTATGACCTTGACCTTGAGCCAGCGTGACCACTCATGCCTTCTGCACATCAGCTCAATGAGGTTAACATTTTAGCCGAGTTTGAAGAAAATGTGTCCAAGCGTTCATGAGATATGGAGCGGACACGAAAATAACATTTGACCTTCAAGTATGACCTTGACCTTGAGCCAGCGTGACCACCTCATGCCTTCTGCACATCAGCTCAATGAGGTTAACATTTTAGCCGAGTTTGAAGAAAATGTGTCCAAGCGTTCATGAGATATGGAGCGGACACGAAAATAACATTTGACCTTCAAGTATGACCTTGACCTTGAGCCAGCGTGACCGCCTCATGCCTTCTGCACATCAGCTCAATGAGGTTAACACTTTAGCCGAGTTTGAAGAAAATGTGTCCAAGTGTTCATGAGATATGGAGCGGACACGAAAGTGTTTCGGACACACTGACGGACTGACGGCCTGACGGACTGACGGACGGACGGACGGACGGACGAAGGGCATTCCTATAACCCCCCTCCCGCTTCGCGGCGGGGGATTAAAAAATATTCTGGCCATTTTAAAATTGGAACAGGGTCTTTTTACGGAACAAAAACATGGATAATTCATGTTTAATGTCATGACAAAGATATCTGTTTAATTGGATTATTTTCATGGTAAAGTCAAGTTTAATGTATTGACATTGATATTCAAAATTTATTTACATTGATAAGGAAACTAATCCCTCTCACCAGTTCCTGGGTTGGACCAGTACTTTCCACCTGGGGAGGTCATAAGGAATCGCACATCCTTCCCATTAAAGCATGGTGCCCTGTTACAGTAAATATTAAGCAGTATTAACTAGTGAACAAGGGCATGTGCTCCCCCTACCTATATGCAGTTGGTTAGCAAGCAGGGGTTTCCTCAAGAGACACGTGGCGGCAGATTTGACAGCCTCAGTTCCTTTCTAGACCTGCTAAAATTTGCCAAATTGTAAAAGAAATGGGAAGAAGAGTCATGTTGACATGGCCATCCCCCGTCGAATGCTTGCTTGTAAGAAGATGTGTTGGAGAGTAGAATATTTTTTTTTAATTATTTGGTCATGAAGACTGATGTTTGAAGTGATTAAAGAAATCCATGTGAAGACCTACTATTTCCCTTATTTTGAGGTTTTCAAGTAAAATGTTAAGGTCACTATGACCTCTTTTCGATTTTTTCCATCACCTTAACTATTTCACTTATTAACAAAGGGCAATAACTCAAAAATTATGAAAGGTAGAATTATTATTCTTATGCACTGCACTCCCTCTCAATGAGATCATTCCACCTATGAAGTATCAAGTTGATATCTCAAATACTTTTTGAGTAATGCTCCGGACAAAAATGTGGGACGGAAGGACGGACGGATGGAAAGAGACTATTTCCATATCCCCTGCCGCCTATATCCCCCTGCATCCTACAATTTAAAATTAGCCTTCTACTCAGATTCTTAAGGAAAACCCTGCCAATTGAAGTGGATTGGGTACAATTTCATTGACTGACCTTTTAAGTATATGAGTAAAATATAGCATTGCATATATATACTGAACAAATATGACACAACTGTGTTTGACACTTTTCAAAGTTGACAGTGTGCAGAGCAAGTGACAAGGAGATGAGAATGGGGCATTTGTCATTGCCCAAACCCTCCCAGGTATAAATTCCTGCTTCTGCAACTGTTACATTTTCATAATTATATATAACTTATATCAAATTACATATATTTTTGGGTGCTCTCTGAAACTGGGGGTACAAGAGCTGTTTTTCCTTAACTTTATTCCCCTTCATATAGAGTGTCCCTACAATTTTTGGGGGGTACATGACCAATTTTGGGGGTAAAACAACAATTCACAGGGAGTAACTGGGCATGCTGTATTTCCATACCTCTGCATTTCCATATGGAACAAGGGTCAAGTTGAGTACGGTCAGACGATCTTGGTCCAGTGCTGACCAGGTCTGGTACAGCTGTTCTTGGAAGAATCGCTTACAGTCCGGACACAAGCTCTCATAATACAGCGTCAGGCTAACCGGTCCTGCGCTACTGGATCGCCGAGATGACTCCAAACACTGGTCATACACCTGCACATATAAACACATATACAGACATACAAAGTTTGTGTAATGAAGTGCCTAATAATCAATAAGTTTGTTTCACTGAGTTGGGTACGTCAAGGGGGTAAGAAGTTCCTTCGTATTTATTTTGCATCAATGGAAAACAATTTTTTAACAACTTATGCTAATTGCTCTAAATGATTCCTGGGATGGACCAGTACTTTGCACCTGGAAAAGTATGAAAGATTCTTTCCCCTAACCAAGTTCAAAATCATAACTTACATATCTACAGAAATGTTCATTACTACTGGACCATGGCAGGTATTTTGCACAATCAGGAGGTTTTAAAAAAATCCTTCTTTTAATAGAGACATTGAAAGAACAAGGGAGATAAATATGTATGCTTACCCCACATCTTCTTGCAATCTCTCCAGAAGAACACCAGAGGTCAGAAGGAAACTCACAGCCAGCCCTTACATAGGACAAACACAAGAGCACTCCAAATATTGATACAAGTTTCATCTCTTTGCCTGCAAGAGAAATTATCTAGATAAATTAATGCAGGAAAATTGTATCCATCAGTGAAGTTTCCAATTCAAAACCCTGTTCAGTGCTCTCTCTCTCTTTCTCTCCCGTCAATGTGCAAAACAACCCTTTGATTCTAAAGCTGCCTCTGGAAAAAGCCAGGGAGTTATATATACATGTATACCAACTGGTACCATTTTTAAATACTTAATTTGGACTAAGACCACAATTACCTGCCCTTGGTTACCCTGTATCCGGATGTGCCTACACAGAAAATAGTGACCCTATTTAATGCTGAATTAAGGTGAGGTTTTGACTGAAAGACATGCAATAAAGGATTAAATTCTATAGAATTAGTTAAAATAGTCATAAAATGCCCAATTTGGTGGCCTAATTGCACAACAACCTTAAAAGTTGAGCATTACTGAGAGGGGAATTTTTGAGAAAATTGGTGTGAAATGGCCGACCGGTGCACTAAATTCATACGTCTGTTATTTGGCCTTAAATAGGTCAAAAAGTAGTCAGGTGACCCCCTGTTTAAAATGTACAGAATTATTTCTCTTGAATAGATCTATCTAATGAGGGTAAGTTTGGATGTCAATTTCCCTTACAGAAATTGTCATATGCATATATGCTTATATAGAATGTATAGTAAAATTAATTGTGGTCTTAGTCCATTTGAAATGTTTCGGTCAATGATTCTATTTACACAGCTTTCCTATGGCTAGTTATAGGTCTATGCACTGGCTGATTCAAGGGGCACACCCAGTGCTAGCCTCCTCTAAAATTCCCTGACCATACGTAAATGTAGACACCCCCCCCCCCCCCCCAAAAAAAAAAACCTCACAAGATTATGCACTATTTTACAGATTTAAATCTTAAAAAAAATCACAAGGGAGTTCCCACAAATCCCTAGTCCAACTGGAACTACACCCTTATCATGCATGGCTCTGGTAAAGCAACAAACCGCTTGCATTGTCACTGCCTACATATTTTTTTTAATATTGCGCCCCCACTGACCTGAACTCCTGGATCCTGCTCTGCTTTGGGTTAAGTATAGGTCTATGGGCTAGTTATCGCCCTTGAGTAGGACATTCTGTCCTGCATATAAGCAATAATGCAATTTACAATTAACTGTATCCACATAATCTACTGTGTTTGGGGCCTCCGTGGCCGAGAGGGTAAAGTCGCTGACTTTATTACACTCACTCAGCCCCCTCACTGCATGGGTTTGAACCCGGAAGGGTCATTTGGATTTTTATGTGAGGAAGCTTTCCAGGTGGCTTCAATAGGTCGGTGGTTCTACCCGGATGCCTCCATGCATTCGGGGTCTTCCTCCACCTGTAATTCCCGAGCCAGATTGGAATTCATCCTCGAATTTCCAAACAGGTCCAAAGAACAAGGTGATCATATGATCTCGGAGGTCTATGCCACGGTCTCATGTTGGGCGCCATTGAAACCTCACACTGTGTGAGAAAAATATGCAGCCTGGATGGGGCACAAACCAAAAGCCTTTCACTTACAGGGTGAAAGCTCTACTGACTGAGCTACCCAGCCACTTACATATGATTCTCCCCTAGTGTGAATTATCAGTACCATGATATTTTAAAAAATCATGAATTATATACATACTTGTAAATTCATTGTCCAGTAATATATTTCATAACCTAAATATACAGTGTTGTAGTGTTGCCCATATGAACATTGAGTCATGGTATGTACTGCTAACAATTGGTACAAATTTGCACTGTATATGTACGTGTTTACAAACAGTTAAAACGTAATTTTAATATTTAGTAATTAATATAATTAATAAATCTGAGTTCTAACAGAAACATAGCTCACAATAATCTACAGATTAATGAACAAGTTACGGTTTTTCATCTGCATCAGCAAGTTAAAAGAAAATACCCTTACCTTTTTAATAAGTTATGTTTACTGTCACTGAGTAAACTACACAGAGATCATGTGATCATCATTTAATCTAAAGATAGCATTTTTGTTGTATCACATGACTATTCTGTCACGTGAAGCAGGTTACTAGTTTAAATCGCGGCATCACAGAAAAAAAGACGGAACTTAATTAACTAGCTTGATAACTCTAAACACAGTCATATGCAGTTTGGTGAATATGTCCATGCTCTAAGCAAAGACCTATTGTGATACATCTTTGCTCTCAGTCTTACTCATTTTAATTCAGATTACAGTTACATTTCTGTTCTTGGAAGAATCGATTACAGTCCGGACACAAGTAAATCAAAGGTACACGGTACAAACAAACAAACAAAACAAAAAAACACACTTACCTTACATATTTTTTATTATAAATATATGTATAAGGTTATTGTTTTTTAACAGGGATTAGGTTATTGTTTTTTAACAGGGATTATTTATGTAGAATCCCTTGTTTAAATTACAATAAATTCACTAGTTATTTAAACCAGGGTCTGGTTAAACAGTTAACACAAACATTTAAATTTATCATCATCAGCAGCAGAAGCAGCATTTTTTTTATTGTTTTTTATTCTTATTCTTATAATTATTGTTCCTTCCCATGAAGGAGCATCTATAGTCGTTCCTCGCTACTTGGCGGATATAAGACGAGCATCTGAAAATATGTTTGCTCACTGAGTAATATGTGTCAGTTCGAAATCTTACCAGCGTGAAGTTACGTACGTAATACCTCGAACTGCCATTTAATTGGCCATGTTAGCTTTTAGATCACATGCAAGTTACGAAACACTTATCCATGGCGATGACAATATTTATTCGGGGGTTACACTCTGAAATTGTAGGGAAAGACGCCTTCATTCATTCATTCATTCATTACAAACGTTTCGTAACAAACCTTGGGGCCATGACCTTGATTTTAACAGGAATGGTCTGCTAACAGATTCTCCCACTGTCTGTTCAGGGAAGGGTGTCAGGCTACAATGCTTTAGTCTATTCTAGTGTTTTACTCTGGACAATGGGGTCGTCCTTCATACTAAATGGACTTGCCTATGTCATAGATATATGTCTGTGTCTATGTACGTGTAGCTGATTATCTGTTGCTGCTAGAAATGGAAGTTAACATAATAAGGAAAGCATTTAACAGCCTGCAGGGCCCACTGTCATTTCGGGGGACTGGGGCCGGGGTCCTGACAGGGTTGAATTTTTCGGGAGGGGATTTTAACGTGTGAATATATTATTGATAAGACTGATCTTGAAACATCTAATTTTCTACTAAAATACATGTACATTGACTTTTTCTTTTTGCAACCGTCACTAACTTTCCAATAAACGTTTTATCCAAGATACAATTTAATGTCAAGTATTTATTTGGGGAAATTTTCACTGACTAGAGGGGAAAAATATATTATTTGGAGGGGGAATGGGTCCCGGCCCCATATTCAGCAAAAAGATGACCCTGGCCTTGCAGTAGATTTAAATTTGAAAACTGAATCTTTCAAGTGCAGCACACATGTAGATGTATATATAGATGTGCTATCATTGATTGGAATTTTCTGAAATTATGAAAAAGTTATTTATTTCCCATGATAATATGAACTTATTCACTGTCAGATTTTCGTCAGAAATTTTGGTAAAGTCACGTGCCCTTTGGTTAAACCTAAATCAGCTTTCATTCTATACCTCAAAGTTAAGAAATGCACTGGAAGGAACTTTTGGTAGGCTAAAACTTCTTGTGATACTTTTGAAAAATGCTGGACATTATACGAATCACTTAGGTCTTTGACTCATGGTGCATCGTAATGCAATCTTGTAATTAATCTTGTTTCCTAGTTTCGTTGATATTTATAAATGAGAGAGAGAGAGAGAGAGATGCCCACGCAAGGTTGACTTAACAACACTCCTAGAGGAATGAAGTAGACCGGATCGATTTACGTCACACTGTAAATCGGTAAAACCCGTCTCTCCCGGAAACAGGCGATGGAAATGTTAACTGTGTGGAGGTTAAAAGTAAGGACGCAGGTATCAAAACATTTCTTATTTTCCCATTCTCGTAGAGACATCAGTTTTCTTTTCAGTCTCAATGGTGTTAGACACTCCTGCAAGCTATTATAGATTTGAAATATGTGGTTGTTGTGATTAATTATTGGTAAAACAACATGTATGTAGAGTACTTTCGTGCTCTCGTATATTTCGATATTGCATATGGGTAGCGTGTAATGTGTAATGTCAACAACAATGGAGACCATATTGAACGTATAAACCGACGTATAGATATAACCAATTAACCAAAAACACTCATGCATAAAGGGTTTGTTGTATGTTTTTATAATAATATTTTGATCTTGTTTAAAACTTAAATTGATTTGGCATAGTAATTTAATAAGACGACTGGGACCTGACAAAGACTAGTTCCTTGATCTAGACCAAGGTCCTCATTATCAGCGTGTCCCAGTCATGTGAAATACGTGTGTTTCAGTCTTATCAGTTAACACACATTGCATGCGATCGATTACTTTGAGCACAGGGGCGGTTATAAAACGTATATGCTCGACCTATTTAGTAAAGAAATGACCACTACTATTGTCCTAAATAGCCAACGGCAAACCTTAAGTACTAACAGTTATAGACTGCATGTCTTCTATTTAACAACTTACTCAACCACTAAAATATAATGTATACTTTTACTACCCTTTATCGACATTTCATTTACTACTAGCTACCACCACCACTTTGCTACTGCTACTACTACTACTACTACTATAGGTGAATATTATTTTCTGTTTACATGTTTATGATTCCCACTACTTTTACTGCGACATCTATCTACAACTACCACTGCTACTACTACTGTTGCTGCTACTTCTCATCAAACTACTATCACACTGGTGTTGGTTCTGCTATTCTAACTACAGCTACTACTACTAATATACTTAATTTTACTGTTTCTGCTACTATACCACTAAGTACTACTACTACTACTACTACTATACTTACTTTTACTGTTTCTGCTACTATACCACTGCTACTACTACTACTACTACTACTACTACTACTATACTTAATTTTACTGTTTCTGCTACTATACCACTGCTACTACTACTACTACTACTATACTTAATTTTACTGTTTCTGCTACTATACCACTAAGTACTACTGCTGCTACTACTACTACTATACTTACTTTTACTGTAACTGCTACTATACCACTCAGTACTACTACTACCTATACTTACTTTTACTGTTACTGCTACTATACCACAAGTACTACTACCACACCACTTTTACTTCTAATGTTGTTTCTGAGCTCCTATCACCACCACAATACTACTGCTACCACCACTACTATACTTACATTTACTGTTATTGCTACTATACCACAACTACTACCATCACCACTTTTACTTCTAATGTTGTTTCTGAGCTCCTATCACCATCATCAATTTAAGTTACATAAAAAATAACAACCTAAACTGAACATTCGGAGCTACTTCAGGCCTATATAGGGCTTTAATATTAAGAATGATGATGTGAAATGTCATAGTTTCCTTTTCTCATCACTTGTTATTTTTATGCTCCTTTTGCTTATTTTCATCGTTACCATTCTTTATTTAAATTTGTTTGTTGTGTAACTTATTTAAGTAAAAAAATATATTCACTAGGCGGTATCTCTAACGATTACAAGATGTATTAGTTGTAATATAGAACATACGATTGGTTGGCATTCTTACTGATGTATCCACTCATTGATTCATTTCTACATTTAAAGCAGCTCGTTCGCTAAAAATTTGATTTTTAATTTTATGTGTGTATTACATCTATCAATATCCACCTACAGACGTGCAACTATTTGTGATTGTGACAAAATTGGTGGTTTCCCCATCACAGGCAATACCGTCACAGACGGTATTGAAACTATATTTAGAATTGTAAAACCTATGTTCAGATTGCCGTTACTTGGCTGATCACATTAACTCTTCTCGCATGCGCTACATCCATAGGCTGATCTTATGAAAACGCCATGTTTCCCACTTGCGGAACGTATCACGTGGTACCATCGGGGGTAACCGATTTCGACCGAAATTGCGTTTACGAATCGAAATTCCCGTGCACTGTGTCCAACAATTGAAGAGTTAATTTGTCAGGAAACAAATACTTCACCAACATAAGTGTAAGTATTTTTTTTACTGATCATCTGTGAATGAGCTGCGTTATAGTACACTAGCTGCAAGCATTCATATCTTATCAACAACATGCATGTACTATATTTGAAACGGAAGATAACATTAATCTTTATCAAACATGTTTCTGACTCAAGGTTTTTATACTTTGAGTTAATTATGGCTAGTTCGTTTGCATGGTTAACGTCCCACCAACAGTTCTTCTGTTATTTGGGGACTTTAGTCTACTAGAGACAGATTAGTATTGGCTCCCTGCGCTAAGATGCCGTAGATAAGAGGCATGATTCCACAGTCACTGATCAAGCCTGTCGCTCATATAGCCACCGTCACTTTTTCAGTTTGGAATTGGGGGATATTTATTTTATTTTGATTATCAAAGAAAGATATGTGATAAAAAAGGAAATGTATGCTAGAATGTCATACTGTAACATACGGGTCATACTGTAACATATAGGTCATACTGTAACATATAGATCATACTGTAGCATATGGGCCATACTGTAACATATGGGCCATACTGTAACTATGGTCATACTGTAACATATAGGTCATACTGTAACATATGGGCCATACTGTAATATATAGATCCTACTGTAACCTATTGGCCATACTGTAATATATGTGTCATACTGTAACATATGGGCCATACTGTAACCTGTGGGTCTTACTGTAACATATGGGTCAGACTGTAACATATTGATCATACTGTAACATATGGGTCATACTGTAACATATGGGTCTTACTGTAACATATGGGCCATACTGTAACATATGGATCATACTGTAACCTATTGGCCATACTGTAACATATAGATCATACTGTAATATATTGGCCATACTGTAACATATGGGCCATACTGTAGCATATGGGCCATACTGTAACATATAGATCATACAGGTCATACTGTAACATATGGTCCGTACTGGAACATATGGGCCATACTGTAGCATATGGGCCATACTGTAACATATAGGCCATACTGTAGCATATGGGTCCTACTGTGACATATGAGTCATACTGTAACATATAGGCAATACTGTAGCATATGGGCCATACTGTAGCATACAGCTTATAGTATTTGTTTGCTTTGGATTTACGACCCACCACCAATATTCCACCCATATAGATACTCCTATCTGAATGAGATAGATATACAGTGCTGTCTCACCGCTTTATACCTCTCTGCAGACATGTGGCATGATACCACACCCAATCACACTATCCTGACACCGGGTCAGCCAGTCCTGAAACTACCCTCATATACTGAGCACCAAGCACAAGGGAGATGCCTGGAATCGAACCCACGACCACGGTTACGGGCTGGACATCTTATGTTGTTCATGTATATTAAATAAGGAAAATAAACTTAATTTGAAGTGATGATCTGCTGCTGTGAGTTAACAATCGTCATCCTTAATATCCTGTCAGATATGTAAACCCGCCTTTAATGTACTAGATATTGACCAAATCTCGTGGTTAAATCCAGTAAAACATTCTTATGTGTCAAAATAAGGCATTTAATAATAGTATTTTTAAATTTGAGGGTGTTTTACTACTATTAAGAAGCAGAAGAGCATGGAAAAATATTGTAATATGCAATAGAACTATCAAATTAACTGAGTTATTTTTAATCAATGAACATGTTTCTCGCAGCCAATCAGATTCGTTTGATGTCCTACATATCGTTACCCGTGTGATTGTGACTAACGCGCCATTTTATTGTTTATTACATAAAAGGGATATATAATGTCGTGTGGTTTGTGAATCATGTCAGTTCAGTTACTTACCCATCCTGCTCATACAGATGTATTAAACATGTCTGAAGAAGAACTCGATTTGTTGCTCGCCTATGATGGTCAGGGTAGGAATTCTCTCACTCTCTCTCTCTCTCTCTCTGGTCTCTCTTCTCTTCTTTAAAACATCATTACAATCTCTCTCTCTCTCTCTCTCTGTTTGTGTAACTTGCACATATACTTCGCTTCTTGTACTGTTCAATCCAAGAACAGTAAAGATACAATTACTCTCTCTCTCTCTCTCTCTCTCGTTCTCTCCCCCCCCCCTCTCTCTCTCTCTCTCTCTCTCTCTCTCTCTCTCTCAATCGTTTCCTTTGTTTTCGACGTACACATTTCATGTGTTTATGATCGTTCGTTATGCCAGTGTGCTAGTATCTGCCCTCTCTCTGCCGGAAATATTTTTTTTGAAATTCAATATTTACTCCCTCTCATCTTCCTGTATGCTGTTCGCGTTATCATTATGCAATTAGGCCCAAATCCAGATATGCGCGCAGGTGTGTGTTTTGGGAGGGGGGATCCTACCCTTGCTCGGGGTATCACTTCGCACATGTACGCCCCTGGCAATGGTATGGTATGTTACGATGTGACAATTTATATTAAAGAATGCTATGTTGTATTATTGTTTGTAATATGTATGTGAAATATGAGTGACTGTACAATTAGTGCAACCTGAAACAAAGATTATTCTAGGGGGTCTCGCCATCCCTGACAGGACCTACGTAAAAGTAAAAAGTATGGTAAACCACTTGATATTAATTTCGAAGGTGTACTGGTTGTCATGTACATCTACGGCTCATCAACAGCCGCGTAGCGTAAACCGTCCCTGGGACTGGGATTAGGTCTGTGGGAAATTTTCCCGCCAAAATTCCCTGGTTACGGATGAAAATACTTATTGTACCAGAATAAGTTGATACGATATGATAGCTTCATGTGATAGTGTGTAGAAAATACTTCAGAATACCTTTGTAGAAACAGGAACCTCTTTTGTATTATGATCCCCACGTGTCATCGAGTTTTGGCGTCCGTCCAACATTTTTTTTTTAAACCAACTATAAAATTGCTTGAAACGATACTGAGTGTCCCCACAAATTGCTATCGATCCATGACAACCAACCTAATTTTATTTTAAAAACACTAAAAATCCTCTTCTTTTGGTCACCTCATGGCCCTCAACCATAATTGCTGAATCTTTTATTTAGTGCGGTTAGTAACGCCGCCGCCCTGCGTAGAGTTTGGCGTCACTTCCGACGGAATTTTGTGGATTTGGTTAGAGCGTTGTATATGGAAAATACAGAAGCGGGGATTAGACCTAAGTTTGAGAATCGTGATGCACGTGATCACTCTCTTACACATCGGCTTACATTACATTCATGTTTTTTCTTGGGGGGGGGGGGGTTAGGAACGAACGATAACTCTGCTTGGAGATTGGTACGTGATACGTGCCTGACGGTAGCAAAGAACTAAAGATGTCCACGCATTCTTAATTGATTTTCTCCGACCCTTCTACATAAAGTTTATCCACTGAATTCAAGTTGCATGAAACCTGGTTTCATTAGCTTGACCTGTAACATTGTACTGCTATTTCAGATGGTTCTTATTTCAGACTTACAATACTAATGGCATGATACCATATTGGATCTCCATAGCTACAGTCTGGCAGGTGCTTGACAGCATACAGCTTGTGTATTGACGTGCTAGAAAGACCATAAACATTCATCATGCCATTTGTTAAAATTAATCCGTCACACGCTTATCTCCAAATTAATTTATGCCAAAATTCCCTAGTGGTACACCTTTAAATCGTGTATCTATTATGTTGGATTTGTTTTCCGATCAAACAAACTAGCTTCGTTTACTGTCACAGCCTCATATAACAATTTGATTGTTTACAGTGTTGATCATGCAGAACTATGGTGTAAACATTAATCAATACATTTGTATTTCAGTACTGTATCACACGATGTCCTTTGAGTATTAGATAATTTATTTTGCAAAAGCGTAATGACGTGAGGGTGGAAAATCTAGGGTATTCAATCCATTACATTTTGTAATTTATCGATTTATGACTTCTGTTGATAAATTTTAGAAGTATTTTCAGCTGTCCGGAATGTCACCGTAGGAAGCTATACTAGTTCAGTCTCTTATGAAGGCAGTAATATTTTCTGAAAAATTACCCTTCGCAAAAATGTGCATATATATGTGAGAACAAGGATCTTTTAACAATGGCACCAAGGCAGTATCCCTGGTGGCAAGGACTTTGAGTGTGGTATATCGGGCAGCATTCTTGCATGTCTGGAGTTCTTTATCGCACATACATACATTTGAATTGTTCAATACACCTCTAAAACATGTGGGGATTATGTGTGTTTTATTGAATGGGTGTGTGTATAGGGGGAGGGGGCGTCGCGCATAATAGGGTACTTCGCTTGTCACCTATTTGTCCCGAGTTAGATTATTTGTCACGCACTTGCGAGGGCACGGTGGCCGTCTGTCAATGCGCATGCGTTTGTCCTGGGTAAAATGATACTGGTAGCTACCTGGTTGGAGCTCAGAATACTTATATACAAGATATAGTCCCAGGACTGGCTGACCAGCTGTTAGGATAATGTGATTGGGTGAGGCATGATGCCACGTGTCTAAGGCGTTATACTGCAGATACTACAGTATTATATCTAGACATCGACTCTAAATGACCGAAATACTTTCGGTGGGACATTAAGCTCACCTATCACATAACAACAATAAAACCTTCCTGTTTACTTTACATGTATTCGTAGTATTACCATAGGGTGGTATCACGCATCTGTGTTTGTTTTAATGGCACTTACTGTTTTTAAGGGACAATGTCAATCTCCCATATCCTTTCTGCACATTTATAAAAACTTATCAAGTGTTTTCCCCTTTTTGTTTCAGCGATGAACTACGAGTTGTCAAACATTCTCGATGAGTCTCTACGCTACGCATCTGGTTTACCTCTGGAAACCAACACAGCCATCGAAGCTGTAGTAGACGATGGCGGCCATATTTTTCAAGATGGCGACAGTGTTTCCCAAGATGGCGACCAGTTAAGTAGTGTTGTGTATCAAGAGCTATCTTCAGCTCAGAAACAAACATGTGAAAAGGGCTGCATGACTGATAGTGTCACAATTATTGATAATACACTCAGGACTGAGCTTCCTGCCAGTGTTAATATTCAGCATGCATTTGAAGATAATGTTGCAGGTGTAAGTCTTGACCTACATTCCGATCTAGCTCTCTTGGCAGAAGCCACAATTACCCACAGTACGTCCAGTTTTAGTTCCACATTTTTTCCTGGTGGCGATGCTACTTCGGGCATTCGTGTTTTCTTGGACGAGGTTGTTATTGACAATCAGACAAGTCAAAGTGCTTGGGAAAATGAACGTGAAGACCCATCGACGAACAATCCTAGCAGGGAAATAACCCAAGATTTATTTGAAACTATGCTTGTATCAGACGACAGTGTACAGTCAACAATCAGCATTCAAAGTCAAAGTCAAAATCAAAGTACTGAACCTGTGAAAATAAAGAAAAAAAGAAACAGACAAAAGAATCCCGACCGACCACCGCCCGTATGTGTTCTTCCGCCGTGCAGAATTTGTGACGAGAAGTCGTCTGGGTACCATTACGGTGCGAACACGTGTGAAGCGTGCAAGGTAATAGATACTATCGAGACTTTGATATAAGATTAGTCATTTATTTTTTTCTTAAATTAGTCGTATTTGTGTTTTTCTTAAATTCGTCGTATTTTATTAAATTAGTCATTATTTTCAATCGTATTTTTTTTTAATTTATTTGGATGTATTTTAAATTAGTCTTTTATTAAATTACTTATTCTTGCTTTTCAATTACATTTAAAATGCGGATATGTTTCATAAAGTATGCACAATTGTAAAAATAAGCGTACACACGTTTTCGTTAATTTAATTGTATTAATTCTTTAAAAAGTTTTTTACCAGACAATCCCCGCAAAACATCAATACTTTCTTTACAGATATATTTCATAAAGTATGCACAATTGTAAAGAAAAAGTTAATTGTATTATTTCTTTAAAAAAAACAACAAGACAATCCCCTCAAATATCAATACTTTCTAGATCAATAATGCTCATCATATTTATCATACAACACTTAGTCTGTTGCCAAACAAAGTGTATTTCTGAGAAAAAGTGTACATTCGTGTGAACCTTTTTTTTCTAGCTAAATTTAATACATTTGCTTCTTAATGCGAGGTAACACATTACATGTCACATTTTTAACATATTCTTGTTTGTGGTATTCAGGGATTTTTCAGAAGAACTCTCAGGAAGAAGACAGTTGAATTTAAGTGCAAATGTACCGAGCAGGAGAAGGAGATGTGGTCACGTGGTGCGGGCAAGAATTGTTGTCCGGCTTGCAGATACAAACGGTGCCTTGAAGTTGGAATGTCCAAAAATGGTAGCACAGTCTATTTTATATCGGATTGTGTCAGTTGTCTGTTATTTTAGTATATGTAAGATTAAGTCTTATATTTTAATATATGTAAAGCTTAACATATAAAAACAAACTAAGCCTATTTTTGTTTCAAAACTCTATCTGGTCACTCTGATGTTTCATGCAAAGAGCTTTCCGTCTCGATTGCAATATTTCGGTAGTTCTATGCACCCGGGGATCTTCCTCTACCTTAAGTAACAGGAGGTCGCTGTTTGAATGGGAAAAAACAACTATAGTAATATTCCTATCTTCACGAACAACTTCATCTGTTCATGGTCCCGTTGATCGAGTGGTAAGATTGGTCCGCCCCGTAACTTGTAGGTCGCGGGTTCGGTCCCAAATCGCAACATCCTTCCCACACAAAGGGTAGTTCAAGAACGGTTTGACCAAGCCATTTTACATGTCTACCGCGTAATACCATAATGGGACAGCACACTGTCTCACATGGCCCCGTGTTCTTGAAAATTATTAAGTACGATTTCAAGCTCAAATTTGAAAATCATGCTCAAATCCCTATTAACACTAATGGACTTAGTTTCTGTATAAGGATGAAAATCATACTTAAGTATCATTTTATCTTTGAGAACTCGGAGCAAGTCCCTAAGTGACTGATGTATTATCGATGGGACAATAAACACAAGCAACAAACTAAAATATATGGTGTTATTCCAGCAATAAAGATCGGTCGTTATACCTTAAACCACAAGACAGAGAATATCAAGGAAGTCAAGTCATTAGAGGCAATGGACGATCTCATTCAGGCAGCCATTACCAGCGCAGCAGAACAGAACAAATCCAGCTCCCTGCCTTATTTTGAGACCCCAAGTCCAGGTGAGATTGTTACTCCCTGACGTCATCAGCTTAATAATGGCGACGTACTGAAACTATTTTTCAGTCAAATGTTAATAATGTTAATGTTAATGTTAATTTTCAAACTGAAATGAATCTACAAGTTTCGTTTGCACATCTAAAGTCATTCTCTCAGTCAGTCACTTCATTTGCAATGATTTCCCCCCGAATTGTCAATTGGTCCGGTACCCCTTCGCTTGTGACAAATTAGCGTTGTTTTTCTCAAAATGTTGGGAAAAAAATAGTGGCTTTTTTCCTGCTTTTGTGAAGAGAAAATATGGGTTATGACAGAATACCTTGCAATTGTTCTACTAAATGGTAGGGAGTGGGTTTATATTTTCAAGAAACTGAGATACTGTGGAAGAGATGCACCTTTAAATTTAATTCAGCTGAATAGGAATGGTTTAAATTATGCATTTATAAAAAAAAAACACTTTTGAATTGTGAATCAATTTGGGTCCCTTCTAAATTGTGAGTGAGTTCTTTTATGGGCAAAATTTATAGTAGGAAACAAAATCGTTGATTTGTAAACAATATTTTCATTTCTGGTGCTCTACTGAACAACTTTATTTTAGGGTCAAATCACATCTGGTGTATTCTTGAGCCATACGGCTCACCGTACAATCATACGATGGATTCCGGAGAAAGGCGTAGTAACACGATTGAGGAATTTCTTGATTTGGTTTTGTTTATGTTTGTTGATCATAACCTTTGATTTAGTCTTAAAATCCAAAGTCCTAAACTTTAGATCCATGTATAGACATCTTGAAATCCCTCTGTAACATTATTCCAAAGACCTATTAAGCATTGTTAATAAAGGTCTTTGATTTTCTAAAGCAAAAAAAAATGTTTGTGAATATGATTATATGATCAGAAATACGTATATATGTATGCTGATAAAAATTCCTTAAAATGTCGGTACTTTGGGGATAAAAAAATGGTACATTAAACCCAAAATTATGATAGGTATACCGTATAAACGAATGCTTATGTGCACACTTTCTTTTGCAAATGAGTATATTTAGTGCGCAGTTGATGGAAAGAATGAAACATATATGTATAACACATATGAATAACAAAATAACAAACCGATAATTCACCAAGAAACTATTCTATCGAAGGTTGTAAAAGAGTTTCGCGGCCATTCCTACTACCGACATACTTGTATACTTGTTAACAGCTTATAAGTAAGGTTAAGACCCATATCATAGCAATTTCATTTGTAATAATGGAAAGAACAGTCAAAAGTGGGTATTTATGATGATGATGATGTGATGATGATGACATGCACGTGTCATTGTGCCGTGTCGGTTTGTTCTCAATACGTTTACATGTACCTCATTGCCTGTTACAGACTTCGACATCTCAATATCCGGCCTGTCCTGTCCGAGCCACGAGGATACCCCCGGACCCCTCAAGAAATCTAGGACCGAGGTTACTCCAAACGAGTTCAACTATGCCACAAAGATATCTTTGAAGGTAGGATATTATTCAATGAATCATGCAGTGAATCACTGAGTGAATAATAATTTTTTAACTTAAATTCATAAAGTCCAATACTAGTAAGCCATTAACTCTGAAGGTTGTCATTAATGTGTTCTTTCTTTCATCAGTAACACAGAGCAGGAACTCTATATAGAGACACAGAGACATATTTTATTGAAATAAATTTATTAATCAGTCAGTCATTGTGTATTGCTTCAAAATGAGTTCAGTAGAAATACATTTGCTTTGAAATCGTTATATTTCGTGGATATTCAGTTTCATTGAAGTTGTATTAGGTCAACTTTGTTGGCACATATTTTCGTGGTTAAACATTATAGAAACACTGAGGTCTACTAAATGAAAAGATAATATATATTCAGAGATAGAATCATCATTTTTTTAAGCTCACCTAAGCACAACGTGCTCATGGTGAGCTATTAGAATCACCCTGCGTCCGTCGTCGTCCGTCGTGTGTCGTCAACAATTTGCTTCAAACGACATCTCCTCTGAATCCGCTGGACAGAATTTGATAAAACATGGCAGGGATGATCCTTGGGTGAACCTTCACAAAAGTTGCTTAAATAAACTTGATCTATGTAGAACTCTGGTTGCCATGGCAACGGAAAGAAAAAAAATGAAAACTTTAAAAATCATCTCCTTTAAAACTACTGACCAGATTTCAAATTGTTTTAGTACAAATGTTCCTTGGGTAACCCTTTACCAAGACTGCTAAAATTATTCCGATCCAGAAAGAACATGGTCGGCAGGGGTTGGGCTAATTTGCCTTAAACATATATAGTGAAAACTACAGAGACCTGTTTTCCAAAACTGCAGATCAAAATTTAGATTTTTTTGGCACAGGTGACCTTGGGTGACTTTCTACAAATGTTGCTAAAATAATCCATGATCCATGTAGAACTTTGGTTAAATTAATGAATATTACCATTTTTTTGGAATGACAGACTTCTTCCCTTTAATTTAATTTCATTTAGCAAAAATGATCTCATCATTACCCTCTACTGCATTTAAAACCGCTCAAACAAGAGCAAAGCTGATCCCTTGAAAATTCAGGGATTGTTTAGAAAGTAAACTTACACAAACCCGATGGTAACATTAATGCCTATAATCTTGCCAAGGCTGACTTGGTATTGGACTACTATCTTCAATTATGGTCCTTGAAGTATTGAAAATATCATATTTAACTTTGTTTACATTCTAGCATCCATATTTATAAAGTAATTTTGATCAGATGTATACATAATGACAATAAACCAAGAATTATTATACCTTGTATGGAGGTGATGGCCCATAATTTTTAAGGCCTTTAGAGCAGTGGTACTAAGGTGAGCGATATAGGACCATTATGGCCCTCTTGTTTCCTTTATGAGTCCGTGAGGTTGGAATGGTTGGAGGTTGTTTTTAATCAAGTCAGATTTAGAATCTGACGTCCACCCCCATACAAAAAAAATCATTGCTACCCTACATTTCTTTTCCTGTCAGTTTATATTTATCCAAATATTAAATTTTGAAGAGAAATATATAATTATATAATTTATTATACATGTATATTTTTCAGGCTAAATTTTGTCAGCTTTTAAAAAGAAAACAACATTTCTGTTTCTGTCAATGTTTAAGGAAATTGAATACATCGTGAAATTAATGACGGATGCCCAGAAAAAGTACCAGGAGAAAGAGGAGAACTTTTCATGCGAGTCCATACAGCAGAAACAACAGGAATACGCGGTAAGAGTGATACAAGCAAATTAAGGTTAAGTCTGTGTACTGTTTTCGCTACATTTCGGATCTCATGGCCTTTCACGGAGATAGTCAATGTTTCCTAATGTTTCTTTAGGGTACATTGGTTATCTTGGTAGAGGGTAAGTGGTCCAAGACAGCGGAACCATTACTGGGTCACAAACAAATCAAGGAACATTTATCCGAGTACTGTGACTGTTTCGGGCTCTGTTCCAAGTTTAAGGGCGAACTACTCTATTTTACACTAGAAAAAGAGATGGGAGCGGACCCCCCTTAAATATCTAAAAATACTTTCAATTGTACAAGTCAGGTAACTGTTCGGACCACCGATCAATGCTTGGAATATTACATTGCTTGATTTTTGGGGTTATCTTCCAATCAACATTTAAGGCTTTGTCTACATGAGATAAGAATAGTGATGCCTCACTGCAAGATGCAATTTGTCTTGTCTTTTAAGCTCACCAGAGCACATGTGCTCATGATGAGCTATTAGGATCAATGAATGTCCGTCGTCCGTCCGTCGTCCACAATTAGTTTGTTTGCACTCTAGCATCTTCATTTCTCAAGGAATCATCTTCAAAACATTATGGCAACATGAATTACAATAATCTCTTGGCCAAGTTCGATTATGGCTGATATTGGCCAATTAAACCAGGAGTTATGCCCCTTTCAATATGAAAAAAAATGCCAGATTTCACTTTGTTTGCACTCTAGCATCTTAATTCTTTATCAATCATCTTCAACCTTTATGACAATGTTTATTATACTATAATCTCTAGGCCAAGTACGATTTTGGCTGATATGGACCAATAAGGTCAGGAGTTATGCCCCTTTTAATATGACAAAATGCCAGATTTCACTTTGTTTGCACTCAAGTATCTTCATTTCTCAAGGAATCATATCAAATTTTATGACAATGTTTATTACCATAATATCCAGGCCCAGTTCGATTATTGTTGATATCAGTCAGGAGTAATGCCCCTTTTAATGTTAAAAAATATCAGATATGACTTCGTTTGCACTCTAGCATCTTAATTTACAAAGGAATCATCTTCCAACTTGATGACAATGTTTATAACAATAATCTCTTAGCCAAGATTGAATATGGCTGATATCAGCAAATAAGGTCAGGAGTTATGCCCTTTTAATATGAAAAATGCAAGATTTCACTTTGTTTGCACTCTAACATCTATATTTCTCAAGGAATCATCTTCAAACTTTATGGTAACGTTTATTACAATAATCCCTTAGCCAAGTTCGACTATGGCTGATATGGGCCAATTAAGTCAGGGGTTATGCCCCTTTTATAATTAAAAAATGCAAGATTTCACTTTGCACTCTGCCATCTTCATTTCTCAAGTAATCATCTTCAAACTGTATGACAATGTTTATATCTGTAATCTCTTGGCAAAGTTCGATTATGCTGATTTGGGCCAATTAGGTAAGGAAGTATGCTCCTTTTGATATTAAAAAGTGCCAGAATTGTTTGCACCCTAGCATCTTAATTTCTTAAGCAATCATCTTCAAAATTTCTGATAATATTAATAGCCGTACTCTCTAGGCCTAGTTAGACTATGGCTGATATCGGATAAAAAGTCAAGTGTTATTGCCCTTTGATTAATAAAAAATGCCAGATACCACTGTTTACACTCTAGCATCTTCATTTCTTAAGCAATCATTTTGTAATTTCACTAATAATGTTTAAAGACATAATTCTCTCAGTCAAGTTTGACTTCAAATTTTGACCACAGTTACTGATTAGTTTGTTGAATTGAAATGACCTCACAGACTATTTATTCAGTACTATAATTTAATAACTTGTACAGACAATGGAGGCAGTTTTTTTCAGGTGAGCATCTTTAGGGCCATCTTGGCCCTCTTGTTTTTTTAATCTTGGCGTCGTAGGCTCATGCATGTTTCGTTATCTGCGCGTGCGTGTCTTTTATTGATGTACCAGCATTATGTGGTCATTAACAGTTTATATTCGATTGTTCAGACTTGCCTGTATTATGTGGTCACTAACGCCATTGTTTATACATGTATTCAATTTTGCAGACTTGCCTATTTTTAGCTCACCTGAGCACGAAGTGCTCAAGGTGAGCTATTATGGTCAGTCAATGCCCGTCGTACATCAGAACGTCAACATTTTTTTTCTGAACGCTCTGAAGGGTAATTTCTACAGCATTCTTCTTCAAACTTTATGACACTGTTTATATTTTATCTGGGCTAAGTTCAATTATGGTTGATATCTTCCCATAAGGTCAGGAGTGATAAAAAATCTTCATTTCATTTGTGTACACTGTAACATCTTCATTTCTGAAGCAATCTTCTTCAAACTTCATGACAATGTTTATAGCCATAATGTCTCGGCTAAGTTCGATCATGGCTGATATTATCTCATTAGGTCAGGAGTTATGGCCTTTGAATGATAAAAAAAGTCAGATTTCACTTTGTGTACACTCTTACATCTTCGTTTCTGAGGCAATCTTCTTCAAACTTTATGACAATGTTTATAGCCATAAAGTTTCGAATAAATTCGATCATGGCTGATATCATCAATAGATGAGGAAAGTGGTTCAAGACGTAGCGGAACTATTACAGGGACTTTACCGTAAAGGCTGATGACTAAACTTGTCTCCATTTTTCTGAAACAGAAAGAGTTCCATTTGAAACGAGAGACGTTTGGAGAGATGAGGACGCTTTCGAAGGAAGAGTACTTCGATTTCTACAATGCCACTGGGATTGATATAGATGGACGGCGTCACCAGATTAAGACAGCCATGGACTTCTTCGAGAAGAAAGTGTCTCATCTCGTCACCTTTGTGAAAGCTATACCTGGCTTTTGTGAGCTCACCCTGAGGGACCAGGCCAACCTTATCAAAGGTTCCAATAACACATATAACATATAACAAATACAGTTTTGCCCGACTCAAATTACTCAAAACTCATTAGCATTCGCAATCTTTATTCAGGACATTTCATCGGGTTACCACTGATTTTAATTTTGGTATTTATTTTTAAATTCTCATTTAGTTTTAGTAGAATGTTTAAAGGAAACCTCAAGATTTGAGATTCCTGTATTAAAATATTGTTAAAGTGTATTGCCAAATGTTGAGAGTCCAAAAAGTCACATTTTTGTGTTTTTATTGAAATTTGGCTAAACTTTCAATAAAAATTCAGTTACAGTTAAAAAAAACATAATGAGGTAAACATTTTGTTTTCAGACTGAATATTTTATATCAGAGGATTGAATTTGAAAAAGCAATGGAAATCTGTCCGTTAAATTTTTATTATCAAGTAAAAAATATATGAAATTTCATAGCTTTTGGGAAGTTCTGTATATATTTTGGTACAGACACAATGACTTTTAGCTCGTAGTGTATGTTCCATGCATGCTTGACAGTATTTACACCTATAAGTTATAGAACAGGATAGATATTCTGAAAATATTTTTTGATATGTAATTAAAGTATTTAGAATGAAATCTTTGATTTTTAAAAACATTTTAGCAAACAGTGATGCTTTACCATAAGCTAAATCTCAAAAACGAGCATAGTTGACCTCTGTATTTAAATCCTGTATCTTTTAGTTATAGTGAAGTACTTATTTGCAAACTTTTAGGAAAAGCTGTCCATTAGAAGAAAATAAACAACGCTGAATATATAATGTCCATACGTCTACTGAGGCATTGTTTAGGGTTAATATTTTTGGGCCCACCAAATCGAAACGAATAAATTCCATACTAAACTGATTGATTGTCAAGAGTATCTAAATAGGTACATATATGTTAGTGTTTTAGTTTACAGTACTGTGCCACAATTCGTGTAATTTTTAACTACTGAACCAATCAAAGGAACTCCTAGTAAACTGCCACTTTAATGTAGACAAAAAGTTATAAGTTTAAGATGTGCAAGAACAATATCAATCGTTTGTTTGCAGTATGGAAAGGGACATCCGTACCTCGGGCATCTGTTTATGGGCGGGAATGATAATCTGCCGACTGGTGCCCGAGACATAGATAGTTATATGATAAAACGAAACTTACCTGTAAGGTAAAGTTTGGTTGAGATTCTACTTCATTACTTCTCTGGTCCCTGTCCATAACGCAAATTCATTTTCTCAACAGATATGTTTGTACATTGCAGCGTCCAAGCTTGAGAATATAATAGTGGGTAACTGCCATCGGTTACGCAGGCTTGTGAACATGGAGCTGAAGGTACTGATCACCCCATGGGGGCAGCCCTTTCACTTTAGTGAACTGAACAAGGTGCTCCCCAGAAATGTTATAGAGCAGCGGTTATCCGCTAAGAAGATGCTAGTTAAAATTAAGTTAACGGAAGAGGAAGCAGCGGTGTTACGGGGAGTTTTGGTCTTATTTACAGGTAATTTGATGTTATTTTAAGTTAAACGTCCGTCCGACAGGCCTGTTTGGACTTGAAGCAGAAATAAGTTCATGCCATATTCACCGATCCAAAGATATGTTTAATAGGTCTATAAATAATCTCTGAAATCCACATGAATTTACTTATCAACAATCACTGAAAATAAAAACGCATGCATTTGCTAACCTAAATTCTGACAAAAATTTTGTCCTCAGAAATAATCAATGAAGTCAAATGATTGCTTATGAATGGCATTTGATCTTAAAATTTGGCAGGTATCAGATGAAAAGTGACAATCAATAACATAATGTATAAAGCTTGTATTTGGTTGTCTGGAAAAAACTCCGTTCTCTCTAAAAAGCTCTTGAGTACGATCTGAAATATATGCTTGATTTTATAGCTCAACAGAGAAGAACGTGCTGAAGGTGAGCTATTACAACCACCCTGCGTCCGTCGTTAACAATTTGCTTTAAACATCTCCTTTGAAACTGCTGGACAGAATTTGATTAAACTTGACAGGGATGATTTTTGGGTGAACCTTTACAAAGTTGCTAAAATAAATTTGATCCATGCAGAAATCTGGTTGCCATGGCAACCGATAGAATTTTATTTTATAAACTTCAAAAATCTCCTTTGAAACCAAAGGTTATAATTTGATTTCATTTGGCACAAATGGTCGCCTTATGAATGTCTACCATAATTGCAAAATTGAAGTTGGTCCCTTGAAACATGAGGCCCCCAGGGGGTTGCCTAATTTCCTTATATACTCTTTTAAGAAAATTTCAAAATTCTTCTTCTATGAAGCCAATGGTCAGAATTTGATTTCATTTTGCACGAATGGTCACCTCATGAATGTCTACCATAATTGCTAAAATAAGTTGATCCCATGAAAATGAGGCCTTTATGGGGTAAACTAGTTTTCTTATATACTCTATTTAGAAAATTTAAAAATTCTTCGTTTATGAAGCCAATGGACAGATTTAAATTTCATTTGGCATACATGGTAACCATACATGGTAACGTCATGACTGTCTACAATAATTGCTAAAATAAAGCTGATCGCTTGAAAAATGAAGCCCTAAGGGTCAGTTTATTTCCTTATATATTATAGGACATTTGAAAATTCTTCTTTTCTGAAACTTATGTTAATTCTTGTTTTGCACTAACGATTACCTCAAGCTTACATACCATAATTGCATAAGCATTTTGAATCCTTGAAGGTCTCTCGATGATTGACTTAAACTAAAGAATTCTTTTTTATCTGAAACTTGAATCTGGTTTCTGCTGGAAGAAACCAGGTAAAATCAAATGACTTGAGTCATTTTAAATAAGATAAACATGTACTCTGGTGAACGATCTACGGTCATATGGCCCTCTTGTTTAATTTGAGTCAGAGTGTGATATTGAGCGATGCTTTTAAAATATTTTTAAGTACACTGTTATCTATTAATTCATTTCATTCCATTAATCAAATGATTTTATTTGGACAGGCATTCTTTGTTTGACATGGGAATCTATATTTCTTTTTTTAAATGAATGCCTGTATCCTGTTAAAGTAATTTTATTAGTACCAATAGAAAAATATAGAAGTAATACCATCTCCAACACCACCATCATCATCGCCATCATCGTCCTCGTTGTTTATTGTTTATATTCTTACTATTATTTTTTAGATCGATGTCCGCTTGATGAACCTGAAAAAGTGCAAGCATTACAGGATAAGTTACTCAGCTGCTTAATGCATTTGTTTGAGATTCGTCCCAAGGAAAACTCGAACCTCTTATATAAAATATCTGATCTCATGATGAAATTACGTGACGTCACGGAGAGCAACACCAAGTTGACGAAAGAAATGCTGGCAGAC
Organism: Solen grandis; assembly: GCA_021229015.1. Taxonomy (NCBI): domain Eukaryota; kingdom Metazoa; phylum Mollusca; class Bivalvia; order Adapedonta; family Solenidae; genus Solen; species Solen grandis. The sequence continues at coordinate 20,448,503 of CM037792.1, read as the reverse complement.
TGGCCGATGTTGGCAAACTATGAGTTTCTGCGAGAGTTCCTTGGCTAGATTTGTATGCCCCGGTTTTCCCTGTCTGTCCATCCGTCACAGTATTTAGTGTCACACATATTGTTGCAGCTATATTTTTTAAAATTCCCGTCAGGTTAAGTTTCCTTTAATCCAAATGTAACATCCATAGTGGAATAAATCTCAGTAGAACTACCTGGTGCCAATTTAATTACGTCATAGTGAGTCCCCTTATCACAGGTCACTGGAAACTATCATTGGCCATTTTTTTACTGACAGATGCTCATTTAATCAACAATTAAAAAGTGAGAAAAAAGATGTTTCTATGGCAACCAGGGTGTTTGACATTTGCTTGCCTATCTTTAAGACAAAAGCCATTGTCTTAGTTTGATAGTACGTGGACATTGTAAAAATGAACACTGCTTATAGAGGAAAATTCTTAGAAATCTTAAAAATAAAATCTGCTTCTGATCAGCGGACGAAAAAAGTTTTGGTATGAAAACTGAACTTTGTCGTTTTCCATAGTGACACATGCAGTTGTTCGTGTGCCTTTGTTGATCTCCCGGTATTTTGTTTAATTTGATAAAATCATCATTGTGATAACAGTATCTTGGCATGGATATCGACCTTAAAAACGAGAATTAACTTATTTATTATTATGTTATTGAAATAAGGTATGTTTACCTTCGTTATTCTTATATATATGTGTGTATTTCCAGAGAAGCGGTCGTTATGTGCCATATTTACTTTACACATGTGTTGTTCTTTCACCGAACTCATAAACTTATGTCATTGTCTCTTATGAAATTATGAAATTAAGTTGATAGTATTTTTGTCTTTCAATTGATCATTTGTCACATACAGTATATATTTATAGTCGTGTATTTAATATCGAAATATTCAAGGAAATCCGTATTATTTTTCAGATTAAATTTTTATTAAGAAATGCATTTTCTGGTAAGCACCTCTAAAAATAACCTGGATTCATCGAGTGACTTCAACGATCGTGTCAACCAATCAGAATCCATAATTGTGTTAGAGTATGAATTACATAAACACCTTTTAAGTCTTGCGTTAAGCTGTGTAGATAGGGGGAACATATACATATGATGATAGGCAAATATATAGAGTTACGGCTTTCATGATTTTGCGATTTCTTTTTAGTTACAATTTCCGCACAATGGAATTACCTATTTGTGACTTTGTGATAAAATACGTACCATGGCACGAACATTGTTTTAAGTATTAAAGCCAAATCGTTGTATCATTGTAAATGTTTATTGTTCACATTGTTTTTTTGTTACTTATGCAACTGTTTCCAGCGATTCTTATTTTCTGAAATAAAAGTAATTACATAGTACATGGTTTTCTTCGATTATATATCGCTACCTCCTATCAGAGTCTCTACATATACAGAGTCATGTAACTGCAGTGTAAGCCGCAAGATAATCGAGTGAACTTGTTGCCGCGCTGCCAAACACTTGGTCAATTCGGCCCTTGTCAAATCCGTCCATACAAAGTATGCCAGTCGGCTAACATCACTTCGCCGGCTTTTACCTGTTGTGACGTGGTACTGTCTTAGATAATGGTCACGTGATAAGAAATGGCGGCTCTCATTAAACGTTCTTTTTTCGCATATTACAAAGTTATTTTTTGTTTAATTTGAAAAAGAAAGAGTCACTTTATAACAAATTAAACTGATTCTTAGGGGTTGCGGAACCCTTTAAAAGCTAAGTGGAAATCGGGCCTGGTGTAGGTACGTAGGTACATAGATATTTTTCAGCTGTCTTGCGGCACGTTTCTACCCGGGTGTTATCCGTTACTTGGGATGTGCATGAGCTAACTCAGGTTCCCGGGGTCTTCCTCCACCAGTAATTAGCTTAAGGACGCTATATAATTATGAATGAAATCATATCGCGGCGTCGGTAAACACCGCCAACAACAGACTTTTTCAGAGTACTGCTCCGAAACAACTAATATTTTGTGCAAACGCCGACCTTAAAGGTACAATATAAATGATTTTGTAGGGAAAATTATACTTAAATACACCTCAAATGCATTCCTTAACGGTGTTCTTTTCATCAGCAAACATCAGCGTGTTAACAAGGAATATCAAATTACAAATTACATCAATCAAATTGCCGACAAATTCATGTTCACTATGTTGACACCGAAACACCCACGTGTCGCCCGTCTTCTCCTGAAATTATTCATGAATATGTATAACAACTGTCACTGTGGTGCTTTAGACCACTGGTATATGAATTATCTCTGAGTTAAAAAGTTTAAGATACACATGTGATTCTCTCATAAATTTGCATACTCACAGAACACCTAAGTTAAATCTTTTACTTAAGTGGAAACTCTTTTTTTTTTTTTTTTTTTTTTTTTTTTTTTTTTCTTTTTGGGTTTTTCTCTTTGAAGATAATAAAAAAGTTAAAAAAAAGTAGTCACTATATTTGCTTATGAAAGTTACATTTAAAATCATGGTGCATTGTAATACAATATTAATGTTGTTTCCTAGTCTCGTTGATATTTATAAATAAGAGAGACGGAGATGACTACACCAATATCAATTATCAACACTCCTAGAGAAGTGAAGTAGACCGTATCGATTTACGTCACACTGTAAATCGGTAAAATCCGTCTCTCCCGGAAACAGGCGATTGAAATGTTGAATGTGTGGAGGTTAAAAGTAAGGACGCAGGTATCAAAACATTTCTTATTTTCCCATTCTCGTAGAGACATCATCTTTTCTTTTCAGTCTCAATGGTGTCAGACACTCCTGCAAACTATTATAGATTTGAAATGTGTGATTGCTGTGATGAATTATTGGTAAAACAACATGTATATTTCACTCCAATGTAGAATACTGTCGTGCTCTCGTATATTTTGATATTGCATATGAGTATCGTGTAATGTGTAATGTCAACATTACATGTCGACGTATAGATATAGTGAGTAAACCAAAACTACACATGCATTTGGGGTTTGCTGTATGTTTTTATGATAATATTTTGATCTTGTTTAAGAAATAAATTGTTTGGCATAATAATTTTATATGACGGTAGCGACCTGACTAAAACTGGATCAAAGTCCTCATTATATGCGTGTCCCGAGAAAACTTATGTCGGTCATGTAAAATACATGTATTTCAGACAGCGTATAGGTTTCTACTTGACATAACACACACTTCAGTGATTGATTACTATGAGCTGCAGAGCACAAGGACGGATATAGGACGTATATGCTCGACCTACTTAGTAAAATTTGACCACGACTAAAATTAATACTCTAAATGGCCTAAGGCAAACTATTCTTTTAGTGGCCCTCTTTTATTTGTAGACTGTCTATTATTAAACTACTTACTTCAACCACTTAATATGCTATATACTACTTTTAATATTATATACTTATACTACTCGACACTTCATTTACTACTTACACGTATATGATTCCCACTACTTCTACTGTGACATCTGTCTATCACTACCACTGCTACTACTACCACTACTGTTGCTGCTACTACTCATCATACTACTGTCACTGGTTAACTACAGCTACTACTACTGCTACTACTACCACTACTACTTTCTTTTACTGTAACTGCTACTTTACTTCTACTTCTGCACCACTATTATTTCTAATGCTATTTCCGAGCCCCAATCACCACCATCAAGTTATATTAAGCAATAAACAACCTAAACGGAACATTTAGAAACTATATATACGTCCACTGCAGGCTTATATAGGGCTTATTAAGATTGATAATGTCAAGCGCCATAGTTTCCTTTGTTGTTTTTTTAATCATTTAGTATTGTGATCATTCTTTGCCAGACGTGCGTCGTAAACTGCTGCTTGAAACGACATCTTCTAAACCGCTAAGCAAATTTTAATGGCAGTCAATAAGAATGATAATTGGGCGATACTGCATAAAAATAGCTAAATCTTTCCGTTCCACGAAACAAGATGGCCACCAGAGCTAAAAATAGAATAATCTTTACACAACAATTCCTCCTAAACCGCTGAGCAGATTTTGATGAAATTTTACATGAATGATCCTTAGGTGGTACTGATCAAAATTAGCCAAATCAATCCTATCCGCAAACCAAAATGGCCGCCATAGTTAAAATTAGAAAATCTTTAAATGACATCTCTTAATCCGTGCGGATTTTGATGAAAGTTTACAGGAATGATCCTTAGGTGGTACTGAGCAAAAAAAAAAAGGCAACAATCGTTTAGGTCTGCCTACCAAGATGGCCACTAGAATTTAAATACTATAATTTATTATGTGTATTTTTTTCTTACTTCAGCCTTTTCTCTCTAGCAGTTGAATTCAGGTGAGCGATACAGGGCCATCATGACACTCTTGTTTTTTGTTGTTTTGTTTTGAGAGGGGGTGTAGGTTGTCCATCTCTTGCAATTTTTATTCTCCTTTTGTTTATTTTCATCGTTACCATTCCTTAACTTATTGAAGAAAAAACTCGTAGGCGATGTCTTTAACGATTACAAGATGTTTTAGTTGTTGTCCGATCGGTATAATATAGAACATATAATCGACATTTTTACTGATGTATCCACTCATGAATTCATTTCCACATTTAAAGTAGCTCGTTCACTAAGAATTTGATTTTTAACTTTATAGACGTGCAAGTATCCGTGTTTGTGAAAAAAGAGTGGTTTCCCTAAACACAGGCAATACCGTCACAGACGGTATTGAAATTATAGTAAGAATTGTAAAACCTGTATTTAGATTTTCTGTTTTCATTTGCCGTTACTTGGTTGATCACATTTACTCTTCGTGCATGCGCTTAATCCATGGGCTGAACTTACGTTATGTTTCCAACTTGTGGAACGTATCACGTGGTACCGTCGGGGTTATACTTTTACATTTAACCGATTTCGGCTGAAGTTGCGTTCCCATTCAAAGTGGCCATTACTTGCCGAATTAATTTTTCAGGAAACAAATATTTCACCAACATAAGTGAGAGAAGATTTTTTTTTACTGATCATTAGTGAACGAGCTGCGTCATAGTACACTGGCTGCAAACATTCATGTCTTATCAACAAAAATGTACTATATTTTAAAAGGAAGATACCATTAGTCCATATCAGACGTTTTTTAACACGAGGTTTTAATGCTTTGAATTAATTATGGCATTTTGTTCGTTTGCTTAGGTTAACGTCACACCAACAGTATTTCCGTTATTTGGGTACTTTTATCTACATCAGAAAGATAAATATTGGCTCCCTGCACTAAAATACCGTAGATAAGTGGCATGTTATCACACAGTCACGGATCCAGCCGTCGCTCATTTCTATATATAAATATAGACCCTGCCCCTTTTTCAGTTTTGAATTGGTGATATTTTTTCGGCGTAGCTGTATAAAATTAATTTCGTTCTACTTCAACCAATCAAATGTTGGTATGCAAATGAAGTCAAAGTAAATACAATGCTATCATTGGCTTGTATAATTTATCTTTCTACTTGATATAACATATTTCTTTTCTTTTTCAGTTTAAACATAATGATAACATTAGCAATTGCATATCAATATAGGAATGCTGCTTTGGCAATATGATTTAAAACAACTAAATAAGTAGCAGGCATATGTCTATTTATAGACCACAATTTCCTCTATTTTGTAAAAGTGGACTTGGCTTTCAGGGGAGGAATTGGTGCAGTTTATTGTGTGGATCTTGAAACAATAGATGTACTGTACAAACGGCTCTTCTTTAAGCTATATCGTTAACAGCTTATATTATTATTTGCTTGCTTTGGTTTCATGACCTACCACCAATATTTCACTTATATAGATACTCTTATCTGAATGAGATAGATATACAGAGCGGCCTCACCGCATATACCACTCCGCAGACATGTGGCATGATACCACACCCAGTCACACTATCCTGACACCGGGTAAGCCAGTTCTGAAACAACCCTCATATACTGAGCGCCAAGCACAAGGAAGATGCCGGGAATCGAACCCACAACCACGGTTACGGGGAGGACATCTTATGTTGTTCTTTATATTAAATATGAAAAAAACACTTAATTTGAAATGATGATCTGCTGCTGTGAGTTAACAATCTTCATCCTTAATATCTTGTCAGATATGTAAACCCGCCCTTAATGTATTAGATATTGACTAGATCTCGTGGTTAAGTCCAGTAAAACATTCTTATGTGTCAAAATAAGGAATCTAACGATAGTATTTTTAAATTTGAGGGTATTTTACTACTATCAAGTAGCAGAACATTGTATTATGCAAAAGAAATGTTATCAAAATAACTGTTATTTTTAATCAATGAATATGTTTTTCGCAGCAAATCAGATTCGCTTGAACTGTCCTAAATTTCGTTACCTGTGGGAGTGTGACTAACGCGTCAGTTTAGTGTTTATTGCATAATAGGAATATAGAGGGTTGTGTGGTTTGTGAATCATGTCAGTTCAGTTACTTATCAATCCTTGTCATACAGATGTAATAAACATGTCTGAGGAAGAACTCGATTTGTTGCTCGCCTTTGATAGTCAGGGTAGGAAAATTCAAATAAAATCTCTCTCTCTATCTCTCTCTCTCTCTCTCTCTCTCTCTCTCTCTCTTTATTACTTCCATATATGCTACACCTCTTGTAATGTTCAATCCAAGAACAGGAAAAAGACTTATTTAAAGCATCATCAATCCACATATATTTCACTTCTTGTACCGTTCAATAAAAAAACAGTGAAATTATTTTAGTATCATTACAACTAACAACTACTCTTTCTCTCTCTCGTTTTTCTCTCTCTCTTAATCGTTTTCGACGTACACATTTCATGTGTTTATCACTCGATATGTTAGAGTGCTAGTATCTGTCCTCTCTCTGCCGGGTATAGTTTTTTATATTTAGTATTTACTCCCTCTCCTGTCATCCTGTATCCTGTTCGCGATATCACTATGCAATTAGGCCACGTACCCAGACGTGTTGTGTGTGTGTGTGTGTGTGTGTGGAGGGGGTGGGGAGCCTACCCTCGTTCGGAGTATCGCTACGCACAATTGGCATGGAATTCAAAGCCGTCTATGTACGCCCCTGACAAAGGTATGGTATGTTACAATGTGACATTTATATTAAAGAATGCTATGTTGTATATAGTGTTTATATTTAGTATTTACTCCCTCTCATCATCCTGTATGCTGTTCGCGATATCATTAGGCCACATATCCAGACATGTGTGTGTGGGGGGGGGGGAGGAGGTTTAGGAGCCTACCCTCGCTCGGAGTATCACTACGCACATTTGGCATGCAATTGCCCCTGAAAATGGTATGGTATGTTACGATGTGACATTTATATTAAAGAATGCTATGTTGTATAAATGCTTGTTATATATGTATGTGAAATATGAGTGACTGTAACAAAATTTAGGATTGCCACTAACCTCGAAATGTCAGGGAAAAATAATCTATTTTCATGGACTGTGTACCGGTCTCAACGGCCGCGAGCGTCCGCCTCTGGACTGGGAGGTCGTGGGTTCGATCCCCGTTCGTGACATACCAAAGTCAAACATTGGTATGGGTATAGCTCCCTTGCTTGGCGCTCAGCATATAAGGGTAGTTCCGGGACTGGTTGGCCTGGTTTCAGGATAATGTGACTTAGTGTGGTATCATGTCACATGTCTATGGCGTGATGCTGCAGTGTGGCAACACTGTCTCAAGTAGACATAGTTTCCAAATGACTGATGTAATTTCGGCGAGACTTTAGACCCAACAAACAAAAAAGGTTTGTGAATTCTCTTTTTTTTCTTTTTTTTTTTAAGAAAGGTCTAAAGGTATACATTTAAGTACATGAAAAGTCTATATAACTTTTTGTTAACACATGCATTTATTGTTGATACAAACATTTATTTGAGTTAGTCTTGCATGTGATTAATTGTGTGTATGCCAAACTACTTCAAAAACTGATCACTGAACTGTTACTGACAATCGATTTTAGGTCATCAGAGCACTACATGCTGAATATGTGAGTAATTAGAATCCACCAGTGTCCGTCTTCCTTCGTCGTTAATCGGACGTTGTGTGGCGTGCGTCGTCAACAGTTTTTGTTTTTAAGACTCCTCTGAAACTAGGGGTAGAAATTATGAAACTTGGCAGGAACGATAACTGAGTTGTCCCCCACAAAAGTTGCTAAAATATACTTGATCCATGACAACCAACCTAATTTTATTTTAAAAACACTAAAAATCCTCTTCTTTTGGTCACCTCATGGCCCTCAACCATAACTGCTGAAATGGAGTGTTAGAACTGCTAAACAGTTCTAATTATATTTATATATATATATATATATATATATATATATATATATATATATATATATATATATATGTGTGTGTGTGTGTGTGTGTGTGTGTGTGTGTGTGTGTGTTTAAATTATTGAATTATTACTATTTTATCTTTATGTTATATATAAAACTATAATATTTTATTCTGTGAGGAAGCCTTCCAGCTGGCTTGCGTTAGGTTGGTGGTTCTACCCGGATGCCTCGGTGCATTCGGGGTCTCCCTCCACCTGTTATTAGCTGGACGTCGTTTTATGACTGAAATACTGTCAAAATGACGGTTTACTCAAATAGTCAAGTCAAGTTATATTTTATTCTGCCACAATTTATCGTATGGCGGCGACGCGCGCGTCGTTATAACGTTCTTTTATTTGGCGCGGTTAGTAACGCCGCCGCCCTGCTTAAAGTTTGTCGTCACTTCCTACGGAATTTTGTGGATTTAGTTAGAATGTTGTATATGAAAAATATAGAAGCGGAAAGTAGACCTAAGTTTGAGAATCGTGATGTACGTGATCGCTCTCTTACACATCGGCTTACATTACATTCATGGTTAGTGAGGAACAAACGATAACTCTGTTTGGAGATTGGTACGTGATATGTGCCTTATGGTAGCAAAGAATATAAGATGTCCATGCATTCTTAATTGATTTTCTCGCAAAAATGTGCATTCTTACATGTTTGGGAGTTCTTTATCGTATGTACACACATCTGAATTTTTCGATACATCTCTAAAACATGTGGGGATTATGTCTTGTCTGTTTTATTGAATGGGTGGGGGCGTCGCGCATAATAGAGTACTTGTCACTTAATTGTCCCGAGATAGATTATATGTCACGCACTTGCGAGGGCACGGTGGCCGTCCGTCAGTGCGGGGTAAAATGGTACTGGTAGCTAGATCTACCTGCTTGGCGCTCAGAATAATTATATACAGGGTATAGTTCCAGGACTGACTGACCCGCTGTTAGGATAATGTAATTGGGTGAGGCATGATGTCAGGTGTCTAAGGCGTGATACTGCAAGATACTATATCTAGACATTGTCTTTAAATGACCGAAATACTGTCGGCGGTACGTTTAGCCCACCAATCACATAACAACAATAAAACCTTCCTGTTTACTTTACATGTATTACCATAGGGTTGTATTACGATTTTGTGTTTGTTTTAATGGCACTTACTGTTTTGGAGGGATAATGTCAAGCTCCCATACCCTTTCTGTACATTTATAAAAAAAACTATTTAGTGTTTTCCCGTTTTTGTTTCAGCGATGAACCACGAGTTGTCAAACATTCTCGAGGAGTCTCTACGCTACGCATCTGTTTTACCGCTGGAAACCAACACAGCCGTCGAAGCTGTGGCAGACGATGGCGGCCATGTTTTTCAAGATGGCGACAATGTTTCCCAAGATGGCGATCAGTTTAGTAGTGTTGTGTATCAAGAGCTATCTTCAGCTCAGAAACAAACATGTGAAAAGGGCTGCATGACTGATAGTGTCACAATTATTGATAATACACTCAGGACTGAGCTTCCTGCCAGTGTTAATATTCAGGATGCATTTGAAGATAATGTTGCAAGTCTTGACCACCGGATATGTACCACCGAAGTGGACTGTGACTCCTTATTGACTGATACAATACAAGACCAACATTCCGATCTAGCTCTTTTGGCAGAAGCCACAATTACACACAGTTCGTCCAGTTTTAGTTCCACATTATTTCCTGGGGGCGATGCTACTTCGAGCACTCGCGGTTTCTTGGACGAGGTTGTTATTGACAATCAGGCAAGTCAGAGTGCATTGGGAAATGAACGTGAACGCCCATCGACGAACATTCCTAGCAGGGAAATAACCCAAGATTTATTTGAAACTATGCTTGTATCAGACGACAGTGTACAGTCAACAATCAGCATTCAAAGTCAAAGTCAAAACCAAAATCAAAGTACTGAACCTGTGAAAATAAAGAGAAAAAGAAATAGACAAAAGAATCCCGACCGACCACCTCCCGAATGTGTTCTTCCGCCGTGCAGAATTTGTGACGATAAGTCGTCTGGGTACCATTACGGTGCGAACACGTGTGAAGCGTGCAAGGTAATAGATACTATCGAGACTTTGATATTAGATTTTTCGTTTCTTTTTTTCTTTAATAAGTCGTATTTGTATTTTTCTTATATTAGTCGTATTTTATTTAATTAGTCGTAATTATTAAAAAGTTAGTCATGTTTGTTTGTTTTTTTCTAAAATTACTCGTATTTTTAATCGTATTTGTATTTTTTAAATTATATTGGACGTATTGTATTTTTATTAGATTAGTCGTATTTTTTTAAATTAGTCGTCTTATTTTATTCACTGTATTCTTGTTATACAATAAATTATACCGAAATCATTTAAAATGCAGATATATTTCATAAAGTATGCACAATAGCAAAAGAAAGCATACACACGTTTTCGTTAATTTAATTGTATTATTTCTTTTAAAAGTTTTTTTTTACCAGACAATTCCCTCAAATATCAATACTTTCTAGATCAATAATGCTCATCATATTTATCATATAACGCTTAGTCTGATGCCAAACAACGTGTATTTCTGAGAAAAAGTGTACATTTTTTTTTCTAGATAAATTAAATACATTTCATTCTTAACCATAATGTCACATTTTTAATATATTCTTGTTTGTGGTATTCAGGGATTTTTCAGAAGAAC
>CM037792.1:20387382-20437382 GCA_021229015.1 Solen grandis | reverse complement strand
TCTTAAGAAGAAGACAGTAGAATTTAAGTGCAAATGTACCGAAGAGGAGAAGGAGATGTGGTCACGTGGTGCGGGCAAGAATGGTTGTCCGGCTTGCAGATACAAACGGTGCCTTGAAGTTGGAATGTCCAAAAATGGTAGCACAGCCTTTTTTGATATCGGATTGTGTCAATTAAGTTGTCTGTTATTTTAATATATAGGGGTTTCAATAAGCGGACGTAGACGTATTATACGTCCTTAAAATCCCAAAATACGTCCCAGAATTTGACTCGTTTTGAAAATTCCTCAAAATAGCCCTGTACGCATCTGTATGAGACTGGACGTTTCAAAACTGGCCGAAACCAGATTTTCGATCGCCCTCCTGTGGTGCTAATTAGTAGTACATGACTGTGTGTGTATGTGTGGTTACTGTTTATGCAAATTGAATACCAATTACTCCGCCCACTTTCACTGATTGACAGTTGCCGAAGGATACCTAAAATCAGGACTGGGAACCAGACTGTCATTTGTCGTCTGCCATTCTTACCATAATCTACCATAGTGAAATAAATAAAGCTAGGCATTTATCACAAATTTATCAGGTTAAAATTGCTTGGAATTTGAGAGTATTTCAGACTGCAAAGTCAGATGCATTGAAATCAAGGAAATAGCAGACCTATAGAAAAAAAAGAGTAAAATTCACGTAACCACAAAAACAACAACAAAGTCGGATGGCATTGTAATACTTTCACTAGAGTACAAACGAATGGAAAAAAAGGACCATGATTAGATCTTCTAAACACCCTCTTTTCTCAATGTATTTTCTGTCAGGCTTGCATTTAAAGCCAGCTGATAACTGCAAGATTGACAAACTTTCAGGTGCCTAAAATTGCCGAATTTAGTTTTGGATAAAGTAAAAGATAATACTTTTAATTTTGTTAAAAGCTAAGAGGATATTTTTTTGTATTCTACAGACTAGATACACACAAATCTTTAGCCTTAAACATAAAATATAATCAGAAATAGGCCGTGTTTCAAAATGTCACTTTCTTTTTTTAAAGCCTAGTAACACAAAGGAATTAGAAACAGGGTACATAATAACTCTTTTAAGATTTTTTCATGAAACAATTATATTTATCACTTCAACACACTCTTCTAAGTATGTTCCCAGAAGGGAATTTTCTTTTGAAAAGAAATTAACAAACTTTAGGTCTATACAATAGATTTATATAGATCTAGTCTTCTGTTTTGGTTACTTTGTCGTCGGCGGAGGCATCCCCATCTGCTTGTCCGGATCATTACTTTGTCACCATACGTTTGAAAGACTTGAGACTTGGTATGTATGTTTCTTGCAATAACCTGGAGTGCAGTGCATAAGAACCATAACTCTACCTTGTGCACCTTTTGAATTATTCCCCTTTAATAGATTTTCTTTGAGCATTTTATGTCCGGAGCATAACTTTTTAACCATAAGTTTGAATGACTTGAGACTTGACATGTATGTTTCTTGCAATGATCCGGAGTGCAGTGAACAAGAACCATAACTCTGCCTTGTATGCTTTTTGAGCTATTCCCCTTTAATAGATTTTCTTTGAGCATTTCTTGTCCGGATCATAACTTTGTCACCATAAGTTTGAATGACTTGAGACTTAATATGTATGATTCTGGCAATGTCCCGGAGTGCAGTGCACAAGAACCATAACTCTACCTTGTGCGCTTTTTGAGTTATTCCCTTTTGATAGATTTTCTTTGAGCATTTCTTGTACCGAGCATAACTTTTTCACCATCAGTTTGAATGACTTGAGACTTGAAATGTATGTTTCTTGCAATGACCGGAAATGCAGTGTGCAAGAATTGTAACTCGACCTTGTGTATTTTTGGAGTTATTCCACTTTGATTGTTTTTATTAGTGTATTTCAAATGAGAATGAGATGCATAGTTGAGGGAATGAGAATCTTACAAACTCGTAGGCATGTTTGCATAGGTCATTTTTATTGGTGTTCCTATCAGGAAAAGGGTTAAACAACAACAAATTAACCATATTTCATAAAGCTTGTTAATATGTTTAAATTATATTAGTCCTTACATTTTTTATTTGATCTCTATAAGCCTTTCTCAGTTTGATGGCAACATCATTGCGCAATAATACCCCATCCTTAAGAAAAAGTGACAAACTGACATCTTTACAGTCAACAGATAAGTCATCGTCAGGCGACACATCCGACTCGCGGAGTTCTAGCTTATGGATAATAAGCTAAGTGACAGTAAATTAATAATGCATTTAAAAATTCTATGTTTGCCTTAATTCAGAAAAATGTGTGTACAGTATATTAGATGTGATTTACATGTATTTTTTATTATTATTATTATTTAAATCATAGCCAGATAACCAGTCATTAAAAAAGGCTAATATGATAGACTAATTAATGCAAACAAAATACAGTTTTAGGATAAAATTAACTGTATATTAAGGATTTTATATTAAATTAGAGGATTTTCTATGAAATAATATTTATAGTAACTGAATGTTGCTGTTTTTATGTCACTAATTAAGCATTTAAATATCCTCAAACTGTGTCAGTTGAAGTTGAAAATGTGAAAAAAATGACGTGAATTCCTAAAAATTCCTGAAATTCAGACATGGAATTTTCAAAAATTCCTGATTTTGGGTCTTATTGAAACTTCTGAGTATATGTAAGGCTTAACATATAAAACAAGCTAAGACCATTTTTGTTTCAAAACTCTATCTGGTCACTCTGATGTTTCATGCAAGGAGCTTTCCGTCTCGATTGCAATATTTAGGTAGTTCTATGCTACCGGGGATCTTCCTCTACCTTAAGTAACAGGAGGTCGCTGTATGACTGGGAAAAAAATATAGAAATATTCCTATATTCACTAACAACTTCAGCTGTTCATGGTCCCGTTGACCGAGTGGTTAAATTGGTCCGCCCCGTAACTTGTAGGTCGTGGGTTCGATCCCCAATCGCAACATCCTTCCCACACATATGGTAGTACAAGAACGGTTTGGCCAAGCCATTTTACATGTCTACCGCGTAATATCATAATGGGGCAGCACACTGTCTCACATGGCCCCGTGTTCTTGAAAATTATTAAGTACGATCTCAAGCTGAAATTTGAGAATCATGCTCAAATCACTATTAAAACTAATGGGCTTAGTTTGTGTATAAGAATGAAAATCATACTTAAATATCATTTTATCTTCGAGAATGCGGAGCATGTCCCTAAGTGACTGATGTACATGTACTATCGATTGAGCAATAAACCCAAGCAACAAACTTAAACATATGGTGTTATTCCAGCAATAAAAATCGGTCGTTATACCTTAAACCACAAGACAGAGAATATCAAGGAAGTCAAGTCACTAGAGGCAATGGACGATCTCATTCAGGCAGCCATTACCAGCGCAGCAGAACAGAACACATCCAGCTCCCTGCCTTATTTTGAGACTCCAAGTCCAGGTGAGATTGTTACACTCTGACCAGCTCCCGGCCTTATTTTGAAAGCCCCAGTCCAGGTGAGATTGTTACACTCTGACCAGCTCCCTGCCTTATTTTAAGACCCCCGGTCAAGGTGAGATTGTTACACCCTGACGTCATCAGCTTAATAATGTCGACGTATTGGAACTATTTTTCTTAATAATCCTGAAAATTTCAATCTGAAATGAATCCACAAGTTTCGTTTGCAAATCTAAAGTCAATCTCTCAGCCAATCACTTTCTTTGCAGTGATTTTCCCCTGAATTGTCAATTGGTCCCTCCCTTTGTGACAAATTAGCGCTGTTTTTTTTCTTCAAAATGGTGGGAAAAGATAGTGGCTTTTTTCCTGATATTGTGAAGAGAAAATATGGGTTATGACAGAATACCTTGCAATTGTTCTACTAAATGGCAGGAATTGGGTTTTAAATTTAATTCAGCTGAATAGGAATGGTTTAAATTATGCATTTATCAAAAATACACTTTTGAATTGTGAATGGGTTCTTTTATGGGTTCAGTTTATAGAAGGAAACAAAATCGTTGATTTGAAAATAATATTTTAATTGCTTGTGCTCTACCGAACATCTGTATTATAGGGTCAACTCACATCTGGTGTATTCTTGAGCCATACGGCTCACCGTACAATCATACGATGGATTCCGGAGAAAGGCGTAGTAACACGATTTAGGAACTTCTTGATTTGGTTTTGTTTATGTTTGTTGATCATAACCTTTGATTTAGTCTTAAAATCCAAAGTCCTAAACTTTAGATCCATGTATAGACATCTTGAAATCCCTCTGTAGCATTATTCCAAAGACCTATTAAGCTTTGTTATTATAGGTATTTGTTTATTCTAAAGCAAAAAAATAAAAGAATTGTTTGTGAATATGATTATAAGATCAGAAATACGTTTATATGTATGCTGATAGAAATTCCTTAAAATGTCGGTACTTTTGGGATAAAAAAATGGTACATTAAACCCAAAATTATGACAGGTATACCGTATAAACGAATGCTTATGTACACACTTTCTTTTGCAAATGAGTATAATTTGGGCGCAGTTAATGGAAAGAATGAAACATATATGTATATCACATATGTATAACACAAATAACACACCGATAATTCACCAAGAAACGTTTCTATAGAAGGTTGTAGCAGAGTTTCGCGGCCATTCCTACTACCGACACACTTGTATACTTGTTAACAGCTTATAAGTAAGGTTTAGACCCATATCATAGCAATTTCATTTGTATTTATGAATAGAACAGTCATAAGGGGGCATTAATGATGATGATGATGATGATGATATGCACGTGACATTGTGCCGTGTCGGTTTGTTCTCAATACGTTGACATGTACCTCATTGCCTGTGACAGACTCTGACATCTCAACATCCGCCCTGTCCTGTCCGAGGCACGAGGATACCCCCGGACCCCTCAAGAAATCTAGGACCGAGGATACTCCCAACGAGTTAAACTATGCCACAAAGATATCTTTGAAGGTAGTATACTCTTCAATGAATCATCCAGTGAATCACTGAGTGAATAATAATTTTAAATTTTAAATTCATAACGTCAAATACTAGTAAGCCATTAACACAGGTTGTCATTAATGTGTTCTTTCTTTCATCAGTAACACAGAGGAGGGACTCTATATAGAGACACAGAGACATATTTTATTGAAATTAATTTTTTAATCAGTCAGTCAGTGTGTATTGTGCTTTGAAATCGTTATTTTTCGTGGACATTCAGTTTTATTGAAGCTGTAATTAAGTCTATTTTGTTGGCACATATATTCGTGGTAAGATGTTATAGAAAGATTTAGGTCTACTAAATGAAAAGATAACTTTTTCTGTTTTTGTTTTTTTGGTTTTTTATATTTAGAGATAAAATCATTTTCTTTTAACATTGTTTGAAGTGAGGCCTCTCTGAGTCCGTGAGGTTAGAATGGAAGGGGGTTGGTTTAAAATCAAGTCACATTGTCAGATTTAGAATCTGACTTCCACCCCCATAATCAAAAAAAATAAATAAATCATTGCTACCCTACATTTCTTTTCCTGTCAGTATATATTTATCCAAATAGGAAATTTTGAAGGCCAAATTTTGTAAGCTTTAAAAAAGAAAACAAGTATTTCTGTTTTTGTCAATGTTTTAGGAAATTGATTACATCGTGAAAGTAATGACGGATGCCCAAAAAAAGTTCCAGGAGAAAGAGGAGCACTTTTCATACGAAACCATACAGCAGAAGCAACTGGAATACGCGGTAAGAGTGAAACAAGCAAATTAAGCTGTTGCTGTATTGGAGTTTATCGTCGCTGCGATAGTATTTCAATCATATAGCGACGTCCAGCTAATTACAGGTGGAGGAAGACCCCGAGTACACAGAGGTACCCGGGTAGAACCACCGACCTACCGCAAGCCAGCTGGAAGGCTTCCTCACATGAAAAATCCGAAGTCCCTACCGGGATTCGAACCCACAGCGGTGAGGGGCTGAGAGATTTGTAGTCCACGACTGTAACCACTCGGCCACGGCGGCCCCAAGCAAATTAAGGTTAAGTCCATGTAATGGTTTCGCTACATTTCGGATCTCATGGTTTTTCAAGGAGGTAAACAAGGTTTCCTAATGTTTCATTAGGGTAACTTGGTTATCTTGGTAGAGGTTAATTGGTCTAAGACGTATAGGAACCATTACAGCGACATAAAAAATCAAGGAACATTTATCCGAGTACTGTTACTGTTTCGGGCTTTATTCTAAGTCTAAGGCGGACTACTGTTTTACACTAGAGAAAGAAATGGGGGCGGTCGCCCTAAAATCTCTAAAATACTTTCAATTGTAAAAGTCACGTAATTATTTGGACCTCCTGTGAAAGCTGAAATATTAAATATACTAGTAGATCTGAAAATCAGGGTACAGAGGAAATCGACTGGCTTGTTTTTTTGTTGTTGTTTTTTTTTTTTTGGGGGGGGGGGGTATCTTCCAATCAACATTTAAGGCTCTGTCTACATGAGATAAGAAAAGTGATGCCTCACTGCCAGATGCAATATATCTTGTCTTTTTTTTTCGAAGCAATCACGGAGATACTGTAATAATCTTGACGTCGTCGGCGCATGCATGTTTCGTTATCTGCGCATGCGTGTCTTTTATTTATGTACCAGTATTATGTGGTCACTAACGCCATTGTTTATACATGTATTCAATTGTGCAGACTTGCCTATTTTTAGCTCACCTGAGCACGAAGTGCTCAAGATGAGATATTGTGGTCAGTCAATGTCCGTCGTACGTCAGAATGTCCAGACGTCCGTCCGTCAGTCCGCCCTTCTGTCCATCAACATATTTTTGTGTACGCTCTAGCATCTTCGTTCCTTTAACAATCTTCTTCAAACTTTATGACAATATTTATAGTCAAAATGTCTCGTCTAAGTTAAATTATGGCTTATTTCTTCCCATTAGGACAGGAGTTATGGCCCTTGAATGACAAAAAATGCCAGATTTCACTTTGTGTACACCCTAGCATCTTCTTTTCAGAAGCAATCTTCTTCAAACTTTGTGACCATGTTTATAGCCATAATGTCTCGACTAAGTTCGATCATGGCTGATATCATCCTTTTAGGTCAGGTGGTATGGCCCTTGAATGATAAAAAAGCCAGACATCACTTTGTGTACACTCTGAAATCTTCATTTCTTAAGCAATCTGTTGAATTACAATTATTTTGCTGTACCTATGCATGCATTTTGTATTCCGTCTGGCATTGACTTTATGTAAAATAATTGCAATGAAAGCAATATTTCTCAGGTGAGCGATCCAGGGCCATCTTGGCCCTTTTGCTAAATGTATAGCATTCAATTTACATACATTTTATTTTCAGAAGTGGTAATAATACAACTCGTATACATGTCATACAATATACATGTACATGTAGTATAAATTCAAAAGATGGCCGTTTATTTTGTTATTTATTTTGGGAAAAAAGTTCAAACAATCAATATTTTCTGCACGGCAAAGAAGTTATATTATTTCATATACGATTCAAAAGTTCAGTCAATTAGTAGTCATCAAGTCATAAGGTGAAATCTTAAGGTAAAGTACCTGTAATGGTTCCGTACATTTCGGACCTCATTGCCTTTCACGGAGATAACCAAGGGTTCTAAATGTTTCATTAGGGTACCTTGGTTATCTTGGTAGAGGTCTAGTGGTCCAAGACGTAGCGGAACCATTACAGGAACTTTACCATAAAGGCTGATGACTAAATTTTTCTCCATTTGTCTCAAACAGAAAGAGTTCCATATGAAACGAGAGACGTTTGGAGAGATGAGGACGCTTTCGAAGGAAGAGTACTTCGATTTCTACAATGCCACTGGGATTGATATAGATGGACGGCGTCACCAGATTGAGACAGCCATGGACTTCTTCGAGAAGAAAGTGTCTCATCTCGTCACCTTTGTGAAAGCCATACCTGGCTTTTGTGAGCTCACCTTGAGTGACCAGGCCAACCTTATCAAAGGTTCCAATAACACATATAACATATAACAAATGCAGTTTTGCCCGACTCAAATTACTGAAAACTAATTAGCATTCGCAATCTATATTAAGGACATTTCATCGGGTTACCACTGATTTTAATTTTGGTATTTATTTTTAAATTCTCATTAATTTTTAGTAGAATGTTTAAAGGAAACCTCATTATTTAAAATTCCTGTATTAAAACATTGCAAAAAGTATATTGCCAAATGTTGAGAGTTAAAAAATTTATTTTTGTGGGGTTTTTTGGGTTTTTTTTGCAAATTTGGCTAAAATTTCAATAAAAAATCAATAACAGTTGAAAAAAAATCGTGGTGGGGTAAACATTTTTTTCAGAAAGCTTTTATATCAGGGGATTGAATCTGAAAAAGCGATGGAAATCTGTCCCTTTATTTTTTATTATCAAGTAAAATATATATGAAATTTCATAGCTTTTGGGAAATTCTGTATAAATTTTGGTACAGACACAGTGACTTATAGCTTTTAGTGTATTTTCCATGCATGTTTGACAGTATTTTCACATGTAACTTATAGGACAGATTATAGGTTACAAATTATGATACATATTCTGAAAAATATTATTTTTATATGTAATGAAAGTATTTAGAATGAAATCTCTCTAATTCTTTAATGCTGTGGTTTTTTAAAAACATTTTAGCATACAGTGATGCATTACCATAAGCTTAATCTCTAATACGAGCATTGTGGACCCCTGTATTTAATTCATGTATCTTTTAGTTATAGTGTAAAGTACTTATTTGCAAAATTTTAGAAAAAACTGTCCGTTAGAAAAAAAAGCTGAAACGCATTTAAAGGTATTTTCATGAATATATACTGTCCATAGGTCTACTGAGGAACAATCGTCTGTTTACAGTATGAAAAGGGACATCCCTACCTAGGATATCTGCCTATTGGCGGGAAAGGTACTCTACAGAGGCCCGTCCATAAATTGGTGCACGAGACCTTGATATTTAAATGATTAAACGAGATTTACCTGTTAGGTAAAGTTTGATTGGGATTCTACTTCATAACTTCTCTGGTCCCTGTCCATACCGCAAACTCACGAAGAATATTCATTTTCTCAACTGATTATGTTTGTACATTGCAGCGTCCAGGCTTGAGAATATGATCGTGGGTAACTGCCATCATCTACGCAAGCTTGTGAACATGGAGCTGAAGGTACTGATTACCCCATGGGGTCAGCCCCTTCACTTCAGTGAACTGGATAAAGTGCTCCCAAGATATGTTATTGAGCAGCGGTTATCCTCTAGGAAGCTGCTAGTTAAAATTGAGTTAACGGAAGAGGAAACAGCGGTGTTACGGGGAATTTTGGTCTTATTTACAGGTAATTTAATGTTTTTTAACTTAAACGTCCTACCGACAGGCCTATTTGGACTTTAAGCAGAAATAATTTCATGTCGTATTCACCGATCCAAATATATGTTTAATAGGTCTATAAATAATCTCTGAAATCCACATAAGTTTACCTATCTAAATGTATGGAAAATACTAAATATATTCACGCTTCTCAGAGAATTTCCGGGCTTGTTCACGTGTAGATTGGCAGATCTGTTTGTACTTGAAGCAGAAAATAATTATTTCGACTTTCAACAATCACTTAAAATAGAAACGCATGCATTAGCCAGCCCAAATTCTGACTAAAACTTTGTCCACAGAAATAATCATTGAAGTCAAACGGTTGCTTATAAAAGACATTTGGTCTTTAAATTTGGCATGTATCAGATGAGAAGTGACATTCAATAACATAACAATGTATAAAGCTTTTATTTGGTTGTCTGAAAAAAAAAAATCCCCGTTCTCTCTAAAATGCTCTTGAGTACGATCGGAAATATATACTTAATTTTTAGAGAACAACGTGCTGAAGGTGAGCTATTACGATCACAAAAGTTGCTAAAATAAATTTTAATCCATGCAGAACTCTGGTTCCCATGGCAACCAATAAAATTTTATTTTATAAACTTCAAAATTCTCCTCTGAAAGCAATGGTTAGAATTTGATTTCATTTGGCACAAATGGTCACCTCATGAATGTCTACCATAATTGCTAAAATCAAGTTGATCCTTCATTTAAATAAATGAGGCCCCTGTGGGTCAGCTAGATTCCTTCTATACTCTAAACAGAAAATTTCAAAATCCTTTTTCTATGAAGCATATGGTCAGAATTTAATTTCTTTTAGCACAAATGATCACCTTATGAATGTCCTTATATACTCTATTTAGAAAATTTAAAAATTCTTCGTTTATGAAGCCAATGGTCAGATTTTAATTTCATTTGTCATAAATGGTCACGTCATGACTCTCTACAATAATTGCTTAAATTAAGTTGATCACTTGAAAACCTCACGGTTACTTACCATAATTGCATAAGCATTTTGATTCCTTGAAGTTTGAGGTCTCCAGATGATTGACTGAATTAAGTATTCTTTTTTATCTGAAACTTGAATCTGGTTGCTACTGGAAGGAACCAGGTAAAATCAAATGACTTGAATCATTTTAAATAAGATGAACATGTACTCTGTAAATGTTGTACTCTGGTGAACGATCTAGGTTCATATGGCCTTCTTGTTAAATTTGAGTCAGAGTCTGATATTGGGCGATGCTCTTAAAAATTATTCCATTAATCAAATGATTTAATTTGGACAGGCATTCATTGTTTGACATGGAAATCTGTATGTCATTTTTTAAATGAATGCCCGTATCCTGTTAAAGTAATTTTATTAGTACCAATAGATAAATATTAGAAGTAGAAGTAATACCATCTCCACCACCACCATCATCTCCATTATCGTCCTCTTTGTTTATTGTTTATATTCTTACTATTATTATTTTAGATCGATGTCCGCTTGATGAACCTGAAAAAGTGCAAGCATTACAGGATAAGTTACTCAGCTGCTTAATGCATTTGTTTAAGATTCGTCCTAAGAAAAACTCGACCCTCTTATATAAAATATATGACCTCATGATGAAATTACGGGACATCACGGAGACCGACACCAAGATGACGAAAGAAATGCTGGCGGACTGGCCGATGTTGGCAAACTATGAGTTTCTGCGAGAGTTCCTAGGCTAGATGTTCATGCCCCGCTTTGCCCTGTCTGTCCATCCGTCACAATATTTAGTGTCACACATATTGTTGCAGCTATATTTTTAATACCTGTCAGGTTAGGTTTCCTTTAATCCAAATGTAACATCCATTGTGGAAAAAATCTCAGTAGTACTAACTGGTGCCAATTCATTACGTCATAGTGGGTCCCCTTCTCACAGGTCACTGGAAACTATCATCGGCCATTTTTCACTGACAGATGCTCCTTTAATCAACTAACAAAATGTGAGAAAAAAATGTTTCTATGGCAACCAGGGTGTTTGACATTTGCTTGCCTATCTTTAAGACAAAAGCCAGTGTCTTGGTTTGAAAGTACATGGGCATTGCTTACAAAAGAAAATTCTTAAAACTAAAATCTTCTTCCGATCAGCGGACGAAAAAAGATTTGGTATGAAAACTGAATTTTGTCGTTCTCCATAATGACACATGCAGTTGTTCGTGTGCCTATGTTGATCTCCCGGTACTTTGTTTAATTTTGATAAAACCATCCTTGTGATAACAGTATCTTGACATGGATATCGACCTTATAAACGAGAAATAACTTATTTATTATGTTACTAAAACTAGGTATATTTATCTTTGTTATTTTTATATATACGTGTATTTCCAGTGAAGCGGTCGTTATGTGTCATATTTACTTTACATATGTGTTGTTCTTCCACCGAACTCCTAAACGTATGTCAATCTCTCTTATGAAAGTATGAAATTAAGTTGATAGTATTGATCATTTGTCACATACAGTATAAAGTTATTGTCGTGTATTTAATATCGAAATATTCAAGGAAATCCGTATTATTTTTCAGATTAAATTTTTTATCAAGAAATAACCTGGATTCATTGCGTGATTTTAACGACCGCGTCAACCAGTCAGAATCCATAATTGTGTTAGAATATCAATTACATAAACACCTTTTAAGCCTTGCGTTTTGCTGTGTAGATAGGGGGGACATATACATATGTTGATAGGCAAATATATAGAATTACGGCTTTCATGATTTTATCGATTTCTTTTTAGCTACGATTACCGCACAATAGATTTACCCATTTGCGACTTTGTGATAAAAATACGTACCATGGCACGAAAATTGTTTTAAGTATTTAAGCCAAATCGTTGTATCATTGTAAATGTTTATTGTTCACATTGTTATTTTGTTACTTATGCAGTTGTTTCCAGCGATTCTTATTTTCTGAAATAAAAGTTATTACATTGTACTTGGTTTTCTTCGATTATATATCGTTACCTTCTATCAGAGTCTCTACATATACAAGTCTTGAAACTGCAGTGTAAGCCGCAAGATTATCGAGTGAACTTGTTGCCGCGATACAGGTTACCGCTGCCAAACACTTGGTCAATTCGGCCCTTGTCAAATCCGTCCATACAAAATATTCCAGTCGGCTAACATCCCTTCGCCGGCTTTTACCTGTTGTGACGTGGTACTGTCTTAGATAATGGTCACGAGATAGGAAAATAGCGGCTCTCACTAAACGTTCTTTTTTTCTCATATTTCAAAGTCATTTTTTTTTGTTTAATTTGAAAAAGAAAGAGTCAAATAACATCATTTTATAACAAATTAACTATCTAGTTCGGACTTAAAGCTAGTGAATCGACTGCTGTAGTACTTACTGTGTTTTCAGTGTCTTGCGCAGTTTCCGGTGTGACTAACTAGTTCCGGTTTCCACCTGTAATTAGCTTAAGGACGCTATATAATTATCAATGAAATCATCGCGGCGTCGGTAAACACCGCCAACAACAGATTTTTTAGAGTACTGCTCCGAAACACTAATAATTTGTGCAAACGCCGACCTTAAAGGTACAATATAAATAATTTTGTAGGGAAAATTATACCTAAATACACCTCAAATGCATTCCTTAATGGTGTTCTTTTCATCAGCAAACATCAGCGTGTTAACAAGGAATATCAAATTACAACTTGCATCAATCAAATTGCTGACAAATTCTTGTACACCATGTTGACACCGAAACACCCATGTGTCGCATATTCTTCTCCTGATATTATTCATGAATATGTATAGCAACTGTCACTGTGGTGCCATAGACAACTGGTATATGAATTAACTCTGAATTAAAAAGTATATAAGTAAAAAAGTAAATAAAAGTAAAAAGTAAATAAGTTAAAAGGTTTAAGATACTCTTGTGGTTCTCTCATAAATGTGCATATTCACAGAGCACCTTAAGTTTAATCTTTTACTTGAGTGGAAACTCTTTTTTTTATTTACAATACATACATTTTAACGAGAGGGTCATAAAGTAACTCACTAGGGTACCATCTGTCTATATAAAGCTTTATAGTTCACAGAATAGTTGATGCTGCGACACCCAACATAAGTATAAAATTAATTTCTGACCACTGGTTTCAGAAACTTCTTCTTTTTCAAAGGATCACAAGTTTGTTTTAGCAATTGTGGTAAACTGCCATGAGGTGATCATAAGGAAAATTCTTGCTGCTGAGATAATATGATAATATTTAGCAACCAGCTGACCACCTGGAAGAATCATTTTTCAAGAAAGCAACAATGTCTTAGCAATATTTAGCCATGAAGTGATGATTTGAGTGAAATTAATAACATTCTGACTATTATTTTAAACTCTTAAAGTCATTTACAGAGAAGACTTATTTTAAAACATTAAGATTGTATAGAATATGACCTTCATATACCAGGAGTGAAAACCCATTCAAATTAAGTTAGAAATAATAATTGGCTTATCTCCCCTGAATAGGAAATTGATTTTTTAACGGATCAATAGTGAAGATGTGATCATATGTGCCACAGGAAATTGAAATCTAACCATTGGTTTTAGAGAAGAAGTTTTTTAAGTTGCTTTTAAATACAATTTGTTTGGATGCCATGGGAAGCAGTGTTATAGGTGAAGTTCTTTTTGCATCCTCTGTGAAAGATCATCCAGGGACCACCCATGCCAAAGTCCATCAATTTCTTTTCAACGGTTTCAGGGGATATTTCATTTAAAGTAAATTATTGGCACAACACATGGCCAACATTCACAGGGTATTCTCAACAGTTCACTTTGTGCTTAGGTAGGCTCAGAAAAGCCTTCCATTCTCATAAAAATAGTAATGCTAATAGTCATACATGTATGGGGGCACCAATATTTCTGGAAATCAATATTATATAGTTATTATTTCGTGGCCTCGTGATAGCGAGCTTTGTTCCTTGATTTTTTTTTGTGTTTGTGTTGTTTTTATCTTTTATTTTATTTTGTTTTGTTTTTTTATTGTGTCAGTTTCAGAATCCTGTTCCCCTGTACTTCCGTAAATAGGCATTATATTTGCTTATGAAAGTTACATTTAAAATCATGGTGCATTGTTATGCAATATTAATGTTGTTTCCAAGTCTCGTTGATATTTATAAATAAGAGAGAGGGAGATGACTACGCCAATATCAATTATCAACACTCCTAGAGAAATGAAGTAGACCGTATCGATTTACGTCACACTGTAAATCGGTAAAACCCGTCTCTCCCGGAAATAGGCGGAAATGTTGACTGTGTGGAGGTTAAAAGTGAGGACGCAGGTACCAAAACCTTTCTTATTTTCCCATTCTCGTAGAGACATCAGCTTATCTTTTCAGTCTCAATGGTGTCAGACACTCCTGCAAGCTATTATAGATTTGGAATGTGTGATTGCTGTGATTAATTATTGGTAAAACAACATGTATATTTCACTCCAATGTAGAGTACTTTCGTGCTCTCGTATATTTCGATAGTGCATATGAGTAGCGTTTAATGTGTAATGTCAACAATGGAGACCATATTGAACGTATAAACCGACGTATAGATATAACCAGTTAACCTAAAATACTCATGCATTTGGGGTTTGCTGTTTGTTTTTATGACAATATTTTGATCTTGTTTAAAAAATAAATTGATTTGGCATAATAATTTTATATGACGGTAGCGACCTGACAAAAACTGGATCAAAGTCCTCATTATCTGCGTGTCCGAGAAACCTTATGTCGGTCATGGGAAATACATGTGTTTAAGACAGCGTATTTTCTACATAACACACACTGCAAGTGATTGAATACTATGAGCTGCAGAGCACAAGGACGGATATAGGACGTATATGTGTATTATTTATCACCACATTAACTAACGACAACATTTTTTTCTTAGGTGAATATTATTTTATAATTACCACTACTACAACATCTATCTACCACTACTACTATTACTTCGACTACAAATAACACCACTACTACTTACTTTTACTGTTACTGCTACTTTACTACTACTTCTGCCATCTAATGCTATTTCCGAGCCTCTATCACCATCATCAAGTTACATAAAGCAATTAACAACATAAACGGAACACTTGGAACTATATATACTTCCACTGCAGGCTTATATAGGGCTAATTAAGATTGATAATATCAAACGTCATAGTTTCCTTTGTTTTTTGTTGTTTTTTGTTTTGTTTTGTTGTTTGTTTGTTTTTTTGTTGTTGTTTTTTTGTTGTTGTTGTTTTTTTTTGTTTTTTTTTAGCTCACCTGAGCACGAAGTGGTACTGAGCAAAAATAGCTAAAATCGTTCCGATCCACCAACCAAGATTACTGCCAGAGCTAAAAATAGAAAAATCTTTAAACGATCTCCTCCTAAACCGCTAGCAGATTTTAATGAATAAGGAATGATCATTCGGTGATACTGCACAAAAATAGCTAAAATCGTTCCGGTCCGCCAACCAAGATGGCTGCCAGAGCTAAAAATAGAATAATTTTAAACAATCTCTCCCTAAACCGCTTAGCAGATTTTAATGACACTCAATAGGAATGACCATTGGGTGATACTGCACAAAAATAGCTAAAATTTTTACGGTCCGCCAACCATGATGGCCGCCAGAGCTAAAAAAAGAATAATCTTTAAACAACATCTTCTCCTAAACCGCTGAGCAGATTTTGATGAAACCTAATAGGAATGATCATTGGGTGATACTGCATAAAATTAGCTAAAATCGTTCCGATTTTCATGATTTTTTACAGCAATGATCCTTACGTGGTACTGAGCAAAATTGCTAAAATCGTTCCGATCAGCCAACCAAGATGGCCGCCAGAGCTAAAAATAGAAAAATCTTTAAATGACATCTTAGCAAAATTCCGGTCCACCAAACAAGATGGCCGCAAGAGCTTAAAATAGAATAATCTATAAACAACATCTCCTCCTAAACCGCTGAGCAGATTTTGATAAAATTTTACGGAATAATCCTTAGGTGGTACTGAGCAAAAACAGCTAAATTCGTTCCGGTCTTCCTACTAAGATGGCCACCAAAGCTAAAAATAGAAAAAATAGACATCTCCTCCTAAACTGTTAAGCAAATTTCTCGTCCACCAAACAAGATGGCCGTCAGAGCTAAAAATAGAATAATATATAAACAACTTCTCTTCCTAAACCGCTAAGCAGATTTTAATGACACTCAATAGGAATGATTCTTAGGTGATACTGAACAAAAACAGCTAAAATCGTTTAGGTCTGCCTACCAAGATGACCACTAGAACTAAAAATTGATAAAATTTTAAAACTGTATAATTTATTATGTGTATTTTTTTTCTCCTTACATAAGCCTTATCTCTATAGCAGTTGAATTCAGATGAGCGACTTAGGGCCATCATGGCCCTCTTGTTTTTTGTTGTTGTTGCTTGTTTTGCGGGGGTGTTGTGGTTTTTTTTTTTCCATCTCTTGCTATTTTCATTCTCCTTTTGTTTATCTTCATTGTTACCATTCCTTAACTTATTGAAGAAAAAAATCGTAGGCGATGTCTATAACGATTACAAGATATTTTAGTCGTTGTCCAATCGGTATAATATATATAGAACATATGATCGACATTTTAATGATGTATCCACTCATTAATTTTTTCGCATTTAAAGTAGCTCGTTCACTAAGAATTTAATGTTTAACTTTATGTGTATTACGGTTATTAATACCCACCTACAGACGTGCAACTATCCGTGATTGTGAGAAAAACAATGGGTGGTTTCAATAAACACAGGCAATACCGTCACAGACGGTATTGAAATTATATTTAGAATTGTAAAACCTGTATTTAGATTTTCTGTTTTCATTTGCCGTAACTTGGTCGATCACATTTACTCTTCGTGCATGCGCTAAATCCATAGGCTGAACTTACGAAAACGTCATGTTTCCAACTTGCGGAACGTATCACGTGGCACCGTCAGGGGTATCGCATTCTTTATTTAACCGATTTTGGCCGAAGTTGCGTTCCCGTGCAAAGTGGCCGAACACTTGCCGAATTAATTTTTCAGGAAACAAATACTTCACCAACATAAGTGAGAGAAGATTTTTTTTATACTGATCATCTGTGAACGAGCTGTGTCATAGTACACTGGTTGCAAGCATTCATATCTTATCAACAATAATGTACTATATTTTAAAAGGAATATAACATTAGTCCATATCAGACGTTTTCTAACACCAGGTTTTTATACTTTGAGTTAATTATGACATTATTTTCGTTTGCTTAGGTTAACGTCACACCAACAGTATTTCCGTTATTTTGGTACTTTTGTCTACATCAGACAGATAAGTACTGGCACCCTGCGCTAAAATACCGTAGATAAGTGGCATGATATCACACAGTCACGGATTCAGCCGTCGCTCATTTCTATATATATATATATATATATATATATATAGACCCTGTCCCTTTTTGAATTGGTGATATTTTTTTCAGCGTAGCTGTATAAAATTGATTTTGTCCTACTTCTTCAACCAATCAAATGTTGATATGCAAATTAAGTCAGAGTAAATGCAATGCTATCATTGGCTTGTATAATTTATCTTTCTACTTGATATAAAAGATTTCTTTTTCAGTTTAAACATGAAAGGTAACATTAACACTTCCATATCAATTTAGGAATGCTGCTTTGGCAATATGATTTAAAACAACTAAATAAGAAGCAGGCATATGTCTATTTATAGACCACAATTTCCTCTATTTTGTAATAGTGGACTCGGCCATAGGGGAGGAATTGGTGCAGTTTATTGTGCAGATCTTGAACAATAATCGGCTATACGCGATATATGATCTTTCAGTGTCGCTTGGTTACATACAAATTGTCTTTAATTTAAAAAAAAAATGAGCAAGTGCATAATATTTATTGGAAGTTGGTAGATTAGCTTTTCTTTAGTTTGTAAATTAAATCCATTTGTTAAAAAGTATTCACAATAACTCCCATAATCTTGGTATTTATAAACATTTTTGCTAACGTGTCCAACTTTATAATAGTTTTTAACCGTTTTACATGTTACAACTGACAATTATTTAGCTACGCCGAATACCTTTTTATAAAGATATTTCTTGTTTATTTCGATTTTCAAAATGATAAAAAGAAAATGTATGCTAGAATGTCATACTGTAACATGTAGGCCATACTGTAACTTATGTTGTTGTTGTTGTTTATAAATATACATGTACCTTACAAACGGCTCTCCTTTAAGCTATATTGTTAAGTTGGATATAACAACAGCTTATAGTATTTGCTTGCTTTGGTTTCATGACCCACCACCAATATTTCACCAATATTTCACCTATATAGATATTCCTATCTGCCTGAGATAGATATACAGTGCTGCCTCACCGCTATATACCACTCCGCAGACCTGTGGCATGATACCACACCCAGTCACACAATCTTGACACCGGGTCAGCCAGTCCTGAAACTACCCTCATATACTGAGCGCCAAACACAAGGGAGATGCCGGGAATTTAACCCACAACCACGGTTACGGGAAGGACATCTTATGTTGTTCATTATATTAAATATGAAAAAAACTTAATTTGAAGTGATGATCTGCTGCTGTGAGTTAACAATCATCATCCTTAATAGAAGAGCATTGAAAACATTGTACAATGCAAAAGAATAAATATCAAAATAACTTTTATTTTTTTAATCAATGAACATGTTTCTCGCAGCCAATCAGATTCGCTTGAACTGTCCTAAATTTCGTTACACGTGGGAGTGTAACTAACGCGTCAGTATTGTGTTTATTGCATAATAGGAATATAGAGGGCTGTGTGGTTTGTGATCCATGTCAGTTCAGTTACTTATCAATCCTTGCCATACAGATGTAATAAACATGTCTGAAGAAGAACCCGATTTGTTGCTCGCCTTTGATGGTCAGGGTAGGAAAATTCAAATAAAATATCTCTCTCTCTCTCTCTCTCTATTACTTCCATATATCCTTTTAAAGACTTATTTAAAGCATCATTGCAATCTCTCTCTCTCTCTCTCTCTCTCTCTCTGTGATACTTGAACAAATACTTCGCTTTTTGTACCGTTCAATCCAAGAACAGTGAATATATTTTAGTATCATTACAACTAATAACTACTCTTTCTCTCTCTCTCTCTCTCTCTCTCTCTCTCTTAATCTTTTTCAACGTACACATTTCATGTGTTTATGATCGCTCGTTATGTCAGTGTGTAAGTATCTGCCCTCTCTCTGCCGGGTATAGGTTTTATTTATTTAATATTTACTTCCTCTCATCTTTCTGTATGCTCTTCTCGTTATCATGCAATTAGGCCGCGTATCTACACATGCGCGCGTGTGGGGGGGAGGGGGCAGCCTAACCTCGCTCGGAGTATATGCTACGCACATTTGGCAAGCAATTCAAAATCGTCTATGTACGCCCCTGGCAATGGTATGGTATGTTACGACGTGATCATTTATATTACAGAATGCTATGTTGTATTAATGCTTGTTATATATGTATGTGAAATATGAGTGACTGTAACAAAATTTAGGGTTGCCACTAACCTCAAAAAGTCAGGGAAAAGTGATTTATTTTCAAGGTCTGTAAAACGGTCTCAACGGCCGCGAGCGTCCGCCCCTGGACTGGGAGGTCGTGGGTTCGATCCCCGGTCGAGACATACCAAAGTCAAAAAATGGCATGGGTATAGCTCCCTTGCTTGGCGCTCAGCATATAAGGGTAGATCCGGGACTGGTTGGCCTGGTGCCAGGATAATGTGACTTAGTGTGGTATCATGTCACATGTCTATGACGTGATGCTGCAGTGTGACAGCACTGTGCCTGTCTCAAGTAGACATAGTTTCCAAATGACTGATATACTGTCGGCGGGACGTTAGACGCAACAAACAAACCAACAAGGTTTTTTTTGTGGAAAAGTCTAAAAGATCAGGGAAAATTGTTCCCAAGCTTAAAAAAGTTAATATACATTTAAGTAAATAAAATGGTTATGGCAGTTTCCAAGTGATACAAAACTATATAACTTATTGTTGACACATGAATTTAATGTTGATACAAACATTTATTTGAGTTAGTCTTGCATGAAGATTATGTGTATGCCAAAATACTTCAAAAACTTATCACTGTATGTTACAGACAATCAATTTTAGGTCACCAGAGCACTGCGTGCTCAATATGTGAGTAATTATGATCCCCCAGCGTCCGTCTTCCTTCGTCGTACATCGTGTGGCGTGCATCGTCAACAGTTTTTGTTTTTAAATTTTTAAGACATCTCCTCTGAAACTAGAAATTTTGAAATTTGGCAGGAACGATAACTGAGTTGTCCCCCACAAAAGTTGCTAAAATATACTTGATCTATGACATCCAACACAATTTTATTTAAAAACATTAAAATTCTTCTTCTTTAGGTCACCTCATGGCTCTCTGCGATAATTGCTGAAATAAGTGTTAGAAATGCTAAACAGTTCTAATTATAACGGGTATTTATTAGTATATTTTTGTACATTTAAATAATTGAACTATTACTATTTTTTCTATTTGTTACAAATAAAATTATGATTTTATATTCTGCCGCAACGTATCGTATGGCGGCGACGCGCGCGTCGTTATAACGTTCTTTTATTTGGCGCGGTTAGTAACGTCGCCGCACTGCGTACAGTTTGACGTCAATTTCGATGGAATTTTGTAGATTTAGTTAGAACGTTGTATATGAAAAAATATAGATGCCGGGATAAGACTTAAGTTTGAGAATCGTGATGTACGTGATATGTTCCTGATGGTAGCAAAGAATAAAAGATGTCCACGCATTCTTAATTGATTTTCTCCGACCCTTCTACATAAAGTTTCTACTGAATTCAAGTTGCATGAAACCTGGTTTCATTAGCTTGACCTGTAACATTGTACTGCTATTTCAGATGGTTCTTATTTCAGACTTACAATACTAATGGCATGATACCATATTGGATCTCCATAGCTACAGTCTGGCAGGTGCTTGACAGCATCCAGCTTGTGTATTGACGTGCTAGAAAGACCATAAACGTTCAACATGCCATTTGTTAAAATTAATCCGTCCCAAGCTGATCTCCAAATTTATTTATACCAATATTTGCTTGTGGTACACTTTTAAATCGTTTATCTATTATGTTGGATTTGTTTTCCGATCAAACAAACTAGCTTCGTTTACTGTCACAGCCTCAAATAACTATTGGATTGTTTACAGAGTTGACCATGCAGACCTATGGTGTAAACATTTATCAATATTTCAATACTGAATCCCACGATGTCCTTTGAGTATTAGATAATTTATTTTGCAAAAGGTAATGATGTGAGGGCGGAAAATCTAGGGTATTCAATACATTAAATTTAGTAGTTTATCGATTAATGACTTCTGTTAATACATTTTAAAAGTTTAAAAATTACCCTCTCGCAAAAATGTGCATATGTGTGAGTGTGTGTGTGGGTGTGTGTGTGTGTTTGTGTGTGTGTGTGTGTAAACCAGGTTCTTTTAACAATGTCATCAAGGCAGTATCCGTAGTGGCAAGGACTTTGAGTGTGGTATATCGAGCAGCATTTTTACATATCTGGGAGACAAAAACGGAAGTTGTTTATCGTACATACATACATCTGAATTGTTCGATACATCTCAAAAACATGTGGGGATTATGTCTTGCGTGTTTTATTGAACGGGTGGAGGCGTCGCGCTTAATAGAGCACTTATTTGTCCCGAGTTAGATTATTCATCACGCACTTGCGAGGGCACGGTGGCCGTCCGTCAACGCGGGGTTAAATGGTATTGGTAGCTAGATCTACCTGCTTGGCGCTCAGAATAATTATATACAGGTTATAGTTCCAGGACTGGCAGAACCGCTGTCAGGATAATGTGATTGGGTGAGGCGTGATGCCACGTGCCACAGCACTATATCTAAACATTGACTCTAAAGACAGAAATACTGTAGGCGGGACGTTGAGCCCACCAATCACATAACAACAATAAAACCTTCCTGTTTACTTTACATGTATTAGTATTACCATAGGGTTGTATCACGCGTTTGTGTTTGTTTTAATGGCACTTACTGTTTTTGAGGGACAATGTCAAGCTCCCATACCCTTTCTGCTCATTTATAAAAACCTTTTAAGTTTTTCCCGTTTTTGTTTCAGCGATGAACCACGAGTTGTCAAACATTCTCGAGGAGTCTCTACGCTACGCATCTGTTTTACCGCTGGAAACCAACACAGCCGTCGAAGCTGTGGCAGACGATGGTGGCCATGTTTTTCAAGATGGCGACAATGTTTCCCAAGATGGCGATCAATTAAGTAGTGTTGTGTATCAAGAGCTATTTTCAGCTCAGAAACAAACATATGAAAAGGGCTGCATGACTGATAGTGTCACAATTATTGATAATACACTCAGGACTGAGCTTCCTGCCAGTATGAATATTCAGGATGCTTTTGAAGATAATTTTGCAGGTGTAAGTCTTGACCACCGGATATGTATCACCGAAGTGGACTGTGACTCCTTATTGACTGATACAATACAAGACCAACATTCCGATCTAGCTCTTTTGGCAGAAGCTACAATTACCCACAGTTCGTCCAGTTTTAGTTCCACATTGTTTCCTGGTGGCGAAGCTACTTCGAGCAATCGTGGTTTCTTGGACGAGGTTGTTATTGACAATCAGGCAAGTCAAAGTGCTTGGGAAAATGAACGTGAAGACCCATCGACGAACATTCCTAGCAGGGAAATAACCCAAGATTTATTTGAAACTATGCTTGTATCAGACGACAGTGTACAGTCAACAATCAGCATTCAAAGTCAAAGTGAAAACCAAGATCAAAGTACTGAACCTGTGAAAATAAAGAGAAAAAGAAACAGACACAAGAATCCCGACCGACCACCGCCCGTATGTGTTCTTCCGCCGTGCAGGATTTGTGACGAGAAGTCATCTGGGTACCATTACGGTGCGAACACGTGTGAAGCGTGCAAGGTAATAGATACTATCGAGACTTTGATATTAGATTAGTTGTTTCTTCTTAAATTAGTCGTATTTGTATTTTCCTTATATTAGTCGTACTTTATTAAATTAGTCGTTTTTTATCAAGTTAATCATATTTGTTTTTGTTTTTTGTTGTTGTTTTTTTTCTAAAATTACTCGTATTTTTTATCGTATTTGTATTTTTTAAATTAAATTGGACGTATTTGTATTTTAATTGAATTAGTGGTATTTTATCAAATAAGTCGTCCAATTTTATTCACTGTATTCTTGCTATACAATAAATTATACCGAAATCATTTAAAATGCAGATATATTTCATAAAGTATGCACAATAGCAAAAGAAAGTGAACACACGTTTTCGTTAATTTAATTGTATTATTTCTTTCAAAAGTTTTTTTTACCAGACAATTCCCTCAAATATCAATACTTTCTAGATCAATAATGCTCATCATATTTATCATACCACACTTAGTCTGATACCAAACAAAGTGTATTTCTGAGAAAAAGTGTACATTAGTGTGAAGTTTTTTTTCTAGATAAATTAAATACATATCCTCCTTAACCATAATGGTAGGTAACACATTACATGTCACATTTTTAACATATTCTTGTTTGTGGTATTAAGGGATTTTTCAGAAGATGTCTTAAGAAGAAGACAGTAGAATTTAAGTGCAAATGTACCGAAGAGGAGGAAAAGGAGATGTGGTCACGTGGTGCGGGCAAGAATGGTTGTCCGGCTTGCAGATACAAACGGTGCCTTGAAGTTGGAATGTCCAAACATGGTAGCAGTCTTTTTTGATGTCGGATTGTGTCAGTTAAGTCGTCCGTTATTTTAGTATATAGGGGTTTCAATAAGCGGACGTAGGCGTATTATACGTCCTTAAAATCCTAAAATACGGTCCCAGAATTTGACTCCAGGCGTTTTGAAAATTCCTCAAAATAGCCCTGTACGTGACTGAACTTTACAAAACTGGCCGAAACCAGATTTTCGATGGGCCTTCTGTGGTGCTAATTAGTAGTACATGATTGTGTGTGTGTATGTGTGGTTACTGTTTATGCAAATTGAATACCAATTACTCCGCCCACTTTCACTGATTGCCGAGGGATACCTAAAATCAGGGCTGAAAACCAGACTGTCATTTGTCGTCTGCCATTCTTACCATAGTGTAATAAATAAAGCTAAGTAGGCATTTATCACAAATTTATCAGGTTAAAATTGCTTGGAATTTGAGATTATTTCAGACTCATAGTCAGATGCATTGAAATCAAGGAAAAGTAGATCTATTAAAAAAAAGAGTAAAATTCACGTAACCGCAACAACAACAACAACAAAGTCGGATGGCTTTGTAATATTTTCACTAGAGTACAAAGGAATGGAAAAGAATGACCATGATTAGATTTTCTAAACAAAAGTTTTTTTCCTCTTTTCTCAATATATTTTCTGTCAGGCTTGCATTTAAAGCCAGCTGATACCTACCCGACTGGT
The DNA here is from genome assembly GCA_021229015.1 of Solen grandis. Lineage (NCBI taxonomy): Eukaryota > Metazoa > Mollusca > Bivalvia > Adapedonta > Solenidae > Solen > Solen grandis. The sequence goes on along the minus strand of CM037792.1, from coordinate 20,412,527 downwards.
AAACTTTCAGGTGTCTAAAATTGCTGAATTTACTTTAGGAAAATGTAAAAGATAATACTTTTAATTTTGTAAAAAAGCTAAGGGGACGTGTTTTTTTGTTGTTGTTTTTTTTTTGTTGTTGTTGTTTTGTTTTTTTCTACAGACTAGATACACACATATCTGTAGCCTTAAACATAAAAATAATCAGAAATAAGCCGTTTCAAAATGTCATCAGTTTTCGCGGATTTTACTTTCTTTTTTAAAGACTGGCGTGCGTTCAATATAACAAACCGTATGTAACCGTACGCTTACAGTTAGCTATGAAACTATCTCAGTGTCATAAACCACGATATTGACATATACCCATGTACAGCATAAGGAGCACGTGAACAGCATGCTAATGGTCCTAAGGCAATTCCATCATAGCTGACTGTAAGCGACCGGTTGCATACGATTTGTCACACTGAACGCACGCCTGGTAACACAAAGGAATTAGAAACAGGGTACATAATAACTCTTTTTTTTTCTCTTTTTTTTCATGAAACAATTATATTAATCACTTCAACACACTCCTCTAAGTATGTTCTCCAGAAAGGAATTTTCTTTTGAAAAGAAACTAACAAAATTAAGGTCTATACAATAGATTGATATAGATCTAGTCTATTTTCTTTTTTGGTTACTTTTGTCGGTGGCGGCGGCATCCCCATCTGCTTGTCCGGATCATAACTTTGTCACCATAAGTTTGAATGACTTGAGACTTGGTATGTATGTTTCTTGCTATAACATAGAGTGCAGTGCACAATAACCATAACTCTACCTTGTGCGCTTTTTTAGTTATTCCCCTTTGGTAGATTTTCTTTGAGCATTTTTTTTCCGGATTCCATAAGTTTGAAGAGATTGAATGTATGTTTCTTGCAAGTGAAAAAGAACCATATCTCTGCCTTGTGCACTTCTTGAGTTATTCCCCTTTGATAGATTTTCTTTGAGCATTTCTTGTCCGGATCATTACTTTGTCATCATTAGTTTGAATGACTTGAGACTTGATATGTATGTTTTTTGCAATGACCCGGAGTGCAGTGCACAAGAACCATAACTCTACCGTGTGCATTTTTTTGGAGTTATTCCCCTTTGATTGTTTTTATTAGTGCATTTCAAGTTAGAATAAGATGCATAGTTGAGGGAATGAGAATCTTACTCGTAAGCATGTTTGCATAGGTCATTTTTATTGGTGTTCCTATCAGGAAAAGGGTTAAACAACAAAAAAGTAATCACATTTCATTATATTTATTAATATGTTTAAGTTATAATTGTCCTTATATTTTTATTTGATCTTTATAAGCCTTTCTCTGTTTGATGGCAACATCATTGCGCAATAATACCCCATCCTTAAAAGAAAGTAACAAACTGGCATCTTTACTGTCAACAGATAAGTCATCGTCAGGCGACACATCCGACTCGCGGAGTTCTAGTTTATGGATAATAATCTAAGTTTCAATAATTTAATAATGAATTTAAAAATTCTATGTTTGCCTTAATTCAGAAAAAGGTGTGTGTACAGTATATTAGATGTGATTTACATGTATTTTATTATTATTTCTTTTAATCATAGCCAGATAACCAGTCATTAAATAAGGTAAATATGAAAGACTAATTAATACACACAAAATACAGTTTTAGGATAAAATTAGCCGTATATTAAGGATTCTATATTAAATTAGAGGATTTTATATGAAATAATATTTATTGTAACTGAATGTTGCTGTTTTTATGTCTCTAAATAAGCATTTAAATATCCTCAAACTGTGTCAGTTGAAATTGCAAATGTGAAAAAATGGCATGTGAAATTCCTAAAGAATCCTGAAATTCAGACATGGAATTTTGAAAAATTCCTGATTTTGAGTCTTATTGAAACCCCTGAGTATGTGTAAGGCTTAACATATAAAAACAAGCTAAGCCTATTTTTGCTTCAAAACTCTATCTGGTCACTCTGATGTTTCATGCAAGGAGCATTCCGTCTCGATTGCAATATTTCGGTGGTTCTACGCACCCGGGATCTTCCTCTACCTTAAGTAACAGGAGGTCGCTGCATAACTGGAGAAAAAAAACTATAGTAATATTCCTATATTCACTAACAACTTCAACTGTTCATGGTCCCGTTGGCCGAGTGGTTAGATTGGTCCGCCCCATAAATTTAGGTCTTGGGTTCGATCCCCAATCGCAACATCCTTCCCACACATAGGGTAGTTCCAGAACGGTTTGGCCAAGCAATTTTACATGTCTACCGCGTAATATCATAATGGAGCAGCACACTGTCTCACATAGCCCCATGCTCTTGAAAATTATTAGATACGATCTCAAGCTCAAATTTGAGAATCATTCTCAAATCCCTATTAACACTAATGGGTATAAGTATGAAAATCATACTTAAGTATCATTTTATCTTCGAGAACTCGGAGCAAGTCCTTAAGTGACTGATGTACTATCGATGGGGTAATAAAACCAAGCAACAAGCTAAAACATATGGTGTTATTCCAGCAATAAAAATCGGTCGTTATACCTTAAACCACAAGACAGAGAATATCAAGGAAGTCAAGTCACTAGAGGCAATGGACGATCTCATTCAGGCAGCGATTACCAGCGCAGCAGAACAGAACACATCTAGCTCCCTGCCTTATTTTGAGACCCCCAGTCCAGGTGAGATTGTTACACTCTGACCAACTCCCTGCCTTATTTTGAGACCCCCAGTCCAGGTGAGATTGTTTCACTCTGACGTCATCAGCATAATAATAGCGACGTATTGGATCTATTTTTCAATTAAAGGTTAATAATCTGTGAAAGTTCAAACTGAAATGAATCCCAGTTGTTTTTTCTCAAAATCGTGGGAAAAAAATAGTGGCTTTTTTTCCTGATATTGTGAAGAGAAAATATGGGTTATGACAGAATACCTTGCAATTGTTCTACTATATGGTAGGAATAGGTTTATATTTTCAAGAAACTGAGATACTGTGGAAGAGATGCACCTTTAAATTTAGTTCAGCTGAATAGGAATGGTTTAAAGTATGCATTTATCAAAAATACACTTGTGAATTGTGAATCAATTTGGATCCCTTTTAAATTGTGAATGGGTTCTTTTATGGTACAATTTAAAGAAGGAAACAAAATCGTTGATTTGTAAACAATATTTTCATTTCTGGTGCTCTACTGAACAACTGTATTATAGGGTCAAATCACGTCTGGTGTATTCTTGAGCCATACGGCTCACCATACAATCATACGATGGATTCCGGAGAAAGCCGAAATAACACGATTGAGGAACTTCTTGATTTGGTTTTGTTTATGTTTGTTGATCATAACCTTTGATTTAGTCTTAAAATCCAAAGTCCTAAACTTTAGATCCATGTATAGACATCTTGAAATCCCTCTGTAGCATTATTCCAAAGACCTATTAAGCATTGTTATTATAGGTATTTGATCATTCTTAAGCAAAAAAAAAAAGAAAGAAAGAAAAAGAATTGTTTGTGAATATGATTATAAGATCAGAAATACGTATATATGTATGCTGATAACAATTCCTTAAAATGTCGGTATTTTGGGATAAAAGAAATGGTATATTATGCCCAAATTTATGATAGGTATACCGTATAAACGAAAGCTTATGTGTACACTTTCTTTTGCAAATGAGTATAGTTTTGGCGCAGTTGATGGAAAGAATGAAACACATATGTATAACACATATGTATAACAAAATAACACACCGATAATTCACCAAGAAACTTGTAGAAAGTTGTAGAAGAGTTTCGCGGCCATTCCTACTACCGACATACTTGTATACTTGTTAACAGCTTATAGGTAAGGTTAACCCCCATATCATAGCAATTTCATTTGTATTATTTATGAATAGAAAAGTCAAAATGGGGAATTAATGATGATGATGATGATGATATGCACGTGACATTGTGCCGTGTCGGTTTGTTCTCAATACGTTTACATGTACCTCATTGCCTGCTACAGACTCTGATATCTCAACATCCGACCTGTCCTGTCCGAGCCACGAAGATACCCCCGGACCCCTCAAGAAATCCAGGACCGAAGATACTCCAAACGAGTTCAACTATGCCACAAAGATATCTTTGAAGGTAGGATACTATTCAATGAATCATCCAGTGAATCACTGAGTGAATAATAATTAACTTAAACTCATTAAGTCAGATACTAGTAAGCCATTAACTCTGAAGGTTGTCATAAATGTGTTCTTTCTTTCATCAGTAACACAGAGCAGGGACTCTATATAGAGACACAGAGACATATTTTATTGAAATTAATTTATTAATCAGTCAGTCATTGTGTATTGCTGCAAAATGAGTTCAGCAAAAATATATGTGCTTTGAAATCGTTATTTTTCGTGGACATTCAGTTTTAATGAAGCTGTAATTGAGTCGATTTTGTTGACATATATATTCGTGGTTATATGTTATAGAAAGATTGAGGTCTACTAAATGAAAAGATTTTTTTTCTGTTTTTGTTTTTTTATATTAAAAGATAAAATCATCATTTTCCTTTTGCTTTTAACATTATTTACAGTGAGGCCTCTATGAGTCCGTGAGGTTGGAATGAAGGGAGGTTGGTTTAAAATCAAGTCACTTTGTCAGATTTAGAATCTGACGTCTACCCCCATAACAAAAAATAAATAAATCATTGCTACCCTACATTTCTTTTCCTGTCAGTATATATTTATCCAAATAGGAAAGTTTGACGAGAAAATATATAATTATTATTTTTTTAATATAAATGTATATTTTTAGGCCAAATTTTCTCAGCTTTTAAAAAGAAAACAACATTTCTGTTTTTGTCAATGATTTAGGAAATTGATTACATCGTGAAATTAATGACGGATGCCCAGAAAAAGTTCCAGGAGAAAGAGGAGAACTTTTCATTCGAAACCATACAGCAAAAACAACTGGAATACGCGGTAAAAGTATAACAAGCAAATTAAGTCCCTGTAATGGTTCCGCTACATTTCGGACCTCATAGCCTTTCATAGATATTAACAAAGTTCCATAATGTTTCATTAGGGTACCTTGGTTATCTTGGTAGAGGTTAAGTGGTTCAAGACGTAGCGGAACCATTACAGGGACCACACACACACACACAAATTCAAGGAACATTTATCCGAGTGCTGTGACTGTTTCGGACTCTATTCCAAGTCCGAGGGCAGACTACTTTGTTTTACACTAGAGAAAAAGATTGGGCGGACGTCCTAAAATCTCTAAATTACTTTCAATTGTACAAATCACGTGATAATGCCGACCTACTGTCACTGCATACTGTTACATATATAAATAGATTTTAAAAATCAGGGTTCAGATGGAAACGACTGTTTTTTTTTGTTTGTTTTTTGTTTTTTTTTTTTTTTGTTGTTGTTGTTATTGGGGGGGGGGGTAGGTATCTTCCAATCAATGTTTAAGGCTTTGTCTACATGAGACAGGAATAGTGATGCCTCACTGCCAGATGCAATTTGTCTATTTTTCCCCCGAAGAAATCACGGAGATACTGTGTATATATAACTGGCCTCGTCGGTGCATGCATATTTCGTTATCTGCGCATGCGTGTCTTTTATTGATGTACCAGTATTATTTGGTTACTAGCGCCATCGTTTATATTCAGTTGTGCAGACTTGCTATTTTTAAATGTATAGCATTTAGTTTACATAAATTTTATTTTCAGATGTGGTAAAAATACTACTCATATACATGTCATACAATATACATGTACATGTAGTATAAACTCAAAAGATGGCCGTTTATTTTGTTATTTCTTTATTTTGGGAAAAGGGTTCAAACAAAATCAACATTTTCTGCACGGCAAAGAAATTCTGTTGTTTCATATACCATTAAAATTTCAGTAAATAAGTATTCATCAAGTCATAAATTTGTACATGTATACTCAAAGGAAAAAGAAACGCAGGGTAACTAGAATCTGTAGTAGCCAGACTCAAGTTTTTACCTCCTAATCTTGCAATAAACCTCACATGATAGACCCCCATTTATTTTGTTTGAAAAGAAACCAGAATTATTCAAACTGTAATACCGTCGAATGCTTCCTATTTAAAGATGACGCAAAAGTTTACCCTGCGTTTCTTTCTTTTTTCTTTTGAGTATATATGAATATCAATGAGGTGAATTGATAAATAAACCAACTGAAATCTTAAAGTAAAGTACCTGTAATGGTTCCGCTACATTTCGGATCTCATGGCCTTTCATGGAGATAACCAAGGATTCCTTGTGTTTCATTAGGGTATCTTGCTTATCTTGGTAGAGGTCAAGTGGTCCAAGACGTAGCGGAACCATTACAGGGACATTTCTCCATTTGTCAATAACAGAAAGCATTCCATATGAAACGAGAAACGTTTGGAGAAATGAGGACGTTGTCGAAGGAAGAGTACTTCGATTTCTACAATGCCACTGGGATTGATATAGATGGACGGCGTCACCAGATTAAGACAGCCATGGACTTCTTCGAGAAGAAAGTGTCTCATCTCGTCACCTTTGTGAAAGCCATACCTGGCTTTTGGGAGCTCACACTGAGGGACCAGGCCAATCTTATCAAAGGTTCCAGTAGCACATATAACATATAACAAATACAGTTTAAATTCTTATTTATTTTCAGTAGAATGTTTAAAGGAAACCTCATATTTTAAGATTCCTGTGTTTAGGTAAAGTCTCTGTAATGGTTCCGCTACGTCTTGGACATTTTACCCTAATGAAACATTAGGAAATCCTTGTTATCTCATTGAAAGGTCATGAGGTCCGAATTTAGCGGAACCGTTACAGGGACTTTTGTCTTAAAACATTGTTTAAAGTATATTGCCAATGTAAAGATTCCAAAACGTCACATTTTGTGTTTTTATGCAAAGTTGGACCCATCAAATCAACGAATAACTTCTCTACCGAAATGGTCACTACAGATAATTCAGAAATTGATTGACTGTCAAGAGTATTCAAGTAGGTAGATAGATGTTAGTGTTCTAGTTTACAGTACTATGTCACAGTGTAATTTGTTCTGTACGCCAGTCACTAATGGTGGTGGACAAACAAACTCCGAAAACAATAGTTCCCGTCGCTATCTGGTCTCCGCAGGGTCCTGTAACTTTTTTCGGCGTAGCTGTATAATTTCGATTTCAACTCGCATTTTAAACCAATCAAATGTACGCTAACAGCGGTAAATAATTCTAAGCTGAATAAAAGGACTCCTGTTATTGGTTAACGCATCGTTATGGACTATAAAATTACTGTAAATAAGGGGTGCAGCTTGTATATATCATTCAGCTTGGTGTTATTACTTTTCTTTTTGATGTAAACATGAAAGTGATTTCAGTAAGTTAAATACAATCCTTTTCCATCAATTGAGGAATGCTACTTTGTGAAAATGATTTAAAACAACAAAAAAGAATCCACCGTGTTATGACATGAAACCCCTTAATTACTATGTATATTGAATTCTTCCAGCCTGCCGAGATGCTCTCATTGAATATTAATTCGCCAAAACCAAAACAACTAATAACGCTTTTATATCATAATTATCATATGCAATAATGATATGAACAAATATCAAACAAGCCTATTTACAGATATAATTTTTTGTATTACCGTCTATAAATAAGTATATTTCATAGAAAAAATACTGAACTATTTCTAGAGCGTACTAAATTTGTTGTGCGTCGGTCTTTCGCGCGCTTTTCCTGGGAATGTTCTAGAAGACTGGAAATCTCGTTTTTCTTTCATCCTACGCCGAATATCTTTTTTAAAGATATTTCTTGTTGTATACTGCAGTCTGTAGGGGTGCTAGAAATTCTGATCTGTCACCACCTGTTCCAGACCGTTTATGTACTATTACACCATACCTTCCTGAACCAGTCAAAGGAACTTCTCGTAAACTTTTTTTTGCTATTGACAAAATGTTCAAAGTTTAAGATATGCAAGAACAATATCAATCGTTTGTTTGCAGTATGAAAAGAGACATCCGTACCTATTCTATGGGCGGGAATGATAATCTGCCGACTGGTGCCCTAGACATAGATAGTTATTTGATAAAACGAGACTTAACAGTATGGTAAAGTTTAATTGGGATTCTATTTCATCACTTTTCTAGTGTCCCTGTTCATACCGCAAACACGCAAAGGAAATTCCTTTTCTCAACTGATTATATTTGAACATTGCAGCGTCCAGGCTTGAGAATATGCTAATGGGTAATAGCAGACTGTTACGCAGGCTTATGAACATGGAACTGAAGGTACTGATCACTCCGTGGGGTCAGCCCTTTCATTTTAGTGAATTGGACAAGATGTTGCCCAAAAATATTATAGAGCAGCGGATATCAGTTAGAAAGTTGGTAATTCAACTCGAGTTAACAGACGAGGAAACAGCGGTATTACGGGGAATTTTGGTCTTATTTACAGGTAGGTTAATATGTCTGTTTGTTTGTTTGATTGCTTGGGTTTCGACATTCAACAAACACTGATATTTATACGCATGCATTAGCCAGCCCAAATTTATGACAAAAATTTTGTATGCAGAAATAATCATTGATGTCAAACGCTTGCTTATAAATGACAATTTGTTCTTTAGATTGGACTGACATCAGATGGGAGTTATAATCAATAACTATGTATTAAACTTTAATTTGATTGTCAAAAATGTATCAGGCTTCATTCTCTCGAAAAATACTTAAGTCTGATTTCAGTTCGAGCTAGACTGTGATATTTGAGTGATGCTCCTTAAAAGAACACATATTTTTAATTACTTGCTTGATAATTCATTCCACTCCGTCAATCAAATGGATCAACTTGGACAAGCATTCGTGGTTTTGCGATCCTATCGAACCATGGCATGAAAAGATCTATATATATATATATGTCATTTTTTACAATAAAAAATCGCTCTCTTTTTATATGAACAGCTGTATCCTATTAAAGTTATTTTGCTGTTGTTTTGTTTGTAATAGTAGCAAAAGAAGAATTATTAGAAGTATTAGTAATACCTTATCTACCACCATCACCACCATTTCCACGATCTCCACCATCATCATCATCATCATCATCGCCATTGTCGTCCTCGTTGTTTATTGCTTTTATTATTTTTATTTTTCAGATCGATGTTCGCTTGATGAACCTGAAAAAGTGCAAGCATTACAGGATAAGTTATTAAGCTGCTTAATGCATTTGTTTGAGATTCGTTCCAAGAAAAACTCGAACCTCTTATATAAAGTATCTGATCTCATGATGAAATTACGTGAGATCACGGAGACCGACACCAAGATGACAAAAGAAATGCTGGCGGATTGGCCAATGCTGGCAAACTATGAACTTCTACGAGAGTTCCTAGGCTAGATTTTCATGCCCCGCTTTGCCCTGTCTGTCCATCCGTTACAATATTTAGTGCCACACATATTGTTGCAACTACATTTTCTTATACCTGTCACGTTAAGTTTCCTTTAAACCAAATGGTACGTCCATAGTAGGAAAACTCTCAGTAGCACTAACTGTTGTCGCTCGTAATTACGTCATAGTGGTTGCCTTTCTCACAGATGTCGTCACTAAAAACTATCATCGGCCATTTTTTCCTGACAGATGCCAATTTAACCAACAAACAAGTGAGAGACAAAAATGTTTCTATGCCAACTAGGGTGTTTGACATACGCCTGCGGCTTGCCTATCTTTTAGACAAAGCCATTGTCTTAGTTTGAAATTGCGGAGACATGTACACTGCTTATATAGAAATATTTAAAATTTAATCTGCTTCCGATCAGCAAATAAAAATTAAAAAAAAATGAATTTGTGTCGTCCTCCGCTGTGACACATTTGTTCGTTTGCCTTTTTAGCTCACCTGAGCACATCGTGCTCAAGGTGAGCTTTTGTGATCGCCCTTCGTCCGGCGTGCGACGTGCGTCGTGCGTCGTTCGTCGTCAACAATTTGGCTTGTTAACACTCTAGAGGCCATATTTTTTTGCCAATCTTCATGAAACTTAGTCAGAATGTTTGTCTCCATAAATTCTTGGACAAGTTCGAAATTGGGTCATGTGGGGTCAAAAAGTAGGTCACGAGGTCAAATCTTAGAAAAAAAACTTGTTACCACTCTGGAGGCCATGTGTGTGGCCCAATCTTCATGAAACTTGGTCAGAATGTTTCTCTCCATAAATCTTGGCCAAGCTCGAAAGTGGGTCATGTGGTGTCAAAAAGTAGGTCAATATGAAAAATCCAACATATGTTGCTCATTTATAATCAGGTGAGCGATTCAAGGCCATCATGGCCCTCTTGTTTTTAGATCTTCCGGAGTTTTGTTTTAACCATGCGTGTGATGACAGTATGTATGTCATGGATATCGACCTTATAAACCAGAAATATAACTTATTTATTATGTAAATGAAATTTTTATTTTTTAGTAGTATGTGATATATTTACTTTACACGTGTGTTGTTCTACTACCGATATGTCATATGCCTCAAATGAATTTATAAAATTAAGTTTATAGTATTTGTCTTTCAACTAATCATGTTTCACTTACAGTATATATTTCTCAGTTGTGTTTTATTTATTGAAATATTCAAGGAAATCCGTATTATTTTTTTATTAACTTTTTTTTAAAAAAATGGCCTTTTCTGGTAAGCAGCTCCAAAATTATCTGGAGTTACGGCATTCATGATTTTGCAATTTCTTTTTTAAGCTACAATTACCGCACAATTAAATTACCCAGAGAAATAAACGACTTTGTGATCAAATAACGTGCCGTGGCACAACATTTTTTAAGTATTAACAGATATGTGAATACCTTTAATGTAGCTCCGTGGTATTAACAACAAGTCGTTGTATTGTAAATGTTTGTATTTTACATTGTTATTTTCTTACTTATGCAGTTGTTTCCAGTGATTCCTATTTTCTGAAATAAAAAAAATAATTTTTACATGTTTTTCTTCGATTCTATATCGCTACTTTTCGTCAGGGTCTCTACATATACAGGGTCATGAAACTTCAATTCGGCCCTTGTGAAATTCGCTCAGGGCCGAGTTGCTCAAATAGTTCCAATAAGTTTTGTAGTATGGTTCCCGGTCGTCCTCAAGATTTCAGGTCTGGTTCCTGGTCGTACTCAAGATTTCAGGTCTGGTTCCCGTGGAATGTCATGTGACCTCGAGATAACGTGAGATATGTAAAACTTGAAATAGTCGCCATTCGCAATATTGCGCAAGAGTGAGTTTTGATATATAAAAAAAAAATCCGCCTAAAGATTTAAAGTGTTTTAGTTCGGTCCTGACATTATTTTTATCGCGTTGTTGACATGAACAGTGTTTGTTAATGTAAAATCTGCTTACCATTAGCTTGCGTTGGTATTTCGTTTCTCTCTTTCCCTCAAACTTCAAATGATAATCGTCCACAAATGGTTCTTTGCTTAAAACTTAATTATATTTTTTTGTTAATTTCAACTCAACAGAGTTATATTACAATTAATTTTCCATTCCTTTAATTTTCATGCATTGTTTAAGCTAAAAATATGAGTTGTAAACAATGATTGTCTATGTTTAATCAGTTTAAAAGTCATCTCATATATAGTCTACAAAGCTGATCAAACCTCACCCTCTTTATTCTGTGGATCTGCTTTTCTCATCACAATTATATTATAGTTAATTTTCCATTCCTTTAACTTGTATGCATTGTTTAAGTTGAATTTATAAGTTGTAAACAATGATTTCTGTGTTTAATCAGTTTAAAAGTAACCTAATATAATTATATAATCTACAAGGGCTCTTCTTAAATCAAACTCACCCTCTTTGCTCTGTGAATATTTACTAAAGTACCTCATTGTGATATCTTCATTGCATCATTTGAGGCATTTTTCTTACACTTTTTACTTTTTTCAGTGCTTTAGCGAAAAATATTATTTTGCATTGATATATTCTTTAGACTTAATAAAACTGGTCGCTAAATATACTAAATATATAAAGTACTGATATGGATGAGGCCATAATGAAAGAAATGTCATATTAGGACGTATTCTAAAAACAATCACGAAGCTACATTAATCTAGGTATTAACATCTCTGAAACAATATATGATAATATTGACATAAATGTCCTGGTCATATCAAAAATATGGTTTACGTTAATATATTAACGTTTTATATGCCTTTAAATCCAAATCCCTCTTTTTTTACTGTTAAAATCCTGTATCTGCGTTGAGTTTCCACAGAGACCATATTTTCAAATTATACATATTGCTTGTTTGGTATGATTATGTAATAGCCTGTTTACGATCAATCAGGGGGTAATAAAAGGGTTACCCGGGTTAATTGATCTGGGTGTGTGAGTGTCGGAGAGGTGACGAACATGATGGGCATGACTTATGGCCCTGGGTGTGATATATTGTCAACTTCGAGGCAATAGCCAATCACTTCTAGATGTGAACTGGCGCTTATATAACGGTCTGGTTTTTCGAGCAATTAGTTAATAATGACACAAAATAAGTTATAAATAACGTGTTTCAGATCGACAATGTTCTTTCAAGATAATGTTGTGCAAAAAAAAAAAATGATATTGGTAGGTTTTGTTGTTCCATAATAGTTAAATTTTTTTTTGGTATAAAAAAAAAAGTACATGTGATTCTGATTATTTGTCATTTTGAAATGAGAAAACATTTTACTTAAAACTTAATTTATTAACGAATGAATAGTTATGGACTGACTATAAAAAAAATTAAATGGAATTATGATAAAGGAAGACAAGAATATAGATATATAGATATGGCATCATAAGGATTATTCCTGTAAAGTTTGGTCAAAATCCATTCAGCGGTTTAGGAGGAGATGTTGTTAAAAGGTAATTGTTGACGCCGGACGCTTGCCGGACAAAAGGCGATCACAATAGCTCACCATGAGCACGTTGTGCTCAGGTGAGCTAAAAAAAATAATAAAATCAAAATTTCCTGACAAATCACAAACTTTGTTTGTAGGGTCTAACGTCACGCCGACAGTATTTCAGTAATTTTGAGACAGAGATATCGCTGTCACACTGCAGTATCATGCCAGTCCTGGAACTACCCTTGTATGCTAAGGGCCAAGCAATCAAGCTATACCAATACCATTTTCTAACGACTTTGATATGTTGCGGCCGAAGATCGAACCTACAACCTCTTGATTCCGCATATCAGTATCAATTTAATGATTTTTGTTTGTCACGGCCAATTATCAAAACCACGACGCTTTAATCACTCGACAGAATTCTAATGGCTAGCAATAATTTATTATTATGACCATATTTAGACCTTGCGGACAAGGATAACCCACGTGTGTGGATCCTGATTATTTTTGTTGAAGAGAGAGTCTGCAGAAGAGACAGTGGTTGCATACAAGGCAGTCCGGGTGCGATACCCTAGCTAATTTAAATTAAGGGACATAATTTATTAAAGAATCCTTCCTCCTGTGTTCTTTTAAACACCACAAATCCTTTGTGTTTAACAAAAGTTAAATTTCAGATATACATGTATATCATAAAGGAATATCCGGAACATCTTAAGTAATGTTGTATTTTCATGTTGTGGTGTTTGGAGAGGAAATATTTGTTTGTTTATTGCGTTGAACGTCCAACGACAGAATTTCAGTCATTTGGAGACTATGTCTACTTTGGACAGATAAAGTGCTGCAACACTGTAGTATCACGCCGTATTGTAAGATGATACCACACCCAGTCACAATATCTTGACACAGGGCCAACACGTCCTTGAACTACACTTATATACTGAGCGCGAAGCAAGGGAGCTGTAACAGTATGATTTTTTACGACTTTGGTTTGTAGCGGTCAATTATCGAATTCACGATATTTCAATTTCGCGGCGGATGGTTTAACCACTCGGCCACAGGGATAGGTATTTTAAAAATATATTTCTACTGACTTTATTTGGATTTCTATTTACCCTACATAGAAACGTGGTGTTAGGAGATGAAGTGCTTGCGCTGTTGTTTTTACGGTAGTTGATGTTTAAATATAGAGAGGGGGATATTGTAAAGGAGAAAGAGTGTATACCTGGGGATACAGAAAAAAGAAATACATGTAACCAATACCTGAAAATGTATGTATTTGAAAATCAGTTATTTTCCAACAAACACGTTATTTTCACGAACACGATTCTTTTATTAAAATAAATATTTTTAATATCAATTATGTTATTTGCGTCTGACCTTAGCTTACATTTATGAAATCCCGCAGTGCTGCTTTAAAGTCATACCCAAGGGTATTGAACTCTGCAACAACTCTATCACTATCTCCTGTGCAGTGACCTCCCCTTACAAGTTATATGTGTGGAGTTTGCTTGATTCGAACTGAAAAAAAAATCAAGTGATCAAGTTGCATTGTAGATTTCATATAAGCGCTATCACTATTGAATTCATAACCCCACAAATCAATACACTATATGTAGAAATATATAGATACATGACAGAGAGTGAAAGTGGTTCCTTTTTAACCCTGTAAATGAAGTGGTGGGGTCTGGGAATAACGTTAACCCCTTATCTCATGAATATTCATGTACAAATTTATGACCTGATTAATATTCATTAAATGGTGTATAAAACATTTTTTTTTCTTTTCCAAGCAGCCTGTGCAGGATCTGAGCTTCACTATGAATGAGTTAAACAGAACAGACCTGGAGGGAACTAACTGTCTATCTGGGTGTTCTATTTGTCAATGTGTCAAAATGAGTGTATATTTAGTAAAGGCTAAAGTCAAAAACTTGAATAGTACTACCAATGCTAATATTGTCTCAAAAAGCATCGTCAGAAATCTGTTAGATTTGACCTGGGATTCTATAACACTGTATATAGAATCCCTGATTTAACTGCTTATACCCAGATAACTTTTTGACCTTTTGTTAAACATCTTGAACATAAAAAGAGAGAAGAAAATAGAAACACCACCAATAAACAAGCCAATTTACACATTATCAATAAATCGATAAAGTAAATGAAATGGGTCAAATGCAGTGTCTGATACTGACAGAAAAGCACCAAACTCTAAAACATCTTATGTCTTACAGTTCACACTTCATGATGAGGTGAATTAACAATTTCCAATACACCACTCATCTTTCAAATGAATGATTATTCCTATGTCCCTTCTTGTAAGTTCTGTTTATGTGTCATAAAAACTAATTAAAAATGATATAAGTATATAAGTAAGAGGTGAATCTCTAAACATGTCACTGACAGCTGCTGTCATCATTTAATTACATGCATTTTTTTTTAACAACTTCATCCTTTAGTGTACAGTTAACAAAAAAGGTTTACTTTTTACATTCATGCATACTTAAATTCTTAAATTACAGGTATTCAAGCCTTCTTCAGTTCCAAATGCAAATATATAGTGTGAAATCATTAATTTTCGTGGCTCACTAATTTTCATTGATCTGGTGGAGGGTATTGTCCAGGAATTTTAATCCCCACGAAAAACTTTTTCTTTATATAGACATCACATAATCATGAATCCATGAATAAATGTACCCATAAAATTCCCTTAAGTTCATAAACAACATTTTTTTTAATGTCATGAAAATTAATGATTTTACAATATGCAGCACTTTGGCAAAAAAAAATGAAAAAAGAAAGAAACCCTCAAAAATTGACATATAAACAATATCATTGCAACTTTAAACACTCAGAATATATGACCTCACCCGTGCTTTGAGATTACACATCTATTTTAATGACATTCTTAATGTTTCAAGCAGGCAGTTTGCATGTCTGACATTCAACTGTACATGCTGATTATGATACATTGTTATGTGCTTACATATTATAATGGTTTATTTTGAACAAATTGAAGCCACAATGACAATATAATGAGCAACAGAAGTAGGTACATGTGCACTTAAAAAAAAGACAGAAACAATATCCCTCATACAAGTACTCTGGTGCAAAGATAATCATTAATCAAATCGAGGGATGAGAGCAAAAATAGACTAAGTGCTTATATATACATGTACATATATACACTTAGCATAGTTTTGCTCCAACCCTTGAAATAATTTATAATAAAAGACCATTTGTAATATATAATATACAGTACATCAATAAAAAATAACAAAAAAAGAAATATATATCAAAGGTATGTTTACAGTAAGAAAAGTAAGAGAAGAATACAAAAATGATAATGATGCATGAAATTTTGAGTAAAATGTGTTTGTTTTTTTCTTTCTTTATAAAAACAAAGGAAAAACAACATAAAGACTGCAGTATGGAATATCATCAAAGGTCTAAATTCTGATGGGATATGAATTCCAGAGTTTTTGTTTACCACAGACATTTCTTGAGATATGATATCATACATATGCCAATGTTTCTCTTCATCTTACATGTGATTGTCCGTCAGATAAAAACAAAATGTAGAAATATTCAGATGCTAGGCATGTTAGCAATGGTGTTTTATACCATTTCTTTTCTAAGGTATCTTATATAAGTAATTAAGTAAGTAAGTAAGTATATAATCTAAAGTCACAAAAAGATTGACAGCTCATTTGCATACTGAAACAAACACCAAAATCATGCAATTTATGGGTTACTAGGTCAACATCTTGAGGAGTTACTTAACTACATTTGGGAGAGACCAAAACCTGAGTGACACCTGAACCTATGTAAAGGTAGAGTAGAACAATCACTAAAGGTGATTAATACCTCAACATCCCACCTTGTCTTCATGTAATGTGAATGATAGGACAGGACGTGATAATATAGCTCCAACCTCTAAAAAGAAAAGTGTATTAACTGAAGTTTAAGCAGCAAACCTGTTTTTAAAGGTCAACTTAAAGACTCACTTACTGGCATTTCACTACAGATTTGACCTCCATTTAGTGACCTCCTGCATAAAGTGACCAGATTCCCTTGTGTTACTGACTAGCTGCATTTAACAGGTTTAAGAGTATATTTATATTAAATATGTACATATGATTTAAACACTCTATTATGAAGCTACAAACAAGTACCTGTAAATATGACTAAGTATACAATTGTATCCTCATAAACAAAGAAGCAAAGACCCCCAAAAGCATTAATTACAACAAATAATTTAATCTACAATATTACTATCACTGACTGCGCTTCGTAGCCAATGTACCAAGACTCATAATCATTACAGTTCAGAAAAACAATATGAAAGGGTTTTTTTTTTCTGCAGGTAATTTACTCCTTAAAATGCTGTGGACACTTGTGGCTGCATAGCAACCAGTGCAGACCAAGATCAGCCTGTGCATCCATGCAATCTGATTATGGTCTGCACTGTTCACTATTCAGTCACTAAATTTTCAGGAAGCACCAAAATAAACAAGTAACTGGTGTTGCAGGCAACACATGAGTCCCCTACGCATAATTTTTCTGTTACCATAGCAACCAGAATTTTGATACCAGAAAAAAAAAGTGAGATGCAGAATCTCCATCTATTCATATACCAAGTTTCATAATAACATCTTAAACTTTTTTTCAAGTTATCATTGGATCAAGATTTCCAGACAGACGGACAGACAGAGGGACAGGCAGAGGGCAAATCTAATGTCCCCTACTACACCAGTAGGGAAACAACAAGACCTGATGGTATTATGAAAAAGCCGTCCAAAAATTTGCACTTCTTGAGATTGAGTCTAAATATAGCATTTGAAAATTGCCGAATTAGGTCCCTGAATTAGGTCAGATGAGATAAGTCCAGAAGTAAGCAAGGCGGCCCCAGATTGTATTACCTGAGGCTAAAGGTACTAAGGACAGAGGAATCATATAAATATGATAGTTGCTATGGTCCAGTGAGTGCCTTCAGATCAATAGGTTGGGAGTTTGATCCCACTGGGGAAAATTAATCAGTCTTCCCTGATACTTAAAATAAGTACAAAGATACTTAAAATAAGTACAAAGATACTTAAAATAAGTACAAAGATATATGTTAAATACATTAATGTTCTCTTCAACATACTTCCTGTATGAATGTTTAACTTGTTTTCTATCCAAAGTCATCAATGTACATCTATGTATGACCTTTGCATTCAAATACCAACAATATCTGAGAGATCAATCAGTTGGTATCTATGGAAACCTTTTTATGACCTTTAAAAATCATATTCTCCTTACCAACAGCTCCTGTTCTCAATAAAAACTGAAGCTATTAACTCTCTCTATATACAGTGGCAACCCAGTTGGTTTAATCCACAAATTTTATCAGGAGAGTCGTACAGCACTTAAATGTCCTTGACCTCCGACTCGACTTAATTTCTGTTGTTCACGTTCCTGTTTTTTCCGCTGCTGTTCCAGATGGCGCTGCTGTCTCTCCATGCGCCGTTTTTCACGAATCACATTTTCTGCCTCCCATGAGAGGTCCTCCTCTTCCTCCGCCTCCCAGGCATTTCTATCATCCTCCCAGGCTCCCAGCTCCGACGTCTAAAATAGGACGGACATATTGTCAAAATAAAGATACATGTATAAAGTCTAGAAAACCTGGCACAGGTTGAAAACATTACAAAAAATAAATGGAGTCCACTTCCCTCCACCTACTCTCCAAACTTCAAGAGCAAAAATAAAATGAAGCAGGCAGATCCATGACCTCTTGAATGTGCATTATCTTACTAGAATTATATCTTTACCACAAACACGAATGTTACAGAAGTCCACATAACAATGTTTGTGAGTAAGATATTTTATAGTCAGATTAAAAGTTCACTACAAGGAGCTTTACACAGATTTGAAGTACTTTCTCCAATGAAAAAGGTTTGTTTGTTTTTTTCACACCACTCTGAACCAAAATACTATAATTAATATAATTCTAAAGAACTTTTATTGTAAATATGTAGAACAGCCAACTTAATACAAGATTCATCAATTGTGGCATGATTTTCAAAAGCATTATATCTTTACCACAAACACGAATGTTACAGAAGTCCACATAACAATGTTTGTGAGTAAGATATTTTATAGTCAGATTAAAAGTTCACTACAAGGAGCTTTACACAGATTTGAAGTACTTTCTCCAATAAAAAAGGTTTGTTTGTTTTTTTCACACCACTCTGAACCAAAATACTATAATTAATATAATTCTAAAGAACTTTTATTGTAAATATGTAGAACAGCCAACTTAATACAAGATTCATCAATTGTGGCATGATTTTCAAAAGCATTAAACTAAATTTTTGTTTGTACCTGTATGTGTGTTGCAAACCTGACTATTGTCTGATCATGGTATCCTCTGCTTGGACATACAATATTGTAACTCAAGTTTCTACACCAACACAGGTATGCATGACAAAGAAAAATCTGTTGTTGTTTTTTTTCCATATACCATTAAAAGTTCTGTAAATTATTATCATGTCATTGGTTTGCATGTGAATAGTCATTAATTTCATGTGAATATTCATAAGTACAGGCTTATTACTCTCATCTGGCTTGATATCACTATACCTAGCACTAACAAACTGGCCATAACACATGACATCATTTTAAGCTACCACAAGCAGAATTATTTGCCTCAATTCCAAAAGGAAAGCTTCTGTATCTTTTTTTTTCACTTTTTTAATGGAATATAGTGCATATGAAGCAGAAAATGTTGCACTACACAAAAGCCCTAATGAGTCTTTTGTCTGATGAACAGTATTTCCAAACATTCGAGAAAACATTATAGCGATGTGCTTCATGAGTTAGCAATTAACATTTCACAAACTCAAAGATTTTCTTGAATTTTAGAAAAAAATGTACATCTGACAAAAGAGTCATTACATGTATGTATAGGGCACAATTTTCTGCTTTGCATGCATTATATACCATTAAAATTGATAAAGAAATAAAAATCTTACAGCAGTCTTTCCCTCTGAATCAATACAAATAAACTTATTGCAATAGCCTAAAATGATGACATATACCATGTGGTATGGCCACACTGACTAAGTAATACTTACGGGTGAATTTCACCATCCTGACCCATATTTCTCTAATGAAAATGCCTAAATCGTTCATTTCTTAACAAATGACCTTGAATAATTCGTAAAACAAGATTGATGGAAAGTGTTTTTACCTTATTTAAGAATGACTTAGTGCTAAGTACTGTTAGAAGGATTCGAGCCAGATATTATCAACACACTTACCTGCATTAATGGAATGTCACTGGAGACTGCAAGTTTGCTTGATATTGCACTTTTATTGATTGCCTCCTCTTGCTTCTTTATTAACATCTGTTAACAGAATTGTAAACAAATTAGAATTTTCAGTAAAAACCCTAATTAAATGGGGAAATGCAAAATGTATTAACAAAAAGCCCTATAAACCAAATTTCAGTCATATAGCAATGTCCAGCTGATTACAGGTGGAGGAAGACCCCTGAATGCACTGAGGCATCTGGGTAGAACCACTGACCTACCAAAAGCCAGCTGGAAGGCTTCCTCACATGAATATCCAAATGACCCTGTTGGGATTCAAACCCATATGGTGAAGGGCTGAGTGAGTGTTAAAGTTTGTGACTTTACCTTCTTGGCCACGGATGCCCCACTATGATACTTAAGAACTATTCAAAATTCATGATGCATCATTGATGTACTAAAACACAGAAAGGGGCATTAAGGGATTCAACATGCATGATTCCAGTTTAGCCCTCCATTCGCAAAGTAAAACATAGGGTATAAACCATGTAACATACTTTGTTCTATAAATATGAAGATTTTCCGATGGGTTCATAACAACAATAGCAATATGACAACTGTACAAACAAACGTCTGCAATGTAAAGCCTTTAAAATTCATGACATTTCCTGGACAATGGCATGTTTTGCCAAGTATTGATAAAGATTGACTTAAATTGTTTATACCTTTCTCTGTCTCCTTAATGCAGGAGTCATATCTGAGAAGTAGTCGACCTCTGGTTCCGGTTCCTGAGACTGCTGCTGCTGCAGCTGCTGTTGCTGCTGTTGGCGATACTGCTGGACCGACCGTATCTTGTTAGACTCATCTTCCCAAGTATCCCAGGGAGATAACTCTTCTTGGACCTTTCAGTCACAGAAAAATATATATTTAACCCTTTACCGCACAGAAGCCCTATGCCACCAGTATAAAAACCCGGTCTCCCAGACTATCAAGATTTAAGGGAATCCATCCATCATTAAATTATAATCATGGTCTTTCAAATGCTTTTAAGACTTCAGTGCATATTCACACATCCACTGACTTGGAGTTATGGGCTATTTTACTCTAAGTCTTTAAAGGCTTGCATTAAGAACATGTCAAATGAAAAACCAGGTTTTCAAGTATCTACTGAAAACCTGGTTAAAAATTCCCACAATTACCTGATGGACCATGATCACAATTTAATTATGGATGGAATACCTTAAAGACTTGTTACTACTCAGTATCTTCAGACTAGGAATAGGTGGCAGCCTGATCTGGGTTTTTTGCCTTATAACATGGCATGGTGCCAAATAGCACAAATGACTGGTGACTGCATCACACCAATCTAATTAAACCTTTCCCTCAAAGAGGACACCATGAAAAGACCTATGCGAACAGCATAAAACCAGATCAGCCTGCGAGTAACTCGCAGGCTGATCAGGTTTTATGCTGTTTGCTGCTCCTCAGTGGTCTGGTAATGAGGATTTTACAATTAAATTTGGTAAGGTTTAACTGTGGTTTTCTGCAGATCAGGCTTTATGTGGTACCTATTGAGTGCGTCAAAATGAGTCTATATGAGGGAAAGGGTTAAGTCTTGAATCTGCTTACATACATGAATGAGGAGCAAGAGACAACCAATTCAACATAGCAAAGTCCTTTAAACTTTTTTTTTTCTTCCAAAAATGTTTTGACCTTTACTAGGTAGTAGGTATATATATACCACTATCATTTAGTTGTGATCCTCTGGAAAGCTTAACATAAGATCCCTAACTTACTTATCTT
Source organism: Solen grandis (assembly GCA_021229015.1). NCBI lineage: Eukaryota > Metazoa > Mollusca > Bivalvia > Adapedonta > Solenidae > Solen > Solen grandis. Next base: position 20,390,611 of record CM037792.1, on the reverse strand, counting down.
AACTTTGACCAAATTGTCAGTTGGACTCAGTTCAGTTTAAATTAAATTCAGAAATTAGTACCAAACCCTTTTTGTAGGTATCAGTATTTTGGGAATACAAAATGTCCCATTAATTACAAAAATCTCTGACAAAACCTTCCAGATTGTGAACAAGAAATCCTGGAAGGAATTCTTCATGATTTAAAGATTTATCTCGACAAGAAATCCTGGAGGGAATTCATGCTTTTAATATTTATCTCGACAAGAAATTATGGAAGGAATTCTTCACGATTTAAATTTATCTCGAAAAAGGCCTAGTGACAAACACTAAATACTGTTTATATGACCAAATACATATATTACCGGATTGATGCCATTGGACGACAAGTTTTCCACGGATGGATAATGGTTGGTTAGAGGAAGGATTGTGTCAGAGTTGCGTCTTTTTCTTCTGCATACAAGTCTCTTCAGTGGCGACAGTATGGTGAAGACGATGCCAAAGATCTTCTTAATCACATTCCAAAGGACCTTCAACATAATGTATCCTGAAACAAAGTCAATAACTTCTTAATAAATTCAAGCTTGGTGGAGATATTAAATAATTACAGCACTTTTAGTAATAAGCATATCAACATACAATGTTATTCATCAATATTGCAAAAATAATACCTGTTATCAACTGTTGATGCACTTTTTGTAATATTGGGCATGATCACAGCTACATATTGTTACATTAAGGCTCAAAAGTAAAAAATATCAGCCAGTGAAATAGCTAACAAAATGTTCATAATGCAGATATGTTTAAAAAAGCGGATGATATCTTATGATCTACTACAAACTAATTTTTTGTATTTGTGTTTCATTTTAACTGTCACTTAGTATAACTTTTTTCAAAACATAGCATGTGAAAAGATCCCATCTAAAACAACCAAAAGCTTCAGATTTTTTTTATTGGGTTTAACATCCCATCGACAGTATTTCAGTCATTTGGAGACTAAGTCTACTTGAACAGATACAGTCTGCTACACTGCAGTATCACACCATGACAAGTGGCATGATACCACACCCAGTCACATTATCCTGACACCGGGACAACCAGTCCTGAAACTACCTTTATATGCAGAGCACCAAGTGCTACATGCTACACAAGTACCAGTACCATTTTCCATGACTTTGGTATATCACAACCAGGGATTGAACTCCCAACCTCCCAACTTTATCTACACAACAAGTCATGCCACCAAATTTCTACCAAGAAAGGGCTAGCATACGGATTGGGTTTGCTTTTGAAATGAACGGAATGAAGATTGCAAAAAACACAGAGCTGACTAAAAAAGAACACTAAGAAGAAGGGGCTACAGTGGTAGATTGATTGAAATAAAATGAAGATCAATTAAGAAGGGTGGATATCTTGATAGAAATACCCTTTTACAAGGCGGTAAGAAGTGCAAGCCTGACAATAGTAAAAGAATTCCACTAGTTCTGGCATACTACCCAATGTTCAACATATACTAAACCAACACTCTCAGATTTTGTATGAATCAGAGAGGATGAATGAAGTCTTCGCACAGCCATCTATGGTGGCCTTCAGGAGAGACAGAAACATAGCTGATATCTTTGTCCATTCAAAGACACAAAGATCTCTGGGTAAGAAGATATCTGCATGCAATATGGAATGTGCGCTTTGCAAATTCCAGTGTTATTACAGACATGCCTATTTCAGACACAGCAGGCCACGATTTCTATAGTGTGCAGACTGATGTATGTTGTCAGGTGAAAAACATGGTGTATGCTATAAGTTGTGCACAATGTGATGTTACAGTCTATGTGGGAGAATGGAACGTCAGTTAACCCTTTCCCTCATATAGACTCATTTTGACGCACTCAATAGGTACCACATTAAGCCTGATCTGCAGAAAACCACAGTTAAACCTTACCAAATTAAATTATAAAGTCCTCATTTCCAGACCACTGAGAGCAGCGAACAGCATAAAACCTGATCAGCCTGCGAGTAACTCGCAGGCTGATCTGGTTTTATGCTGTTCGCATAGGTCTTTTCATGGTTTCCTTTATGAGGGAAAGGGTTAAAGGAGAGAATGCAGGAGCACCTAAGGGATGTTAGACTGATAAGGGATCGACCAATAAACACACGGTTTTGCACTAGGAAACCACACTTATGAAGACATGCGATTTTCAGTCTTGCGTCGAGTATATACAGCAGGTAGAACTGAAAGACAATTACATGAGACAATTTGGATAAAGAGACAGCATACTATCAAGCCACTTGACTGCAACAACTGCCTTCTTTGCCATTTAACATCAACAGACATCCTAGAAAAGGCACCAAACTTAACGTCATCTTTTGACATTGTTTTGTATGACTTTGACATCGTTCATAGCAATAACAAAATGGTGTCTATTCAAACGTCTATTATGTAGAACTATTTTTTTTTACCAATTGGGAACAATATGACCTATATTCAGTTGGGAATAGGGCCAATATTTGGACCCAACAAAATGAGAAAAACCACTGTCAATATATGGAATACAAAAGGAGTTTTCTAATAACATGAGATGAATTCCTTGGAATACATGTCATCTGCTGAAATAAGTGTGACAGAAAAATTGTTACTGATGATGGAGAAATGATCCCTGTGTGTCAAATCTGCTAACAGCAGGTGACACAATAAGCCACTCAAACATAGATGTTTCTCCATAAATGCACAGAGTAATCTAATTTGACAATATCCTCTACAAAGTAAACTATGTACCAGTAGCATTAATTTTCACTTTTCAATTTTTCACTTTTTTATTTTGTATCTTTCAGTTTCCTAAATTTATTGCTATTCAGATGAACAATTGATTTTTTGAAAATGAAATGCATTTACTTTCTGAAATATATTTTTCCACTCCAAATCGAACCCTACATCTACCATTTATCTTAAATTCACCATGCATATCCTAGAAAAATGAAAGTCTCTCTATCATGTAATCACAATAGCTCCATTGCATTTGGAAGTTAAAGTGCTATTTGATTTTAAACAACTACCAAAAAGATGAATTAGAGATAAAATGTAAAAGACTCTAAAATCATTATGATCCTCGAGACATGGTCTTTGGTAAGTAATAGTTTTTATTAGTATAGCATTAATTTCTGTTCTGGTGTTTTTTTGCAAGTTTTACATAATAGACACAGCGTCTGATAATGCTTTCAAACAACTGCAGTATTTTTTTTGTCCCCTAGCATGGA
>CM037792.1:20337282-20387282 GCA_021229015.1 Solen grandis | reverse complement strand
TTTTCCATTAATGATATGTTTAACTGTTGGAGACTTGAATTAGTATGTAAATAAGATAGGAATGGAAGTCGTCAGGAATATATTAAGACTTAATTGAAAGCACTTGACCACTTAAAACAATAGTACAGGTATATACACACAGTACAGCCAGTATGGTGAATTTATAATGTATTTAAGATTAAATATTCTTATTCTGACTTGCTCAACATTTTGTATAGATATATCTTTTGCTTCTCTGTATTTACCTTAAGGCTTAAAGGCTTATTTTTTGTGGGAGCAACTAATTTTACCATGCTGGTATGATCGAAACAATATCATGTTTGTTTCATACATCTGAGAAGTTCATCATTTCTATTTTCTTTTCTGTATACATGGTCTGAAAAATAGCCTGAAGAACAAGAATGGCTTATATATCAAGTTTGTGAAACATTGACAAAATTATATTGGTCTAAGGTAAAAGAAAGCATTAAAAAAAAAATATTTAGCTATTGAAACTTGAAATAAATGGGTAGAAATAAATATATATATTTTTTTTTTTGGATTTTTTAAAATTTATTTTAGGATACCTCTGAGCAGCCCATTAGTTTAACCTGAGCACCAGTCAATATTTCTGGCAGATGTTGCTCCATAGAGGTTCCACTGTATACATGTTTTTATTTATAAACAAGCTTGGTTTTAAACAAGTGTATAATTGGTGAACTTATATCACTGACCAAAGAGGAAAATGCTGATGGGGGCTATAAAAGCTTACAAAAAACTGTTTAATTACATGTGATTATCACAAAATGTAGTTTTCTATATAAAAATTTATATGTTATTTTATAATCATGCATTAAGCTAAAAAAATCATGATCTTTTATATCTATATATAAGCATGAGTTTGAAAATAAAACTTTGAAACATTGGTTATAATATCAATTGTGTTCATGTGTGATACATAATTATGTAAATATGTTTGTTATTTGACAAAACCTCTAATTCTCCCCTTCTTATCCTCCCCCATTCATTCCTATGAATAATCATGATAAGAATAATTAATTTTTAATTTTATATATATATTATATATTCCATACATCATTATTTAATTATCTTTATCATGTTGTTCCATTCAAATGTTTAGTTTCCAGATTAACATGTGATGAATGACATATCATAATCTTTGACATCAGATTATACATTTTATAGTCAACAAAAGCTTGTATAACAAATGAATGAAGTATGATTAGGCTCAAATATATGCAACAAGTTCAAGTTTAATTCATATTATCTACTATCAATCAATGCGGCCACCTTGTCTGGTATTTTGGTACAGGTCCCGGGATTTACAATCCTTAATGGATGCTTGAAAGGAAGGGTCTGGATTGAGATGATGATTGGATAATAAAAATTAAGTTTACAAGAAATTGATACTTTTTTTTTTAGTTTTCATTTTAACCCTTTCCCTCATAGAGGAAACCATGAAAAGACCTATGCGAAGAACATAAAACCAGATCAGCCTGCGAGTAACTCGCAGGCTGATCAGGTTTTATGCTGTTCGCTGCTCCTCAGTGGTCTGGAAATGAGGACTTTATAATTAAATTTGGTAAGGTTTAAGTGTGGTTTTTGCAGATCAGGCTTTATGTGGTACCTATTGAGGGCGTCAAAATAAGTCTATATGAGGGAAAGGGTTAACATAGTGTATTTTCATAATATTTCTCTTTGACAAATGCTTTAAAATGTCTACACAAATGATGTATAAAATGCAAAAACATTGTTGTGGGAGGGCTGCAACTCAGTACGCATTAGACATTTTAAAAGTAATATAATACTCGGCTGCCTTTTGATTTTGGAATTGGATTTGAATAAGAAAATATTTCAGAAATTTGGACCCACTCCAAAAATCACTGCACTGGTTGTCACTGTATAGAATCTTGTATATGAGTATGAAACTAGTTTATTTTGGTTATGAGACATGCCTCAGTTTTTCTTGAAAAATGTGCTTCCTCATGTTACCTGAAAAAAAGCCAGACTGATGACTAATTGTCACATGGAAATGTGCAAAGCCTGTGTTGATTGACATCATACTATAACTTACAAGGCATTGATGTAATGATATAAATCCCAATGAATAAGCTTGAGTGCTTTTTTTAACACAATCATAATCACATAAATGTTTTATTCTGTTTATGAGTTGTGTAACCTTATGGAGTCGGGACTCATTATCTCGACATCAACGAAATCATCATTTTTATGTCGAGATATGAGTATGTCGACATATGAATTTACGATGTGATCATTATATGAATACAATCATATATGATATAATCATATATTATACAATCATATATGAAATGCACAAGTCATGTACTTGACACAATTATGCCTAATAAAAATATTGTCTTATATGTTACAGCCTAAACCAGGGTCTCTTTATATACTGTTTATAGAGAGACCCTGCCTAAACTGAGTTTTGTTGAAGTTGATGATGAAGTTTCTTTTGGTAAACTCGCTGCTAATACTGTCAAAGATTACTTGTCTCATGAATTAAGTTCACACTTTATATGATTTAGTTAAGCGTGTATGATTGCATCTAACATTAATCTGTTCAATAGATGTTATCCGGAACTCAGCAAATGTGGGTTTTTCCCATCTTATCGTGGGTAATCCGGATTAGCTAGGAAATTCCAAATATTCTTAATTCTGGAGTAACTCTAATACAAACATTAAAGTTTGTAATTGACACTAATTGCGATGGTTGGGGACATAATCTATTAAAGCATGAAAACTTACTACGGCGATACTGAATATTCGCACGTCTGTGAGCTTTGGCACGTCTCGAAATAAACACAATGTCATAGTTTCAGGTGTCAGTTTTTTTTTCACACAGACAATTTTCAAGTAGTGATTGTTCAAAGACTGATCAATATATATATATCCTTTGCTTTCATTCCCTAGATTTTGCTGTATACAATTTCTTTATTCAGTAAATAAAGGCCTCCATCCTAATACGTTTCATTATACATATATTAATTCTAACAATGTATAAATTTGTATGTTTCCTACTTTCATGCATCATCAAGCAACAATGCCAAATTGAAAGATTTAATTGGTTATCTTTATAAAACAGCAAATAAATTTATTCCCTATCATATAACAGTTATTGATGTTCAGCATTAGGTGACAAGTTACTTACTGTAGATGAATATTGTCAAATGAATGATATGGGGTCCCTCAGTTTGAACTATTATACTGCTAGTCACTTGTTGATATAGAGCACTATATCTCCGTATGCCACAATATATTTCTTTGAAACTTTATAAGAGTAAATGAATACATATCCTAAAACAAAACAAAAATTAGTTTACTTGATCTGGTTTAATAGCAGCAACAAAAAGCATTGATCAGGAGCAAACAGTACAAAAACTTATCAAGCCATGAGCTGATAAGCACAACATTAGAAACTGTTCTGGTGGCCAAGGAGCTGGATCCCAGATCACAATGATGTCATTGAAAATTGTACTGGTAGCCACAGCTTGACGCTCTGCAGGGTAAGTTACAGGCGTGGTGCTGCAGTGTGAAAGCCTTATATCTATTGGTGGGATTAAACCCAACAAGCAGACAAACAAAACGAGAGAGACATAAATAAAAAAAGGGCAGGAGACACTGGTATAAAAACCCTTGTTATGCTAGTACTGGTTATTCTAAGGTAATCCATCTGTCGTCAGATTATAATCATGGTCCATCAAATGCTTAAAAAAGACTTCATTGCATCCATTAACTTGGAATTATAGGCTCTTTTGCTCAAGGTCTATAAAGGATTGCATTTTCTAAAAAAAAAATACATTAATCACTTGATGGGCTATGATCAAAATTTTAAAGATGGATGGATTTCCTTAAGCTTACATTTTTGAAGTCTGCAGGGTTCAGGTGAAGGTCATCAGACAGGAGCCACACAGTAAAGGACTTATGATTGATAGGGGTAATGTCAATAACACAACAGCTAAAAGCAGTTTCTCAAATATTTATTCAAGGACATTGGCTGCCATCAAACTTAACAAGTTTATATAAACAAAGGTCATAGCAGAGTACTCACACATTGAAATGGAACTGCTAATAATTAAAATGTGTCACAAGATTTCAAACAATCTTTAGGCACCATATCATTAACATAATATGAACAATATATATTTTTCATATTGTAGATCCTACAATTTGGCTTTTATCAATCTTCAAAAGGTTCAAATTCAGAGTAATAGCAGTTAACAAAAATTAATTTTATCAAAAAAAAGGTGCTCAAAACCAATCCCAGCTGGGAAAGAAAGGAATGTCTTGGGTAATTTATTTATCTTTTCAAGCACATAGATAAACCCAAGTCCTATTCAAGACCTTTTAATACTGGTTTTATAGACATGCTGTCAATAGCTACTGCCAGTAATTCAAGTATGAAAGATAAGGATGGACTGGTTATTACAGGGGTTGTGAACTTGTCCTCTCCTTTTATAAACATAAGATCAGAATTTTAAAATCTGATTTTTTAAGTTGTTAAGGACCTGTAGAGATAAGCTCTTAAAGTTAAAGATTTTGTTGTCATTTCAGTGCTGTAAACCTTAAGTATGCTTGGGAATGTTTAGATATTTTCAAGTGTATATGTTGAACAAGAGAATGAAAGTAAGTAGATCTTTGCAATCCAGAAATGCAATGTATTTTTGCATGTTTCATGAATATTAAGAATATAAGATATTGAGAAGAAATAATCAAGAAAAGTATGTTTTCATACTTCAGTGATGCTTACAACCAAATCAAGTGTTAGATTTTATCTCTGTCCAGCCTTGCCTTAACACTCGCATTTGTGATTTTGCTCCCTGCATGCATTCAATACACTACAATATAACAGGGATGCAGACACTGATGCAGGGCGGATGGCATGTTGTTTAAATGGTCACTTGTCAACATTTGAGGGTTCACTAGCAGAGGATGGTGAGAGGAGTCACACCAGTTAGCTACAAGAAGCCAACTGTATTAACCTTAGTAAAAACATATCTTTGTTAACTTAACATGGTTATAATGATGGTTAGCATTTTAATATCATAATCTTCAGTTATGATCATGATGGCTTAATGTAGTTTGCTTCTTTCTTAATAATTGACATGTATCATGATTTCTTGTTAATTTTCCTGATTTGATTTTAAATTAATTATCTATTTCTTGTAAAGAAAATTGATTCTGGTTAAAGTATATTATACCTAATTATAATTTCTTGGTACATTTTTCAGTTTTTAATAAAATATAATTATCGATCACGCTGTTAATTTGCTGTTAAGATTACTAAGTTTAGTTGAAATATAATTATCTATCTTTCCTTAAGTATATAAAATGGTTTAAAATTTAACCATGTGTTAGAAGTTAACCATGTGGTTATCTGTATTAAGGTATAAACACTGATGTCTGCTGGTATATACAAGGTTAGCAATGGGTCTGGTTAAATATTGCAGCTATATGCAGTTGACACATCAAACTATACTTTGTCTAGGATACATATTTTTATTGGTCAAACTTGTTCAGAAGTTGTGTTTTACTTATTTGTGATGTGAAAAAAGAAAAAGAAAAATTAAAACAATGCAAATCCATATGGAGGGCTGTCCACAAAATTCTTCCTTCTCCTTCTATTTCTATATGCACTTGATACAATTTCATGGTCAGCCCTCGATCTGTGCATTTCCAAAGCAGCCTTGAAAAAACTAATGCGTAACAACAAATCTCTGTTTAGTGACTATGGTTGAGGTGCCCGTTTGTACAGGTGGTCTCTATTGATAGTGATGTCATCAGATGATCCTGTCTTATCCTACTGTAAAAAACAAAACTCGCTGATTGTACAATACATAGAAGCAGTTTTTTTTGGTTTTTTTCATCAATGATGGGTGAACATCACCTGTTTCTATCTAAACAGTTAATATAATATGGTCTAAACATTTGACATCAAGGTATTCAATGCTATCTCCTGACATACTGGATAATATTTTTATATTTAAATATTTTTCTTTTCTTTTTAAACTATTTTGTCCCTATAGTTTGTAATATTAAAAGAAAATCAAATAAAATGGCCTTAAGTCAAAGGCAAAAATAATACTGTGGTATCTAATGCTGTTGATTAAAAACTGATTGACAAATATACTTCTTGTTACCCTAGTGGTGTATCCAAGTTCATGTTTAACTTGTGGTAACAGTTATATGCATGTATACATATGAAAAGAGGAAGTCTTACAGTAATTAACACTTTTTATGATGGGATATGACAACAGGAAGCGCTGTGCATGAAGTAACACATTGCATGATGGGATATGAAAACAGGAAGTGCTTCATTAACACATTGCAGGATGGGATATGAAAACAGGAAGTGCTTCATTAACACAATGCATGATTTGATATGAAAACAGTGTTATACATGTAGTAACACATTGCATGAAGGGAATATGAAAAATGAATGTAATATTTATCTAAGAAGATTTCTGTCTATATAATTATATAGTCTCCTGTTTACACTAGTAAATTTTGGAAAATTCCATTTTTTGTTTTAGATACTTTCAGTCCAAGGTTTTTTTGTACTCGTACATGACAATGGAGCAAAACCAGATCAACATCAAGGTATCTGGATGCAGAGATCATGAACATTATTTTTCTTTCATGTAACAAATGGATGAATTAAATGATGAGAAATGATGAAATGTGATAAATATTAAAATGATATTTGGCACGGATGGTGCTGTCTATTAAGTAACATAATACTAATGTGTAAAACCATGGTTCATGCATATTTTAGTGATTATCAACCAGCTATTCAAACAATTTTTGGCCTTATATTATTATATGTGTAATGCTTTGGCAGAGAATAAAATCACATTTTAGAAATAATGTGCTTTTCCATTGTGATACCCATTTATATATTACAAGTATATTTTGGCCAAACATTTTTTTCTGTTACTCGTAATTGAAAAGCATCTGGTATACAAGAATTCTAGACTGAATTGCCTTCCTGTTGACTAATTCTTTGGATTATCAGCTCTAACAATCTGACATAAAAGGAATGTTCGAAAAGTTTAAAAGGAAGGCATAATTATAAAAGTCATTTTAACTCTCTTGAGACAGTCCAGTCTTGGACACTATATTTCTCTAAGCAAGGAGTTTTAAGGTGGTTTTGTGGATTTCACAGTTTAGGAGTCCAAAGTTAGAACTTAAACTAAAACATTTAGAATCTCCCAAACTTGCTATAACGAAAGTTTACGAAAGTAAATAATGATACTAATACTGGGATAGTTGTTTACACAAAACTAAGGAAAGAGGTTGCAGATGAAGTACCTAAAAACACATTCACTTATGTTGGTTACTTCAGACTTGAATCATGAAGTTGATTTTTCTTAAATTGGTATAAAAATCTCTTCATTTTTGTCCCCCTTCTAGTTTTCCTTATAATTTCTCTTTTTTTCTCTCTTCTTTCCCAACTAAGTTCTACTTTGATGATAAACTTTAAACAAAATAACACAACAACAAAAACAACAACAACATCAGCATTTACAACAAATAAAACAACATATATATATGGACATTATAACCCTGTACATTTTGTTATTAAGCACAATAAAACTGGCATCTGCTTGCAAAAATAAAATGACTGAAAAAAATCTCTTTTATCCAATTAACTTAGCATTAATTACCAGTTACCATTTTCATATATTACTCATATCACAACTATATATCTCATTTACATATCACATCATCACTGTATCACAGACATGCTTAGCAATTATATCAATTATAACTGCATAATAATTAAGTTTTTTTTCATAATTTTCATATGTAAAGTAATTGTTAACCCGTTCATTTATTTTTACCTAAAATTAAGCTTCAATCTATAATATGTAAAATTGTACAAGTGTATACATGCAGTTATATTTTGTTTCACTTCTAAATTACCATCTGAAAATTCTCTTGTTCCTCATACATGTATCATACATGTATACATTAAAAGCACAACAGAAATATTCTTTTAAAATCTATTAATCAGTAATTTGATACTTGACACTTGTACAATTTCTCTTCCTACACTCATGCCAAAACTAATCATGTGCAACGTATATCTATTTTAGTTGTATAAAAGAGAGATCAATATTCTTACATGGTATTTCAAAAGTCCAATATGCAGATATACACATAACGTTATTATTATGATTTTCTATACTTGATCTCTATTCATATGAGGTGATCTGTATAATTATGTACATAATGATAAGATTAAGAGACATTTCTTTCGGTTCACAAAAGATTATTTTCAGCTCTGAAAAAAATAATAATTACACAACGTTTGAATAAAATAGTTTTACTTATGATCAGTTGGTTTAAAATATTCTGATTTAATGATAATACTGATTTGAAGTAGGAAACAATTTAAGAAAAGAAGAAAATAAAAAAATACCCATCTTTCAAAACAAAAAAAAAAGACTTATTCATGAACATTATTTTTAAAAAGTTGTTAAGGTAATTTAAGTGGTTTAAATTTGGTATATGAAAAAATGAAGGAAAGAAAATAAATAAAAAATTATGTTTCACCATAAATATGAAATCATGAGGATTGTCTCAATAAATATAGAATTGTTAAACAATACTAACGCACCAGTTCAGCCATTCAATCACTTTAACATCCAGACAGAGGTTCAAACTGTAGAAGTGATCATACATTTTTAATTTTGATACTACTCTTATAACTGTATACACATATATAGAGCACGTTACATATAAGTGCTTTATCACAGACCTTTTGTCTAATAAATATCTCAAATTGTAATAATGCTGATTTAAACTGAAAAAAAACCCCCAACAAAACCAATTAGAAGGTTAAATTCTACTACAGTATCACCAAGTATAGCTAGACTGTTGTCTAAATCTTGTCTTACTTTGTCAGATTTTTCTTGGGTGTTATTATGTATTTCAATCACCATCTTGTCAACCATCTCAGTGGAGAGACTAGTGTCAGCTCACATGGTTTCAATTCCAGTCTAGCTTCACTTATTTCTCTGTCTGAAAATGTTACTCTCTCTCTCTCTCTTTTTTTTTTTTAAAGACACCTAGCTTTATTTTAAGCATATGCTGTCGTTCTTTCTTATTAACATTTATTTCTTTTTTCCTGATCTCATTTGTATTTTTATTTACATGAAGATGTTCTGTAGAAACAGTTATGCATGATTAATTCTATCGGTTTACAGTTTGTTTACTTCAAAATTCATTTATAGCTGTGATTGATAAAACCCAAAAACAATTCTGTAATACATGAGGTTGGATTCCTTTTGAGACTTCAGCTGACTTGCTTTTAAAGGGAACATGCCCTAGAATTTAGGATAAACTCCATAAAGAGACTTTGGACCCACAATAGAACCCTTCTTTCTCTTAGTGTTTCCATGGGAACACATACATGCTGGCATGTGGGCGTGGATACTCTCCAGTCTTTTTCTTGTCTCTACTTTTGCTCCGATGTCGCCCTCGGCCAGACTTCGGAACAAGCTGCGGTAAGTTGATGGACTTAGACACTGGTCCGTCACATTCATCCAGGTGCTTGCTGTATTCCTTGTGACTGTCGGGAACCTTTTGTACGGGGCCCAGTTCACTGACCATATTCTTGAGAGCCAGCAGTGTCTGTTGTTTCTCTACATGTTTTACATGAAGCTGTTCAAGTTTGGCCTTGTCTGCCCTCAGTTGTTTTATCTGCTCTAAATACTTTTCCTCGGAGTGCCAAAAATGTGCTGCATCTTTCAATGCATTTTTGATTTCTTGTTCTTTCTGGTGAAGATTTTCTGTTAATTGTTCATTTTCCTTTTGAATACGATTCAAACACTCGCCCATCTTGTCCATTTTTGTGTGCTCCCTCTCTCTTAAATCAACAAGTCTCTCAAGCACTTCATGTAATGGTTTATCACAATCTTCTATTCCTAAAGCAATAAAGCAGTCATTTAATTCAGTTTGAAGAGTTTGTAACCGACCATACATTTCATTTATTTTATCTTCTATTTGTTCAAATGTTATCTGAGTGTCAATTTCATCAACTTCATCAGGCTCATCTGCGCTTGCTTTCTTTGCAGTTGTGTAATTCTGACTACTTTTACTTAATGCTATGAACACTTTCTTGAGAAATTTCTTCTCTGTTTCCTCCGTGTTGTGTTTGATTGCAGTGGCCAGCACAGCACTGTCGTCAACAGATTCCAGACTGGCTCTTCTGGTGGAAGCATGGAGAAGCACATCATCTTCATGGTGCTTTTTTAAATGTTTATACAGAAACTTTCTGATGTCTTTCTTGTCCTCCTCACAGAGTCTTCTACTGTTGCCAAAATGCTCATGGACGTGTATCTCAACCTGCTCTTTGAGGGGTAGCAATTCTGGATCTGAATCAGAAAATTAGTATATCTTTTAATAAAATGTTATAAATATGAAAGCAATAAAAAGCTGTTACATTAAAAATTTCTCACAATAAATCCTAATAGGCTCACAGTAAATCCTACTACTACTGCCTTTGACAGGTTTAAATTGTCCATTCTGACACCCGAACTAAATGACCCCCATATATTTCAAAATACATCTATTCTTCTGTCACTGGGTCACTTGATTTCCACTTGAAAAAATATGGGAAACTTCTGTGCTGATAACCACATTGATCATGCATTTAGCTTTACTGTTATCAGATATTTATGCTTAATAAGGATTGACAGTCATAATTAAATTTTGTTACCAAATCTTTCAGATAAATGTTAATGTCTATATATATATCTACAGTTGAGCCTGTATTAGCAGCCACCTGTATTAAGTGGTCAACCTCCATTTAGGGGTCAGTTGTAATATATAAGCGACCACCACTGTTAAGGTAAAACCTCCCTAATACCCATATTCCATATCTTGCCATTGGATGGAAATATTTCTATGAAACTTAGTCACTTTGAAGACATCCAAAAATAAAAAAATGTTTCACAGAGAGTTTTTTCAGGTTTTATTAGATGTAGGGGAGATAATCTGCATTTAAGTTAACATGCAATTTCTGTGAATATGAAAAACTGAATCTGGTTTTCGAGGAAAACTCATGGTAGAAAGATGCATTATATGATTCTGATTCAAATTTCATGAAGACATCTAAACTTTACTGAAAGAATATGGAGAAATTTACTTTTTGTAGTTTGTAGTTTTCAGGGGACATAACTCATGACCACAAAATTATAAAGGGGGGTGGTAATAAAAGAATAACTGTTATATGTCATAGCATGTCAATTTGCCTTTAAGATTTCCACGGTTTGACATTTTTAAAGCTGATATTGAAAAGTTATATGCATGGCTTCGATGGTTGAAAGTTATATGCATGGCTTCGATGGTTTTTATGGGGCATATACCTTCACTGGAAGTGAATTACAGGGCATAAACCTTAAGTGGTCGCTTTCTCTTGTTCCCTTGATGTACAGCTTAAGACAGGTTTCACTGTATTGAACTTATTTGTTCTTTAAAGAGAATATGAAATTTTGCATTTATTTCTTCATTTGTTGTATATTACAGATAAACCTTTTTAATAATTTTCTTTAATTTTTATTGATCGACATGAAGCATATTTTTGAATTATATTACTGGTGGAACCATACACAGTGATTAGTATGCAAATCAGAAGATTTGCAGTTTGATTTGGTATCAATTTCTAGACTTGTTCTTAGTCCATAATGGTCATAAATATATGGTAGTAAACAAGTTGTAATTTCAAAGAGTAATGATTAAAGGAAAATTACAAATATGAATATTTATGTAACTATATTTTATGAAGGAGTTTTTAAAAATTAATTCATTCAGGAAAGAAAGTTATCTAGTTAGTTTTGAGCTGATTTATTGTATATTTGTCTTCTTTTTGCATTTCAAAAACGGTTTTAAAAAAGGGGGGTTGGGGATGTATGTATTTTAAAAAGAGGCTATATAAAAATTGTTTCAATCGGGGAAAAAGGTTACCTTGTTTTGAACTGATTTCACTGTATGTCTTTCTCAGTCTGTCTGCAATCCAGGGATACGTGCCCTGGATAGAGTAGATGAACTTTCCGAACGCCTTTGGACCTCGTCGTGGCAAAATTAGAAGCATTTTGTGTACTTGTTCTTTCCTGGTCCCCTCCTTCTGTAAAAGAAACATTAGAACATTAACATAGAGAAATTTTCATAGGTTGGCAATTTGGAAAAAAATGGGCACTCCTTTATCTATTCAACCCAAGTGCAAATATTTTAACAGTTATTGTATGCCTACAGATTTGAATTCCAAATATGTGTTCATATACATTCATTTGTGACAAGTATACTGCAGGTATAAATGATACGTAATTTATGATGTATATGGAAGTGATAAATTGAAACTTTTGTATTGGATTGGAGAAATTCAAGTGTTATTCAAGACATAAGAAATGATTCCTTTAAAATGGGGTAGGGCTGGTCATTATGTGGTTAACAACAAAAACTGAGGTTTATTTAGGGCAGTCATCGATGGATACCTTCAATATTGATGTATTGTCCGATTTTGTCAATAGTCAAATTTATATATCGATAGTCACTTGCTTAATTAAAGATGAAGACAAAAAAATATCTTTTGATGCTGTGCATCTGTTAGAGGTCTCCCCCTGATAGTTACCACAAAAAATATTGATGAAAAAAAATGCTGTTTTATTTAAAAAAAAAAATGAAATAAATTTGATAACATTTGCTTATATAGTTTATAATTTATGTTCCAAAGGAATGATTTCTTGACGTACATGCTCAACGATCACTTGAAAATAAATGAACAATTTAACAATATATCAATGTATTGTTGATATTTGAGTTTCATTATATCAATACGAAAATTCCAATCAGTGACAGCCCTAGAGTGTTTATTAATATTACATTTTTGTTACCCTGCATTTCTTTTGCCCTTCAGTATAATTATATAAATGTGACATATGTCTGTGTAGATCTTAGGAAACAAGTTTTTACAACTTATTCTTTTCCCTCTTGATGGTTTCAAGGTTGGACCAGTACTTTGCATCTGATAAAGTCATAAAAAATCCTTTCCCCCGACGGGGTTTGAGCCCACAGCCTTTGGATCCAAAGTAAGGCATGTTACCACTTGACCATGGCACCCTAGAATTGCTTTACCTATCTCTTTAAAATTATCATTTTAATTTGGACTCTTGCCTTTGAAGGTATTGAGTCAGCTTGACTCATAGCTGAGAAAAGTTCATTTTCTTTTTCAGTCCTCTGAAATGTCCAGTTCAAATAAACAGACAGTAAACAAACTGTTTAATTGCTTTTAAGAATAGACCTTTTATAAGCAAACTTTAACAAAGTCTTTAAAACTGAACAGGAGAATGGAATGTCCAAAGATCCTTGTCATTTAAATTAAAGAATTGTCATTAAAAGTTTGCTGATAAAATTTTAGACCTTGATTTAAACTTTAAAGGGTCAAACCCAGGGCATGTTAGCAATAGGATCTAATTTAAATGTTAATTTCTTGTAACCATAGTTTAGGTATTTGTGTGTTTAAAGTATTTTGGTGCCTTTAAAGATTTCTTTCTGCTATTAACTTTACTTGTATTCTCTCTCTCTCTCGGTCTCTCTCTGTTTCTCTCTCTGTTTCTCTCTCTCTCATAAGTGTGTTATCTATCCTGAAACTATGCAGATACTGATAAAGAAAACCACAATTTGAATTTTTTATATTTATTTGTTTAAATAAATACAGGTATGTTGGTCGTATAAGTCCAAGGTTATGGTTTTCTTTGGGTATGAGGTGCACTCATGGTCTGATATGACAGTGATACTCGTAGGTTTATGATAAAACAAAGCTCATCTGGTGATAGGGGGTACCAGTGTATATGGATTATTTCACGCTTGATCAGGCGGAATGACAAAGAGTATGGTCATGTACTGCTTATCTACATAGTTTGTTATGTATCATTGGTAGAACGGCTTGTACAGAGGTTCCATAAGTCTAAATAATCCACATAGAATGTTTGTTAATTGATTGTTAATGGATAGGATTGAACCAGATTAACCTTTGGTTTTGATATAACTGGGTGATCAGGTTAAGTGGGGTAAAAGTATTAAAACAAACTTATGAACAGAATATAAATTAAAAATGTACTGCGAAAAACAGGTAAAATTAAAAAAATAATAATCCCATTAAAAAAAAAAAAAAAAAAAATCTTGATCACAAAATCTTGAATTTTTCTGTTCCTTCTAATTATTCTGAAATGAAGGCGACAGGTTTATATTTCCTTATTTTTAAATTTAAAGGCACAAAGTACTGCTTCAATGAGGGATTTATAACAGTTAATTAAACTTGTTTCCAAATTGATATTTAATGAAATAAGTTTAAACTAATACTCATGCTGTAAATGGTAATAAAAAAAAAAGACATTATCATTAAAAATTGATTGTCAGTAAAAATCATTGGTTTAAATCATATTAAAATTGGTTGTTATATCTGGCAAAATTTGAATATCCATCCTGGCCAATTTCTTTGTTTCTTTTTGTTTAAATCTGTTCTTATCTGTAAATGATAGTACCTCTTTACGTATGGTGATAAAGATAACAAATGTAACAGAAAAAATACTACTACTACAATGTACTACTATGGCTGCAATACTTGGTGAGGACGATAATGATCCTACTGAAAAATTATAATGACATGTTTCACACAGATCTTGAAAATCCCTTGAAGATCACATTTTTGCCTTATAAATAAACCCTGAAATTAACTGAAATGTCTTGAAAAACCCTTGAATTTGAAATAACAGTATTGATCACAAAAAAAGTGTTTATCAAGTTGTTAAAAAATTGAGGTTCATCCCTTTTATGCCTTGATTTAAAGGCATTAGTTGCAGTTTATGCAAGTCTTTAATTTTGAATTTTAAGGCCTTAAAAAAAGCCCTGAAAACCCCTTAAAATTTGCTTCAGAAAATTGATATGGCTCTTGAACCATTATGAAAGTACTGCTACATACACTTACCATCATTAAATAAACAAATAGAAATGGGATGTTGATGAAAACAGTTTTATATATTATTTTTACTGCTATACCCTGATTATATTTGATGATGATGATGATGATGATGATGATGATGATGATGAAAAATCATGTAAAATAACAATAAAAATGATAACTAAAATACTTAAGTTTTTACTCAAATTCCTAAAATTTTGCTGTTATTATTAAAGGTATTGAAGTGAAGCACAGTGCCTGTCTTCAGAACTTTGATACTGGTGAGCTGCATACCTTAATTTCCTCTACCATGTCCTCGTTAAATATACCATGCTGCATGAACTTCCCCATCAAGTCCGCATCAAGCTCCAGGTCACGCAGAAGGTCCCAGGTGTGCTTCCGTAGTGTAAGTTTCTGAGCGTCATTCATTTTGAAGTCTTGTTATTATCACTCTTCCAAATAATTGATCATTAAGTCCAAATAGGAGTCTGTTTCTATCAGGTAAATCCAAAATGTTAGTCCTGGTGTTTTATACTTTTATGTAAGCCTTTTTTTTTATAATTTTTTTGGTTAATTTTCTTACACCTGAGAACACTATGGCAGAAGACAGAGGACCGCACCGTTCCAGCCGGCGACTTACTCAATACTGGCACAAAGGAATTTGCTATCTATCTACAAGGGATTATTTGATCTATACCCAAAGCTGGGCTCCAATGAGCAATACCCAACTTATTCTGTTAAAGGTACCTGGTACACCGATCGGGTCTACCTGTACAGGTATTTAAATGTCCCCATGTTTCTGTGTATGGTTTAGATGTCATTTAAATATTGACATAAAAACATTGAATAATGTAACGCCATATATAGTTTCATATAATTGTACATTCATGGTTTTATTGGAAATTTTGTGCCTTATTTGTACTCACAAAGCGGGAATTTTCATCAGTTTTTTTTTTTAAATTGCTGTTTAGTATATCTTTTTATTTATCTTTGTCGTGAAAAGTGTTAAATTATTAACACACATCATTTGAATCCTCCTCAAAGCTTTAAAATCAGGCCTTAATATTTACCAAATGATGTCCTGAAATAGGCTGTTTCCTCTTGACATTTTTTCCCAAAATAACTATCATATTTTCCCAATTTAAATAGTAATTTTTTTTCTCAAAAATAATTTATGGAATTTATTATTTGTGAATTTTTCATAATTTGAATGTTGATTTATATCATCTATTATAAGATATTTTTTTGTTTATCTTAAACACTTAATTTCGTTGATTTATAATTTCCCAGTTTTCTACTTATAAGGTTAAAAAAAAATCCCAGTTAGAAGGCCATAGAAAGTAAAAAAAAAAAAAACTGGATGATGTGGTTTTAATACTGTTATTTTGGACAGAAAATTATTTTATGTGCCATTTTGTTTTATTTGGGGAAAGGAAAAATTCTGATGTTAATGAGAAATTTTGGGAAAAATGCATTAATTTAAATTCAAGCGCCCATGACAGCCCTGTTAAAGAAGGGGGAAAATAGCCCTGAAACATACAAGTTTAAAAATTGTATCAAATATTGTATGTGGCATTATATCAAATATATGAAATATATCTCGGATATTAATTATACCTTACTCTTTCTTCACTTTTTTAAATGTAACTGAACAATTAAAGGAAGAGTGGCTTAATAAATAGGGTATTTCATTTTTAAAGTAACTGAATCTTTATTATTCTAGCTATATAAGTCAGTGTTCATGACAAAAAATAGTGATATTATTGTATGGATAGATGCTTTATAATATCAAAAAAATTGGTGAATAAAAAAAGCATCAATGTTTACAAATATATGCACCACAACTGAAATAGTTAGGGCAGACCATAAAACTTTATCAAAGATGTATTCAGTTCAAATTTCAAAGAAATATGGGATATACAAAATCTTCACTTTTTGAAACATTAAAGCCCTAAAATGTTATCTGCGTAAATATACTAGTGTATAAAGGCCGGTGACACCAGTATAATCAAGAAACAAAATCTTGTCGCGGGAGTTTAACCCTTTCCCTCATATAGACTCATTTTGACGCACTCAATAGGTACCACATAAAGCCTGATCTGCAGAAAACCACAGTTCAACCTTACCAAATTTAATTACAAAATCCTCATTTCCAGACCACTGAGGAGCAGCGAACAGCATAAAACCTGATCAGCCTGATCGCAGGCTGATCTGGTTTTATGTTGTTCGCATAGGTCTTTTCATGGTTTCCTCTATGAGGGAAAGGGTTAAGAAAATGCATCCACTATTATCAGAAAGGCTTGCTTGTAATTAATTATGCACACAGTAACGTGAGTTCATGAGGCAAAAGGGTACCGATAGGAAATGGCTGAACAACATTCTGATAGCGATGAAAATGAAAGTTTTATGTAAGGGAGAAAGGCCGAAACATAGAAAAGACATGTCAAGGCCCATAGGCCCAAGATGCGTTTTTCTATGAGATATTGGATAGTTTGAGGTGTTTCTCACACTAAATAATTTCCCTTTGTTATAATATTTGAAGTCACAAAATAAGTGTGCAGAATTAAAGGCATTCATGCTTTCCTTTGTTGAAGTAATTAATAAACACTATACCCAAGAAACACTAGGAACTGGAACTCTGCATGGTTGCGGTATGTAAACCTATGATACCTCCAGCTAAATATAATTGGGCGAGAAGAATATGCAGCCTGTTTCTTGCAATATTAATATTCATGACTTTTCAAGCGTTTTAGGATGCTATCAGATTGCTCCGGACGATGTTACGTAACCTTTGTGTGTACTCGTCAATTAAAAACTCTGCGTTTTTTGTTGTTGTTGTTTTTTAAGATTTTTGTCATATAACTTGGTCTGTTTCAATTTGTTGACTTTCCTGGGAATATAAATGTTGCATATAGTATTTCAACAAACAACTTTCTGTCGAGAATTGGTAGGGATGAATGTTGGATCAAATACATCTTTAAGGTAGAGAAGCAAATAAAAAATAAAAATAGAAGGTTATGAAACAGTTACTCAGTTAGAACTAAAAAATCATGTATTTTGTAACTTAAAATCAAATCTGTCAATAGTGTTTACATTAGTCAAAGAGTATGCTTTATCCATAGTAAAAGAAGTACTTCTATCATTACTATCATTCAGGCCTGGTTTGTTTGAGTGCCTGACCCACACCCGGGAGGTCATCATGGATTCCCACAAGCCAAGTTAAGTCCTTTAAATTTGTACAGGTATATTTCTCATGTGTTTGGTGCTCATCACAAAAGAGTAGTTCCAGGACGGGTTTGCCCAGTGTCAGGATAATTTGACATCATGACAATGATGTCTATGGCATGGTATTGCTATGAAACAGCGCTATAAATATCAGTCTCAGGTAGACAGAAGTCCTCTGGAATACTGCCTTTGGTATGTTAAACCCTAGCAAACAAACTGTTCCTACTATCAATTTGATTAAATTCCCCGACCTAACAAACCAGGCAACCCTTCTCAAAAGAATAAAAGAAATCAATATTTAGATATATGTATTCCATATAAGAATGAAGCACATTAATTCTTTTTTTTTTTCTTTGAAAAATAAAAGGGAACTTCTAGAAGAGTAAATAACATTAGGTAAATATAGTTTTATTGGTTATGTTGAAATTCTTTGAATGATTTTGAAACTGTGTACATAGTCTGACATCTACCTAATGTATAACATACAGTTCATAATAGCACTACCAACAAAATATTATCAACAATTATTTTCATACACCTAATTCGCAAACTGAAGTGGGGCCCATATAGAAATCTTGCACATTGTTTGTCCTGTTGTGTTTGTATATTTATTTTTACAAATAGTATCTTATCTTGGACAGCAATGCAACTCTGCCCACTTATTTATCATACATCACAGCAGTAGATTTGTTGAAGGACACCATACTCATCATGTTCTGTCACATCCAACACTCATGTTACATGAAGTTTGGTAACTGTTGTTGATAATGCTTTCATACTTGGAATCATTTATTTTGATAAGACCATTTAGCAGACAAGTGCAGATAACTGTCAAGGATTTTGTAAGAATTACAGACCTTCTTATGTGTCAAAGCGGTATATGGCGGCATTAATAGTTATAGTTGGCAGAATGTTTGTCTCCAATGAAAGGAACATTTCTTTCTCTAAAGTTTTCAAGAGTTATGGCCCCTTTTTATCTCACCTGAGCACTATGTGCTCAAGATGAGCTTTTGTGATCACCCGGTGTCTGTCTTATGCGTCGTCAACAATTTACACATCTGTGCAGTTTGATCATGGTCTGCACAGTATTTGCTTTTCATTCAATAAATTTCAGTAAGCACCCCCATAAAAAAACAACTAATGGTACAGTCAAAATTAAGAAATGACAAGTCCAGTTAACAAATTTAGCACTGTAAGGGTCAATCATACAAAATTGTAGGCACATGACAGTGTATGATGTCCAAGTGTTGGAACTCTGTAGAACAGATCCAGTGAGTTATTTAATTCCTTTCAACATGAATCTTTTGAGGTTTTATCGATGTTTGATCAGGTGTCAATATTTTGTTCTGGTACTGGGATCTGTGCCATAGATTCACTTCCAGTATGTATTGAAGACCGTACCTTGATCCAACTATGTAAACATTGCTTCAAATACAAAGTAACTGGCAGACAGAATTCTACTTTTAAACCTATATGGAATTTCAAAAGTGATCAATGGCTAATTTTGGCTTAAAAGCTTTAGCTTTTTTCATGCACAGGTGGCTCATGCCTGAATTTGGATGATGGATGTGCAGGTTTCAGTTATTTAGTGGTGTTTCAATGGTCCATATAGAAGGCTTGAAGTACGATAAAAATCAGTATAACCTCCTTATAATCACATCTACTATCTCAGATACATCAGAGATATTTTCAGGGGTTATTTGTTACTCTATAGAATGGCTAATAAAGGTGTATATCTGCTATCCAAAGTTACTAAAAACACAGTACGGAGCCTCTGAGTTGCATCTATAAATAGAAACTGTGCCGTCCCTCGCTAGTACAAATCAAAGCACTGATAATGCTAAGAGAACAGTAATGTCTCATTTCTTTTATTTATCACAGTAAATTTAATAAACGGAGATCAAATTTTTGCACAATGCCAATAACCCCGCCTTAACATTGCGTTAACATGGTCATTAGATGAACGCACCATTTGTTGCAACAGACTGATAACAGTTAGCACATTGGCACTCTTAATTACTCCTCCTTTATTTCTATAGCCTTCACTGAACAATCGTTTATTATTTTAATATAAGTTAAATATTTGGAAAAACTTAGTTACCCTGCATATATGCATCTTGTCAAACCCTCTTCCACTTAAGACACACACAACTTCAGTGCCTTTAGCGCTTTGATTTTTCCATTGGGAATGGTGCACCTGTTACAGGCCAGCTCCAGGAGAACTCCTAGGGTAATCTTACTATACTCCCAAGCTGTTGTTTCCTTTGAACAGCTTTACCTACAGCACTGACCATGCATGTTTGCTTGATAGGTTTTAAGGCCCATTGACAGTATTTTATTCATTTGGAAGCTTTGCTTACATGAGACATGTATAGTACTGCCTCACTGCAGTATCATGCCCTAAACAATTGGCATGATACAACTCATTGTCACTTTATATCTTGCTATTGGACAAACCATTCCTGGAGTTTCTTTTATGCTATGCAAGAGAGTTGCATCAGAGTCATTCCAGTGGCTTTGTATGTTTCAGCTTAAAGGCTTGAAACCACACCAGACAGCTGCTCTTGGTGGGAAAGTTCTAATCACTTGGTCATTGATACTGGTCTATACACTTCATGTAGACAAACTCAAGAATGACATCATCATCATCCTTTAGGCCGCTTTCCAGGGTGTCCTGGGTTGGCCCTTGCTCCAGCAATGGCTTCTCTCCATCTCATCCGTTGGTTTCCACATACTGCGCATGACCTATGACAATATAGAATGACCTATGGATAACAGTTTTCTTCTCCAGTCATCTGTCAGATTCATTAAATGACCTGTACGTGTTACCTTTGACAGAAAGACGTGTGTCAGAAGTGTGTTGAGAACTTGCCCTGTTAGTGAGGAGTTCCAAGTTGTAAAAACCATAATTTTATTGACTGAAAAAGGATCTAAATAACTTCCATGAGATTGGGAGAGTAAAGATTTCCATTTTAGATTTGAAAATATGGACATAATATTAAGTCTTTGGTGTTAGTCTCGCCATTTCTCTATGTGGCAATACATTGAAAGTTAGCAAAATGTCAAGCTAAGCATGTTTTATTCTACATAAATACATAAGCCAGGTTTTCTCAATGATTCCTGGGATCCTGCGGTATTTGACTTTATTAAAGTAATATGCAAAGAACTTAAAACCTGAAAAGCACCTCTTAGTATCAAATTATGTACCATTAGAAATTTTAGTATTTCTAAAATTATTCCATTTAAATGTTGTGTACTAGGGCTTATCCCTGTAATCTATAAACATAAATAAACGATAGACTGATGTAAAAAATCTTATCATTGTTTTAAAATAATTCAAAGACACAATAACCTTGAACAAATTGCAATCTTTGGTTAAAGTGTCAATTTTATCTGTGTCCACTGTCAGCAATCAGTCTTATCAAATACTGACAATCTATTATTGGCCTCTACATCATTAATCTGAAATCAGCGGTCGTTGTTATGTTTACTTACCCTTTTTTCTACTTGTGTAAATAAAAGCTGATATCAAACAGGATACTGCCAAGGTGATTGTTGTTTTTGCTGAACCAGGGGCCTGTTTCACTAATTTTTTAACATGTGCACATTTCACAGTTGAACATTCTGTAAATCCCCTGAAAGAAAAATAAAGAGATTTTTTAACAAAAAGGTCATGCTCTTTCCTTTTCATATTTTATCCTATAAATGAAAAATGAGAAAGAACATTTAACTCTTCTATTATGACCAAAATTGAATTTAAGAGTATAAAATTTAGTCAGTTGTAATAATGAAAATACAGTCCAGTCACAGGCTTAGACTAATTAATCCAGATTGAATTGATTGGCAATATCTCGATTCTTTTTATGAACTGAAGGTGTGAACATTAAGGTAGCAAAGAGTAAAACATTAATCATAAAACTTTTGATATATATTGTATTATATCTATAATCTACATGTTTATGCATTTTCTAAGTTGTATTCAAGTTTGTAATGATTTTTACCATTGGTTAAGGTAGTTTTACCATTGTTTAAGGTAAAAATCTGGTAATTTGATCTAACCTGTACTAAACTCTGCTGAAATTAGCATTTGATAAGGTGTGGCATAAAGGTCTTCTTTTGAAACTTAAAAAATATGGTATAAATGGCAGTTTATTGAAGTGGATAGAAAATTACATATGCGACAGAGAACAAAAAGTAGTTATTGACGGATTCTCATCAAATTATGCAGTCTTACGATCAGGAGTGCCTCAGGGCTCAGTCCTTGGACCATTTTGCTTTATTCTTTACATTAATGATATTGTTGATGACATAGAAAATGAAATTAGACTTTTCGCAGATGACACATCACTTTTCGTAGTTGTAAATAAAGAGTTTGAAGAAATATCTGCCTCATCATTAACAAACGACTTAAGCAAAATTCAAAACTGGAGTAAACAATGGGCGGTTACCTTTAATCAACTAAAGACGAAAACTCTCACATTTACTAGGAAACAGAATTGCCATCCTCCTATTTATTTTTCAAATACACCCGTTGAGGAAGTACAATCTCATACTCACCTTGGTTTAACTTTTCAGTCAAATGCAACTTGGTCTTCTCACATTGAGAATATATATACAAAATCTTGCAGTTGATTATATAACCTAAGAACAATCAAATACACGGTTGACAGAAACTCTTTACTAAGAATGTATCTTTCCTTTATTCGCCCTGTTCTAGAATATGCTGATTCTGTTTGGTGTAATTGTTCACAACAAGAGTCCAATCTATTAGAGAGTGTCCAAATTGAAGCCGCGAGAATAATTACTGGCCTGAGGCGAAATTCATCGAGATCATGTTTATATAGAGAGTTAGGTATCGAACCGTTATATATTAGACGTGAAAATCATAAGTTAATAATAATCTATAAAATTTTAAACGGTTTATGTCCTCAATACATGTCTGAGTTAATTCTCCCCTATTTACCTAATGAGTCTATATACAACCTTAGATCTATGGACACCGTCTCAAGACCCCACAATGTAGAACTACTTCATATTTTAACAGTTTCCTCCCTAGTACTTTAAGATCTTGGAATTCATTACCTGACGTTATTATATCTGCAACTTCAGTTGACAGTTTCAAAAATTCACTCCATAAGCACAGAAATCTATCAAAACCTCCTGTATACTACAGTTTAGGAAACCGAAAGAATAATATTATAATATGTCAACTTAGAAACAATGCAAGCAATTTAAATAAACACCTATTTGACCACTCACTATCCCAAACAGCGGCATGTCCGAAATGTTCCTATCACTGCGAGGATAATTTTCACTTCTTACTTATATGTCCAGCTTATATGGCATCTAGACAAATTATGAAACATAACATTACGGAGTTAGGTATAGCGGAAGAATTAACAGTTAACCTATTGTTAAATGGTGATGATCGTCTTGATAATAAAACCCTTCTTAAAATACATGAAGTGGTTGCCAGCTTTATACACCAGACACGGAGATTTGAGTGACAATTGTTTTTCTTTTTCCCCCCCTTTTTCTTTCTATACATTTCATTCTCTATAATATTCTCTCTAATGAATAACGTTAGCTATGATTTTCTAACATAGTCATTTGTCATTTCAATAACATCTTCGTTCTGTTGTACCATTACATATATCTTAAGTTTGTAATAGATTTGCTATTTTGTAACCATAACTTTGTAAATGACATTTTATTATAAAAACATTTTAGTATAAAAACATGTCATAATGTATGCAATGCTTTAAATTTGTCATATACTATGTATGCATGACCTGTAAAAGGAGAGAACTCACATAGGCTATTAGCCTGTTGTTCAATCCTATTCATTCTTGAATAAAATATGTATTAAATTAACTGCAGCATTTAAATACCTATGAATTTGTTTCCTGTAAAATTAAATAATATCACAAAAGGATCATTTTGAAGGCTGTATTAAAATAGATATGCCCTTGTTGCCAGTGAATAGGGACAACGTCTTGAAATATTAGAGTAAGCCTGTAAATAAATATTGGGTACACAGAGTTATTGATCGGTAAATTGGAAAGTATTATTGAGTGTGCCATACCTATCACTATATCAATACCCATTGACGTCAATCGTGTAAAAATTGCCCTGTAATCTCAGAGCCTACGTTCATAAATCACTTTTAGAATAGATTTAAATTTGAAATAAGGTCAGATAATTTGAAAAGGATGTACACAGTCTGTGGTTTATTTATTATTTGCTAGGCATTAATCTATCACTTTAAACACTGAAAAAAAAAAGATATAGGCTAAATGTGACATCTTTGAAGATATTTCTCGATATGGAAATGTTGGGACAAATTATAGATCTTATATCATTTCCTTTGATATATGGCTAACTTTGTAAAAAACCAGGTGATTCATCAATATATAGTGCAGATACATCATAAAGCAAAATCCAATATGATACGGTCCAACATGGACTCTAATCAAAATTTTGTGATTTGTTCAACTAACTAAACCATTTAAACCTCATTTAGAAGAATTTCGACACTTTGGCAGACCCAGACCAGACTGCCCTTAGAAGGGGTCTACTTAATTTTCTCCTACAGTATTGCAGTGCATATTCTACACAGTCATTTTGGCAAAGAAAAATCCATTCTTTTTCGTAGACATGTATCATCATTCAAGTTCAGTAAATTGATATTAATTGATTTACAAATGTACACATGAATATTCATAAGGTAAGGGGTTAAGGATCAGTTTCTTTATTATTCTTAATGTGATCCAATATAATGCAGTATCTAGACTAGGGCTGTAATGGAGCTTCACTTCCGTATACCTGATCAGTATTTTTCCAGATGACAATTCCAGAACTCAAGGGTTTAATAAATCAGCTACTAAAAAAATAGACAGGCGGGGGGAACAGACTGGATATCTTAGCTGACAAAACTTGGTGCCCAACATTGGCTCTGTGACAAGATCATGTGATGGGGAATCCTGCCTGCTGTCCAAGGTGTACTATCTGACAGTGAGATAGCACTATATCTGTCTCGTGTAGACAACAGTTGCAAATACCACAACAACTGTCAGGTGTGTACACTTAACTGTCAGGTGTTGTTAGGTTGTTAACCCAGACAAACAAACATCTTCCCTGTCTCATTTTCTTCTTCTTTTTTTTTTTTTTTTTTTTTTTTGGGGGGGGGGGTGGGTGGGTACTCTGGACACTTGAAATCTTTGTTGTCAGGATATGTCATACTGAAACCATAATGAACAATTACTAAATTAGTTTAAACAAGTTTTTTTTTGCATGATGAAGACTATTAATGTAAAATTTAATCTAGATTTTATTCTTTTTTTATTTCCTGACCAATAAACTTGGCAAGTTTAAATCATATTGTTTGAAAAAGGGATATTTTTTGTAAATGCCCACAACGGGAAATCTGTCAAATATAGAATTCAGCATCTCACAGTACCATATGACACTTTTTTTTACAGTTACAGAATGTTGCATTGGGTGACCATGCCTTTCTAGATTGGTATTGATAGATGTAATACACACATATAGTTAAATCAAATTCTTTGTCAATGACAATCTCTGAACAAGCTGCTTTTAAAAAACATACTAGGTGTTGGAGAATAAAGGTTACTCTCAATTAAGGGTTTTTATTAAATTAATTACGATGCCATGGGCCAACAATGATTATGTGTCTGGTCATTAGACATTTTCACTACTTAACCTGTGCATTCAAAACCCCTTTCATATATTTCAGCCAATCAGAGACCAAGCTAATTTGCATATTCAATAGGTCACCTAGTATTGATCCAGTATTGCAATTCAGCTACATTCTAATGCTTTTGAAATAAGGTCTCTCTAAATAATCACATGGTTAAGTTCTTTTGTCCGTGTTAACTTGGTGAATAAACACAGGTAAACAGTTGAAGAATCGATATGGTAAGTAAAAATGTGATAGGAAAACCACATTGTCAGTTGTACAGTCATTAATTTTTGTGGGGTACTAATTTTGTCAGTTTCATGGACAGCTTTATCCACAAACTTTAATCCCCACAAAAGCTTTTTATTTAGTAAACCTCTAGAATATGCTTCTATGAAAATTATGCACCAAAAAAAAATTGACTTTATTACAGATTCCACAAAATTTAATGTCATTGAAAAATAATGATTTTACACTATAATTATGAACTTTTAGGGGAATAACCTAATTCCTTGTCTGTAGACCAAGGCTTTATATTTATAGATTTTTTTTTGTCGGTCATCTATATCAATGATATTAGCAGTTCAGTAAGTCGTTGGAAAAGCAGTCTGTTTTATGTTGAATGTTGTATTGGTATATGAAGTGTTATTAAATTGACGCTATCAGCTGTTACAACAACGTCAAGTGGTTTATAAGTGGCTTACTGCCTGATGCCAGGTATTTCATCAGAGAAGCCTGATTGATTAGGTTTTTTTCTGAGAATGAATCATTGACCAGAAGCCCTAATCACAAAACATTTTATAAAAATTGCCAAATAATCGAAATATAACAAGAGCCTTTTTAATAGCGTTTTCTTGCCCTTGATTTTCTTTAGCTAGAAGTCAAGGTGTATTGATATGAATGCAAAGTGAATTTGTTAACCCTTATCTTGATAGGAAAAAGTGAATAAAAAAAATATATACAAAAAAAGGAAATATTTTAATCTTAACCCTTTCCCTCATAGAGGAAACCATGAAAAGACCTATACGAACAACATAAAACCAGATCAGCCTGCGAGTAACTCGCAGGCTGATCAGGTTTTATGCTGTTCGCTGCTCCTCAGTGGTCTGGAAATGAGGATTTTGTAATTAAATTTGGTAAGGTTTAACTGTTGTTTTCTGCAGATCAGGCTTTATGTGATACCTATTGAGGGCGTCAAAATGAGTCTATATGAGGGAAAGGGTTAATAAACATAGTAATGATGTGGAAGTTTAGTTTATGATATTGACTTGGAGATCGGATGTAACTACAGGGCTAAGTCAAGAAGATAACAAATGAGAAAATTTGAAAACTTGCATAACATGACTGTCACGTGATTTGGACACATTTGTAGGTTGTATTTACCTAATTAATTCAGCTGAAAACTCATTTGTATCAAGGGGGGTAACTGAGATATAATGGAAATGTTGTGATATGAATTAATGCCCTTTTTATGGGTTTAGATACTTTTCATTTTGTGTATATTTCATAAATTATACCCACTGCAAACAAAGTATGTATGTTGTGGGGGATATAGCTCATATATGGCACAAAGACTGCTTATGAACTTTCTTTTCTTACAAAGCATGTTCGGTTATTTCTGCCATAGCATTTTTTAGATATTCTAGATTTGGTGTGAGTGCATCTCCCAGTATTGCCACAATTAAGTTGTATTTTAACCCTTTACCTCAAGAATATTCATGTACAAATTTGTGATTTGATGAATATTAATTAATTGATCTGTAAATAATTTTTGATAGAATGGATTTTTCTTTGTCACCGATATATGTGTAGAAACTGAGCTACAATATTATATGAGCAAATTGAAGTAGGAGCTGTCTTACAAGTTTATTGAGAGTTACATTATATGAAGTAAAGAGTTAAAAACATTTATTGAGAGTTACATTATATGAAGTAAAGAGTTAAAAACATGTTTATTGAGAGTTACATTATATGAAGTAAAGAGTTAAAAACATGTTTATTGAGAGTTACA
This sequence comes from Solen grandis, assembly GCA_021229015.1. NCBI lineage: Eukaryota > Metazoa > Mollusca > Bivalvia > Adapedonta > Solenidae > Solen > Solen grandis. The sequence goes on along the minus strand of CM037792.1, from coordinate 20,359,361 downwards.
TTATATGAAGTAAAGAGTTAAAAACATGTTTATTGAGAGTTACATTATATGAAGTAAAGAGTTAAAAACATGTTTATTGAGAGTTACATTATATGAAGTAAAGAGTTAAAAACATGTTTATTGAGAGTTACATTATATGAAGTAAAGAGTTAAAAACATGTTTATTGAGTGTTACATCTGTTATTGCTATGAAACTTCATTTACTCAGACTCATTCCTTGAAGTCATGGGAGCATACCTGATAAGGGTCATTACTCAGAATTCAATTTTATGTCTGAATTATGCCCTTTCAGACTTAGACATTTGAGTGATTGGCTGTTATCAAAGTCTGTACATCTGAATCCACTGATATTATTGTTATGAAACTTAAAACAAATGCTGTTGGCAATAAGTTTGTAATATGTTATATGTTATATATCAAAAATTAATGTGACAAAATGTGTGGTAAGCAGACCATGCTGCATTATAGAAGATCATGCAACAGACACAACAACTCTTAAGAAACTTACGTGTGGCTAAAGTACAAGTGACTGAATATTCAGAGCAGGGGCATCCGTGTCCTGTGGATACATTTCTAGTTCATAAATGTAATGATTGCCATGTATTTGTAAAATAAAATAGGGTTAATGTAAAAAAAAGAGACAGAACTAGTTTCAACAAATTTTAATAATAAATTATGTAACACAGGAAGAAACATACAAGTGAAACTTAGCCAGTAAGACTTAAGATAGTAAAATGAATGAGATTAAAGTTCTTGTGTTGAAATGATCGAGAGAAAATAAGACTGAAAATTACAACGAACAAAAACACAGACATTATCTTGAAATGTTTTGTACAAAAGACTTACATTCAGTCAAGACTTGTTTGCACTGCAAACAAAACAAAATTTTGTGTTTCATGAGATATCTCAAATTAAGCTTTATTTCAAATTTTATAGCACCATGCACAATTGTAAAAATTTATAAAATGTAAAGTCCCTTTCTTGGAAGAACAGCTAATAGCATGCATGCAGAATTTCTATACTCACAATTTATAACTATGGGAGTTCTAGACCTCCTTTTGTTTTAGTTTTGTGAAATCTCTATTTGAGTTACCTGATCAGCATGCAAGTACTCTACTAGTTGGAAGACTGGTTTGGGCATGATTCAATAGTCTTATTTGTAGCAGAGGTCTACAGAAATATTTTGACATAATGCATTGAGTAGGGAGAACACAGCACTGTAGTATCAACATTTGTATAAATAGTCATCTGAAAGATATAACAGAAGGAAAACAAAAAACAGCCATTTGTAGACAGTAAATATGCTGAAAAAATGAATAAAAAGTACATTTACATGATAAGTATGATATTGAAATTATTAAATACTCTCAAAAGGTTATGGATGCATGGGATAAGGTGGCTCCATTAATAAGAGGAACTGCCTTTTGAATGAGGGAAATCCTGACTTTCCAATAGCCAATACTTCATGAAATTCTGCTTGCTCTATTTTGATGGCTGTAGTACATGGCAAGGTGGCATATCTTCATTTTATGTATTTCTGATCCTGTATGAGATGACAGTACCACTCACAGGACATTCAAAACAAAATTGCAACAGTTTAATTCAGTCTGTTATCCTTAATTTTCTTATATGTAGTTACATAGTGTCTTATGTGACACACAAAAATGTCTTTTTTGATCTTCAGATTGTCTTTAAGACCCCAAAGACTACAAAACATTCTAAATCTTAATTAGAATGGGTCACTTGACCTTAATTTGTAAAAAAAAAAAGACAGGAGAAATCTGTTATAGTGCAGTTCCATATAATGCAATATTTATATTTGACCACAAATATAGCAGTTTAATGGATCTGCATAAGATATTCACCATACCCAAGAAGAGATCACACAGAAGCTAGAATGACTGCCCATGTAGATCAGTCACAGAAGATTTACACAGATGATCATCATTTGTAAACATATGAGTTTCATGAAAATATTAAGAATAATGTAGAAGACCTTAGATAGTGCGCACCACTACTCTGGGGTTAAAATTTGGAAAAAGTTGATTTCCCATAGGTTGTGTGCAGGCCAAACTCATAAAATTACCTGCGTCCATTTTGGATTCACCGTGACTCTATGTCGTAATTATTCCTTGTGAGTCTTAAGTCGATAGTTCATTGACAGAGAAACAAATATCAATTTAAATGATATTCAAAGGCTGGTGGTAACAATAATTGGTCAGTTAATGATTGCTGCATTATAATAAGTTAGCTGGTACAGGTAAATACTGATTATGCATAGTAGAATAAAACAAAATTATTAATTCAAAGCTGCATCTTCACTAACTACCTGTACCATTTACTAATTTTGTTAAATAAATAATAATGTCAGTCATAATGCATGTGTTATTATTTCATGCATGAAAATATAATCCATATACTATCAACACAATGAGAATCAAAAATATATGTGCAAATGATGATGATAACTTAGCGTTTTGGTCAATGAATTATACTGTTACATGATAATGAGCTGCTTAATTACTTCCTGTATCAACGTAATTGCATTTCTTCTACAAGTCATCAAAACATTTTTAGCAACTTTTATCATGACCACAAATTTTAAACAGAAATGCCATTATAATTATGATTCTCAATGGCCATTTATATCAGGTTCAAGTAAACTGGGGAAAAAAGGAAAATTAAAGTTCCCTTAGATTTAGTTGCCTCTTATTTTTAGATAATAAATTTGAGGTAAAACTGCACACTATCTATGGTCTTCTACTGTAGAATTGTTAAGTAAAAGTATACACTCCACATATGACATATATGTACACATGAGTAAAAGTTTTTAGGAATTTTCAAGTTTTTATATAAAAGTATTTAACAAATTGCTAAAATCAGGATTTTCAGGGTTTTTTAAAGTCCAACTTTTACCCATACATATATGATTACATGCTTAATAATACATGAATGGTACCTTAAAGATGAACCAGGTGAAAATTTCTTGACATACAGACACAGGTAAGTTTTGACACAAAATGAAAACTATGATAAACATATCAGAAGTAACATAATTGTGCCTTTACTAGTAAAAGTGTTGAAAAAAAAATTAAATGCAAGTTAAAAAAAAATCCTGATCAGACGAGAACTCAATTCCATGGGCAGCATTTTTTTTCTGTTGTTGCTCTGTAGTAAAACCGGACCATTTAATAATAGTTGAAACAGGTAGTTATTTTTTTTTCCGGATCTTCACTGGTTGTTATGCATAAGTCTTCCAGCCGGTCTCCGTCTCGGCATTGACAAAGGTTGTCTTTGGATAACTTTCTTTCCAGCAACACTGTTCTGGTCTGCAATAGACCCACGGCGGACAGTTTGCCTCATGGATCTTCGCTGAACCCTCAATGCTCCAGTGGCACTCACTCTTGAAAAGTTTGCATTCTCATCTGGAAGGTTTTGGTTGCTTTGTAGATCCTTTACCATCTTCCTCAAGTTTTCCAGTGTCTGTTCCTTCTCTAGGTGTTGAGTATGGGCCTTCTCAAGGGCACTGCATTTCTCTTGCAGCAGAATATACTGGTGTTTCAACTGGCAATTTTCTTCTTCTTTCTTCTCTAACAACATCCGTTGTTGCTGCCTCAGGTTTTCCAGTTTGTTGATTGATTTACAGTAATCATAGAGCTCATGCAACATTTTCTCTGACTTCTCTTTCTCCTTATTCAGTTCCTTTTCTAACAGGTTGCATTGGATTTGTGTATCTTTTACAACTGTTGTCAGCATATGTTTCTTATCATGATCTCCCAGAATGTAGTGGCATTGAGTTATTTGGCCCTCCAATTCATTCACTTTGTTGATGAGTTTATCCACTTCTGTTTCCAACTTAATCACCACAGCTATGAGATCTTCAGGCTTTGTAGCAGTAATAGCACCATCAACCTCATCACATTCGTCAGATTTCTCATCACTTTCACTTCCAGTTTGTGTGCTATTAGTCAAGTCACAGAGGTTTTCGTCACGCACTTTGTTGAAAACTCTCTTTAGATCTGTTGGAAGCTGTTCAGGAATGGCTGGGGAAGTAGTACGCTGTTCATTAGACTCAGGTGGGCTTTCTTCACTTGTGTTACTCTCTATTCTTTTCTTTACCCTGAAATTATACTTTGTAATAATAATTAATTGAATACATGATTGTAGAAATAATGGGAACAACTCAGTATGTAAGGCCAATATTAAAAATATGTTTGTTTGTAGTGCTCTGACTGACCCATCAAAATGGCCCCTTCTGAAATTTTCTTTTGGTCTTTTAGTTGTAAATTTTTGATCTTTTTTATGTCCATTCCAGAGATAAAAAGCACTTTCAGCTATATTTTTATCATTTGAAATTAAAAAAAAAAAAAAAAATTCATGTACCTACCTACCCCTGGAACTCAGGATCGGAGCACAATAAACAAACATTTTTTTAATGATGGCCATAGCTTGTGTTGAGATATAAACAGTAACCTCTGTAAATGTTAACAGCAATTTTGTTTGTATGTTTCAACATTGTTATGTTGCATTTTTTTTGCTGTTTTTTTTAAGAGTCAAAAGACTTTATAAATGAAATGAGTATGTAAACAACTTTAATTAATAAATTATCAACATATATATAGATCTTCCTAGAACTTCAGCATTCTGTTTATAACTTTGATAATAGGCAGTTTAGTCTCCACTGTTTTGGATAATGTTATTTTAGTGATCCATTGTAAAGTATAGTACTTATAATGGTAAATAGAAACCAGGTCAGCAAACCTTTTACGTTCTATCTGGATTTGTTCTGAGAACCACTTCTCCATGGCCTTCTTGTCTGTCTGTGACACCCTCTTGCTCTGACCAAACACCTTGTGTACAAATGTGCCCACTCTCGTCTTGATGTCTGCGTCAACCGCCATGTCTGTCATCTGTCTCTGTAAACCTAAAATTTATTTTATTCTTACTTTTATTTCCATAAAAAGATGACAAAATCAGTGTTTTTACTAGGGGTATCTTTGGCTCAGTTGCCTTGGTCTTAATTGATATCACTTAACCCCGCACCATTGTGGGCACAAGTCCTGATCTTGTAACTCTGAATTTTCATGTGTGGATATCTCTGAACTGGTGGTTGCAATGTCCAGTGCATTTGGGTTTCCTCCACCTGTAGTTAGCTGGATGTCACTATATCAATGACTGAAATACTATCCCAGTAATGGTTAACATTAAAACCTTGATCAGCATACTTGGTTAGGAGACACAGCAATCTAACCAATCTGTTTGCTTTCATAATCAAATGTCTTTACTTTACTTTTACCTCATGAATATTCATGTTCACATTTATGACCTAATGAATATTTACTGAAATATAACGGTATATGAAACAATGGATTTTACTTTGTTGTGCAGACTGTGTAGAATCTAAGCTACAATTTTGTATAGAAGTTAACAAGACAGCTCCACAAAGGAACTGTTTGAAAGGGTCTACTGTGTCTATATGAAGTAAAGGGTTAAAGATAGTCTTCAAGACAGACTGTCAGCTTTCCTGGTGTCAGAATGCACCTCAAGATAAGAAAATGAATAAATCTTCCTGCTGAACTTCGGGTTGTCCTTTTTTTAAGTGTCAGATAAATGAGGTTTTAGTGCCTTTATTACCCCTAGATTGTGATTCTATTGATTTATCTATACTTGGATTTATATATTGATTTAGGTATAGATTTTTTTTGTCTTAGGTTCCAGTATTGAAATCCCCAGATTAACCATTCAACCTTGTGATAAAAATTCATATCTGGAGATAAAAATCTAATTCCCAGCCTTTATCCTTTTTTTTTTTTCTTTATTTTTTTTTTTTTTTTTTTTTTTCTTTTTTCTTTATTTTTTTTTTTTTTCTTTATTTTTTTTTTTAATAATTAGAAAATTTTGTGTTCACCTTTTGATCCCAATTTAGTGAACTCTTCAAAACAACAACATAAGGAAAAAAAGAGAGAACAGCTTAGATAAAAATGTAATTTCAAGTTATTTTCTTTGTAGTTAAGGAAATTTTATGTAAACCTTTTGGCGCTTACTTAAGTGTAGTCTTCGAAACAGTAACAAAAAGAATCAAGAAGTGAACATCTGAGTAAAATAAGTGAGAAGTGGCTTACTGTCGTTCTGTCCCTCCTGTTTCATCCCGCCGCATGTGCAGATGGTAGAAAGGGCCATCGGTGTGACAGGCTCGGCCATGCACTTGTAGCTGGTCTCCAGCATTGCTGCCAGCCAGGGGTGGTCCTCCTGTAGAATGCTGATGAAGGCTTCAAAAGCTTCCGGTCCCCGCTTAGGCAGCATGTCCAACATCTTGTATACTTGCTCTGTTGGGGTCCTCTCAGCCTGAAATTAAATGTTCATTGGTTTCTTCTTGTTAAAAAGTTTAAACTTTATTTATCTTAGATCGATTATGAAACAAGTTCTTATAACTTAAATAAAATCATTCTCGATAGCTCGGATGACAGCGTAATTGTGGTCATTGTTGTGGGAGGAAACAGGAGCACCCAGAGAATTTACCCTTTTATTAATGGAAATCATTTTGTATTATAGGACGCAACAGATTTAAAGTATGGTGATAGAAAATCTAATGATAATGTGTCTGTTGGTTATGTAGCAGATTTAGAGTCCAAGCTACTGAACATTATCTAGGACTTTTGTTTTATTGTGTCACTTGCTGTAAGGATAGGGATCACTTTTATGTCTGTCCATCCATCTGTCTGTCTCTCCATCACACTTTTTCCATCATGCTTCAGCAGGTGACACGTTTTCCAAAGGACACTCATGTTATTTACACTTGTATAACATTTGAAATATGTTCATCATGTTTATTGTTATACCATACCACAAGATTTAATCCCTTCCTCGATCTGCTAACAATGCCCATTTAGTGGCCAATAATCCACTCGTGGAAGTTAGTCTTAAGTAATGCTTACAATCTTAGACAAGGTAGGTTCACATTCCACAGCTTTGTTGTTTTACAACATTTTCATTCAAATGACTTAGTTGCAGTAAAATTAGTTACCTTATTTAATCAAGAATTTGTAAAGAAATTAAATATGGAGATATTTTTAATATGGGGAATAAGACTGATGAAATATATATACATCATAGTAGTAGCGGCCACCTGTATGTAGTGGTCAGTTTCAATATTACCTAACTATGACATTTTGCTCTGTTTGACCTTCATTAAGCGGCCACCTATTTTAAGAGGTCACTATCTTTTGTTCCCTTGATTGACTGTTTAAAACAGGTTTGACTGTATTTATGTATGTCTCAGGGCTAAGTAAGGTTGGTGGAGTGGCTCTGTGTGTCAAGATAAACACCATAGATTACCTTAATGGTCTCAATCATGGGTCTCTCAAACACCTTCCGTTGGAACAGCGAGCCAAACAAATCTTCCGTGACCATGATGTCATCAGCCAGCTGGCAGTGGTGACGCTGTAGCACTGACTTCTGGGCCTCGTTCATCTTTGGTTGTCTAGTTGTCACTGTTTCTCAAGTATCAGTAATTTAGAATCCAGTTAAACTGCCGCTTCAATATTACGTTGCACCTGGTTTCCTTCTATGTCAAAGATGAAACTGACTTGATAGAAGATACTGAAACCACTTTGTCTGCTTTAGTATAGCTTTTGCTGAGGGCCCTGGGGGAAAAAACAACAGGTTTTTGGTCATCAAATATAAACTTCTCTATTTTATCTCAATTAGGAATCAAGTATTTACAATTGATAATTCATCTCTCTCCCTGGGGAAGGTATGGAACAGTTTATAGTCCTCCCTCTCCGACACCCAAATTGGAATCAAACATTCACATTTTGGACCCATAATTTGTGAACAGTATTACTGAACCATGTATTACACAAGAGGGCCAAGATGGCCCTAGATCGCTCACCTGAGAAAAGTATCATTCATTGCCTGTACAAAACAGATTGCTTAAGAATAAAGATGATGAGGTGAAACAATGTTCAGAAATTTTCTGACCCCATCCACAAAAGATATCATCATGACAAACATTCTGCCAAAGTTTGAGGATGATTGGACCAAAAATGTTGCCCTCAGAGTATAAACAAGATTTTTCTAAGATTTGACCTACTGACCTACTTTTCTGTCCAGCTCCACCCATTTTCAAACTGGTTCAAGATATCATCATGACAAACAATCTGACCAAGTTTGAGGAAGATTGGATCAAAATTGTGGCCTCTAGTATGTAAACAAGATTTTTCTAAGATTTGACCTACTGACCTACTTTTTGATCCAACCTGACCCATTTCAAGGTTCAAGATCTGACAACTCTGCAAAGTTTGGGAAATTGATCAAATGTGGCTCTATGTGAAACAAGATTTCAAGTTTGACCTACTGACCTACTTTATCCACTACATAATGTACGATATATCAGACAAAATGCAGTTTGAGGAAGATTGGATCAAAATTGTGGCCTCTAGTGTGTAAACAAGATTTTTCTAAGATTTGACCTACTGACCTACTTTTGGATCCAACCTGACCCATTTTCGAAAGGATTCAAAATATTATCAAGACAAACATTCTGACCAAGTTTGAGGAAGATTGGATCAAAATTGTGGCCTCTAGTGTGTAAGCATCAAAATTGTTGACGGACGACGGACAATCAAGTATCCCAAAAGCTCACCCTGAGCTGTGCTCAGGTGAGCTAAAAAGTCTATGACAGCAACAAAAAAAACAACACATACCCTGCTCCACAGAAGTTGAGCTATATAGGAATCTCACTTATTATGTCCCTATTTAATCTTTATACTGTGAAATCATTAAATTTCATGGGACGCTAATTTTTGTAGATTTGGAGGGTTTTATCCACAAATATTTATCCCCATGAATTCTTGTCTTTTATATAAACCTCAAGCTTTCTAGAACATATAATCAATGAAATTTAATGTCAACAAAAATTAATGATTTTACAATACCCCACCAAATGTAATATCAGGGCTATATAAGAATCATGATGCATTGCTTCCTTCTGTTGTACCCAGATGTCATGCTTTTAATGGGGCATAGTGGGGGGTATTCATTGCCTTCAATTGTGGCACCAGTTTCATTCAAATTTTGTTTAAACAATACGTCCTGACTTAGATCTGAGACTTCATCTAAAACTCAAACCAATCAGCATAAAAGTAGATAAGCTTAAAACATTAACATCTACTAATCCTACGTAGAGATATTGGTAAACTGGTGACTTCTCTCAGCCCCTCACCGCTGTGGGTTCGAATCCCAGTAGGGACTTCGGATTTTTTCATGTGAGGAAGCCTTCAAGCTGGCTTGCGGTAGGTCGATGGTTCTACCCGGGTACCTCTGTGTACTCGGGGTCTTCCTCCACCTGTAATTAGCTGGACGTCGCTATATGATTGAAATACTATCGCAGCGACGGTAAACCCCAATACAACTACAAACTGGTGACTAACATCATGCTAGTAGAGTGTGATTGCTGTGAAATTATTGGTCAAATGTGTGCTAGTCCAAATTTTTGGTGTGAAATTGTTCAATCCTTAATCTTTAATAAGCCAGTATTAACCTTGTGACGTACATTTTTTATTCTTTACTTTTCTAACCTATACTTTCTTTTTAATCCATTTGGCCTTTCAAATCCAGAGACGGCTTGAACCTTATCCTTTTTTTTCTTAACATACTTTTATTGTAATCCCTGCTTATGTGAAATTGTTCAATTATTATGGTTGTATCTTGATTAACAGTGTTCAACATCTAATGAGATTAAAATAGGAAGTAAAGGATTGGTCACTATCCTTTAAGTGCTTTGTCCTGTCCAGTCCTATTGTCATTACAAAAGTTCACTATCTTTTTGTATTGTTGAATCAAAGAGATGAAACATGAGTAATAGTTACCTTAACAGCTTCATTTCAAATCATAGTCTACAGATTACTGTGTTTATAAACTTGTTTCATTGTCTATTTATCAGTATTTTGTTAAGTTTGGAATATCCATTGTAAATTGCACATGTTGTTCTCCAGCACATAATTTAGAGCTATAACTTCTGTGATTACTAGGTAGAATGTCTGTTCTGGATTTGAATCCATCTCAGGAATTTCTTGAGATTTTAAGTTGTTGCACTAGAATTAAGATGCCTAAACTGAAAGGTTTACAGAATGATGAAACTAGATATTTTCAAAGAATTAAAAATTTGTATTTAATATTTTCTAGAAATATGAAATTTAAAATGAAATATTATTTGAAACTTAAGTCCCACTTAGCACCAAAGTAACAAAGAAACCTTTAGATTTGACAAATTTCTAAAATTTACCTAATTGAAATAAAGCAAGAAGAATCAGAAGCCCCTGTTCAAAAGGGTCAGTACCAGATGTGTATTATACAATAAAACCTCATATAAAGACCACCTTAATATAAAGACAATCTCACTACTAAGACCACCACAATATAAAGACCACCTTTATATAAAGAACATCTCACTATAAAGACAACCTCACTATTAAAACCACCTTAATATAAAGACCACCTCATTATAAAGACCACCTCACTATAAAGACCACCTCAATATAAAGACCACCTTAATATAAAACCACCTCAATATAAGACTACTCAACATAAAGACAACCTAACCTCAATATAAAGACCACCTCAGTATAAAGATCACCTTAATATAAAGATCACCTTAATATAAAGACCACCTCAATATAAGACTACCTCAACATAAAGACAACCTAACCTCAATATAAAGACCACCTCAATATAAAGATCACCTCTCAATTAAAACCACCTAAATATAAAGACCACCTCAATATAAAGATCACCTTAATATAAAGACCACCTCACTTCAAAGACCACCTCAATATAAAGACCACCTCATTACTAAGACAACCTCAATATAAAGACCACCTCACTATTAAGACCACCTCAATATAAAGACAGCCTCTATATAAAGCAGACCTGTTTACCCCTGAAGATTGTCCGTATTTCCTACAGATTTTATGTCTGAAATACACACTACGGATCAATACCGAAAATTCTACGAAAATCAGCAAAAAATGAATTTGTTACCACTTTTTGTCACTTCCACCTAAATAGTGTGCTTTGCGCACATTAGCTTACTTTTCATACATTTTTGACGCTTAGACATTTACTTTTAGTTATATTTAATAAGCATCTAAACACATGTTTTGTTTGTATTCGGAATACTCAGATGTTATTGCAGCAACGTTTTGGTAGTAAACTTTCATGTTGATGATGGAGAAAAAAAATAGACGGGTGATTCATATTCCCCTGTGAAAAACAAAGTTAATTAATTAATTAAGCTCACAATGTTACCTGTCATCGTATAAGGAACTATGGCCCTATTTACAGCCTTCCTCAAAAGGCTGTCACTTCGTGCATTGCACGGCGTGTAACTCTTGATTTTTTCGTAAAAATGCAGGAAGAAATGCAAGCATATTGACAGTAATCAACATGAAGACAGTGTCAAACTAAAGTAAAAACAAACAAGTATAACTTCTTTTGCCGCATCAACATCTTCTTAAGTGTTTCTAGTCTATATTTCAGATGTAAGTCAGTAACTAGTATAATGAAATGGTAGATAGTCTACATCTGGGATATAATTCAGTTTTTTTTTATTGAATTGTTTGTGAAATTAAAATTGATTCCTGTAAAAATTGTTATTTTATCTCAAACAATGAACATCTTTTTTCATAAACTACAGTAAACTTCACTTATAAGTAACACAGTTATATATAAAGTATAGTGATAGAAATCGGGTGATATTTGTCACAATCGATTGTCGGTTCAATAGGATGGGGTTAATAGATAATTTTCCGATTAATAATCGTTTTAGCCAGAAACATTCAAGCAAGTGCTGTACTATACACAGTTACAAGAACTTCATGAGGTAGTTTTCGACACATTTAATTTTATTATGCTGGAGCAGTTAACAAGTTATACTTAGTTCTGGGCCTTATTGTTTAAAAGGGGATATTTAATGGTTTTCCTATACAATCCTGGGTAAAATCAAGAGATTCCAGATTGATGAACAGTGTAAACCAGACAGACAGCACATGATATGGTATGGTAAAAAATATTACAACAGCATTGCGGTCATTATGGATATATTGTAAATCGGTTATTGTTGCTCTTCAGTAAAGTAACTGATCATCCAAGACTAGTGGCAATCGGAACATCACTAATATAAAGCTTTATTAAATTGTGTGTTCGCTAACAAACTAAATAAATTGTATATAAGGAATTAATTCCTTATAATACAGATATAAGAAACTTCGGCTATTGCAAACAGGAAGTCTTGGTCCTGTCCAGTTTGCTATAAGTGGAGTTTTCAGTTTACATTGCTTTTTTCTCATTTTTGAATGAAGAGAGTTTACTCTTCCTTTTCATCACCTTGTGTTGATAGCAACAACAATATAGATGTTATTGATGATAATGATAATTAGTGATCAGAGATTTTTAAACCTCCAGATACAAACATTATGGGGGCTATATTAGAGTCACATCCATCAGTCAGTCGGTCCGTCTGTAGATGAGATTTGTCTACCTTATTTCTCGGCTACCTGTCTTTGGATATTGATGAAACATTACAAGAGTGATAAGAACCAAGCCTAGTTGCACATAATTTTTGTGTATCATGATTGGCTTAGTTTGATTGAATTTTTGCTCTTTGTTATATTTCTCACGACTGACATGGTAACAATAACTGTGACAAAGCGGTATCTGGTGGTTTTCATGATCTTCATTAATAATCTTTTTTTTATTTCTTAAAATTTTAGCCATTTGAAGACATTTTCCCCATGGAAACACATCCCTATTCTCCCAATCAAAGTTTGATGTCTTTTTTTTTTGTTCCTGTTTGTTAGGTGCTTTTTTTGTGAAATTGTAATGATGATTAAAAATGTTTACTTTAAATAGAGTGCAAAACTGTTACATATTCACCTAATACATGCACTGCTTTAATAGTAGTTGTCAAACTTTCCCTGTTTTGATGTTTTATGTGAAAAACTTCTTAATTTGAAAAAGAAAGAGTAGAAAAAAATGATGATAACAATAATTATGATGATGATTTAAAGGATGATATTATGATAACATCAATTGAGAAATAATCTTTTATCATCTTCATCATCATTCATATAAAAAAAACATATTTATTTAAAAAAACAACATTATCCTTATTCTTATATATATATTTCATTATTATTAATGTCATTATCCTTAATATTATTTTGATGATGAAGATGACACTGATGAAAATAATTTTCTACAATAATCAGAGATTGATAAACACTGTACCCCAGTCCCTGGTGCCAGCCGCCCGCGGGTATTCCACCAAAACAAGCCCCACACAGCTATTCCAGTTCTGCCACCACTGCCATATACCCTGTCCTCAGGTATTTGGCAACCGACTGCCAGATCCGGTGTAAGCAAACAATTGGCCAGAGAGAGATAACTGTGCATGTGGCGAGATTATTCCTCACCGTGTCAAGACTATTAATCTTGATCTAATACCCCTATCATGGGCTTAACTTCTATTCCCCTCTTTATTTGTCTAAAACATTTATACACTGGCCTTGGTTGGGTAGGTATAAGATACTGTAGCAATTACCGTGTTATATTTTATGTAGATCTATTTATCACATTATAAGACTCAAAAGGAAGATCAATACAGAAATGTCATCATGTTTCAAGATCAGTTATGAGTGGGGGACTCCTCTACATCTGTTTTTAGAGTTTGCCCACCTGCAAAGAAAAAGGAGAAGATTTCTTATAGAACTGTTAGTTTGTTCTGCAGTGTGTCACTTGATCAAACCATGTCCAGTTTGCACATATTACTCTATTTCTTTAAACTGGTTCTTTAAATTGTAAGATATTTAGTAGTGACGAAAGTTGCATGTTGAAGTGTTAGCAAATATAAATATACAAATATATAAGTATTTGCTAAAGTCAGAAGTTCTAGAACTTGAATATGTATATACATAAAATTTATTTAGAAAAAATGTGAGCATAAATTCGTGACGAGTTCTTGAAAAAAAAAAATCAAATTTTATATCAGTCCTATTGTAGATTGTTGTAGAAACAGCTTAGATATTACTTTCTGCAAACATTGTTTGTGTGCCTATAGAAATCAGCATGTCAGTGTTTTATCCTTTTACTCTTATCTGTGAGTCAGTTTTGTTCCCTTTTATAGGATGATAATAATATATTTAGAAAAATATGATAATGTAAAAATTAGAACTCATTTGTGATGTAAAGGTAAGCTTTTTAATGAAGAGTGGCTTCATGACTTTGAAGTTAAAAAAAAAGAGAAAAAAATTCCATATCATTAACCTAAACACGAATAATTAGGATAACTAAAGTGTGTGTGTGTGGGGGGGGACACATTTATGACATACCTATAGATATACAACAAACATTTGTCAACCATTTATATTCAGAATTGGCTAATACAATGCTAATGTTGGCATCAACAGATTAAGAGCTGTATACTAGTATTACAATTTTTAACCTTTGATGTTAGACATGTACATTAGTTTTAGTAGTCGACCCTAAATCTGAAGTAATTGGCATAAGGTCAAGGTCAACTCTAATTTCAAGCAGAAACCCATGATCTTGCCAAGGTCAAGGTGACTAGTATTTTAAACAAAAACCCCTGGTTTTGCAAGGTCAAGGTGACAGGTACTTTAAACAGAAACCCATGGTCTTGCCAAGGTCAATAAGTTGACTGGCATTTTAAACGGAACCCATGGTCTGGCCTAGGTCAATGTGACTTATTCAAGCAGAATCCCATGGTCTTGCCATGGTCAATGTGACTGGTATTTCAAGCAGAATCCCATGGTCTGACCAAGGTCAAGGTGACTGTTATTTCAAGCAGAAACCCATATGTCTGGCCAAGGTCAAGATGACTGGTATTTCAAGCAGAATCCCATGGTCTGACCAAGGTCAAGATGACTGGTATTTCAAGCAGAATCCCATGGTCTGGCCAAGGTCAAGATGACTGGTATTTCAAGCAGAATCCCATGGTCTGGCCAAGGTCAAGATGACTGGTATTTCAAGCAGAATCCCATGGTCTGGCCAAAGTCAAGATGACTGGTATTTCAAGCAGAATCTCATGGTCTGGCCAAGGTCAAGATGACTGGTATTTCAAGCAGAATCCCATGGTCTCGCCAAAGTCAAGATGACTGGTATTTCAAGCAGAATCTCATGGTCTGGCCAAGGTCAAGATGACTGGTATTTCAAGCAGAATCCCATGGTCTGGCCAAGGTCAAGATGACTGGTATTTCAAGCAGACCCCCATGGTCTGGCCAAGGTCAAGATGACTGGTATTTCAAGCAGAATCCCATGGTCTGGCCAAGGTCAAAATGACTTATTTCAAGCAGAATCTCATGGTCTGGCCAAGGTCAAGATGACTGGTATTTCAAGCAGACCCCCATGGTCTGGCCAAGGTCAAGATGACTGGTATTTCAAGCAGAATCCCATGGTCTGGCCAAGGTCAAAATGACTGGTATTTCAAGCAGAATCCCATGGTCTGGCCAAGTCAAGATGACTGGTATTTCAAGCAGAATCCCATGGTCTGGCCAAAGTCAAGATGACTGGTATTTCAAGCAGAATCTCATGGTCTGGCCAAAGTCAAGATGACTTATTTCAAGCAGAATCTCATGGTCTGGCCAAGGTCAAGATGACTGGTATTTCAAGCAGAATCTCATGGTCTGGCCAAGGTCAAGATGACTGGTATTTCAAGCAGAATCCCATGGTCTGGCCATGGTCAAGATGACTGGTATTTCAAGCAGAATCTCATGGTCTGGCCAAGGTCAAGATGACTGGTATTTCAAGCAGACCCCCATGGTCTGGCCAAAGGTCAAGATGACTGGTATTTCAAGCAGACCCCCATGGTCTGGCCAAGGTCAAAATGACTGGTATTTCAAGCAGAATCTCATGGTCTGGCCAAGGTCAAAATGACTGGTCTTTCAAGCAGACCCCCATGGTCTGGCCAAGGTCAAAATGACTGGTATTTCAAGCAGACCCCCATGGTTTGGCCAAGGACAAGATGACTGGTATTTCAAGCAGACCCCCATGGTTTGGCCAAGGTCAAGATGACTGGTATTTCAAGCAGACCCCCATGGTTTGGCCAAGGTCAAGATGACTGGTATTTCAAGCAGAATCCCATGGTCTGGCCAAGGACAAGATGACTGGTATTTCAAGCAGTTTTTTCAATGATATTCTATTAATCTTGTTCTCTTCTGTTCTGTTCATTAAACACCATAAATATTGCAGCTGTATCATTAAGAACATGCCTTCCTTTCTCTGAACTTCTCAGTTTGAGATTTCCTCAAACTGTGTAGCATAAAGAGATTAATTTTTTAAGAAACTGAATACTACTTTCTGCTAGAGCATGCTAATGATTGCTAAGTTTTCAATGTAAATAAATCGGACTATAAAAATATTTCCCCCATGATATATATACCCGTTAAACTTAATTGTAAAAAGGGATAAAGAGTTACATATTTTGTATAATTAAAAATGTTAATCAGAAAACAGTGGAATCATCTGTAATGGTATTTTTAGTTTTTAGTAACCATAGCAACCCCAGGAAGCAGTGATAGGGATTTACAATCTGACTGGGTCTTGTTACAGGTGTCTAGCGTGTCGTGATATCGACCAAACTTTTAACAAAAATCATAAAATTCCCAAATTTGACAATTTCTTCCAAGAATTGTCTAGTTCCAAATCTGGAATATTTCCCCCCATATCGATTGGGAGTTACTGAAATGACAAGACAGAATGAAGAAGAAAAAGTAGGTTTTCCCCAAGAAAACCACCGATAAAGTTGTGCTGACAGCAGGTCCTTATTTATACAGGGCTATATATGAATCCCTTGTGGTTGTGTGATATGGGTATATTTATACCCCTTGTACAAGGCAGGGCATGGCCCCATGTTGCTGGTTCATAAATTACACTTATGTTATCTCAAACAATCTGTGAGGCAATCTGACAGAATAACCCACAAAGATCAACTGAAATAGGACAATCAATAAGATGGAAGATATATGATGATTTAGGGAGGCAACTAGTAAATACTGGAGAGCTACATATACAGACCATAAATAAAAAAAGTAGTTTCTGTAGACTTTATATCACTCACACTGTGGATAATATGGATTTTATCTCACTGAGACCACAAAGCTGTAATAGTGATAGCATTTGTTAGCAGCAAGATGCTATTCAACTTGATAATGCAGTTAACCTCAATGTAGTTAACCTCAATGTAGTTAACCTCAGTAGATTTTAGAGAATAACATTAATGCACATTGGTATAAAGTTGAACTATGTTATGAGACATGATTGACCTTTGTATGAGTCTTCAAGATTGTTATATGGGCAAACTTTCCCTTATATGAAATTAAAGAAATGACAAGATGGTCCATAATACATTTTCAACTGTGAACATTTTCTTGTATTGTGAACTGTATTATAAATTATAGAAACATTTTGTTGGAAAAGCAAATGTTTATGAAATTATGGTATTAAGTTTTTGTTGGCTTGGGTTAAATGAACCTGACGATTAGTCTACTTTAAAATAAATTTTGTCTAACTTCCTTGAGTAGGACTCTCGTGCAGTATTCTTATCTGACATTTGATTAACCAGCATTTGTTTAATTTATAATACCCCTCTTTGACACTCCTTCCATTATATAAACGTTTCACGACATTACTTGTATGTGATTTTACATTTTTTTCTCCTTTTTATTGCACAATGAGTTTTCTCAGCCCTTTATCAAAGACTACCCGATTTATTGCTTATTTACTCGCCTGTCATTCTTTTTACAGATATGCCCACTTTGTTTTTCAAGTGTCAAACTAACAGTTTATTTACCTACTTCTCTGTTCCTCTTGCTTAGGGAAAAAAGAGCATTTACACTTTGATCTTTTTTCATTTTAATGTTTTTCAAATGGATATTCAGAGAAGCATATAATAAATAAATAATAAAATTCTTTTTGAAATGAATTTATAACTTTATATTAACTTAAAGTCCAATAGTGATGGAACTTAGTAACACCAGACCAGGCAATTATTTGTCCCATCACATCTTACATTCTTGTATCTTTTATTCATAAGCCTGATGATCAAATTTTCAGTCCTTGTTATACCATGTTTATGCAGTATAAGAATTGACAAGCAGAGTCATGATTATTTATTTTCATTATAATGTATTATAGTGTGTATGAAGAAAAAGAGAAGTTATGAATTAGTTTATATTTCTAATAAACTGTACATGCATAAAAATTAGCAATATAATGTAAAGAATATATGGGATATAACAAAAACACAAAAGCAATACAAGCATGTTGATACTAGCAGTATGAAATCTTTGATATCAACTTTTTTATGACAATCACCTTTTTAATCTTTGTTCCATATTTTCGTGTTATCATGTACTAAAATGTAATGCCTAAGCAGAGATGATCACCAATATTTATAATGCTGATAACATGTGGACATGTAATCACTCAAGTTATCCCCTTCTACAAACAAACTCGCTTGTCCTGGATTCTGTACTAATTGGCTGCCACAATGGACTCTCAAGTTCATTTATTTCATTCAATCACATTTTTTTTTACTTTCAATAAAGAACAAATTCTGCCGGGACATGAGACTTAAACTTCACATTACACCCTCATTTCATTCCATTCCATTCCGTCATGATTGGACTGTGTTTTGTGTCATAAAACAGAGATATGAAGCTAACAAAATTAACTACATCAAAGTTTCTCCTCATTTTATGCGGCTGCATGAATCAAGATTTACATGATCTGGTTCAATAGAGGCTTGATGGCCAGTATTACCTGCTATTATATCATGCCACATGTGGCTTGACATTGCGCTATGGCAGCACTACAGTATATCTGCCTCCAGTGTTTTGACATGACTAAAGTTGGTAAAACAGAATGGTGCACATATAAAAAGGTGTGTTTTTGCATATAACATTAGTAAAAATCATGAAAAATAAAAAAAAATATATATCAGTACTAAAACCACTGTAACAGTACCTGTCATTTACGTAAACAAAACATTTTTTTTCACAAATGAAACTGAAACTGATCCAAGGAAGAGCTGTGTATAATTATAGAATAGAATCATGAAATTGGTCAAACAACTGTTTGATGTAAAGAGAGACTTGGCATAATGACCAGAGCACAATGATAAAGCATATTATGTGGGTGATCTTATTCCTTTTAAATATTGCTTGATCATTGTGACTCATCCTATTTCCTTCATGCATACAGTCTTCAGAGTTGATACATTTTTTATGGGAGGAGGGATTATTATGTCAGGTTTGAAATGTCATAAAAATTACATTAGGGACACAAAACAGAGTAGACCCAGATCAGACAGATCATTCCAGGATTGTTACCGGTGATTGTTGCAGTTAATTACCCTAGGTTGGTGGTTCTGCCCGAGTGCCTATATTGCTTTGGGTCCTCTTAGATTCATCACCTTTTGAATTTGCATGATTAACCCTTTCCCTCATATAGACTCATTTTGACGCACTCAGTAGGTACCACATAAAGCCTGATCTGCAGTAAACCTCAGTTAAACCTTACCAAATTTAATTTCCAGACCACTGAGGAGCAGCGAACAGCATAAAACCTGATCAGCCTGCAAGTTACTCGCAGGCTGATCTGGTTTCTTGCTCTGGTTGATGGTTTTTAAAAATTCCAAAAATATACAGAGTCCACGGCAATGTTAGTGGGTAAGGTCTATTGTTAGCAGAATTAAAGGTCACCATTAGATCTGTCCATGCTAGATGGCACTATGTGAGTGAAATACTGTTGAGTGCAGGAACAACTGTATTTTGGTTTCAGCAATCATGTGGGGCTCACCGCTTGTATCATGGTATATCTTTTATGATGTTATGAAAGCATAAAAAAAAGATCAAAGCGCTCATGCGCTGATAGACGGCAGCCGGATTAACAGGAAAAAAGCTGTGATTCTTAATTATTGATACAATAGAGACAGAAGCCACATGACGAAAAAAACTCCACACACTCTCCTGCAACTATAGTCGGTAGTAAGACAATCAAATTCGCACTTGTTACAAAACAATTCGGAATTAGGGTCATGAACCTGATTGTATGAACTTCAGAAGTAGGTCATTCCCTAGGACCCGATTTATATACACTATCTATTTTTACTTAAGTATAGAACTTGACATGGTACTTGATTGTTTTAGATACTTGAATGTTGGTTTCTATTTCAAAGTTAAGAAATGCTCTGAGACCTAACTCGCTTTCGTGCAAAATTACGCGTGAACCACTTTAGGTGATTTACAGACATTTGAAGCACTACGTTTTTTCTTTTTACAGGAGTAGATCTTCAGGTATGTAAAATGGGTTGTTGTTCTGATTTATAAGTGTCAGAGATACAGAGCAAATTAACATGTTAACAAACAACAGCATATGAATAGCAGTTACGGTTATGAATAAAAGGTCTGCGTAACTTATTCCATTCGTATTCATAAGTGCAGAATCTCATTGCGTAGATCCGCACTAAGTGCAGAGAGGTACAGTGAAACTTGTCATGGAAAATATGCAAATAAGCAAGGTCAGCGATGCCTGGTAAGCGTTTGAAGCTACTAAAGATGGCAGCTAGCTGCCGTCTGAAAATGGGTAAAATACGGGGGAGGGTGTTACAGTGGTGCTATCGTATCAGTTGTTAAAAATAACATATATTGTTTGTATCGCATCGTATTGTATCACATAGTATACTCGACTGCATTGTAACGTACCAAATCGTATCCTATCGCATCCAATCATATTAGACATAATGAGTGGGATTGTATCACATCGTATCGTAAAGCAATATTATAGCGTAAATCGTATATCGTACATCGCATAACGTATATCGAATTGAATCACTCTTAAGATTTTTGGCTAAGTTTCTGGACACCCTTTATTTGTTTCCTTATTTATTTCTTTAGAAAATAATTATTCATTGTGTCTCTAAATGTGTATTAATTATGTATAAAAAAATATATAATGTAGTATAATCTTATTGATTGTTTAGTTATAATAACATTCTTTTACTTTTTATGTACCGGTATATACATGTGTAGTGGCCTACATGATTTTCTGCAGCAGACACCGTGCGTCGTTAAGCAATTTAATGTATGTGTGAAAAATGGGTATTCGAAAGCATTATAATGGTATTTAAGTATACCCTGGGCTATGTTGGATTATTAGTTAGCATTTGCTCTTTATCAATTATTTGAAAAGCCATTCCACTATTCGCACCCCACTAGGTAGAAGGGCAAAAAAAAAAGGAAAAGTGTCAGTAGATCAGAATTTTATTTTTGTTTTTTTACATGAAACAAAAGGTAAAAAAAAAGGGAGGTTTTTTTTAAAGGTGGAAATGTAAAAAATACTTACAGCAGGGTTTTCCTTGACGCAGAAATCCTGCGTCATTGTAGCATTTTTTCACCAAATGACCCCCAAAATAAATTCTTATGCGTCCAAGTGGACACAAGTGTGCTCGGACATTCAGTCTGTTTACATCTCGATTTTCTGAAAATCTATTTTCACTTTTAGGTCGACTGGTATGCCTTTTTTTAAGATTCCTATCGCTTACACAGCCAACATAATGAAAACCAGTCTGTAAGATGGTTTTTTTCCCCTTTAGATTGATTATCACGACAAAGTTCCAGTCTGATTTAAGACTGTCTCATAGATTTTAATTTTATTTCAACATACCAAAAGCACTTCTGCATCGAAGATTGATTTAAACGAAAACTTGGTTTCGGACAGCCGATATCCTAAACAAAGGAGGCAAATTCAATTTTAGTAAACTTTCGGAAGATTTTGTAGATGATAACATTATAAGACAAATACTTGATAATTCAGAGTTCATGAAGCGACACATAGCGATGCCTAGCGCTTCGCCGCTGGCCTTTAAGTTAGTAAAATAAGCTGTCCGTCTGCAAATTCTAAATGCATCGAACACAATTTAGCAACTCTAAATCATTTAATGCATTACCCATGAATATAACAGGGCACTACTACGATTTATTTTTATTTCTAAAAATATGTAT
>CM037792.1:20287182-20337182 GCA_021229015.1 Solen grandis | reverse complement strand
TTATTTATTGTACATCAATTCGAAACAAGTTCTTACAACTGATATAAATCACTCTTGGTGGCTCTGGTGGTGGCTTATGTTGTCATTATTGTGGGAGGAAACCCACGTGTCTGGACGGGCGACCACTGTACCCTCTCACGTACATCACCAGGAATTGAACCCGGGACGCATTGGTGAGAAGTGAAGCGCATTACCACTACGCTATCAGGCACCCAAATCCAGACATCTCTAAGGCATATTTCATAAAGAAATAGAGTGATAGTCATAATCCCAATACTATTCCTAAGTTGCATACCTAATGAAGCCATAACCTTACCTCAGTTAAGTTCATTCTATCTGTTGATACTCTGATTGATACAGTACAGTTAAACAAGCTGCAATAATTATGCAAATTAGCATTTCCCCCTGTATACTGCTGGCTCAGCCATCAGTCTAACATTATTAGAGTGTTCTTTGGAACACATGTGTCACCTGCTGAAGCATGACGGAAAAACTGTGATGGACAAGCGTAATGGAAATAGTGTGAAGGACAGACAGACAGACAGACAGACAGACGGACGGACGGACGGACGGACAGACGGACGGACGGACAGACAGACAGACGACAGAAGTGATCCATGTGTCACCTCTGTTTACAGCAGAATTGGGCGGGATTATATATGCTTTGACAAGTTTTGATGTAAATCACCACTGTTCATCCATAAGCCGGTATTACCACTGAAGCAATTCATATAATCTTTAATTGGTATACACTTAAGAATTTCAAAGGCTTACAGATGTGTGTGATATATTTCATTAACTGCATCACTGTCTACATTATTAGAGATACTATGTCTGGGTATGATTAGCTCTACCTGGATTCCCACAAAATCTGGTGAAATGGATGAATGTGCATCAGTGATCGTCCAAGCATGCACTCAGTGATTGCAAGATTTTAACTTATGAATATTCATTTACAAATTCATGAATAAATGAATATTGATGAAAAACTTTAAATGATGTATTAGGAAATAACGGGTTCTACTTTGCTATGCAGACCATGTAGAATCTAGCTACAATATTATATGTGAAAATAGAGAAGACCTTAGCAAACAGAGCAGACCCTGATCAACAAGCTCCATTGATCTGGAGCTATTTGATCTGGGTCTGCTCTGTTTGCCAATGTATCAAAATGAGTCTATATGAAGGAAAGGAATATGCTAGGCTGAAATGAAATGTAGACAAAAAAAAAAATTGAAAGTGTTAATGTGAAAATGTATTAAACCGTGATAGATGAATTAAATTCATATATACAAGAAATTACTTTTCGTTCATCTTCCTCTTATACCCTTTTCTTTATCTCACTATCTCAACTTCTTTTCCTTCTTCAGGCCTCTATCTCTCTCTCTCTCTCTCTCTCTCTCTATATATATATATATATCTTACTCTGTCACTCTCTCTTCCTTTCTATTTAATTAAATATTTGATCGCTGAACAGCAAAATTAAGACCTTCATTATATCAATGTATCAGTGACAAAACTGTATATTGACAAGGCAATACAAAAAATACAACTTTTTTTCTGCCTAACTAAAAACTAACAAAAACCCTCATGACTGTTTGTCAAAATTCTATAGTCATACTTCCATTTCAAATTAAAACTTTTAAATAAACATGTTCAGCATGATTTTTCTTTCATTCCTACTTACTGTATAAATATTTATGAAGAACCATCAGAAGTTATTATCAAAGCTTCTGTGTAACTTTGATAAGTAAAAAATTTAAATGAGCAAATATTGACTCAATCTACATTTTCAATCTCAAACGTAACTGCCAGGGTCCATGTATTGTCAATGTCTATATTCATGCACATTTTTTCTCAATTATATGTCCTTGTAAGAAAAAAAATATTGATTTTTTTCCTCTGTCACAAGTTATTAAATTTGAGATTGTGAAAAATATCCAAATCCTCTCTGCTGTATGAACTCATCTGACACCTCTGTGTCTTCACAATTATAATCAAATCAAGGTAACTAGCAATTACTAAATTCAACACTATTTGGGAAAATTTGGAAGAAACTCACCTACATTGCTTCCTATGTAAATATGACATATATTTCACTCATTTGTTTCCTCAAATTTGAAAGCCAGAAGGAAAGATTTTTTTTTTTTTGCTCAATCATGAATGCTTATATTTTTCATTGAACACACAAAATTTATCAATTTTCTGAACTTTGAATGCTTCAAAAAAAAGTTAATACTTTTTGCCTCAGCTATCTGACAAACTTTTTTCATACAGTTTTGCTTTTAACACAATATGGAATAAGAATTTAAGATTTATTTTATCCAATATATCTTTCATTGCCAAGTTTAATACTGTATTCAAATTCAATCCACCAGTAAACACTTATTTGTAATCCTTCAAAAGTCAAACATTCTATTGAAAGGCTTGAGTTATATTGGTGATCCCCATGTTACAATATGTTGCATATAATTAACATGGGTCTGAATTCAGGTTGTTGTTGTTATTGTTTGCCGGTTTGAATAAGGTTCGAGTATCAGCCCCATTACCATTTGAAAATAGTCAATATTATGTAATATTGTTATAAAAAAAAATCATATAAGATTTGTTTTGTTAATGTTATCTACTGGGGTAATTGTGTTTATGAAAGAAAATGCTCTTTTAACAATATATTACACAATTTTAAACTCATTTGCTTTACTGCTTCTTAAAAATTCCTAATTAGGTGAAATACGCCAATATTTTTTTCTTAATTGGGGCAAAAATACCCTGAATCTGTAAACATTTACAAGTTTGTCACCTTGTACAGTAGGCAGTACAGGAGAAAAACCTATGTACCATATAATGACTTTAAACACCCCTTTCAATGCCAACCTAGGGCCATTTAAACAGGTTTATATGGTATTTGGTTTGATAAATAATTTTTAAAGTTGGTGTTACACACATTTAGTTGTTAACAGACAAAATTGCATGAAATAAGAACTTTGGCATGGTACAGCTTGCAGTGCTGTCATAAATTCTGTTGACTTTATAATAACTATCTAACAATATAAAGGTTTATCTGACCTATAACAACCTACAGCATAAATTATAGAGATCTACTGACCTTAAACAATCTATCAATATAAAGGTTTATTTGACCTATAACAACCTACAGCATAAATTATAGAGATCTACTGACCTTAAACAATCTATCAATATAAAGGTTTATTTGACCTATAACAACCTACAGCATAAATTATAGAGATCTACTGACCTTAAACAATCTATCAATATAAGACTCTGACCTTAAACAATCTATCAATATAAAGGTTTATCTGACCTATAACAACCTACAGCATAAATTATAGAGATCTACTGACCTTAAACAATCTATCAATATAAAGGTTTATCTTACCTATAACAACCTACAGCATAAATCATAGAGATCTACTGACCTTAAACAATCTATAAATATAAAGGTTTATTTGACCTATAACAACCTACAGCATAAATTATAGAGATCTATTGACCTTAAACAATCTACCATATGTAAAAGTGCCTTTGAAGCCAAAAACAATTTTTTTTTTTAACCTTCCAATTCTGCCATACCTTCTGAGTTTACCTTTCTTAATTCTGTGTTACTTTGATCATCATTACCAAGATACAATAGATTCAGTAGTTTTTGCCCCCAACCCTATCCCAACCTTAAAACTTGTGAAGTATCTTTGTACAGTAATTGAAAAGACGTGTTAAACATATTCAGGGTACACCTGGGTCCTCCTTACTTTGTCTCTCATTCTCAAGTGGGTCTGTATGGGTAACCAGAGGTCAAAATGTGTCAAGACAAAATTACAATCATATGTACCCAGATCTAAGCATGATTTATAACCATTTATGGTAATACGAATCTGACTAATGCATCTGGTAATTATACTGAATATACGCTTACAGCTGATTTTGTAATCAGTATGGTTAACATAAATGCTTTCAAGGTCACTCTCACAATTATATCTAAAAAAGGGACTGTGTGTTTTGTTTCTGGAGTCCTGGGAACACTACAATTAGTACCAACAAGAGCTCTCTTTCTAGGCCTTTCTTCCAGGTGACGAGGAAAGAAAGGGTTTTTGAGTACCATATTTTGGGAGAAATATGACATTTTCTTGATTTGAGAAAAAGAAAATTCCTGGATTAAATGGTAAATTGAACGGCCCCAAATTAAGAAGGAAAAAAAACAAACCCCAGCAATAATCAGTTTTCTGTCTAATGGTTGTCATAGTTTAAACTTCTATTATTTGCCAGTAATCAACAGGGTGACTGACTTTTACAACAGCTGATATAAATAACTTTTTTTTTAGTTTAAACTTATTTTTTTAACACTTATCTAAAAACATTTGTTCTCTTGATAGAACAAGAACTTTGCACCATAGAAAGTCATTGTAGATTCTTGTCCCTAAAAGTGTTCAAACCAACAACCTCTAGCTCAACAGCTATCTACGCTACCACCAACCATGGAGCCTTTAACAACGTAACAAATCAAACTTGATCAGACTAATATAAACTCTTAATTGATTTACACTTGTGTTTCTTAATATATAGAAAGCAAAAACTGTACCAAGAAACCAAAGTCCCGTTTGTTTACGCATTATCTGATAGATATCCAAATGTAATCAACCAGTGTACCAGTCTGTTTGGTGGTACGATTAATGGTTCCGCTACATTTCAGACCTCATGGCCTTTTTTTTTGGAGATAACCAAGGTTTCCTAATGTTTCATTAGGATACCTTAGTTATCTTGGTAGAGGTTAAGTGGTCCAAGATGTAGCGGATCCATTACAGAGACTTTACCTTAAGATACCTCTTCAGACAGGGTATAAAATAGTTTTCAATATATGAAACATATCACAACTAAACAATTATGCACATCGGTCGTGCCGCCAGGTTAATGGTCACAAGATCCCTGTCACAGCTGACATGATTCTGACAGGGTTCAAGTTTCTTATTTATGGATACCGGTCCCATTAAAATCAATTAAGGGATTTAAATGGAGTTGTTTTTATGAGACCAACAGACCAGTGTCTTCAAAAGGCTCTAGTTATTAAGTTGTTTATAAAGACATATCATCATAGGTGGTCTCTGTCAAAATATGTCAAGAGAATCAATTAAATGATCAGATGATGATGATGATGATGATGATGATGATAACAAAATCATGATAATGAAGAATCACTTTTTTTTTTAAGCAGTGTCAATTCAACATAGGA
This sequence comes from Solen grandis, assembly GCA_021229015.1. Classification (NCBI taxonomy): domain Eukaryota; kingdom Metazoa; phylum Mollusca; class Bivalvia; order Adapedonta; family Solenidae; genus Solen; species Solen grandis. The sequence continues at coordinate 20,331,940 of CM037792.1, read as the reverse complement.
GTCAAAATGCATACCATACTTATAAAAGTTTCTATGCCTAAATCTGTGAAGTACAAACAGAATTTCTACATTCAAGTATTCCACCCAAAGTCAACAAATTTTGTATCAGTTTAACCCTTTCCCTCATATATACTCATTTTGACGATCTCAATAGGTATCACATAAAGCCTGATCTGCAGAAAACCACAGTTAAACCTTACCAAATTTAATTATAAAGTCCTCATTTCCAGACCACTGAGGAGCAGCAAACAGCATAAAACCTGATCAGCCTGCGAGTTATTCGCAGGCTGATCTGGTTTTATGCTGTTTGCATAGGTCTTTTCATGATGTCCTCTATGAGGGAAAGGGTTAATACAAATATACACATTTTTGTATATCTTGCACAACCTGTACATACCTATGTACATACACATACATAACTTTGAAGACATTCAAAGAGGAATCAGGTATAAACCTGTTACAGATATTTCTATAGGACAAAGACATGTAAAATAAAACCCTTGATCAGTTGGAGACTTTCTGGCAGTCTGTCATCTATGTCGGTGGCATTGTCCTTTCTCCTTTCTCCAACAGAAATTAAAATCACAAAGCTCTAGTAAATTGCTTATAATTATTTAGATAATTGATCTTAATAATTTTGACATAATTATTATTTCAGTGGAATTTCTTGCAAATTAGAATTTTCATGAATTCTATTTATATTAGACTCAATCTTTTAATGTATGTTCTGGTTCCCAATTATTTATTAATATACTCTCATTAATCTTAATGAGCTGAGTATTTAAGACATAACATTAAATCATAAAAAGCTCCCAGGACAAATTCAAGATTAAATGAAAGTATTTGATTACTATTTACTGAGGAGCACTCTTTATGAATCTGTTCAAAGGCCATTTCATATAGGTCACACTGTCCTTTACAAAGCCTTTTTGTCAAAAGAATTTTTTCTATTGATTCCACATACTTTTCTGTAAATCAATGTAATACATTCAGATGCGTATCACATTGACCTGAATATTTGTCATTCATTTTAATATAAATGTTAAACCTATTTATCAGTTCTTTAAGTGAAAAGCTAATGGATTCCCTACACCCAATTGTGAAACTGTTCAGACAGCATTCACAAAGGCCCTCATGTAAATATAAAACCACAATATTGTGCCATCAGAGACGCAGTTACGTGCCAGTGCCGATCTGGGATACATATTAACATATGTTGTCACAAACCGCAGGTAACAATAACCGAAAGGTGTATCTATTGAAAAATCTCTGCCCGGTTCTATATACCAACAAGTAAAAACCATTAAAATGGGAAGTATAACAAAACGACTCCTACACTGCTGTAAAGGTTGACTTTTCGGCAAACGTTCACTCGTACTGTTCAATGGAGGGACAATAATGTAGATAAAATTACAAAGAATAGACCCTTGGACAAGGTCCCAATCTTGACAATCTAGAATAGCTTTCTGTAGACTTTCACCACGTGTAGTTGAGCGTACCGGAGAGTAAGTGAAGTCAGTCATGTGAGGAATATAGTGGCTTACAATACTGATAGGAAGGATTATAATGTTTGAGACCAGAACCAAGGGGCATTAGGACAGTTTAAGCTTTACAGGTAAATAACGCTGTGCACAACAGGGCCTGCAACAGGGCCTTTAGTGAAACCTGGAGATTGAACTGTCAAAATTGTTCTCTATTTTTCTTTTTTTTTTTTTTAAATTACACGAGAAGAAAATTTAGTTGTTTTTAGGAATATTAGTTCAAAAAGGATAGGTATTAAATGGCTAATACAAATATAATTGAGGGGATGTTCATAGTTCATAGTTGCTTTAATCTGGGATTATTTAAACAGTGAGTATAATGAAGATGTAAAGTTACTAAGATTAATTCTGTAGTTTGTAATGTAGTATTAAAGATAGTTTAAGACAAGCATGTTTTATTTTCTTTATTTTTTTTCTGTGTCACTGGAGTTTTTAGGTGAAATATTTTGTTTCAGCTTCCTTTATGTCTTTTTTATGACACTAGTTGAATATTAATGAACAAATTTATGTCTTGATGAATATATATATATTTTTTTAAACTTTAAATGGTTTAAGAAATAAATCTTTCTTTTCTAAGCCATGCATGCAGGCTGTGTAGAATATGAGCTACAACATTGTATGAGCAAACAGACTCTGAGGAGACGCTGATCAGATAGCTCCTAAATATAAAGCATTAACCTAGTTGATCTGAGTTCTGTTTTTAAAGGCGTCAAATATTTCTGTATGAATATTATATCAATAAAGGGATAATCTGGTACTTTAAAAAGTATTAAGGCTTGAAAATACACGTGTCTGACAAAGGTTTATAAATGACACACCTGGACCTATTGTGTTACTCAATTACCTGACTTCAAACAAAGAATATCTCTCTCTTCTTATGTGTGTACACAGCTTTAATGGGGCATTACGAATAAGTCAGTAATCCAGCATGGTTGTATTTTGTATCCACTTCTTCTGTTTAACCCCAACCTCCTCCATTTAAAAAAAATAAAAAAATCATTTTATATTTAAATAAAAAAAATTAGTTGTTCTACAGAACTTGTCTTTCAAAGCTAAAGATGATAAAATATGAATATTGCCTTTTAAAGTTACATTTCAAATATATTTATTATGCAAGACCCTGAAATACATTTGAAAAGAGCAATGAGACCTAAATATCATCAACATAGTATGACCAACTAAGGGATATCTCTTATAATTTCTGCTGGAACAGGGGCATCTCAAATTTTTTTTTCCAAAAGGTTCAAAATTGAATATATCAAATTTTTTATGATAACCTGGGAGATGACTTTTAATAACATCACCATCACTCATCATCTTTCATACCTTATCCTGACATAAAACAACCAGTCTTTCAAGTGCATTTTAGACTCAAAAACATTATCAAATAAAAAACTGTAAAAATTGTGTATTTGAAAACAAAAATTGATATTTCTGTCTATTATTTTATGTTCTATATGAATGTCTTAATGATATATTTTCTTCTTTTACAGGTTCCTAGACTGAAGTCTGCAGATGCTGCATGTTTCGAAGAAAAAAATAACATCTACAGAAGAAACAATAACTGTGGATGTACTATAAACAATTAAATGTCTCAAAAGTTTGGCAAAATGAAAACAGAGAGAAAGAGAGAGACACAGAGGATAAAGTAGTTCAAATATATACCCTAACATGGGATGAAGTACTTTATTGCTAAATAAGCTGAATTGTTAAGTGATTGAGACAGGTTGAAGCAATTTCAAATGAAATAACTATCTGATACGTTTTGAAGTAATTAAAAAGAGGAGAAGGTGACAGAGAGAGGTTTGATTTGGCCGGGCACTGCACACGATGTCAGAGACATCTCTTCATGAGAGGGTCATTAACTCGAGTCATTGGGCAAGACTTGCTGGAATGAAACATGCAAATGAGCCTGCCTGACTCAATTTGACCCCAAGACGTCAATCCACACGAGAGATTAATTACCGTCTTTAAGAGGGCCAACAATAACAGAACAATAAACTTGGAGATGTAACAATAGAAGGACCTGCGTAATCCAGGACACCCTTAATAGCATGCATCAAGTACTGGGCTTTGTAAAACAATCAGGGTCAGATCTTGATAAGTTTGATAAGGATCTTTATGAAAAAATCTATTGAATCAATTAAGAATCAAAGGCAAAACTTATTTTTGATCAATGTGTAGTTTAGTACTGTAAATAGCATAGCTGGAATTTATTCTGAACACGTGACAAGGTATTTAAGGCTCCAAGGAGTGCTTAGTAAGTTCGTATCATTTTATCTGGGAGTATGTGATAACAATTCATGAGGAAGTGTGTGCCTATACATAAAACACGGAAATTAATATAAGAGCAGCATTTTTTTTATGAGCCAAATATTTGGCCTTTACAGCAACCTATATTCTGAGGGAGTATATAATTGACTAGCAAACATCTGATAATTATAAGGAAAGATATTAGGGTGTTACTGAAGTGCTACTGGAATACCTGAAATCAATTCAAATAAAAATATTAAAAATGTAGACATGTTCTTAACATGAATAATTTTCACTAAAAATCATTTGAGACATTTCACCTGCAGCAAGGAGTCAAAACTTAACCTGAACTGTTGGACTATTAACAATTTTGCCACAGAGCTGTGTTTTTATGAGGTTTTCATCAATGGATAACAAATTGTGATTAGAATCTGAAGCATCAGGAATCAATACAAGGGCTCCCCGTGGGCTTGCTATGATTGAAAGAGACATATTACATCCATTATGGTAGTTCCGAGAGCACATGGACCCTTGCGGATTACCTGAACAATACAATCTAACCACTATTTATATGAAATTCATTAATGTCCATTGATGAGGTAGTGTGGTGGTAACACTTACACACACTGTTTCGCTTACACTTTGCAGACTCCAGAACTGAGAGAGAATATATTGGTGCATCTGTTAAACACCATCATTCTGGCCATCTGTTAGGATGTCTCTGTCCATGGGATGTAAAAAAGCTATATGTTTTACAAACTTTACCAGATTGATTGGATATCAGTGTCATGTGGTACCTTGATTATTGATATCATATTTAAATGCTCTCTGGAAATGTATTCAGTATTTTGATGTGATTAATAAATTATACATTATACACTAAAAACTGACACTGTGTTAAAAACAGAAATATGTAAATCATGTCGTGAAAATCAAGGAGGTAACTGCATTGAGTGTGAATATAAAGGAGTGTATATTTAGAAATCTTCAGGAAAATAATTTGCACATATTCAATACATAAGGGAGTATTTGTTCACAGGTGTCATTGGTCTGCTTTACTTTGGCGGGAGTAGATACATCGCTAAATGAAAAAGGACCCCGATCCTTGGGTGTAATAGAAAACTTGGGTGCTAATTTAGACTGGTATTTGAAACTGCTTCTGACTTATTTGTATATAATGACACTACTTTATTAGGTCTAGCAATAGCTTAAAGAAGAAAGAACTGAAAGGGACTGTTATTATAAGATTGCCTCCAGGACTTTAAATAACTTTCTATTTAAAAAATCTGTTGATATAACTGGAAGATAATGGACTTTATTCTTCAAAAGGAAAAAAACAAAAAAACAACGTTATATTGGATTACAAGTGCTGGAAGGATTGTATTTTAAAGGTGAAATATACTTGAAACAAAATTAAATTTCCATTTGTTTAAATTGGAATTTTATTATATCTTGTAAGTAGAGATTGGACGGTACTTGATGACACATGAAAACAGTGTGATTCAGGTGACTGAAGTCTTAATTCATTGGTTTATCATTACGAGAGACAATCAAAAAGTCATACAAACCTGTCAATATTGAAGAATAAATCATTGATGATATAGTGGTGAAATTTGGCTTAACTATATAAGTTTACTGTTGATATAAAAAAAGTATAAGACTTATCTGAAAATGGCTTTCATAGGAAATGATATGTTTGGCCATCATATGCACATGGCTGCACATGCAAGCCAGGGTGGTGCATTTGGACAAAGTCACAGTAATAGTGCATTTGGAGCAAGCAGCAAAAAGGGACAAGCAAGCACCGCCTTTGGACAAGCCAATTCCATGAACCATGGACATGGCTATGATCCACATACTGGTACCCATACATATGGACCTTATGGCATTCAGCATGGGATCTTCCACAGACAGAATTCTCTCCTTACTGATATGACTGCTTCCAAAAGAGACAAGTCCAGGCCATGGGTGTTCTCTAGTTACAGTGACCCATATGGACACCATCATGAGGGTTCCATTATAGGTGTATTTGAAAAACCTCTAGAAAAACCTAAGAAACCCCCTTTAAAGAAGCAAGAATCTGTAGGTGGCTTTGAACGAAGAAGAGCACCAAGTTTTGCTAGTAACCCTGAAGGAATGAGAAGTAAAACTATAGCAACTGGACCATCTGGACCGTCTACACCAAGAAAGATTTCAAGGTCTTTGTCACTTTTTGATGACATGTCTGAACCTATGAATATGGACTTACATAGACCATTGTTACGCAGGCAACAAACAATGCAAATGGAAAAGGAGAGAAAACGTGCAAATTCCTTAAAAAGTCCAAAGAAAAGTTTGTTGCCTCAAAATCTTTTACAGAAGTTGAAAAATAGAAGATCTTCAAAAGCTTCTTCGGGTGATAAGGATTCTGCGGTCTCTACACCTCATAGGTCTAGGAGCAATACAAATGAGAGTAATGCAAACAGTGATGCTGATAGAAAAAGACACGATACCATGGATAGTAATAAGTCTAAAAGTTCAAAGGGTTCTGAAAGTGAACCTAAGAAGACAGCAAGTAATACTAGTGACTCTGAACAAGCTAAACTAATCCTTAGTCTCCTAGGTCCAGAAGAACCAGAAGCTGAGGAAGATACTGTGTTTCTTGGTGATCCAGATATAATGCCAGAAGAACCAGAAAAGCATGCTGAAGAAGCACTGCCTGAAAAAGTGACAACTGAGGTAACCATTGAAACTCCTGCCTCAGAAACTCCCACTTTACCTTTAAGGAAAATTAAAGATGAACAGAAACCGAAGCAAGTCAATAAAAGCCTTGAAGATGAAAGAGATGAATCTGGCTCAATAACATCAGGAAAGTTTACACCTCAATCAAGGGGGTCTTCAAACAGATCAGAATCTCCACAAAGTCTGACAATGGTTCAAACGGATGAAATGAAACCACAGCATGACACTTCAAAGAAGACTTCACCGCAAATCTTACCTAAGATGACCAATATTGTAAAAGCTGCCACAAACGCCGCACAACCAGACAGCCAAAAATTGCAAGCACCTATGCAAGAAAATATTCCAAATTCAAGAAAATCATCCTCATCATCATCCTCACCTAAACTTTCATCTCCAGGACTGAGGAAGTTAGAAGCACCACAAGCCATTCCAGTACCACTCAACTCTGACCATAACAGACAATCTCCAAAAGAAAAGCCTATAAAACCAAACAAAAGTCCAACAGCTGTTTTGTCAGAAGTACCAAAAGGTTTTCCAACATCCTTTAATAATCCACCAAATAGTAGAAACTATGGTTACTACAAAAATATGCCAAAAGGTCAGCTGGTGATGTATGTAGATCCTAGTGACTCTGAGAGTTCTGAAAGTTACTATGATTGTTCCAATCGTCAAAGTGATAGCGGATCCCCATGCCAAAGTAGGAATGAAAACCTTCTTATTCCAAAGCGAGGCAAAAAGCGCCATGCCCGACACATTCCAATCAAAGCCACCCCCGGCACTGATGATGATACAAATTCCTCTAATGGTACTGACACAGAGAGAAAACCTGTGAAGGACCTTGTGGCAATGATTAACAAAAAGGAACATCCAAAACGTGTAAATGATAGGAGCATGAGACCACAATTACTTTCGTTTAATGATTATTATGGCAAGCCAAAAACAAGCAATACTGTTCATGTCCAGATGGCACAGCAATATCTGAGTGAGCCAATAATTCCTCAGTATACACAGGACTTCAGATCTGACTGTGAAGTCAAAGATGGCAATAGCAATGACACAGGGACAACAGACAGTGTTGAAAGCGGCTATGCAACCAGTCATGTTCAATTATCTCCAAGAGATTACTTTGACCAGAAAGTTATGCATTTTGTCAATTCTCTTCCAAGCAATCCAGAAATCAAAGAAAGACTCTCAGACTGTAGCAATGCTGATGTTGTCCAGAATGGCTCTGAGACAGAAGATAACACTTCATCTGAAGATATTGAACCCCATTCTCCAGTGTCTGAAATGTCAGGAGTGAGATGCATGAGTGGGAGTGATTCTGACAGCCTGTCACTGGACAGCATTAACTCTTTCTCAAAACTAGAAGTGATGAAGGTGCTCGAAAGCCCAACAGATGTAAGAGAAAGGATAAACAATGAACTTGTGAAGAGATCAAATAGAAGCAGCCCCATATGTGAAGAGAAATTAACAAAAGTGTCAAATAGTGTGGTTCAGGCACAACCACTTTCAGCTTTGCGAAAAAATAGTGCTAGCTCTCAAACAGAGCTTCTGAAAGTTAGTGATGATAAAAAGGAAGCCTTGGACGATATGTCTAGTAAAGATGTTGATGATCATGTGGAAGCAAACTGTGTTGTGGTTGTAAATAAAGCTGCAAGTGCTCAGGCTAGTGAAACTCAACTCTGTAAAAGCCGCAGACAATCTTCAAGTACTTACAGAAATAACAACACTCTGCTAAGCTTCACCAGTGGAAACTCTTACTATTCAGCCTACAACAATAAACTCACCAACTGCATTGATTTTCTACTTCATTTCATAAATGCTGTGCTTTCATTAGCTTGTGTTGGAGTCATTTCGGTTGGAATCTGGCTGCTGCTTAAAAATTTTTAATGTAAATGATGTCTCAGAACTTCTTGGGAATAATCTGCTAACAGTGATTATATACATTGCAATATCTGGTGCGGGGATAGCTATTTTAGCAGCAACATGTCTCTGTTGTGGTATAAGACGAGATAAATTTGGACTTGGTTTCTATGCCTTTGTTCTAGTGCTTGTGGTCCTAGCATTTACCACTGCTTCAGTTCTTAGTGCTGTGTTTGCTGACAAATTATATGGAGTTGAATTTAGATTTAATTTCAAAGACAGACTGATTGCAAAATATGGAAATTTTGAAGATACTGCTACAAAACATGAAAATGAAATGTTCACTAATTCGTGGAACACACTGCAACAGGAATTTGCATGTTGCGGTGCTGAAGGTAATGTGAATGAGTCAAACTCATGGGCAATTTACAAGAAATTCAGTATCTGGTATAGACTTAACCCCTCAAAAGCATTTAAATTTGTACCAGAAAGCTGCTGCAAAGAAAATTCTGACATTGAAATATGTCAAGGCCGTGATCATAACTTACTTGGTCCTCCTGTCTATGGACCCCTTATAGAAATGGGAGCCGGAAGTGACTTTACTCAAATCAACATACACCTTAACAGTGATGGTTGTTTTGGGCCTTTCGCAAGCTACTTGTCCACAGTGGCTACATGGATAGCAATTGTTATGGGATGTTTAGCAGCGTTGTATTTCGTAACAGTCATGCTAACTTGGGCTTTCTGCTTTAAGAAAAACCAAGACTATGGAGATGATAGTTATTTAAATGATTCATTCTTTGACTTAGAATATCTGAATGATAATGATGTTTTCCATGATGATGTTGAAAAGCAGGAGGATAATACCAAAGATGGCGACAGAGCTGTGGAAGAAACTAAGTTTATCAGTACACCTTTAAAGGCTGAAGCTCAGCCCTTGCTGGCAAAAGAACCAGATCACGGTGTGACAGTTAGTCATGAATGTACTGGAGATATGGAGAGGGACTTCTCTAAAGATGAATATTCTGATGAAGAAGAAGAAGATGAATATGTTAATAATCATGAAATGAATGACATTACAGAGTGTTCAGAGGAAGAGTATGATAATGACAATGATACAAGTATAAACACTCATCGCAGAAACATGTGGCTGAAGTCTGATGCTCATGCCACACATTTGTTGTCAATTGCAATAGAAGAAGAAGACAGCAATTTTGAAGACTCTGATGAGGACAAAGGAAAAAGATCAGCATATGTTTAAAGATAAAATCTTTACAAATTTAAATATAATACTGTACATCTACTTGTAATCATATGATTACTCTTTTTTATAAAGATTTGTTATGCTTTTGTATATATTTTTGTACTTATTTGTATAAATATGCTTGTAAATTGTTGATTTTTAAGAAATTGCTCTCTGTTTTAACTGCCCTTTAATAAGTGCTGCATAAATGATTGGTTTCACAACCAGTAATAAACAATGAAGGTAACATACACTGTTATAGCTGATAAACTTGTATATAGGTATTGCCTGGAGAGTGAACAAATAATAAATAGACATTTTTGTTTTAAGTTATATTAAATCCCACAACTGTAGATAAAACATTTGTATATAGTCTTTCTACAACACCTTATCAGCTGTAAATGTTTTTTGACACAAACTGTAAATGTTTTAAGAGACATTTTAGAACCACATGAATATGATAAACTGTAATAATCACACTATTCAAGGTGGAGAAGCTGATCTGACAGGGTTTTCTGACACTGACATTCCAACTTGTGTACCATTATGGATGATCTTGTACTTTAAAAATTCCAGATTTTAAAAAGTATATATTGCTTAAGTTATGGCTGGTGGAATTCAAACCATATGTTTAATATTACTGTATACTTCAGCATATGTTGTTTGTAATAAAAATGTATCCTATTTTCACCACTTGATCATATAATGCTTTATGTAAACACATACTTAGAAGTCTTCAAATCATTGGTATAGACTATATTTTTCTTCAATATTCATTGTATGATTTTTGCACTCACTTTTTTCTCTTTCCTTCTATTATAATATACAATGACAGCAGATATACAATGACAGCAGAGGGTCTCAGATTCATAGATTAAGCTTTTTATCAATTCCTCCACTTTTATTTTTCTTAAGCCCCTCGTCAGAACTTGTCAAAAACTGAACAACTCATTAGGGCTTCATTTGCAAAAGATATTACTTCAAAGGCAGTGTCATTTCCCATCTTCTTACAAGTATAGGCTTGCCTGTACCAGATTAGATCTAAATGACATAATTTGTAGACTTGAATCTTCTCACTCCGGTAAATCTGTTTTGCATTTTCATATTCTAGAATGTAATGTGGCAGAGGCGTAGCTTGGTGACTTTTGATGATTTGCACTATCACTTACAGGAATTGTTGCATAATGAACACTTTAATGAATATTTCGTAATTTCTTGTTATTTTTATCAGGATTTTTTCTTGGATAAATCAGAACTTCTATTACAAGCATGAAAAATGACATACAGCTAGCTACACTCATGTGGTGTCTGGTAATGTGAACTCAGAACAAAACACATTCAACGAGCAAGTAGTTTATGGTGGGCAACTCGATGATGTAACTCAAAGCTTTCTTGGCAGCTTATCAGCAATGATGTCCAAATCAACTACAAAATTAATCAGTTGCAAATTATGCAGACTGGTTATACTAATGGTTAAATAGACAAGAATATGAATTTAAAAAAATAATGGAAATCACCCCCATTTATTTTTTTACTTTTTTATCAGCGGTTGTTCATAGGTGTCTACTCCTCTGAAAATTTCTTTAATTCCCACACATACTCTGATTACACTGGTCTTAACTTTTTTAGCCACCTGTCCTACACATTTTTTAAATAAAACTAGATATTAAATTTATTGAAGAAGTTTATGGTGCAGTGTGTAGAAATGATAAATTATACTAAAAGTTATCATTTATATGTTTTACTTGTTTTTCATAAAATACTTATCCTACAGATTTTTTTTTCATGACAGTTGGGATTTATGATTATTTAACATGTGACAAATAGTTGTCACATGTTTCACTGGAATCCACTTTGCTATGAATACACATTAAACGTAACTTAAGGTAACCCATTTATCATTGTGTATTCATAGCCAAGTGGATTCCATTGAAACTGTAAAACTGATGTTAAATAATAAATATCTATGTTTTATGACATGGGTTTACATTCTGTAATGAAACTAAAACTAAAATAATTGAAGTATGAAATTTTTTTTTTTATTGGTACATGTACATGTCTCTAACTCACCTGAGATACAGTCGCTTTTATCTCTTAAAATCAAATAAGATTGTAAGTAATAGCTTTCTGCTATTAGATTTTAAACAAATTAAACATTAATAACATACTGTACTTATACTGTAAAGTCATTATTTTTTGTTGACATTAAATTTTGTTGATTATGTACTTGTAAGGAAATTTTGTGGGTACATTAATTTTATATATGGATTAATGTTCTAGGAAATGTAGGGTCTGTAAAACAAACAGTTCTAATGGGAGTTATAATATTCGTGGATAAAATTAAGCCTCCATGAAATCAATGAAAATAAGTGTCCTACTAAAATTATTTCAAAGTAATGTTTAACAGTAATTCATGAAATACTCAAAATTTATAAAATTCATGTACTGCATGTGGGACATCTCTAGAAAATTCATGATTGCTAAATAAGACAATATACTTTAACATTACAAAAAATCATGAACTATTCATGAAAACAAAGTTCAAGAACAGGTTATGAACTACACATGAAAAGTTATGCTTTTGTTTATGAACTAATGAAGAAAACTTGACAGTAATTATTGAAAATTCAAGTACACTTCATGACCTGCTATTTTCTAGGACTATTCAAGAATTTGTCTCAGTTAGTAATCAGGGATTATTCTTAAATTATGCATGAACAGTGGAAGTGAATTTTTTTTCTTTTTAACAAATCTGAATAATTCATGAACTGTATTTGTTCATTTCATATCAGGGGTATTTTCTTCTTTTCTGATATTTGATTAATTGATTAATATATTGTTGTAGCAATTTTAAACAGAAGGCCAGGAAGGTGACATTCTTGCATCACATTTCTGGAAATATAATCTGCAAATTGTACTGTTGTAACAAAGTTGATAATTGCAAAACGCACATCAATTTATATGTATGATGAATCTCATGCATACACCTGGGGATGTAGGTCAACCTCTTGAATAAGTGAAATGAAAGTTTGGGGTAATCCCCCAATATATCCATCTAGAAGGTTTCACTATATCTACATCATAGTCAGGCAGTCACTGAGACGTGACTATAGAACAATCAGGCAGTCACTGGGGCGTGACCATAGAACAGTCTTCCTCATCTGAGATCATCCTGACTATACCCAATAAATAGCAATGACGCTTCTATTTTTTCTTCCTTATAAAAGCTATGGAAGCTGAATCGGCTTTTCTATAATTAATTTTCTTCTAGTCAAAACATCTGTTTTTATTATTTCTTTGTTCACAAAATTCAGTGAAGTGTAGCCTGAAAAAGAAAGAGTTGCCAAACACTCTATATTAGGTCTCCTGTACAGTTTTAATAAACTGGTTCCATTTTTTTATATTTCTTATAAGTCTATATATTAGGTATACATGCACTTAGTCTTGTTGAAGTCAGATTGAATGCAAAGAAAATAATACAGATAAAAGTAGCAATTAAAGTCAGTTGGATGTTATTAACATGTAGAAATGTCATGCATGAGCATATATGTATAATTTATATTTAGAGATAACTCTGTTAATGTTTTAACTGGATTATGATTTGTAATGTATCACAACACTGAAAGACTATCAACAGGTTTTATGCTAGTAAAACAAAATAAATTAGACATCTTGCAAAAGACCAAAATATTGACAGAGTTTTATAGATCTTGCACAACATGTCATGTTCATTTTGCCTTTTTATGTAAGTTGTATAAATACCACTATGAAACCAATTACATAATAATACTTTTTTTATAATACTTTTTTTTTTGAATGATGACTCTATGTTAACTTATGACTCTTTTAAATTAAGTCAGTCAGAGACCATTTTAATACTGGTTTCCACATCCAAAAGCTGAGGGTTAAAGTCTTTTTGATTGGACAATGGGCCTCTCCAATGGTTACTAGAACAATCAAATAAAATACTATCCAATCCCAGCCCTGCAGGAATACCATGTGATCAATGTTTGACATGGCCCATAGTTCTTGAATATATTTGAAAATCATACTCAAACTCAAATTCAGACTTAAGTATCATGCTTAACTTAGTTTGATCAATGAGCCATGTCCTCAACATCTTTTAAGCAAATCCTCAGCTGAGTCAAACTTTGTACTTAATTAAGCTTGAGACAGTGTTCGAGAACAGTATATTTATCAAATTTAAGCTTCATGCAGCATGAGTTTTAAGAGAGAACTTTTTTTGTTTGAAAACACCGCTCAAATATTATACTCAGGCTTAAACTCAAATTTGTGGAGATATTAATAGGAATAGGTATTTTTCTAGAGTGCATAGCCTGATTTACAGAACATAGGTTGGTTTGTGAATACTAGATTTAACTATGTAAGCTGTTGAACTCGTCATGAAAGGGGAAAGTTATAATCCCATAACAATGGGCTAAAACTGAAATGTCCATAACCTATTGTGATTGGATTAGTGCTTAAAGCATATACCATTAGTTTTTCTTTTTTTTAATATTAATCTGTTATTATAAATCTCCTATAATATTATGTAAGCTTCTTAGGAAATTTGCCTCTGCTAAGGTTTCTAAAAATACAATTATAATTTATTAGCAAAAGAGTATAGAAATAAAAAATATTTCTGAACTGTAGTGCAATATGTTTTTTTTTATTGTCATTATTATTCTTTTAAATCCGGATGAAAAAGCTCATGTGTTCCTTTTGTGTCTTTTTTTCAACATCTGTCTCTTCTTTTTTATTTATCAATTTCAGGGTTATCAAGGTTGATTGTCTAAAAAAAAAAATGAATGTAAATTACGTATTTTTGTTTGTTGTTTATATAACAAATGTCTCAATATGTGTAGGATATAACAAAGTAAAGCAAAAAACCTGTTAACAGATCAATGATAGCTTATGATTGACCTAATAAGTTACAATTTAAATACATCGGTGACATTAAACTATTGTGCAGTGTTTATATAATAATACAGATATCCAAAGCCTTCCAATGGCATGCAATCTTAGTATCACCTCACAAGTATAGGGTAGACTAAATTCAATAAAATACAATTTTAAAGTATCAATAACAAGAAATACACAGGTATCAGTAAACAATTCATCAATACTTCAATGAGGTCATCAACAATATTAAACTGTTAAGCATTGTGCAGACTGTGCCCGTTAAATTAAGTAGGCGAGAATTGGTGCCACTTGAAGCAAGGATATGAAATACAAGCATCAGGAGGGGCAATTTGGTGTCAGAGGACATTAGGGTTAGCTACGTGGCAATAATCTGCAATGGTTTTAGGTCAAAATGATCTTGCAGTGAGTGGCAGGTAACATTTGATGCCATGGAACTTGAGATTTTTCTGTCAAACTCAAAAATCTACATAACTGACCCTCAGGGTCAGAATAATGTTCCAGTGACTGGCAGATAAAAAAATAACACGCCATGTTCCATGTTTCCCATGTAATATAACCATCACATATTTGTTTTATATACAACACGTGTAATACAACAACATCATGATGTCATTTAACCCTATACAATTCATAGGATAAAAACATAGTGAATAAACGAGCGCGAAACATCAAAACATTATTATTCGTTTAATCTGAGTATTCAAAGTCATATAATAGGAAGAATCTCACATGTTGAGTTGTCACATAATATAAAAATTTATAAAAACTTGTCCAAGTAAATGGTAAAATGCTCACCAAAGGCTCGCTTGTTACAATTTTCTTGAACTTGTTTGATAAAATTTTATATGACAACACATGTGAGATCCTGTATTGAAGCCATGGAACTTTTTTTTCTGTCAAACTCTCCTAAAATCCAAGTTAAGATCAATTTTCAGATAGTGTCATGCAGCTGCTACTGAGGGAATATATATAAATAATATCTGTTGTATTTACAGATATCCTTAGTCATTGCACACAAAATAACATATAACCACAACCATAGAACTTCAATATTATATGTGTACCTAGATTAGTTTGGTTACAGGATTCTTAAAATTATGTTAATATATTCAATTTTTAATTTTATATCATTGTTTTTATTTGTTGATTCCACTTATAAAAACAAAAGAAATATTGAGTTGTTTAATCATTTATGATAAACATTTTAACTGTAAATTAAGGAATTTAGGCTATAAAAAAAACAAAAAACTTCTTTATCTATTTATTTACATACATTTTTATTAACAATTATTCTTTCAGTAATAGCAGGAAATGATCTACTTCATTTTTGCAAGAACTTCATCTGGTACTGACCAAACACTACAGTTCTGTACCATATATATCTTCCAAGTTCAGTAATGCTTCTACATGCTATATGTACAGAAATACCACCATTGATTCTCAACCCTCCTGTGGGTTTCTGCTGTAGATGGATTGTGGGAGGGGAGTTATAAGTCTGTTAATTAGGGCCAATTGACAATTAATGATGGTGCTGGGGGTAACTCTGAATCTATCCGTATCTCTTGTCGACAATGTCCCAGTGCAGACAGGGTCACAGCAATCATGTACCAAATTTCAAGAATTTCTCCCAATACCATGCAGCTTCATTATAAAGCTATATTTGGGGTCTGCATTATTTTTGGCCCCTTAAATATTTCTCCCAATACCATGCAGCTTCATTATAAAGCTATATTTGGGGTCTGCATTATTTTTGGCCCCATTATAAAGCTATATTTGGGGTCTGCATTGTTTTGGACTCCATTATAAAGCTATATTTGGGGTCTGCAATATTTTGGTCTCCATTATAAAGCTATATTTGGGGTCTGCAATATTTTGGTCTCCATTATAAAGCTATGTTTGGGGTCTGCAATATTTTGGTCTCCATTATAAAGCTATGTTTGGGGTCTGCAATATTTTGGTCTCCATTATAAAGCTATATTTGGGGTCTGCAATATTTTGGTCTCCATTATAAAGCTATGTTTGGGGTCTGCAATATTTTGGTCTCCATTATAAAGCTATATTTGGGGTCTGCATTGTTTTGGACTCCATTATAAAGCTATGTTTGGGGTCTGCAATATTTTGGTCTCCATTATAAAGCTATATTTGGGGTCTGCATTATTTTGGACTCCATTATAAAGCTATATTTAGCAACCAACTATACTGGATTGTCTATAACTAAGTGCACTTTCACCTTTAATGGGCTAAACAAATAATATAATGTGTCTTTCAAATTCATGTTTTTTTTTTCCCTTGACAAAGCAAATTTTGCTGAAAAATTGGTAGAAAGTGACCTTATTTGTCTCTTAATGTAATTTAAGGTCCAGTTTTGGTCCATGTTAGGTTGGACTTCATGTTATAATTGTGGAAGTAATTTTTAACGAGTCTCTATAAGCATTGTGCAGCTCCATTCTAACTCTATGTTTTTTGTTTTCTTTTCTAAGAAATGTAATAAACCAAGGCTTTTTGAAATAACGTGCAGTGAAACATGTGAACAATGGTCACTCAAGGGAAACTGAAGTCTGATGGCTAAATATTAAATTCTCTGTAAAATTTCTGTGTTGGGAGGCCATCAAGTCAATGGCCTTTGTTCACAGGTTGGCTGATATAAGAGTAATCATAAACACAAGTTTTATCATATTATTTTTAAATTACTTTTATACCGTTTTATAATATTTTGTTACTTTATCACAATGTAAATATTTATATATTTGGCATTATGATGCTCATTGTGTCACTTTAATTATCACAGATTTTGCTGCATATGATCTTATCTAGCCATTAAAATCATGATAATAACCAGACTGTCTCATGTCTTTCTTTAGCGAGTGATAAATGTCAAGTCTGAGAGACAAGCTGTGTGAAAGGCAAGTGGAATAGAGATATAGAGAGGCACCCTGGAATGGTGGATTAATAATATTCCAAAGTTGGTGTGAGAGATTTTGAAATGATTGTGGAGATTTGATAGATAGCTCAGCTGGCTCAAAATGAGATATTCCTCCAATAAATTGGAAAGTTGGCATGTGGAAAATCTCACATGAGGATAACCTCACATTGAAAAGCTGAGATGAGAAAAATCTCACATGAGGAAAATCTCACATTGAAAAGCTGAGATGAGGAAAATCTCACATGAGGATAACCTCACATTGAAAGGATATGTAAATCTTCTGCATATTGTGCATAAAACAACTGTTAAGTTAAATCCAGACACAGAAAGGGCGTGAATGGTTGAGTGAATAGTAGATGACAAAATGTGTTTGTGTTATACACAATCTAGTTACCTGACAGCAGGCGAGAAAACTTAATTTAATAACTATAACAACATTCTCTTAAATGACTGGGTATCTCTTCATATGGCTTATTATGCGATTATAATAAAACTTTATCACCTCTGAGCCTGGTACAGACATCCCAAGTCAAAAACATTTGTTACCAATGACAATAAGGCTTTGTAATCCTAAGTACCAATGCTGATCTTATCTTTGTCTTCATGCTGGCCATAAACAAAGAATCTGGTAAAAATCACAAGTGGGAACCTATTTCCCCCCATTTCCAATTACAATGACCTTGACCTTGTCACTGCAATATACCATGATTGCATAAAAAGACTGTCTTGTCAAGGGACACAGTTGAACCTTTATCAGCTGGCACCTGTATTAAGAAGTCTGTCAGTTTTAGCAGGTATCTTTATAGTATTACCAGACTGACACTAAACTTCCAATACTGCTTTGTGTTCAATTACCCTTAAAAAGTATCAAATCATTAGCGTTTGAATCCCTGTTGTGTAGAGTACAATCCCTAATGGTTGTGAGCATTATGGTTAACTGAATGCAAGGTAAGTTAATGACTGTATAATGCAGATAGGGTCATATCTATTAACATTAACTTTGACCTTCACCAAAGAGGCTGCAGGAAAAAACATCATAATTTATATGCCCATAAAAAACTGACTATCATTACTCAAATAGCCCACAAGAACATAAAACAAAAGCTCTCTACAAAAGCTTCTGTGATCAACATAAAGCAAACCTTGAAATTTGAGCCAGTTTTCAGACATACAGTGTTCAGACATATTTTTCTTTATAGAGCAACTAAACACTAATTTTGCCTTCTGATGTCCAAAATACAATCCCAAAATGTAACTTAACTAATTACCCAATGAATTTGATAACATCAATATTGAGCAGATGTTTGATTTCCATTTTTAGCAACAGTGACCTTGACTTGGCTCTAACCAAGTTTACATTAACAATAAACACTTGTTCCACTATGACCAGAATTATTGTTTGGCATATTCTTTAACCCTTTCCCTCATATAGACTCATTTTGATGCTCTCAATAGGTATCACATAAAGCCTGATCTGCAGAAAACCACACTTAAACCTTACTAAATTTAATTACAAAATACTCATTTCCAGACCACTGAGGAGCAGCGAACAGCATAAAACCTGATCAGCCTGCGCGCAGGCTGATCTGGTTTTATGCTGTTTGCATAGGTCTTTTCATGGTATCCTCTATGAGGGAAAGGGTTAAATTGTCCATCTGCAAGATGTGATAATATAAAGTTAGTTAAAAAGGGCATTCAAAAATATAATACAAAATCAACTTCCATTTATCATACCTTAAAATCCATGAAAAAGTAAGAAATTCTCATTCATAAGATTAAGAAACAGAGTATAAATATATTTTCCTATAAAATGTCCTTTTTTTTGTAAAGGGAGATAACCACTAATATTACTTTAGTAGTTTACCATGAGTTGTATACCCCAAATACCTCTTATGAATTACATCACAATAGAAAATAGTTTCAAAGTTAATTTAATGTTAATTAACATAACAGTTATCCATTTTCAATATTTCCATAAATCATTTTCACATATTGATGTGATATTCATGTTGTTTTCATGGGTTATGAAATATATTATTCCTTTAAATTACTCATTGGTTGATTCTTTGTTTCACAATTGTTTGCAGAAACATGACCACAATTAATATGTCTATAATAAAGGTTAAAATGAGACTGAAGTTTTTAATCTTAAACAGAAAAAAAAACATACCATCATATAAAGATTATGAAACTCTTGAAGGTCATCAAAATTTTATAGTTTTATGGAGAATTTTGTAGTAATTTTCAACATCATGTTTTTAAATATGTAAGTGAAATAATATTATATTCACTCATGATATAAATCTATTTTTTATATTCATTTTTTCTTAATTTTTTTATTTTCACAGACACACATGGTGAACTAGTACACAGCTCTTATCTTCAAAAATTTACACAGAAAGCTTCAGCCAGATTGCTGCAATGTGACCTCACACAACCTTGACCTCCAACCCCATAACCTTTCACCATGACAACACTAGCACCACCACCAAAGGCCTCTCCTCCAGGGGAGACCACTCTAGGGGAGAGGCAGATGATAGATGACGACATCCAGCACACGGTGGAGCGACTGTTCCACATGCGGCCCCAGCAGAACAACCTGATCAAGGGCAAGAAGGAGTCAACAGAGGAGATAGTCAGCAAAGCCCTTCAGGTGAGGCCCCACTTCTCTTGTCCCTCACATTTACATGCAACAAATACTGCTACTGTGTCCACATTAACCCCATCTGAAAACACTAGGATTTCCAATGACCACAATGCCATTAACAATCACCGTAAAAGCATAAAACTTAAAGATTAGTTCCAATCTTACCCATAGATATTACTCATTTACTTCTATTCATTTCCAAACTTTCACTTGTATGTTATTTTACTGTTTGTCTAAGATACTAAGGTGATATTTGCTTTTCTTAGTGAATAAATAAACAACTAGATTTCCGACAAAATTCTGTAAGAGTAAAAAGTTTCTCTGTATCAAAACCTTTACTGAATGTTTTTATAAGCCCCCACTCAAATTCATATAATTGGTTACCATGACAACACAGGCAGAGAGAAACCACTGGAAGGAGCGGCTACAGCTGTCACTGCAGGAGATTGACCGCCAGCACCGCATCATCCTGGTCACTCAGTCCGGGCTGCAGGATCTGGTCAACACCCTCAGGTACGTGTCCAGGAGGAGCGTGATTGAGGAGGAGGAAGAGGGTGAGGAGGACGCTGATGTGGACCAGGAACTGCTTATAGTCCGCCTCCTGGAGAACCTCAAGTTTCAGGTACACATCTCATGTTTACTTAGTTACCTTTCATTTGTTTATTGGGGTTAATGTTGCCTGGCAGTATTTCAGTCATATGGAGACTAATTTGTCTAATTGAGGCAGATATAGTGCTGCTACACGCAGTATCACATGTGGCATGATACCACAACCAATGACATTATCCTGATACTGGGCTAACCAGTCCTGGATCTATCCTTATATGCTGAGTGCCAAGAAAGGTAGCTATATCAGTACCATTTTTTGCAACTTTTGTATGTCGCAGCAAGGGATTGAACCCACAACCTCTTGACTTTGAGGCAACGCTCTAACCACTCGGCCACTGGACCAGTATTTTACATTTTAGTGATGATTCAAATTATCGCTTCATTGGTGACTAAGAGTTGCTCAAGATAATCTATTAACATTTATCAATTTCTTACTTCAAGACTGGCAACATTGTGATGACACAAGCCGGTAATGTCAGGAACTAGTCCGACATTCTGTGGCACCTTATCCTGGGTTCATACTGATTGACACTCCAGTTCTGTTCTATTGTTGCCAAAATGAAGGAAAGAATTAAATTTTCAAAGATATTTAGCTGACATATGAAGTACAGTAGAATCTCTCAGCAGCAACATCTGCCAGAATGTCGTTTTGGGATGTTTTACTGTACTGTCTAAAATGAAATTATAAACTGATTATCAAAAAATGTCTTCCCAAATTATATGATAATCAATTTTTTTTATTTTTTTTTTTAGATTTAATCTATGGCATGTTATTAGGATCATAATTTTAGCTTGGTCAAAATTATGTTTTGTTGTTTTTCTTTTTAACTTTCTAATGATATTGCAACTGGTATGAGAACAGGTTTATTTTTAATTCTGCTGAATTTGCAGTTTCAAAGTTATCCTTTGGGTGGTTGAATTATTAAAAACAATAAAAATACATTTTAGATTCGGCAGTTAAAAGTGAGAGCCGGTGTCACGGAGGTAAACAAGGCAGAGATTGAAGATTCCCATGCTAAACACAAACAGAACATCAAGCAGCTGAAGGAATCCATCGCCAAGCTGGAACAGCAGAAGGAGCAAATCACGGCAGAGTGTGCGGAGAAGAATGAGCGTGTCATCTGGCTACAGCGAGAGAACGCCACCTTACACAGGCAGCTTCAGAAAATGAATGCAATAGTGTCCAAGTATAATGAGAATAACTGTGGTACAAACTTTCATCTGAATATTGTGGAGACGCCACCGGAAGGCAAAAGGCATTCTTATGACACTATAGACTTGAGTGACAGCATGTTGCGAGAACGTACGTACACTGAGGGAGACCAGTTCTCGTCCTACCCAGCTCCTAGTCTAGAGACCGCCATGATAAAGGATCGGCTCAAGAAAAATATATACTCTGCTCGAAAGGCAGACTCACGTTCAAGTAACGTTGCAAAATGTTTCCGCTGCCTTAGTCTGTTTAAACCGGCCGAGAACAACTACAGGTCGTGCAGGTTTCATCACAAGGGAAGGGAGATCAAGGAACAGTTTGATGTAAACGGGAAGTTGGAAAGGGTTGTCTATAAATGGGCATGTTGTAAGAAGCCACTTGAAACACCCGGCTGTTGCTATGGTTACCATGTCTAGAACAGTACACCATTATGTCCTAGGGGTTATATTCTCAAAGCATTTTAAGCTGGAAAAAATAAATTGAAAAATGAGTTATTTTCTATTAAAAGAATTTGTTTATATAACTTGGATCTTTTATGTTGAAGATGTGAATGCCAAAAACTGTATTCTAATGAGTGGCATACTTTGAAAATTATTTTTTTAATTGCGTCTTTTTATTTTATGTTCGAAAGAGTGTAATTATTTTTCTAAAATTTCACTGTGAAATTATCATATATAATTTTCATTTAAATCGCAGTGATCCACTAAAAAGAAAATAATAAAAATTATGTGCTATCTTAACTGGTAGAATTTTTCAGAAAATAAAGCAGCTGTAAAATTTAACAAATTTAATGAAAGGTCTTCAGATGTTAAGCGAATGAGGCCCTTGATGGAAGTCAGAGGCTAGTCAGACCAGTGGACAATGCAAAATGTTCTCAATTTTATCCTGACCATGCTAGATTTCTTAAATGGACTTAACCTTTTCTCATTTTGGACTGTACCAGAAGTTGTTTATAGGGGATGCTTGTTAAAAAATTGACTGAATAGCAAACTATGCAGACCATGATCAGACTGCACAGATGTGCAGGTTGCACTGCACTGGTCACAAAGGCAGTCAACACAAGTGCACACAGCATCATAAGGCTTAATCAACTTCTGTAAGAAAATGTACAGTCTGAGAAATGTGCAAGTCAAGGGTCACTTTGCATTGCCTTGGTGTCACAGTATCTATTCAAATTCTGAAGTAAAGAAATTCACAATAAATCTAGTTAGATCAAGTTATATAATACAGATTTGTTTTTATTATTTATATATTTTTGTTGCACATGTTTACAATAATTGCAAACAAATTATAAATGGCTGGGGACTATTAAATATTGTTTACCTGTGTTAAATCCCTTTTTTTTTTAAATATTTCTGCAAATGTAAATGATAAAGTTAATTGCCGTTCTTCTGTCTACATTTTATGATAATTTTAAATGATTTATTTATTTATAATTATAATACTTTTTTTTAAACTAAAATGATATACAGTGGTCACGCGATTCCTCGAGGTCGGACGGGATCTACAAAAAAACTCGAAGAATCGCCGGTTTCGAGGAATCATTTATGTGTCAAAATTCAATACATTTACATTTGTTGATAGCTTAACGTCGTCTTTTCATTAATTATTTTGTTAAGTTTAGCCTTTAATAATACTTTATAAACATAATATATGTTTAAAAATACAAAAATAACACGATCATAGCTTTCATTGTGAGAATTAAGTCAGAAATAAATTCTTTTCTTACCAATAATATGATTGAAACCCTTTGTTTTATTTTGTGTATATGGTGGCATTGCGTATTTTTTACATTCTTGTAAGAAACACTTATACCGTTGTTCTTCAAATTAATGATTACAGAGAAAAAGAACAACACTCAAACAATCAAAATCGGCCTACTTTAATGACAAATAATTAATCATGCAGACCAATCACAATTTGTTACATGATCAGTAGGTGCTAAAATAATTTCTACATGGTCGTGTTGATATAACGGTTCACCGATGTACTCTAAGGATGGTTTGACAATGTGTGAAAACAAAAAGAAAACCATCTCGACCAAGGTGTTAATTACAGGTGGTCATAGGGCCGGAGTATGGTTGTCAGGGAGATATAGGTAGGTTTTGATATCGACTTCGAGGAATCGCATAGAAATAATATAGGATATACTATCTAGGGACCAAGGACGGAGCTCGAGGAATCCAAAATTGCATGTTTGAAGAATCACCCATAAATTTATATAGAATAAGAAGGGCTAAATCAAGGGACCGGGCTTGTAGCTCGAGCCATCGCCGGTATTCAATGAATCGCCACATTGAGGAATCGCGTGACCACTGTAATTAATTTCAGTGTCTTTAACCCTTTCCCTCATAGAGGAAACCATGAAAAGACCTATGCGAACAGCATAAAACCAGATCAGCCTGCGAATAACTCGCAGGCTGATCAGGTTTTATTCTGTTCGCTGCTTCTCAGTGGTCTGGAAATGAGGATTTTATAATCAAATTTGGTAAGGTTTAACTGTGGTTTTCTGCAGATCAGGCTTTATGTGGTACCTACTGAGTGCGTCAAAATGAGTCTATATGAGGGAAAGGGTTAAAGTTTGAATAATATTCTGTTTTATATCATGCACACACAGGTTACTGTGACAACCGTTTCTTGTGATATGTAGTGTTGTATTTTATGTGAAATAAAATTCTTAAACTGCTTTGGTTTGTTACTGTGACATTATGGCAAGCTGTTAATGGCTGAAATCTTATCAGAGAGAGAGAGACAGAGTGTGTGAGCGACAGAGAGACAGAGAGTAAGAATCAAGACAGAGAGAGACAAGATGGCCCTGAATCGCTCACCTGAGAAACATTGCCCTCAATGTCAATTATTGTATTACGAGTCATACTGAATATATAATCCATGCAGAAGTACAGTAAGATCATCTAAATCCCACACAAAAACTGTACCTGCCATCAGAACTTTGAAAGTCATATAGCTTTAATAAGTCTATATAAAATTAAGTGACCCATGGGGCAGGGTCAATTTTGACATTGAACAGACTTGGTTGAGGTCCACAAGTAAACATCATAACTCCAGGCTTTAAGAATTCTGAGAAGAAGATCTTTTGAAGGTTTTCCTATACAAGTCTATGTAAATCAAGTGACCCCTTGGGCAACGCTAACTTTGACCCAAGGGCCATGATTTGATCAAAACTGGTAGATGTTTACTAGGCCATGATACTCACCAAATATCTAAACCCTAGGCCTTGTGGTTTCTGTAAGAAGATTTTTTTATTTTTTTTTTCTAAATAAGTCTACGTAAAATCAATTGGCCCCAAGGGTGGGACCAATATTGACCCCAGGGCCATGATTTGAACAAACTTGGTAGAGGTGTACGGACAGAGTAGATTCAGCCTGGTCTGATTCATTCCGCTGGTTTTTTCCTAAATGATGAGGATTTGTTGTACCTATATTGAACAAAGAACAATAAAATATCAAAGAAAAAAAAAATGATAATAATGACCCTCTGCTTATTGGTTTGTTAGAAAACATTTCATCCATTACTGAATTTAAAAAAACCAAAAAAAAAACAAAAAAACATCACTTTGAAACAATACTCATTATACTCACAAAAAAAAAATAATAATAATAATTGAAAAAAAAATAAATAAAGACAGATAATAAAAATGAATTAACCTCTGTTTTTAAAAGCAGCGTGTTCATAGGTGATTGGTAGAAATTTAAAAAAAATATTTTCTACTCTCGCTCATTAATTTTGGTGAAATCTTTTATTCCTGAAAATATACTGACAAGTGTTTGTGACTACACAGGAAAATGATATTTTCGTAAACAAAAGTTCTTGTGGTACCGTGAGACACGTTCCATATCAACATATTGTGGCTCTTTCCAACATATTTAAAACAAGTGGGCCATGATCGCTCACCTTAGTATAGGGTTGCCCAAAGAACATCAGTCTGTATTAAAACATTTTGAAATCTGGCCAGTAGTTTTGAAGGAGATGATTCCTGCAAAGTTTAATAAATTCTGTCTAGCAGTTTCAGAGGAGATTAAATATGTACATTTAAGGCAAATAAGTTTTTTGGGTTTTAATTAACCAAGGATCATCCCTGCCAAATTTAATCAAATTCTGTCAAGCAGTTTCAGAGGAGATGTCATTTTAAGATTTCACTATATACGAATAAGGCAAATTAGCCCCGCCCCTGGCAGCCATGTTTTTACGGACCAGAATAATTTTAGCAACTTCTGTGAAGCTTCATCCAAGGATCATCTCTGCCAAATTTAATCAAATTCTGTCAAGCGGTTTCAGAGGAGATATTCAAGATTTCACTATATACATATAAAGCAAATTAGCCCCGCCCCTGCATGGCGGCCATGTTTTGTTACGGATTGAATCATTTTAGCAACTTTTGTGAAGCTTCACCAAAGGATCATCTCTGCCAGCTTAAACAAGGTTCGTACAGACTTGCTGACCTAAAATTCCATGATTTTTCCATGACTTTTCCATGATAAATTTCAATTTTCCATGATATCAAATTTCATCTGTTTAACAACACCAGTCCTTAATATGGTAAAGAAAAAACATATAAAAATGATTTCATTCATTTATTTAGTAGAATGCATTTAAATGAATTCTCTTTTAAGTTAATACTTAAATGCACTTTTAATTTTTTCGTCAATTTTTTCTATTTCCATCTTTTTGTCTTTGGCTGTCCTCCTTAAAGAGTTTGCTTGGGTAACAAATGAGACTTTTCCAGTCTCCTCTGCCTTGTCACTTAGCTTTTCACTAGCATTCATCAGATCTTTTACTTCCTCTTCCAGCTTTAGTTTTTTCTTCTTCAAGACTGTCACTTCATCATGCACTTTCTTTCTTTTTCCTAGTTCAGCTTCAGATTTTTCTGCCTCTCTCTTTTGCTGTAAATATATTTCATACTTGTGCCTGGATGCCTTACAAGACTGCAGTAACTCTTTACTTAAGTCAACATTTTGAATGCCTCCTACTTTGTTCACATGGTCACAAATCAGTCTGTGAGCTATGATGCTTTCATGTTTCAGATTCTCAACCTCTACCTTTTTGTTGATACTGAACCCTCTCTCCACTGCCGCCTGTCCATGTGACATAGTTAATAGCAATTGTATCAATTCAAGCAATGCTTGGTACTTTGAATTTTGTGACATACATTCATAGAACAGTTCATCCACTGAAGACATGTTTTTATTAAAATCTTTGAATCTATCTGAACCATACCTAGGAATTTCCTCCAAAAAGAAGGAGTACAAGTTAATCAAACCATCACAATCTTGTTCCTTAACCAGTGAGTTATTGAACAGAAGATGAAGCATCTTCTTGAAGTTTTCAACACATTTGTTTTTGTCAGATTGCATCTTTACTGGATTCAGACATGACAAGTACCTGACAAGTGAATAGCTGCATGGACATTTTGTGAGGAGCTTTTTCAATAATGCTATCAAAAAATCTTTGCCTTCATTTCTTATTTGTATTTTTTGTCTGTCACTTGGTTTGGCCTCTGAGATGCATTTAGTACATGAAAACCCCATGTCTATATCTGTGTAGTTTTTGTGGTTTTCTTTATCTTTCACATCTATCTTAATGATCTGTTCATCACTTACTGCCAAGATTTCATCTTTGATAAACTTCTTCATCAAAGATCTGATCATTGTAATAAGGTCATCAAAGATAAAGCACACCATAGGTTTGTCTGTCTGATACTCTTCAAGAAAGGGTCTTAATTCAATGGCAATAAACCTGAAGAATTGCAGTTTTGCTTTGAACAAAGGGTCTTGTACACAGCTTTTCACAACTTCAAAAGACTTATTCTTTGGATCAGGAAGTTTCTTGCTTTTTACAGCAGACACATACTTTACAATGTTATCCCAGATAAGCAGTGCTCTATCACATACTGGCACATTCTCTAACCACCGAGTATTAGCAAACTTAAGAGGCATTACAGAGCTGTCTGTTACAGTTTTAAAGTCTTCTCTTCTTACAGGGGAATCTTTGAACAAATAGTACAGACTGGACAAGAATGATCCTACATTCCACCCAGTAGCCTCTGCTCCAGCCTTGAAGGAGTTGTTGACCACATGTAAACCACATGAACCTGCAATATAAAATGAAAGCACAATTTAACCCTTATAATGCTGGTCTCGGCTTTAATTATACTTGAACACCAGTAAAAAGCAAGACCGCCTGGCAAGGCTCTTTACTAATGGCTACCCAATTTAGTATCACTGCAGCTAACAGTTGTTATCCTGATCAGCTAGCACATTACACCTACCATAAATAGGAGACGAAAATTTTCATCAAAATATTCTTAATATCACGATAGTATTTTATAGCTTTTCTAAACTTGATTAATACTATCATTAATTTTGAAGGAACTCATTGCACTTAATCAAAATGTTCATTTCAAATTTCCCTATAAATACAAACCTATATTCAGTATCTTAGTGTTGTAGTCTTGCTCAAGTTTCTGCTTGATGAGTTCATGAAATTTCCAATTGACATTGGGTCCATCCATGCTAATCTGTATCATATTGCTGACCTTAAGCCCACTCTCTAGTATCGATTTGGTGAAGTGGATTACCATGTCTGCACTTGTGGCATGCCCTAAAAAATAAAAATGTATCAATTAATAATCAAACAGGTTGAGTTAAACTTCAATTGCTGAGCATTACAATAGGCAAACATTTTCTTAGTTTCATGATTTAGTTTAATGAATATTCCCAGAAAAATACTAAATAGATTGCCAGCACCTAATTTTAAACACCACACAGCCACCACTGTACAAATCACTTCAAGCGATTATTTTTGTTGATAAAATCTTTTGCCATTGGTCCTTATGAATACAATATTACAAGTTAAAAAATAGTTCTGAGAAATTTAAACTTTAACATCAGGTATAAATCAGGTTATAACAATTATATTTTAATAATGGGTTATGCTAAATTTAAAATACAAATATTTTTTTATACTTTCGAGGTATATGTACACACCAAGGAACTGGGATGTATAGTATCTCGTTTCAACTTTGTGGAGTTCCTCATTCCAGAATCGAAGAACTATGTCCATCTGTTTCTCCTGTAGCTTTTTATTAAGACTTTCATCAAACATAACAACAAATGGTCCCTTAACACTGTCTTTTATGGTCTTCGCAAAATACTCTGCCACACCATAAACAGACAAATAAGCAGCTTTATTTTCACTACAGGAAAAATTGCGGGCAATCTGACTGTCAGGAAACATTTTTTGAAACAGTTTATCCACCCCAATGCAAGACCTGTATGACTGATGTGATGTGACAACTTTCAGTGTCCACAGTATTTCTGCTTTGATGGTATCTTCTTTAGATACAAATGACTGCAAAATTTTAGATGAAGTACTAGGCCCAGGACATGTATCTGCAGGGGGTGGGGGAATACTCAAATTTCCAATTCCATCACTTTTTTCCACAGGTTTAAAAAATGACTGCATAGACTGACACGATTTGACTGTTTTCTTTTGCTGTTCAGTGATCCCGATGTGCTTCGCACTTTTCATGTGGGACTTTAGTGCACTTTCGCCCATATTTGAGAGTTCGATCATTTTGTCACAAGAATTGCACAACGCCTTTCTATTATCCCCTTTGAAAGGTCTTAACCAGTCTTTATAGGCCGCCTGCGTCTCCCAGTTATGATTGTATCTACACATTCCTTTCATATGACTCATTTTACGGTGTTTTGAACACGAAACTAAGCCAAGGTCGCGAAAACGGAAGTAACCGAACCGGTGTCGTAACAATTTGTACCCGTGAGAAAAATACAGCGTGTAACACAACTTAATCCCGATTTCAAACGCCATTGTCGTATAACGTAGACGCATATAGTTAAATAGTTCATTTTTATTTTAAGCGAATAATACTCTGCAAATTAAATAATTCAAGGATATTTATTAGAAATTCCATGATTATTTTGAGAAATTCCATGATAATTCCCTGATAAATTACCAAATTTCAGAATTCCCTGAGTTTTCCATGATTTCTTAAAAAAAAAAGATTTTCCATGACTTTTCCAGGTCTGTACGAACCCTGTTAAATCAAATTCTGTCCAGTGGTTTCAGAGGAGATGTCATTTAGAGGTTTAACTATTCACATATAAGGCAAATTAGCCCGACCCATGGCGGCCATTTTTTTTTACCGATTGGAATAATTTTAGCAACTTTTGTGAAGCTTCACCCAAGGATCATTCCTGCCAACTTGTTTTTTTCCCAATCGGAATAATTTTAGCAAACTTGGTAGAGAGTTACCCAAGGGACATCTGTACCAAATTATTTTGAAATCTGGCCAATACTTTTGAAGGAGATGATTTTTAAAGTTTTCATATTTTTTTTCTTTCTGTTCCCATGGCAACCAGAGTTCCACATGGATCAAGTTTATTTTAGCAACTTTTGTGAAGGTTCACCCAAGGAACATCCCTGCCAAATTTAATCAAATTCTGCCTAGCGGTGTCAGAGGAGATGTCGTTTAAAGTAAATTGTTGACGACAGACCAAGATGGACAACGGGTAATCACAAAAGCTCACCTTGAGCACTTTGTGCTCAGGTGAGCTAAAAATTGATAAAGGGAGATAAATCTGTGATGCAGCTGCCTGGTATAGATACCAGTATTTTCAAGGCCCATTTGTATAGACTGGCCTCTACCTCTGTAGCATGTTATTGCTGGTCATCATCTAAAAACTTTTATAAGTTTTGTTCAGACAGTGTGATTGATAGAACAATTTCTTCTACCGGTAATATTGTTTAAAATGTGCTAAGAGTAATGAAGCTTGCAATCTTGCTGAAAATAAAACAGTTTCAAGATGGGGAAAAAAATCTGTGTTATAAAGACTTAAGATCTATGCCTTAAACTGCAATTACATATGCATTTTGAATGTGTTTGATAAGAAATAGAAAGGAAACAAACAAACATTATTTTGCTATAGATAAAACAAGTGTCATGACTCAAAACTCATACCCCTTACATCTTTCCTACCCTTAATGATAGATAGGGCTAGTTAGGTTGAAAATTGCAAGTATTTTGGAAAAAAATTATATGAAAGGCGATAATTGCTTTGGTAATAGACAACTGATTTAAGCCAAAATCAATCAAAAGCTTTCTCTCCATATAAGCTACCTTTATGCCAAATTTCATCTTTATATCTCAACCCTTACCAAAGTTATTGACCAGAAACTTTTCTATAAATGTGCAAAACAAATAATGTTAACAACCAACCAACATAACTGAAACCCAATATCCTGGCAATATGCACTGGGGCACTTGATGACAATAAGCCTGTGAAGGTTTGGTAAATTTCTCTTGAATAATGTAGGACAAGCTGCACTCCAAAGTTAAAATTGACAAAATAAACAAAGAGGCATAACTCTGCCAAAAATGACTAAATCCCAGAATCCTGAAAATATGTATTGGGGCAGTTGATGACTGTGTTCCTTTGAGTTTAATTAATATCCCTTGAGAAATGTAGAAGGAGATGTGCTTAGAAGAAAAAATATTGTGCTGCCAAATTGCAATATCATGCCAGAGACATGTAGCATGAAATCACATCCAGTCACATTATGCTAAAACTGAGCCAACTTGAGTCCTGGAACTACCCTTTTATGCAGAGCGCCAATTGAGGGGCCTATACCTGTACCCAATTTTAAAAACTTAAGTATGCAGCTGGGGATTGAACCCATGACTTCCCACTCCCTAGGTGGATGCTTTAACCACCTGGCCACAGGGGATGGTGATACAATTTTGTAACTTTCAATTAAATCACAAATTGATTAAATTCATCACAACATTATTCTGTGGCATTCACACTCGGCATGAAAGGGGAGGCAACTGGAAAGAACTATTGACTTGCCAAGTGAACCGCTATAGAATACACAATATGTATATGGATATGGTCCCACTAGTCGTATCCTGGTCAATGATTCTTCAAAAAAAACTTGCTGATCTGAATATCTTGAGACCCGCGTCACAAACCGACAACTGAAGGAATGGTCACATGACCCGTACAGTCGGAGTAGCTGAATCACGGGTGTCGTTGATACTTGTGTGTACAAACTGTGAAGGCAGTTTTGACAGTGTAACCTGGCGCACATATAATAGTCCCCAAGATCCTGGTGATGATATCATTATAACATTAACTGTAATACAGGAGACCTAAACAATGACTTGTATGTGGGTATCATTGTGTGATACACAGCTCCTCTACATGCCACATTGGCTTCTAGAGTGTACACAGCAATACTGCGCTATCACATGGTACTCCTCTGTGTTTGATAGAACATTTTAGACTGGTGTTGTCAGAGTATCAAAGGTGGAGTCTTTAAATATTATAATAATCCATGTGTATTATTTTGCAAAACTGATTTGAGAAAATATATGCTCAGGATGTATGATATTAAATATTGTGACTATGGAAAATGTAATTGGATTTTAACTGATTGTGCTTTTTATTGTGCAAGTGGGTTCTGATATAACATTAGGATGGTATCTATAGCAATATTTCTTTGACGGAACTTCAAAAATGGATTGCAAAAACATCAATGGTTTTAAATGACATTATGTTTTGTCATAGGAAAAGAACAAAATTATGATTCAAAACTGGTCTGAATTATAAAATATTTTTTTTCAGATTTAAAAAAACATAGATAAGATAAACCCTTGTGAACAATTGAAGAAATGAACATATTACAAATATATCAATGGTTTCTGCAAAAATAAACTGCACTTTAAATCTAGAGTAGAAAAAGAAGAATGATTAAGTGTATATAGCTGAATGAATTTTAAAGAACAATTGAAATATGTTAATGCATTTGAATATATGTAAAACTATGTAAGATAACATCCAAGAAATATTTCAAAATCATAAAGTCTAACAAACCGCAGCTCTAGGCAATTTTCCAACCTTAAGTACTGAAACCATGGACCACTGATTTTAAAGAAAAGGTAGCTTGCTTTTTTCCGCTTCTGGTAGACAACGAACAGAAACAAATTTATGTGAGTGAACATTTTTGGACACAGCAAGAGATTTCAGGATATGCTTGAAGAAATACAAAAACTTTTTCTTAATCCTCTTAATTTTGAAATTTCCCTGAGTGGATGCTCAAGAAGAATCAAGTAGAGTTGATAATTTTAAGCAATGAAATAAGAAAGGAAAAATAGTTTATGACTGGTTGGTACCTGCCTGTGATATTCATCAGGAAAAACAAAGAAGCAAAAAATGCAATCTTGACTGAACCAACCCACGCCAATATTGTATAAGGACATTGTTAAAGGAAAGGAGAAGTGGTCAGAGTGAAGTATATTTGGACCGACCACAAGGTTGGACGATGAACGAGGCGCAGAGGAAGGTACTGCGGTCGCACCACGGAGACATCCTGAAGAACCTGGTGCTGGACACGGACATACTGGGCAGTCTCCTGCAGAAGGACATCCTGTCTGAGACCATGGTCCAGAGTATACAGGTATGGTGTTTCACATGGGAACTCTGGTGTTACTTTGTTTGGTGCAAGCCTCTGAATCGCCTTGCAGAATAAATGTACTTGAGACTTTAGGGCTGTGCATTGCCATTTTTTTCTGTTACAATATGTAACACTATGTATCGCAGAAGCACATGAATTGCGATTCATTATGCGATGCAACATATATCATGATACTTACATATTTGAAATCAATAGGTGCTTCTGTAAAAATTTTCTTAAACTGTTCACAGCATTTATTTCAAAACACATTTCCTCTACTATAACAAGAACAAAGCATAGATACTGTTATGTATCAAATAAACTATAATTGTAAAAGTAAAAAAGTAAAACAAAAACAAGAAACACGTCAAACAAAACCAGGTCGCCCAAGGCAACCAGACTACCGTTTATTTCCAACCCTACCTAGAAGCAAACATATGACATCACACAAATTGACATCATAAAAGATCCTTATCACCCAAACGCTCATGCTTACAAGATTTTTTGTTTTTTTTTTTTGTTTTTTTTGGACCATGCATGAGCCAATATATGTTTTTTTCTAGAACGCAGATGACATCATAATTTATTGATGACATCATACTTTATTGATGACAACATAATATGCTTGATGACATCAAAAGTACAGGTGAATTAACTTTATAAAGGTGGGTCAATAGTTATGTCCCTTGACAAAGAGGAAGTTATTTGAAGAAAGCAAAAACTATTTTAGTAACAGTGTCCTTGACCTAGACCATATTGATTTGAATATCAATCCAAACCTTCCTCTTCCTATAAGGTATCTCCTACCAAGTATGAAAACTGTATCTCAATTCTAACAGGAGATATAGTTGAACCTGTATAAGCGGTCGCCTGTATAAAGCGGTCAACCTGCATTTAGCGGTCAGTGTTAATATTACCAAACTATTGTAATAACTATTTTGTTTATGTTTAACCTTCGTTTAACAGCCACCTCTGCTAAGCAGTCACTTTTTCTTGTTCCCCTGACTGACTGCTCAAAGCAGGTTTGTCTGTATTTGACGAAAACGACGTTTTTAATGCAAAATTACTTAAAGTAACAGTGACCTAGACAATGATCCAATTGACCTGAAATTCAATCCCAATCTTCCTCTTCCCATAAAAAATCTATCTACTAAATATGATCATCATACCTCACTCCTAAAAGAAGTTATTTGACAGAAATGAAAAATCTATTTTTAGAAACAGTGACCTTAACCTTGACCCTATTGACCTGAATATCAATCCCAACTTTCCTCTTCCAATAAGGTATCTACCTAATTATGAGTATGAAATCTGTATCTCAAATCTAACAGGAGATATTTGACGGAAACAACCTGTTTGGCCTTGACCCTATTGACCTGAAAATCAATCCCAACCATTCACTTCCATTTCAACAGGAGATATTTGACAGAAACAACCTGTTTGATGCAAATCTATTTTTAGCAACAGTGACCTTGCCCTTGACCTTATCGACCTTAAATTCATCCCATTCTTCCTCTTCCCATAAGGAATCTATATACTTAATATGATCATCATACCTCACTCCTAAAAGAAGTTATCTGATGGAAACAAAAAATCTAATTTTAGCAAACAATGACCTTAACCTTAACCCTATTGACCTGAAAATCAATCCCAACCTTCCTCTTCTTATAAGGTATCTACCTACCAAATATGATTGCTATAACTTAATTCTTACTGTAGATATTCGACGGAAACAACATGTTTGACGCGTGCCTGCCAAACAACGTACCCCATTCTAATAACCAAGGTTTTAACTTTGTTGAAATTCTTGTTAAAACCTATTGAATTCTGAATTCTTTCTGGGGAGGAGAATGACATAAGTGGCAGCATATGTATAAACAAATAATGAATATAACATGTTTGAGAAATTGTCTGTGCATTGCAATACTTGTCATCACAAGGTAAAATCTGAATAGCATCATTTAATAATGTATTAATTGCCACTTAAAATATCTTTCCAATGCATACATCGAGGACAAGGCATATCACAATGTATCATTGCTTAGATGAATTATTACACCTCTATGAGACATCTGGTTGGCTCAATTTCAGGTTCACAAGATAAACATCTGATCAAACTGCTAGTCAAAGATATAGCCATCACTGAAGGTGAAAACTACCCCTACACTAACCATTTGACTCAACAATATAAAAATAGTAATTTGATAACATTTCTTCCCATGGTACTTGCAGAATTTTACATAGCAATAGTTCTTGCAGAATTTTCAAAGCAAGGAAAGGGCCATAACTCTTAAAAAAGAGTCCATTTCTCTTCAAATACTTTACTTTGATACCAAAATAGAGGAGTAAGTAGACAGCCTTTGATATGCTTCTGTTACCTTGTGAGGTATGTTAAACAGTTTCTCAATAGAAGATTTATGCACAATGGCACAATTTGCGCAATGGTTCAGTGTTTGCTTAAATGGCTTAAATGGCTGCAAATCCAAAGGTTATAACCCTATTGGAGAGATAATTCATTACTTTCTCAGACACAAAGTACTGGTCCATCCCAAGAACCAATGAGAAGGATAAGTATAATTTACAAATTGTTGTAAAAGAATCAAATTTATACAATTGAAAGGCATGTTTGTCTCCCCTCTACAGGCCAAGTCCACCCAGCATGAAAAGATAATTGAGATGCTGTTCATGCTGCCAAAGAGGGGACCCAAAGCCTTCCCTGGGTTTCTGGAGGCCATAAGGAAACACTCCTCATTTCTGGCTGATAAACTGGATCAGACTTATGACAAAGGTACTTCATCTATAATTTGACCAATCTATTACCCCTTTTAACTCCTTAATATGAACATTCATGCTCAAATTCATGGCTTGATGAATATTAATTTACCAAACTTTAAATGGTATATGAAACAATATAATTTTCTTAGCATTGCAAACTTTGTAGAATCTGAGCTTTAATACCTTAATATAAGTAATCAAAGGAGACCCTGCTTGGTCTCTCTGTTCTGGGTCTGTTCTAGCTATTTGCCAATCTGTCAAAACAAGTCTACATGAAGTAAAGGGTTAAACATCTGAAGTTAACTTTTCATTTTAATCTCTGAATCAACTCTTAAAGTTAAGTAAATCTGACTCTAGAATATGAAAAAATAAGTTTTGGAGTCTCTAATACTGTTATGAAAAGATAATGAGTATGTAAACAAGAGATGTGAAAATTTCACCAACAAAACAGGTTTTTGATATGAAAGTGATACAAGAAGTTCTGACAATGAACCCCTGAGATGACCTTGACATTGAGCCACAGACCTGGGTCATGGGCCTGTTACTAATACCATCTCATCATGATCAACAATTGTACCAAATTAGAATATTCAATGCATTATGAAATTTGACAATTGCCCATCCACCCATTGACCACCCCAAACCATTAACCAGAGTTTTACAATAGAAACCAGAACCAATTTCAATGACTTTGATATATCGCGGCCAGGGATCAAACTCTCTTTGGTATGAGGTGGGAGCTCTTGGCTTCCAGTATATTGTGATAGGAAATAAATTTTATTTAACAAAATGCCCACTATATGAAATCTACATAATTGGGACCATCTGACATTGAGGATACATTTTAAGTACCTTTTGAAACCAACAGAACAGAAGATCATGGCCCAGCAACTGACTGACCCACTCAGAAAGTCAGACGATCACCCAGATGATTCATCAGAGGCAGTCTCCACACCACCCAAACCAAAACAGCTGCCAACCCAGTCCTGAGAGAAAACTCCCCCACACCCACCCTGAAAAGAACACCCTCAACGTCCCCGTGAAGGACCATGGTGAACGACGCTCCTCAGTCTCTGTCTCCAACCACGTGATGACCTCAAATATCATCCAACAGAATCTGAACAACCTGTTCACCAAGCTGAGGACTCACAGGGATGCCAAAGTCAACAGAGAACTGACATTCTCCACTCCAGAACCAGCCACGTTCAAGATGGTGGACAAACTGATTGATGAACTATTTGAGAGTCTGGAGGAGTACGAGACATCGATCTCTCAGTGCCACGCCCTGCTGGGGGGCAAGGACAGAAACTATCCATTGGTGTCCCACATCATCAACCTGCAGAAGAGCAAGCGGGAAATGGAGCATGACCTGAAGACCAAAGAGCAACAGAAAAACAAGTATGCTGACTACATCAGTAAACTGGAGAATAGATGTAGAAACCAGGTTTGTCTTTAGTATAATATTACATAGTTCAACAATAATTACCTTATCAATTCACTAACCTTCCTTTCTTCTGACTTGAATCTGCATAATAACTTAATAATGCATTTTTTTAGAAAATCATAAGTGTCTCCACAGTATTGTTTATCAAGTACATGTATCACATCAAAAGAATAGAAGAAGTTGAATTGGATTGTCAGGTAAAATTATTGGAACAGGATTTTCTCAATTTTGTTACTGATTTATATCAAAATCTCTTAAACTATCTGTAAAGGTGATTTATACCCCTGCATCCAAAGTTGTCTTCATGAAATGCCAGTATAGAACAGAATATAGAAGAGAGCCCTCACTTCTTAACATCAGGGTAAAACTAGAATTCTCTTTGAATATGATGCAAATGTCATATAAAAACCAAGATATCTAGAATGACCTTAACAATATTATCAGGTGGTTTTTTTTTCAAGGGTTTGAAATGTTTCCTCATGAATTTTGAAAACTGTTTTATTGTATTTTGTTTTTGATAGACATACATTTCCTATAGCTTAAGTACAGTGAACATTTTTAGGTATAGAATCAGTTTTTCAGATCTCAAATATAGAAATATATTGGACTAAATATTTCTTTAACTAAAATTGTATTTCAATAATCATAAATGGCAAATAATTGTTATTGACAGAACAAATTTAATGTCATATAACATTTCTTCCTCTATTGCATGAAATCAGAGTACTGAGATAACACACCTCACAGATGAAGGTCAGAAAGTTAAAAGAAGAAAATGAGAAACTGCAAGAGATCAACAGTGAGCGTGAAGAGAAACAGAAGATCATTGATGACCTCAGGAAGATGGTGATGGATGCAGACACCACAAAGAAGAGCAAGCTGAGAAGCTCCTACCTGGCGCTTCACTATGATGGAACCGCTAGTGAGATACGGCAGCTGAAAGTGGAAGTAAGAAACCTCAAAACAGAGAACCAAAGCCTCAGAACAGAAAACCTCATGCTGAAAAAGTCAGAGAATCTGAAAAAGCTTGCTAAGCTCCGGGCTGACAACAGTTCACGATCTGAGAACAGTAACAACGGGCATTTTAGTGAGGGTAACGGGGATGGGAATTCTGAAAATAGGTCGTCTAGACAAGTGCATGCTTCGACCTCCCAGAGTATGCAGATCAGAGGTCATACAAACAGGCGAACAGACACAGAGAAACCTCAGTCAAGTTTGGCAGCTGGGGAGAAACCACAGATGAGAGCGTCTGCTGAACAGTTAACACAAAGTGATACTGATGGTAAGGCAGCAAAAACTGCAAAAGACAAAGATCCCCAGGAGTTTGATTTCAAGTTTGCTAACAGCCAAAATGGAGCTATTGGACATAAGAGAAGTCCTAGCAAAGAAAGGTCTAACAAGCGGGTAACATTTCTCAATGAGGACTACAAAAAACTAATGGGGGAACAGGATACTGTAGTGAGGATACCTACAGGCCAGGGTGAAGGAGTAAATCAGTATGGAAGTATTGAAAACATCAAGTCTTGCTAATGATAAAGCAAAAACTAATCAAAGTGCAATGGCTAAAAGTGATAAGAGTCTATTTGCTAAAAATCGTCAGGGAAGACAAATGCACACCAAACCGAAGAACACCAAAAGGTCAGCCTCCCTGAACAATCTGACCTCAACAAGGGATATCATGAAGATGTCCTCACAGCTGATTCAGAAGAGCAGGAACATGAGGCACTGAGTCTGCTAGACAGACACCGGCCATTTGTAACTATGTACCACAGTGTTTCATATCTTGAAATGTTCTTCAGACGTTGTTGGATTTAGAAGTGTGTGAAGGAATAGACAATTTGGATCATAAACTCTGTTTTTGATACCACATGTGTCAATTCATTTAATACATTTAAATCTAATCTTAGCCAACATGAATGTTTTATTTCATGCTTAGAGCAAAGACAACTAAGCTATACTCCAGTAAAGTCATAATCATAAAGGTTATAAAAAAGGAAAAAAAGTATCACTATGTTTGTTAAGCTTTGTTTTATTTAGATTATTTACTGAAAGGACAAATACAAGAATGTTCTTTGGATCATGTGTGTCACCTGCTGAATTGTGACGGACAGACAGTCGATGGAAAAGTGATCCTTATGTGTCACCTATGCTTACAGCAGGTAACACAAAGACATGGTCATCTTTAGTGTCACTTTGAAAGAAGGTATCAGACAGTATTTGAAAAGATGCAAGAAATGCTTGTCTTGAGGTATGTGGTTAACAACAAAATCAGATGGTAAAATCTTGAATCTAGCTACTGATGTCAATTCAAACGTTTTTTTTTTTTTCAATACAACATGTATTTTGTTGGATAACATTTTTCCTTATATCTTTGTTCATCTAAAATCTCGTTTTCATAGATGTCTACAAATATTCTTTTATATTGTAATGAGAACATACTTTCGCCAAAATTCAAGATTTATTTGTGTTAAAGAAAGTAAATTTCAGCTAGATGTGTTTACTTCTATTTGTATAATTAACTCAC
The DNA here is from genome assembly GCA_021229015.1 of Solen grandis. Classification (NCBI taxonomy): domain Eukaryota; kingdom Metazoa; phylum Mollusca; class Bivalvia; order Adapedonta; family Solenidae; genus Solen; species Solen grandis. The sequence continues at coordinate 20,291,771 of CM037792.1, read as the reverse complement.
TGTAGCCCTATCATACACAGCACTGTGGACAAAATTATATCTTTAGGGTTGTTAAACAATGCTTTAGCAAAATATAATTAATCCTTGCATTTCATTCTTTATCTGTTTACATCAAAGGTGGGATGTTTTTTTAATCATAAATAATTTTCAGCTGTTTATTAATTTAATAAAATTAGTTACTGAAAGTGCATCCTGTGAAAAAACTCTCTAATGTATTCTTTAAACGAATCACTTGATTGAGAATTGCTCAAACCTGGGAACTTTTCTTTTTGTAAATGGCTACTGATCTGCATTTGATATTTCATGAAAAATGTTTCTGTTTGAAATATGTATATGGTTAACTCACTAAGGCTTGTTTCATTAATTTTTTAAGTGTCATGGCAAGATAATTTACTCCATACTCATTGTTAAAGGGTTTGCTTTTGTTTTCAGTTAATTTGATCCTTTACCTCACACTCTATTTATGTATTTGCATGCACATGCACGGGAATGCATATGCACATGTTTGTATGGATGTTTGTAAACACTTGCAGGCCCTTTATGACTTTTATGTTCTTTTCCTTTTGATGTCATGGCTGTAAAAACTGTTTGGAACAAATATTCTTATATTACCAAGTGGATCCAGAGAAATTATTCTGATATTTTGAAATGCTCTGGATTCTGGTTTGTTAATTATATACAATCAAACCTGTCTTAAGTGGTGCTGTCATAGGAATAAGAAGATTGGCTGCTAATTGGAGGTCAAAATAGAGGGTTGACCAAAGAACTATTTTATGTGCATAAACACATATAAAGGGGGGTTGAATAATTTTGTGGTCATCCCCCATTTTTTTTTTTTTTTTTTTTTTTAAACAAAATCTTGAAGATGGCTGCTCAGGATAGGATGGCTGATTAATACAGAGGGTGTTGTTACAGGTTTGACTACATGCGGTCTGGTTATGTTCATTGTTCCAACCTGACAAGTACACACACACCACTGGATCTTTTACAGACGGATGTTTTCAAATAGTCTTACAGGCTATTCAAGAGCTACACTGGGATACTAGGCATAGACCATAAATAAGCATGTACCTGGCACTCAAGTATTCTGTTCACAACCATAAATTAATTTCTCGGTTTCTTGACAATTATGATTGATAAAGTAACTGACTCCTGAATGTGTCACAAGACTCTAATCAGATTTACAGAGATACCTGACAGCATTACCAAACATTGATGAGTGCCAGGTAAATGCTTATATAGTTGGTGGTTGACCTGGTTTACACAAAAGAACACAGGATTTTATTGCTGAAACAATTTGTGAGCAGATGATGGGAAAAGTTTGGCTTTAATTTTCACTGCTAGGAAGGTGAATAATCTTCCTGTAGAACATGATGAATATTATGGTATTCTTCCAGGTTTTTTTAAGAACATTATGTGTTTAAAATATTTATTATTCAATAAAAAAAAAATAATTCAATACTTTTGACATTGACTTTACTGATTCACCTGGATGGGTATGAGAAAGGTAGTGATACAAACTTTGAGTATTGACACTTCAGCAAGGCTGTTATGTCTTGTGTGTAATATATATTAAAATGACACAAGATATCAATGAGAGCATTGTGTGTGTGAGAGAATGAGAGAGAGAGAGAGAGAGAGAGAGAGACAGAGAGAGAGAGAGAGAGAGAATGTGGGAAGAGATTCCTGAAAAGGAAATGAAAACTTTTTCTGAAGATAATACAAATTTGTTTTGCAGGGTCTGCATTTAAAAAAAGGCCTTTAGAATATAATTTTATCATAACTTTTGTTAAAATTACAACAGTTACAATACGATCAGTGAATCATAAAAATGTGTCCTAATTACAATCTAATTAACAAGAGTTTTGTCAAAAACTGTAACTGTACTTCTATAACCACATTTTTTCCCATTTTAATTAATTTTATAATTTGTATATCTGGGTTTTGTCAGCAGAATTTTGTTAACAGTTCTGCAAGTTTCAAGCTTTTAAAAGTTGCTGCTAGTTTAACTGCCATAATACTTATGATAAATAGTTTTTACAGAAGACTAACAATGAAACTAATTGTAGGGGTTTTAAGAAAAGTTTTGCAATAATCATTTGTGGATAATTTCTTGTAGTGCTTCAGGTCTAGTTTGTCCTATAACTTTTCATAATTAGCAACTTTCCAAATGCGGTATAACAATAAATATTCACAGCAATTTTCATAAAATTGACAGAGACACTGTTAAATGAATACATGAAAATCAGATAGACTGTAATTGAGCATAATTATGAAAGTAACAATAGCAGAGGTGTAAGAGAGACCAAAATAACTCATACAACTTCCTAAAACCATAACAAACAAGCTAAAACCAATTAACAGCGTGAAGAATTTCTAATATTTTTTCCCCTGTTGTGGTCAAGGCAGACTTCAACAATCAGGATCTTTAATAGAATTGAACATATTTAATTGGATCTACATCATATATAAGGAAAAACAATAAAAGTACAGCTTTAGAACAATTGAAGAAAAAAAAGATTACTTATATCAGTAACAATGGATTAGTAACTTCTGAAACACAGGGTATAATGTACGTGATTCTGCCGGATTTAGAAGGTCATTTCAAAGTCTTAATATATATTTTTTTAGTGAATACAATAAGCAAAAGAGAATGACATATTTTCCTACTAGAAGAATGGAGAGACCCATAAGTAAGTTTTGTAACTAAATTATGGCTGAAACATATGCCTTAATATTGTTACGATTTCAATGTTGTTGATTTTTGTTTTTATATGCACATATTGCAGTACAAAAGCAGTGTTAAAATGTGTTTAAACTATGACAAATTATTAAAAAATGAAAAACAAAGAGAGGAATATTTCTGGACACACACTAATAATTGTTGAGCAAGATTTAAGAGGACAGTGTTAAGGAAGAAGAGGCCGAGGTTGACAAGATAAGAATGGATGAGGTAGAGAGGAGGGTTCTGAAGATGAATAAGAAGGAGATCAAGCGGACGCTGGTGATGATTGACAACATACTGGACACACTGGAAGAGATGGATGTCCTCACAGAGGAGATGGTCCACACAATCCAGGTATAGACTTTCTTAATCAGCTTCAGATGAAAAGACTGTTTTATAAATCACACCTGCATGGTAACTACCCCCTACACATAGTGTTAATTGACGAAAGAAAATGAAAAGATATTAGTAGTAGAATAGGATGTGATATGAAATTCAGAAATTGGGACAACAAACAAGATTCTTATAGGCCCACTTCACTTTGTTAACCCTTTCCCTCATAGAGAAAACCATGAAAAGACCTAGGTGAACAGCATAAAACCAGATCAGCCTGCGAGTAACTCGCAGGCTGATCAGGTTTTATGCTGTTCGCTGCTCCTCAGTGGTCTGGAAATGAGGATTTTGTAATTAAATTTGGTAAGGATTAACTGTGGTTTTCTGCAGATCAGGCTTTATGTGATATCTATTGAGTGCGTCAAAATGAGTATATATGAGGGAAAGGGTTAAATAGAACAAAGTATATATATAATGTTGGCCATTATGTTTGCCCAACCAATAAAACACTACCTGAAGCAAATAAAAATACTTTTGTCTAATGAAAAAAAGTAATAATAATTTCAAGTTGAATGAGAATTTACATTTTTTTTGCCTTTGATTTTAGCAGCTTGTTCTTCCTTCAGAGAGTAAATCTGCGCTACACAGAGCCAACCTGAATGTTGTAAATTCTAAACCAATTTTCTTCTGCAGTCTGCTAAATAATCAGTAATCCATGAAATTGTGACTAATGTATCTTTGTCCAAATATGTAGTTTTCATAATTTGTGACACCTCTGGACTCAGAAATAAAAAAAAGATGTTTCAAAATCGATCAATCTCCTGCTGGGTAATTAAAATTACCTAAAGTAAAGGATTCCTGCGGTTGAAAAATTTTATGAAATCACATGCAGCTCCATGCAGAATACTACTTTCATTAATAAAGATAATTATATAGACAGGTTTCCCTGGTTCTAGTTATATACCAAAAAATTGCCCTTGAGTAATTTCTTTATTTGATTGAGGAAATATTAGTGGTTTTGCAGTATATACTTACTCAGTCTCTGTATTCTCAAATACTGACCACTTAACCTTTCCCTCATGTAGACTCATTTTGACGCGCTCAATAGTTACCACATAAAGCCTGATCTGCAGAAAACCACAGTTAAACCTTACCAAATTTAATTATAAAGTCCTCATTTCCAGACCACTGAGGAGCAGCGAACAGCATAAAACCTGATCAGCCTGAGAGTAACTCGCAGGCTGATCTGGTTTTATGATGTTCGCATAGGTCTTTTCATGGTTTCCTCTATGAGGGAAAGGGTTAAAACATCTGGCTCAGATAAGGAGGCATAATCTTGAAGACAACCATGTCTAAACTTCAACCAAATACACCTTGCTCTGTTTTCATTTTATTTTCAAATTTATATCTCTTACACATTTTGGGAAAATTTATTTCAAGTTATATTAATCCATATCAATGGGCACTGGTTTTGACCAATGCTTGACATCTTGAAAAGTCATTCAGATTTAATCATTGCAAATATGGTTCA
>CM037792.1:20237082-20287082 GCA_021229015.1 Solen grandis | reverse complement strand
ATCTTGATTACTTATTTACCTCATGTATATACCGGACTGGGTTTGACACATTGATAAACAGAGCAGATCCTTTTAGGAATATTCCGATCAGGGTCTCCTCTGTTTGGTCATATATAATAAGATCAGGTTTTACACCGCCTTCTCAACAATGAAAATAGTTGTTTTCATACCACATAAAGTTCAGTGATTGAATATTCATCAAGTCTTAAATTTGTATATGAATATTTATGAGGTAAAGGGTTAAAGCAAGGAGGTAGCTGCTTTATGTAGACTGGTATTTAAAATAAAATTACATGCGAGATGCAGGAAAGCAGTCTGCAAACTCAGATTTGCTAACGTGTAAATGTGACATCAAACATATTTTATTGTATTTTTTATATACATTGTTCACAGCCCTTCACCGCTGTGCGGTCGAGTTTCAGCTGCTGGCTTTTGTGAAGTTTTTCATTGGGTTTACGGTAGGTCGGTAGTTCTATACTCGGATTCATCACTTTATGACTGAAAACTGTCGACGTGACAATAAACTCCAAAATAACAACCTATCATAAATATGATCTAACGTTACAGAAAATGGTCAATACCTCAAATTGAACTTCTTTAGGTGCTGTTTAACCATGGAGATCAAATGTCTTGGATTCGGAATGCTCATGTGTTTATCGCTGGTTAGTAGGATATTTCTTTATTATGGTTTCTTGTCGGCCATTCATTAAATAGTTTATTGATAACTTCTTAAGCTGCTGTATGTACGGTTGCATATAATTTTGTCTATTTAAAAAGCACTTTTGTCCAATAAAAGTGTACCAAGAGGGGTTCGACTGTTCATATTCAAGAACAGCCGAGATCAAAATATTTGACATGTTTCCAAATAAAAGAACGTGTTTCAAATCTCCCTACACCTAATCCCTCTTTCTTTTTTTAAAGAAAAGTGTTTGTACTCAGTGCTCTGATAGAATAAAAATATTTAAGTAAGTCAACATGTTGTCAGGTATTGGGCGGGCACTGGGTTACGATACAGCGGCCCCCGCTGTCGATCTGAGTCTGTACTACGAGAGCCAGTGTGGAGGGTGTCAGGCCTTCATCACCGGGCAGCTTGCTAGCACGTGGGAGGCCCTAGGAGAAGATGTCCTTAATGTGTTGAATCTAACGCTCGTCCCATTTGGTAACGCAAAGGTAAGTTTCTTCCCATAATATCATTATAAATAAGAGAGAGAGAGAGAGAGAGAGAGCGGTGACTGTTGTCATGGTCACGTAGTTCCTGTTGGATGACAAGGCGATAACACGCGTATAGATAGCGTAGTGGTAAACTGGTAACGCACTTTGCTTCCTACAAATGCGTCCTGGACTCGATTCTCAGCCACGGAAGTGTTGGTGTATAAAAGAGTAGAATGTTCTGTTGGCATGACCACTTGGTTCTTGTTTGCTGACAGGGCGAACGAAATGGTAAGGCACTTCGTTCCTAGGTTCGACTCCCAGTTACGGGCGATTTGTTTGCCACGGTCCCCCGTCCGGACACGTTGGTTTGCTTCGGGTTCTCCCAAAGTAATGACATCAACCGCCATCAACCTCTCCATTGAGAACGAATTGCATAAATTTGGACAATTCGTTTCGCAGTCGTTGTAAATTTATCAAAGGAGAATTAATTAATCAAAGGACAATTAATTAATCAAAGGACAACTTTGAACATCTTTTACAACACCCACAGAAGGACAGATCGACAAAACTGACACATTGACAAAAGTAAAAGCCATCTGTCATGCTGCCTCGGGCACCAATATTAATTTTATTGGCCGTGCGTACAATCGTCCCTTCAATATGCAGCACGGTCACCAGTACCGGAACAATATAATGAACCTATCGATAACTTATATTTATGACCAAAGACAAGTATCTGCAATGTTGCACTGGATATGCAACAGCCCCCCTCCCCTCCCCCGAATACTTTTTTTTTATTCATAAACTTAGACATTAAGAAGGAATTAATGCCTGAAATATACATTTTTAGAAAATGACGCCATAATAGGAAGCTCCCGAGTTTTCTTAGTCAATACCACAAAACGACACATTGTTTTCGAATTTCGGTGACTCTGATTGGTATTTTTTTTATATCTCACAAAATAGAAGATAAGTAAACAAAGCTACTAATCCAGTTACTAATTCAGCTACTTGCCAGTTACTTGATAATGTTTACTCACTCACTTGTTCAGCAACTATTCAGCTTCTTTTACAGTTACTAATTCAACTAAATTATACTAATTCAACTATTTATTTAGTCACTAGATTCCATGAACACTATCACTATTTCAACTACTATCAAATTACCAAAACTAAGCTTCTAAATTAGCTATCTTATCAGTTGTTTGTAAGATTCCATAAACAATGTAACGAATGTAGAATGTAGTTATTACATTCTGTGTATCCCGCTACGAGTTCAGCTCCCAATGCAGGTACTTATAATGGGAAAATGAGAATCCAGTTGCTAATTAAGCTACTAATAAAGAAAAAAAATCAGTCATCAAATACATTCTAAATACAAAAGGGAACAAACAGAGTTCAAAACAAAATATCAAATATTAAAACTTACATACATGCAGGTCAACGATATAGACATAAACAAAAACTAGTTTTTATTTTTTTTCATTTTTTAATTTTTTGCAATAAACGCAAGGGTAATCCAAAGAGTAACAGGGCATTAACGCTTTCGTCACTATACGCTATACTGTATGAAACATGTTACTTTAAAGACTTCCAGTAGAATATATTGTATACTAGTATATTAATCCTTTGCAAGGAGGGTTTCGGCAAGGAATCGGATGTAATATGTGGTCGTTGGTAAAATAATGTAAACCAAACAATTGCAGGGGGGATTCTTGGCCACCCTTTCAAACCATTGCCGTGGTCTGTCAATTGGCCTGATTAACGTATATGTATTCTATTCATACTTTTACATATACCACGCAGCTACGGAAAACATTTTTCAGTTTATTAAATTGTGTCTTTCATGATAATGGATTAAATCCGATCACGCACAAAAGACCATTTGCATATTTCTGATCTATCGTATCAGGCCGATAATTTGAAAATTGTTGAGCAACTATATAATGTATATCATTCATAGCATCATATCATGGAGACCAACGTAATAAATAGACCAGTAGCTCAATCATACCATGTTGACCAACCGTATCATTTAGTACAATAATAATATATAGACCAAATCATAACATGTAAGCCCATTGTACCATGCAGACCAACTATAGCAATTGGAACAATCATGGCATACAGACCAGTTACAACTTGTATGCCAATCGTGTCATACAGACCAGTTATAACTTGTATGCCAATCGTGTTATACAGACCAATCGTGCGTGTAGACCCATCGGATCAGGTAGATCGATCGTATCATTTATACCAATTATAGCGTCTAGATCAGTCGTATCTTTCAGACCAATCATACCGTGTAGAGACCAATCGTATCATTTAGACCAGTCGTATCAAGTATATCAATCATAACATGTAGACCAGTCGTGTCATATGGACCCGTTGTGTCATATACTTTTTTTTCAGATGAAGAAACATTTCGGTAAATGGGAGTTTACCTGTCAACACGGCAAGGACGAGTGTGTCGGGAATTTTCTTGAGGCAAGTATCGACCACTAGGGTTTATATGCTTGTTTGCATTTTTCCTTTTTTTCATAACAATTGCACGAGGTATTTTTTTCCTTTAACAAGATTTCATACAAATCACATCTATATCACTACGTATTTAATACACCTGCTATACAACTGGAGGGTGCAGCTTCTCTGACATGCTTAGATCAGCGTAGAATAAACCAAACAGCAGGGATTGCATGATTTTTATTTGTATTTTTTTATTATTGTTTCTTTTCATTGTAATTAATATTATTTCTCCTTCTAATTATTATTACTATTCTTATTTCTTCGTAATTATTATTATCATTATTATCATCATAATTATTATTATCATCATTATTACTAAATTAAAGATTATTCTTAGTTATCTATCATTATCATCTAATCATTTTTCTATTATTATTTGATATGATATGATCACTTATTTATGTACTATCACTGTTATCATTATTGATCATTCAAATCTATATCTGGCACGGATATTGACTTACAGACGTCTCAACTTTAATGTTCCGAATGATTTTGATCTTTTATTTTTTGAAAATAAGATCTGTCTATTTTTTTTCAACACGCCTAGATCTGGCATCACAACTTAGCTAAGTAAAACTTAAAATCATAGATAAGGTAGGAACATATCCTGGCATTCTTGTTTTACAAATCAGTTAAGTAAATGACTATATTGACATGATTGGTGACTTTGTTGGCAAGAAATATTTGTTCCAAAATGAAATACATGTATTGATATATTGTCTATAGGGAAAGAAAGCTGAAATACGCCCCAAGTATTTAAGTATTACTAAACAATGTGGATAAATTGGAGATCATAATAAGTCAATCAACCGTTAGTTATGAAATTTCGATGACATATAATTCAAGTAATTCCTTTTGTTCTATATTGCTTTTAACTTAAAACCCGCAAATTCATATTGTCATTTCTTATATGGTTAACTGTCAGATACCATGGTTACAGTAATATTCGTAACATTCTAAATTATCATTCCAGACATGTTCAATAGCCTTGCTACACAACGTAACATCCTACTGGCCCTACATACTCTGTGTGGAAAAACAGATTCAGGACTGGGACAAACCCCAAAATGCTGCAAAGAAGGTGACGTGCTATATGATCTATCCGAAAATGATGGCAATTTAGCTTATTGCTCCAACTAAGATACACAAATATGGTGCATGGTGCGTTGATCTGACCGCAAATGTCAAACTGCAATGAAATACGGTTTAAAACGTACTATTTACACTGTATAAAACCAATGAACAAAATCGAAGCTATTGATTTTAAAATGACTATAATGATATTGTATCTAATATCAAACCCCGTTTTTTTGTGTGCAAACTTCGACCTGTTTTCTATCGGAGCATCGTTCGAGGTACTTTTGAAAAGCATCTTTCATTGACTATACCAGGTGATGTTTCTAAATACAGATATATTATCTTATGCTTATCTTATGCTAATTTTTGTTCTTAAATTCCTCATCAGTATTCGTTTCATACAATTAAACAGTTAACTATATATGGATGTCATGGTTTAAAAATTTTCTCATTTCAGAAGCAATTTGAATTTTGATGGCTCCTACGGCTTCATTAGCTCATTTTTTTTCTCTCCGGATGTGAAGAGCCTTTTGTAAATGACAGGTATCGTTTTATGCTTCATATTTAGTTTTTTTTTCTGTAATGTTTCTATGGTTACAGTGCGCAGTGAAGCTGGGCGTTGACCTAGATGCGCTTCAGAAATGTGCTGATGGGCCCATGGGAATTGAGTTGGAGCATCAGATGGGGGTCATAACGAGTGTCCTTGACCCCCACATACATACGTACCCTGGATAACAATTAATGGGGTAATCTCTTATGCAGTTCATTGTTTGTTTTAAATTGGTTTTAACTTCCCCTCCATATGATTGCAATCATTTTGTGACTTTGTCTACATAGGTCACATATTATAATGTGTCATTTCATTATCCCGTTATTGACAACTGACACGATATCATAACTTATTGAATTTAACCATCTTGGAATAGCAATTAACTATTAGCGATAAAATCACCAGTTTATGAATTTACAAATCAACATTCAGTTTCTGTTTAGCAGATCAATTTTTATATATAAGCGTATTCATAATGTTAAATAAAAACTTCAAGATAGGCGAAGCACAAACTGAAAACGGAAAATAAGTTGATTCGCGAAAATTTGAAAGTATCGTTTCGCAATCGCCAAAATGAGAATTAAAAAAAAAAGCGCGACTTCCTAATATACGGTATCAGCAAAGGCTTATCGATTTATTAGGTTATAACAATTATTAGTCATTGTTATGAACCATAACTTTTATATTTCATGTTGTTTAGAAATATGTACAAGTCACACTCGATGGATTTTAGTAAGACTGAAAAAATATGAGTCTTATACAACCAGTTTCTTACTAAAAACCTATGTAGCCATATTTTGTGAACACCACCTCGACATCTTGGCTTTATTTATAGACTAATTTGATCAATTATTGATCAGTTTTCCCTGCTAATGGGTAGCATAAAGAACCTTAAGTTTCTCAGCAGCTGAAATGTCAACATTATCTCTCTCTCAAGGTTCACACAGAGTCCATACAAAACCAATCTACCACAGATCTCCTAGAACTTGTCTGCAAAACATATCAGGTTTGTTTATTGCGTTATTTGATCCTTTGCTAAATATGAGCATTATGTTTACTAATGATCAGTTTTGAAATACCAGGTCTAGCCTTGTGATGCGAGTCTAAAAGTAACGACTGAAGAATAACAAGATATATACAGAACTATCACTGAAGGAGAAGAATACCCCCGCTACGCCCGCTTGAATCAACAAATTGAAAACATATTGAACAAATTTGATTCTTATACAGCACACACTCCACTCAATGAAGTTTACTATAAAAATGAAATGATATATCAATAAAAGATTTTAACACCTGCATCATTAACTGGAAAGTAATAATCGTTCTGACATTAAGATTTTCATGTGAGGAAGCCTTTCAGCTGGCTTGCGGTAGGTCGGTGGTTCTACCCGAATGCCTCCGTGCGTTTGGGATGTTCCTCCACCTGTAATTATGTAGCTGGACGTCGCTATATGACTGAAATACTGTCGAAGCGACGGTAAACTCAAATAGTCAATTCAAGTCTTCTCAGACAAGGTACATGTTGCAACAATAAATAATTCAGATGAATAATTTGAACTTCAACTCTATACTTTTTATTCCATGTCCATCTGTTTAGTCTCTGTTGATACCTTATACACCTTTTAGTCTTTAAGATTATTTGAAATGGTGATTAACATATTTACTCATAAACATATCATTTATATATTGAAATCACTTCATTTTATATTTTCATAATTAATATGTACATGTATATATCTTGACCATTCACACGTTGTTTGATCACTTTTAATACCATCAGGTATCTGTATTATGTTGAATGATTTGTAATTGACTCCTCCTATGGAAGCGTGATTAACATGTCTGTTCATTCTGTAATTTGTTTGAATATTTTTTTCATTTTCATTTTTAGTCTTCTTTTTTTAAAAGTCTTTTGATCTTTGCACCCTGCTTGACCCTGTTAGAATAGTCTCTATATATTTATGTAGTATTGGATTAAATTATATGTATAATATAATTATATATTTTCTGTCCAGAAAATGTTATCACAAATATTCATCATTCAAACAGAGATTCTGTGTGGTTAACAAGCCCTTCAAAACGAAACCACCATCTGAATTACTTCGAACTACCGAATAACAATAATTATTTTACTCTGTTACCCTGCAGATAGTCACGTATGAAACATCTTATTACATATGACAAAATAACAAAATGATTATTGTGAATGGAATTGATAGTCTTGTTCATAAAATATCGAATCAAATTTTGTTATGACGCAGATCATCTCGTCTTCTTGCAGCACATATCTTAAAATTTGTTTTTATGATAAGATAGTGCATAAGATGTAATAGGATATAAGATATGTTTCGATAAGGTAATTATGTATAAATATTGTGTGTGTGTGTGTGTGTGTGTGTGTTTAAAGTATTTCCTTCGATTTTTTCAAATAATGGCTACTTACGGGAAAAGAGAGACTTGATTTTTATGCGAACATTTCATTCAGAATCAATACTTGTAGCTTAACATGAAGTTTCTTGCAAACTTGTTTATTATATTTTCTGTTGTCGATAGTGTTTACTGAGTATGCGGCTATTTATAAGTATATTTGTCAAAAAAAATCTGTTTGTTTGTGTTATTATGTAACGCATGGATACTTTATAATTACTTGACAGTCTGTAATATGAACAGTAAAAGCGCCGACAGAAAAATAATAGCAAAACATGTAGCTGTATTTCCTTCCTTTCTAACATTTATATTTAATTTTCGACAGAACGATTTATCTGAAACATGTAAAAATGTATTTGTGTATACACACGTATAAAGAAATGAATACATATCTTTTATTGAGAGTTGATTTGATATATAGCAAATGAACACGAACATACATGAACTATGTTATCAAATCATAACTTCATAAATTTGCATAACTATTTGATGTGTAGTTTATTTATGTTGTTTATAATAACAATATATGTATAATTGTTGGAAGGAAATAGACAAATTCTATTCTTTCATATTTCAGGGATCTACACCAAAAGCTTGTAAGAGATTCTACGAAACATAGGACCGTGGTGACAGCTAATGAATGTAAAGCTGTAAATGAATTGAATCAATGTGGCCAGAAACAACAACAACACCCCCCCCCCTAAAAAAAACAACAAAAAAACAACAACAACAGCAACATAGGAAACCATGGAATTATTCTTTTAACACTAAATTCATATACGAATTTGGCTGTCATTATTTATAACGAGCACAGTTAATTTGAAAACGTTAGTAATATTAATTAAGGTGAGGTCCCTGTAATGGTTCCGTTATGTCTTGGACACCTTAACCTCTACCAAGATCACCAAGGTACCCTAATGAAACATTAGAGAAACCTTGGTTATCTCCGTGAAAGGCCATTAGCTCCGAAATGTAGCGGAACCATTACACTTACTTTACCTGAAGCCAAAGGACTGATTTTATGAATAAATAAATAAATAAATTCCTAAGACGACAGTTGAGAAATTCTTTTTTTTAATCGAATGTATCTTGTTGGAATAAAGATAATAATATCCAGTGTCGAAGTGATTGAAAGTCCGCTCTGTAACTTGGAGATCGTGGGTTTGACCCCCACCGCGACACACGATAAAGTTCGTTTTAAGATAGTACTGATATACTTCCTTGTATGCTGCTTAGTCAATAAGCATAGTTCCAGGACTAGTTAGTCTGCTGTCAGTATATTGTGTGACTGTGTGCGGTGTAATGACATATGTCTACACGTTTTACATCTATGTTGATGTTGACTACAGCTACATACTAGATTTGTTTAACATATCTTAGAGGTACAAACACAGATATGCATACAGCAAATAGGGAACTAGGTAAACAACCATTATGGTCCATACTTTAACAGGGGTGTAAAAAATTTCAAATGCTACTCGCCCTGTAGGACTAGTGACTTAAAATATGTACTTGCCCTTAGAAAACTTTCAGTTGCCCTTAAATTCAAACAATTTTGATTATTTTTCATCGTTTTGTTTGAAAATAGTATCTACCCAATCAAACTCACTGAGTCATCCTTCCTTTTCCATTTGCCGTGATTTCTGTTTATCTAATCCTCTTCATTGTCTCACCACCTCCCCACCACATACCTCGAAAAAGGAACTGAATATGCTGGTTTGTTCACTTTTAATGACATTTTCCCGGGAATTAAGGGTGTCTTCAATAATATCTACCCTTCAAGTTTAGACTGCGTACCATAAATAGATTTAAAAAAATGAATTAGTGTCGAATATTTTTCTCATTAATGTAAAAGTGACCACATTTATTTTATATCAGAAATGGAGAGAAATGTGTGTTGATTATTTACACAATCCATCAATTAAACTTAATAACACCTTTTCTTGGTTATTTATTAAATGGAAGGACAAATGATTACTGGACATAACTTTTGTTATTTACGTAAACCAGTCTGCTCCGTTACTAGGAAACGAGCACCTGTCGACTTCATATACAAATTCTCGGCGCTTGGATGCTGAGATGATAGATGGATGGATTTGAGAGATAGAAAGGAAGCTATAAGCAGTGCAGAATATGATTAATTACATCATTTTAAAATAAATATTGTTTGTATTTTTTATTGATTTTAAAATGCACTCGTCCTGTCGGACGACGTCCTAGTATTTCTTACTCGCCCGTTCCATCATTCCACTCGCCAATACGAGCAGACAAGTAGATTTTTACACCCTGCTTTTACAAATATACTGAGGTACTGGTTAACAATTTTGTCTTCCAAAAACTAACTTAATACCTGCTATATTAACGGTCAGAATGATTATTACTTTCCAATTAATGATGCAGATGTTAAAATTTAGTTGTTTTCGTATGTCAGAAATCTTAATGATTTAATGTAGTAGATCTCGAAAAAAAAGTAAAATAAAAGCGAAATGGTTTGCAAAATGTTACATATTTTAAAGATTCATCAAGAGCAGAGACGATACAATTATCAAGGTAAAACAGTTTAGACCTAATGATAGTTCAATGCTGGCTGCTGATTTTAATAAAACATATACCTACTGGAATTTCAAATATACTGATATTAATAACTAAAACCTAAACTTGACATTGACGCAGATTACAAAGATTATAATGGATCAGGGCTCATTCCCAAAATGTCTCACTTTTTTTATGGATTCTTCCCCAACTGTCTCACATAAGTGTTAAGCACCTTGCTGGGCTTGTTTATATAAGGGATAATAAACCTCCGCTTCAAGATTTACCTTGTAATTCTGCAGCTATGGAGGAAGATGTTGTAATAAATTGAATAATTCAGATGCAAATATCATAATGCACGTTTGTATATTATCATATCAAAATTAAAAAAAAAACAAAAAAAAACAAAAAAACAAACAAACAAAAAACACACAACTGATTTAAGCTAATTTTGATCAAAAGTATAAATATGTTTTCATGAATGAATGTTTAGATATATTTGAGGATAGACATTTATCAAATAGCTATTGTATGATAAAGATGTGAAGTGATTATTTTCATTGAACTGTGGCATTAAGACTAGAAGTTATAAAACGGAATATAATGAGTGTTTTATTTTACTTTAAAAATATTTTGCAAAGATTTATGTATTAAAACGGCCGTATTATTCCAAGTCATCAGATAAAAATATAAAACATGTAAAAACTTGATTATTGCAAATTATACATAGTATACATGTACAATGTATATGCTAATTATTTAGAAAAAAGGACGTGACAAAGCTTCATTTATAAATACACCAAGATTAAGAATTACATTTTCATTTGACGAAGACATTAGTAAGATAAATAAAAATATATCTGTGTGTTTACATACTTTAAATCGTACGATTGTCCCTCTTTTTCTTCTTGTTTGTTGTTGTTTTGTTTTTTGGGTTTAACGTCTCACCGACAGTATTTTATTCATTTGGAGACGATGTCTACTTGAGAAAGATATAGTGCTACCACACTGGAGTATCACGCCGTAGACATGTGGCATGATACCACACCCAGTCACATTAACCTGACACCGGGCCAACCAGTCCTGCAACTACCCTTATATGCTGAGCACCAAGCAAGGGAGCTATAAAAGTACCATTTTTTACGACTTTGATATGTCGCGGCCGGGGATCGAACCCCGAGGCGGACGCTCTAATCACTCGGCCACAGGGGATGGTGCCTCTAATTCATTGGGCAAATATATGATTCCATTCAAACGGGATCACCAAGAGGACAACTGGATCATCACGAACCTCTGGCCTATTAAACGTCTCTGATACACCTGGGTGTGAATTTCAGCAATGCATATCCCTATTTCCACGCTCACTCACTTACTCACTCACACGGCAATTACTTTCTCTATTGATATTGTCCTACCGGCACCAAAGGGTAAATAAATTAACAACATACTGGCTATGAATATTTATTTAATTCCGTCCAAGAAAAAGCAAACAATATCAAATACACAATTTATCATACTAATACCTGTAAAATACATTTTTGAACTTTCCTTTATAGTGATTACTGCACCAATAAATACAATTTCGATAGAATTATTAAATGTATTTGGCTATATAATACTCGTTGCAAAAAATAAAAATATAAAAAAAAATTCTAAATATGTCTCTTTTATTCTATTGTTTGAATGCCTCACAGTGCTTAAACCTAAACTACATCAATTTCATGAATCATTAATATCTCTCCAAGAAATAGAAATAAAATAACAACAACAAATAAAACAACAAAAAAAAAGCAACTATGTATTTTGATGTGTCATTGAAATTCCGTAATAACAATTCAATTTATTAATAAAAAATAAAACAATACAAGTCTTTATTTCTGTTAATTTTTCTGTTAAATCGATATCATTTACTGTATGATATCCGTTTAAATCATCATGTAGCTATTATTTTGAAGAGCAATTATAATTATATGCATGACGTAATGCCTAAATGGATTCTTTTTCAACAGTTCATATACCTTCATTACCATAACACTATTTGCTCTAAACTCCGCCGCAGTAGTTACTTCCCCTTGCAGTTGTATATAATCACTGCCGCCACAAGTAAAAAATTAACAGAATTTAACTAATTTTTCTTTTTTCCATTTTTTTTATTTTAATGCGAGTGTCATTTCCCTAAGTATGTTATCTTAAATAAACATCAAATATCGTCTCGTGGTAAAAAAAAAAAAAAAAAAAAAATCATTTTAAAAATATTTTTGTTGTTGTGACAGCAGACGTAGACGCCATTTTGTTAGTTTACCATCATTACGTGTCATTTGTGACAGAAGTGATGTTTTTGCTTGCAAGTGAGATCACTGTTTGGAGTTTGTATTTGCTCTAGTGTCGAAATAGTCGACTTATCACTAAATTAATTCTAAATGTTAAATGCAGTTTTTTATATGATATAAATAGTCAAATTACATGTTACCCGCATGACCACATCACATATAAAAGCCTAGCATTCAATATGCTTAAAACATACACACAGTTAAGGACCAACACAAATTACATAATGTCAACCTTATCTTGATAAATGTTTTAAATCAAGAATTTAAAAATGGATATACATGTACCTCAGATCAGTATTTTACCAAATGAATAAGAATGACATCATGTTTTATATACTGAAAGGAGAAAAGCAGGATGACAAAAATGTTATATTAACTCAGTAACCAGGTTCAGTCGTTTACCATCTGAATTTCTTCTTCAACGCATATATTTTCATGTGAGAATTACTTCTCGTCTTTACATGATTTTATCGGCAGATTTTTTTTTATAAATTTTTGTACATTTCTCCAAAGCGAGACAAAGGTGCATCCTGCATTTCTTTTTCATCTTTCATATTCATATCTACATAATATATTTTAAATACAAAACTTTACAGCAAGGCAATCAAACACTATACATCTCAATGAAAATTACATATTTAATCATTCGGCCAATCACTAATATCTAATAAGTAAGCATACACATAAACAAAATAAAATATTGAACTTCAATAATCAGCAATCACCAAGCCACAAATATATAACTGAAGTCTCATTGAACCTAAACATAGTTGATAGGAATCACTAATTGAAAGGCAGTCTGTATTGGTTTTGAACGAATATTTGCGGATATAAGCGACCGAGGCGAAATATGTACTCGATGCTTTTTATTGTTGATTTTACAAGATGGTACATGTATTGGTAATGTGTTTAAATTTCGCATTTAAAAGAAAAATATCATAATTCAATTGTAAGTTATTCTGAAAACATTTGGCAAGATAACTTATATAGGACATTTAAAACAGATGTTCATCGATAACAAATCGGTCGAAACAGCAATTGGTATTTTGGACGTAATACCGTTTCTGGGGCAACATGTAAACATATTATCAAACAGCTCTATTTTGCCGATTGCGATATCGAGGGTTTACCTGATTACACTCCATGACTAATCACGTAAATGCTTTCATTTAAACTCAAAAGTATGATCAGTGCGTATAAAAAAAAATATTTCAAGAATCATGGAGTGAATAGCACTTGCAGTAAATTGCAGTTTATTTGAGTCGTTGTACGAGGGGTGATTGATAAATTCGCGGATTTCTCCTCGCCAGAATTTATTTTTTCATCAAATCTAATGAAAACCCGTATACAAGTAAAAGAAACTTATTTTCTCTTTCATTATTAGGTAGGTGAAACGATTTTTGATACATAAGAAGAATAAATGGTATCCATAGCAACCACAGTTTGGTGACTTGAGGCATGCTGTTATTTTCCATATTCTAAATTCATTAGACATGCTAGTGTGCAGTCAAATTTAACGCAAATTTGGCGGGAATGCAACTGACGTTAGCGTGACAGTTCGACGTCATTTCGGTAAAATTTGAATACGTTGTGTTGGATGATTATTTCACAGCAGCGTTTTATGACCATGGCTTCAAAACAGCGCATGACGTCAACAGATGACATTGAGTTGCGTGCGGTTGTCAAACTTTGTATGGGACTCAAACTTTCACTAGTAGAAGCATTAAAACAAATTAAAAGTTCAGAAATATTACCAATTTGTGGAAAGCATTTGTCTACAAATGGCACAAGCGGTTTAGAGATTGTAGAACCTCAGTGTTTGATGACGAAAGACCAGGTTGGCAGACATAGACAGTCAGAACTCAGAGGCCAACGGTTTGAAACCTCTTTAGAATTACGCAACAAGGCATATGAAGTAATTTTGGCATTCAGTGAGGATTGATTTAAGGTTACATTTGACCAATGGGTACATAGACATAAAAGGTGTAGCCACAGGTGGTGATTACGCCAAGAAAGTTATCCGAACACTTGACTTTGAAGTTTAGGTAATGTCAACGTGACCCAATTTTGACGTCGGCGTGCTTCAAGTACAACATAGTACTGTTATTCAATGTTTCATGTAAACTTAATTGTTCAATGTATCTAAATAATATTTAAGCTCTATGTAAGTCGTGAGTAACCGTATATCGTGATGTATTTTGTTTTTAGGTTTTCTATTCCAGGTTTCAGTAATAAAGCAATTCCGCGAACTTATCAATTTTGCCTTTAAATGACACAATGTCATAAAGGTAAAAATGGAAGTCTCACAGTCTCATACACATACACAAACACATAAAACTACTGTAAATGATTTTACTGCTTCATCAACAGTATATCGGTCATTAGAAGGCTGTGTCTATGTGAGACAGATATACTGCAGCTTCATTGCGATATTGTGACGTAAACTATTGTCATGGGGGATACCTGACACTTGGCAAAACTGTACTGGATAGAATCCAAGCACTGTCAGTCGTTTTTTATATTTTTGTTTACTGTAGGTCGATGGTTCTTCAAGCGTGCCATTGTATTCGACCAGAAATAAGCTGGCTTCGAAATATGACCGAAATATTGTTGCGGCGAAAATAACATCCAAGACAACAACAACAAGGAAAAAAACACAATAACAACACAAGTACAATTTTCAACCCCTTTGTCGTGTTAGAGCCTGGGATCAGTCCCATGACTTCACGATAACGTGACAAACTCTCTTATTTCATGTCCATCTGGAGTTTTTATATCAAGTGAAATTTAATACATGGTATCTATATTTATCATTATTTTTCTAATAATCAACCATGTCAGTTTGTGCCGCGAACATTAAAAGCCTAAAACGAAATACATTTAGAAAACTTATTTTGCAAGCAGAAATATTAACCATCTATTACATTTATTTCAGAACTATAAAAACAATTATAGAAACCCATAATTGTGTTATTATAGTAACTTTATTAGACTAAAGCGAATAGTCATTTAAAAAAAGCAAATATATAGATAAGAATACAAATGTCGTTTTAACTGCAATATTATAGCAAGGAAAACGAGATGTGTTTGAAAAAAAAACACAAAAAAACAATGCCCCCGCCCAAGCCAAACACCCCTTGGCACCACTTTATTGGATTAAATGTCAAATAACTCATACATGTATCTGTTGAAACACATTTGTAAGTGTAGTAAATGAGTCAAATATCGAGTTTTAATTCCATATAATAAAAAAAGACTAACTCAGCCCCTCACCGCGTGGGTTCGAATCCCGACAGGGTCATTCGGATTTTCACGTGAGGAAGCCTTCCAGCTGGCTTGCAGTAGGTCGGTGGTTCTACCCGGATGCCTCCGTGCCTTCGGGGTCTCCCCCACCCCCCTATAATTAGCTGGACGTCGCTATATGACAGAAATACTGTCGAAGCGACGGTGAACTCAAATAGTCAAGTCAAGTCATATAATAAAAAAGATATGCTCTGGACAAAATTCATTAAAAATACATAATCTCGCAAAGTTTTTATATTTGAAGTTTCAAATAGTTCACAAGTTATCCAATGGAAAACAAATAGATGAAAAAAAAAATCACAAAAAAACAACAACAAAGGGAGATAAATTAAATAATTGGACCAGGCAGAATTATGGATCTTGGCAGCTGTACTGCTTATACTCGCCATCTTTTTATGTTCCAAATTTCATGTCCTTACATTGTATTTATGAGTTTTGGTCCCAAAAATTAAATAATCAAATAAAAAAATATAAATAATTAAAAAGTTGTTGCACCTTTCCTAGTTGTTATCAATCTATACATGAAGGTTCAAATCAATTCCTTGAATACTTTTCAAGTCCAATATTAAAGTTACTGACAAAAACAGACAAACAAACAAACAGACAGGGCAAAATAATATGCCATCATCAACCCCCGATCACAGATCTCGTGGGGGGATAAGAAGCCGTGCCAGAGTTTCAATAATGTAATTATGTGTACTTGAAGTCCAAGTGCGTTTTAGCTTAAAATATACAAAGAAATATATATTTTCACATATTATAATGAGGTTTAATTACCCTCTGAAGTCCACACAATGAACTATCTGATGAAAGAAGAAAGAAGTCGGGGAATCACCCGGAATGCAAAGTAGTTCAGACAGGGCACACTATAGTGAGAAAAGTGGGCAAAGTGTGTTCTGAAACACACCGCGCTTTTAAAATCACGAGTATTTCGGCGTGTGAGAGTTGTCTCAGACGTTAGATGATTTTTGTTATAAATTGAATAAATTTTGACATACCAAAGAACAAGATATGAAGAAACGTCTGAAATATTACTGTAGACAATGTTTTGAGTCAATAAAAAAACGAGAAAGCTAGAACGTGCAAATTTGCAATCTTCCACGTGAATAGGCATTTCTCGAGGTCTTTCGGGGATGATATTCACATAGAAACTTTTACGGTCTATGTGTATTTGGATTTAGGTCATACAATTATACGACACTGGGACTTTAAGAAAAACAAATCGTTTCAAAACAGAAACGTCAGAGATGCACCTAGAATTATGACCATCCAAAACGACCCACTTGCTTTAAACGCTAAACTGGAGATGGAGAAGCCAGAATATTCCAAGCAAACGCGTGCTTCCCAGTGACTTTCGTTGGCTTTGTTAAGGATGAATTCGTTATCAAATATGAACAACTTACTAAATTTGTTGTAGAGAATAGTATTCTCATCGAAAAGCTGAAATTCATCCGATTTAAGTAGAATTTGTTCACAAAAGACCAATCGGTTTAATTGTATTCCAGATACTAAATTTGTTACGTCGTAAAAGAAAGTTTTAAGGTGTACTGGTTCTAGTTCAGTGACCATATCTCCCGTTTCGTTGACGAATATTGGGTAAAAAAAAGACGAAACGGTATAAACAAATTTCATTGAGAACCTAGTCCACGTAAGTGACATGCTAATTTTAGAATTGTTTATGTTAATATGCCATTGATGGGACAGCAAATCTAGCAATTCTAGATTGATCTCAGTCGGGATGTTTGATGACGGCTTGTAGTTCAGATACACAATGAAAAAATCTAAGAACATTACAGCTTTATCCATACGTTGAGCATAAACTATTTTAAAAGGCACCAATCGTTTCAGATTGGGAACCTTAAACCATGAGCTTTTGTCAAGTTTGTAAACTCTTTTTAATAGATTGGTCATATCTGAAATCATAAGCCGCCTTCTAGGTGTTAGAGTCACAGCGACAATGAACCTTGGGGTGATCCATGTTTGTGAGATATGTTGGCATATCAGTTCGTCGTTATATGCTTGACCTATAGGACAGATGACCTCTCGACACTCGAGGTTCTTCTCCTGCAAGAACAATGAAGAATAAAATCAAATTTTAAGCATATGAGCCCAAACACAATCTGCTTTGAATTACAATAATCTATAAAAGTTTGTGTGTTCCTGTATCTGTAAACTAACATTTAAAGTCAGAACCAAAAGAAACTGTAAGCAGTAATTAAAAAGTAAATGAAGAAATAAATGAATATTCTAGAGGCAGATACTCATATAATTACCGCTGGTATTAGTCAGTCAGTGAAAGGAAGTCATTACAATGTTAAACACTCAATACTAAAAAAGGAAGCCAGCCTTACAAAAAATATATGTATAATCCATTTTCTTCATTACCGGATGCGGTGGCCGAGTTGTTAGAGCGTCCGTCTCGGGATCGGGAGGTCGAGGGTTCGATCCCCGACCGCGACATACCAAGTCATAAAAAATGGTACTGGTATACCTCCCTTGCTTAGCGCTCAGCATATAAGGGTAGTTCCAGGACTGGTTGGCCCAGTGTCAAGATAATGTTACTGGGTGTGGTATCATGCCACATGTCTACTACGTGATACTGCAGTGTGACAGCACTATATCTGTCTCAAGTAGACGTCGTCTCCAAAATGACTGAAATACTGTCGGTGGGACTTTAATCCCGATAATCAAACAAACAATTTCTTCTTTACACCGACGGATCACTGAATAATTATCTATTATTACCTATAATTAACTAATGTTCTTGTCGCTTTTTTATTATTAGGTTTTCGCACCTCGCATTTAGAAAATATATTGTTCTTCTGTTTCTTTTTCACTTTTTTAAGTTTTCGCATCTCGCAGTGCGAAAACATATTGTTCTTCTTTTTTTTAGTACTTATTTTTCTTCTAGCCACTTTTTGTCTGAATGATATTTAGAATTAAGCTACAGTCATGTAATTTTAGACACATATTAACATAATTCTGAAGATGATACCAAGATAATAATGTTTTCAAATTAGCTTATGCTTTGCATCAAAACACGTGTTTACTTATAACTCAACACTCTCAAGTCCGATTAAATGCGTTTATTACATTCTGTTCCTTGTTGACCCCATTTGATATGATGTGACAAAAAATCGGGTATGGGAAAGTTATTGCGTTAGGAGAGGCGAAATCTCCGAATCTTGCAAAAAGCATGCAAGTAAGAATAGGTCTACGAAAACATATCCGTTTTTGTTTGAGGTAAGATAGAATTATTTTGTTTGCTACATTTGATTGATAAAATATATTGCTGATAAAATATATTGTGATAACTTCAGGTCATTCACGGGTTGTCCTCTATAAGTGGTCAAACTTCACCAAAAAATCGGAAAATAAAAATTTCGAAAATACCATTTAACCTTTAAAAGTGGTCACCTGTATTAAGCTGTCGACCTGCATTTAGTGGTCAATTCTAATATTTCCAAATTATAGTATTTTATTATATATTCAAACTTCATTTAGCGGTCACCTCTGTTAAGCGGTCACTTGCTCTTGTTCCCTTGATTGACCGCTTAAGACAGGTTTGACTGTATGCTTTTTTGATTTTTTTTAAGCTCCTGACTTTTTTGATCATTTTCATGAAATATTCACATATTATATCGTTTAATGTCAGGTTCAAATTTTGAAATTTACAAAGGTCAAAGTCATATTTCGAATTTTGGTTTTTCTTTGACCTTAAATAACTCGAAAACGAAAAACATATTATTGAGAGACTATGTCTGTCATTTTTACGCAATATAGTAATCACCCCGTCCGTCAATCCGTCTGTCTGTCACGCCCTCTTTCCGCTCTCTAACTCACACAGTTTTATCGGATCTTCATCAAACTTACTGAGAATGTTGGTAAAACATCTAGATCAAGTTTGATATCCAGTCAAATCGCTTAAGGCACTTTATCCAGCCAAATCGCTGTATAGCCCTTGAATTAGTCTTAATTGAGCATTTAAGCTTTGTTTGCTACCTTAGTAGAATATTTTTCATTGGATCTTCACCAATCTTACTGAGAATGTTTGTAGGTAGGTCAATCATACAGAAGGGTTCTACAGCTAATTTCATTATCAGGTGGGTGTCTCCTTCTTCGGACGTTTCAGCGCTACTCACAACGTCCTCAAGAGGTGGGTCGACTGGGCGGATCAGATCCCAGCCTTGAACAGCTTCAGCGATTCTCGCTGCCAGCAGACCTATGGTCGAGATGGCAGCGTTCTTGCAATTGGCCTAATGGTTCATCTGCCACTGTTCTCCTCTCTTTCTCCATATCCACTGTGAGACTGCTTCAGTTTCTTTGGAATTGTCTGCGATTCTCTTCTTCGATTTCTAGCCCTAAATACCGATAGACCTGAATGCTATCCAAAGAGTCTGTGCTGGGAAGCCTCGACATCCTACTTCTATAAGGAAACGCCATGTTTTCCATCCTTTCCCCTTGCACCCATTCATGGCTGGTACAAGGACAGTTTCCTCTCGTCAATCTCAATTGCTCTCTTTCCATGGCACCGAGAGCTCAACGAGTATGACAAGTCGGCTCCTGTCTAAACACATCACGATATCTAGTCGCTTTATTGTGTTTGTAATGTATCGAGGGGACCTAACCTCAGCTCTCTGCGTATATTTGCTTCCAATGACCAGTCTGTAGCTGTTGCAAACAGACCTCCTTGTATTGTCTTTGCTGGTAAAGCCGATGAAAACTGGTCCTTTCTTCTACTATCTTTTCTATCTCCTGGCCATGTCTAATATAGAGGCAATCTCAGCGACGACTTTGTCATGGCGCCAGCGATATCTCTCATCTGCCAATGCTGTTCTACATAACCATAGTACATGCTCCAGGCTAGCCGGTTTTCCATATAATTCAGTCGAGGCATCTTCTGCCAATCCTCAGGTGTGCAGATTGGTTGGTGATGGAAGGATAACATAAACAGATTTAAGTACAAAGCTGATTCTATTGTTGTCCATCTTCCAGATTTCTGACCAGCTTAACTTTTGCTTTTGGATTCCATCTTGATTGGCTGCTCATTAAAACGGCCCTTGTCTTTCTGCCCTCTTCCCCCATTTGTCGAATCTCACCTTGTACAAGACCCCTGCGCTCTTTGTTAGATGCAAGCCTCCACATGGCCCGCGGCGTGCATCTTAACCCCACTCATCCAGAGGTTACCAAAAATGTCGCTGTGACAAAGCCAGACTCTGCTTTTCAGCTCACCTGAGAACTTGTGCCTTTTGTCCGTCGTGCGTCGTGCGGCGTCCGTCGTCAACAATTGCTTGTGAACACTGTAGAGGCCACAGTTTTAGCCCAATCTTCATGAAACGTTGTCAGAATGTTTTCTACATGATATCTCGGATGAGTTTGAAATTGGGTCATGTGGGGTCAAAAACTAGGTCACCAGGTCAAATCTTAAAAAACATTGTGAACACTCTACAGGCCACAGTTTTGGCCCACTCTTCATAAAATTTGGTCAGGATGTTTGTCTACATGATATCTCGAATGAGTTTGAAATTGGGTCATATGGGGTCAAAAACTAGGTCACCAGGTCAAATCTTAGAAAAACCTTGTGAACACTCTTCAGGCCTACATTTTGTCCCAGTCTTCATTAACTTGATATGAATGATGACTCCATGAATTCCCAGTTGAATTCAAATTCAGGTAGGATCAATATGTAGGTCACTTAGTCAAAAACACTTGAGATGCTAGATTTTTTTGTCGTTATGCCTAACACAGCCATCTTACTAAGGTGAGCGACACAGGGCCATCTTGGCCCTCTTGTTTCTATTTCCTGCCAGTGTTTACTTGCACTCCTGCCTGTTTTGACTTTCTCATCTGACCGTCGCGGAAGAACACAAACTCTCTAGCCTTGGTGACCTTGTACTCTTCTGTGATAGACTTGATGAGTTAGAATAATTTGCTACTCTGACTGTATAGACCTATGGAACCAGCTGCTCTACTGTTGTGCTTGGGTCTTCGTAGACAAACAAAGGACAAGTAAACATACCACAGGGATGGTGCATCATGTCACAATGCCGACGTCAAGTCTTTGTCAGTCAGTTGTAAAGCTGCGGTCTACGGTATAAGATTTAGGCTTAGATCAACAAGCCAAATCGCTAAAGTCACTTCAGAGGTATGGTCCTTGAATAAGTCAAAATTGGACAATTTAGCCTTGTCCTCTCTCTAAGTCAAACATTTCTTTTACCTGATCTTCACTAAACTTGCTAGTAGTATAGGGTGGCACTATGGTACCAAGGTACCATAAATTTTTTTTTTTATGGTACCGTGGTACCATAATTTTTTTTTTTTTTTGGTACTTATGGTACCAAATCTATAGTACCGAATGGTACTCTATATGAAAACAGAATCTATAGTACCGAATGGTACTATATATGAAAACAGATTTATGTCTTAAAGGAGGACCACATCTTAACATTGACAATTGTAAAATGTCCTTTCGAGACATTTGGGTTGGCCCTGAAAAGGGCCGTTTTGTTTCTTCTTTAGATTTCGGTGACATTGTCCACATCGTGCTCGGTTTCGATGCCATCGTCACTGATTACGATGACATCGTTTTCATCTTGTAAGATCTGCTGTTGTTCTATGAGCATATGATCTTCATCTTCATCTTGTTGCTGTTGTCTCAACATCTCCTGATGTATTATCATAGTTTGTCGTTCGATCAACCCCATCAATTCGTGGACAAATTCACTCAGTTGCTGAATTTGTTCCATGGTTGTGCAGCGAGAATATGACCGAATGCTTGATGCGGTGCGCTTTTATAGCCTTGAGGTGGATTGACCTACTTTCTACTATTAGCGTACACCAATCAGAGAATGTTATTTCTATTCAAGTTTAACCTTGAGATAGCATTGCCTTTGGCCTTGACATTGGGGTTGGATTGACCTACTTTTGTATTGACATATCAGAATTGCTGTAAAATTAAAAAAATTTCAAGCCGAATTTGTAGTAGTGATGACTTTTTTTTGTAACATTTTTGTAACATTTTTGTAACATTTTTTATAAAACATTGGATCATATTTTTAATGAAAGAAAATTTGAATGGAATTTGAAAATAATGGTGACAATTGAGGTATATTCTCTTTCGAGACATTTGGGTTGGCCCTGATAAGGGCCGTTGTTTTTTTTCACCACAGAGTAGTGGTTACTCATATTTGTCTATGAGTTTTCTTCAGCAGGTATTCAACATGTTCTATGGTGATGAAATGTGCTTCAATGATATTTAAGATATCATCGTAGTATAGTTCATGAAAGTAACATGCACTCAATTTGTCTATGATACTCCTGAGTGTTGTTGTTATTTTAAGCGTACGTTGGTATCGGGCTTGTAGTTTAAGCGAACGTTGGTGTCGGGCTTCTATTTTGTCCATGTCAGATATGCAGTCGCTAGTTATATGTGACTTATCCATAGCACAGTCTGAAAACGAATGGCATGAATTCATTTCGTTTGATACTTTTATTACTTGGTTTGACAATTGTAAAAATATGTCCTTTCGAGACATCTGGGTTGGCCCTGAAAAGGGCCGTTTTTTTTTCTCTCTACTTCTTACTCTTTTTGCTATTTTGTATGTCTTTACAATGGGCTCCAAGTCCATTCTTAGAATGGGATCCACCATCAAGTGGACGTTTGTTGGATGCTTCCACATTTTCTGGAATGAAAGTGATAGGCACCACCAGCTTGTCTGTTTTCATTTTGATACGGCATTCCACTTCTACCATTCTCTTTTGCAATTTGATGAGGTTGTTGTTCACCTCTTTGAGTTCCCTCAGAATAGATTGTCCAACATTATTTACTGACTGCACTGCCGGTTGGTGTTGCATTGGTTGTTGCACTGGTTGTTGTTGCTGTACTGGTTGCTGCTGGTGTGGTGGAGGCTGAGGTTGATACGTTGGTTGGTAGCTGGGTTGGTATATCGGAGTCGGAGTGTACGACACTGATGCCTGGTTAGCAGCTGTAGTCAGCTCATACAAATCAGCAGCCTGTATGGCGTTGTTAACGATATCAGAAGTTACGTAGCTTTCCATGGTTGGATAGTAGGATTATGATACGATGCAGTGTGCTTTTATAGTCTTGAGGCGGATTGACCTACTTTCTACTGTTAGCGTACACCAATCAGAGAATGTAATTTCCATCCAATGAATCAAGTTCGACCTTGACCTAAGTTGGATAGCATTGTCTTCGGCCTTGACATTTGGGGATGGATTGACCTACTGACCTACTTTTTTTCATAACTATATAAGTGTGTTTTTTTTTAAAAAGAAGGATGAAATCACAATGTCCGAACAAAAACTCTGGTTCGAAAAGTGTGGTGTGTGTTTAGAGGAGAGGGAGGAGGATATATATCACATAAACCAGTGTCAATGTCAGGACATTGTATGCGTCAGATGCTTCGCACGGCTTCAGAAGTGCCCGTTTTGTAGGGCACCCTATCAAGTGTATGCCTGGCCTGCCTGTGTTTTCGCTAAACATGGGCCTACAGTGCGCTCAGCCTATTATGGCATATGGTTTGACCCTGATTATTCAGAGTTAGTAGGGTGACTCCGAGTAATTCAGGATCACAAAAACCAAATACGGCCCTTTTCAGGGCCATCAAACTATATTCGAGAGGGAATATATCACAATTGTTAATGTGTAAGATAAACAACAAGAAATCAAATCAGTTTTAGCCTTTTATTGAACTCTATGAACATTGCAAACAAAATATGAACAAACAATATGAACAAACAATATGAACAATGCAAACACTATGAACAACAAGTACATAACACTTTAATGAAAGTAGAATGGGTCCAAACTATTCGTCAGTAATTCAAAACACGCACGACCATCTCCAAACTTTGGTGGATGTTTAGCTGTGCATGTTTGTTGGTGCTGATTACACACTTGTCTTCTTGCACGTTTGTACAGTTCTGAATAGTTCTGGTAAAACCAACATCCCACATTGGAATCGTTCAAATTGAAGTGAGGTTGATCCTCTGTCCGGAATTTAGCTCTAAACACCCATGTTAAATCACATCCTCGAACAAGAAAATGCAAAGCAAACAAACAATATGCTCCACACACAAACGTGTTGTATCCTTGAAGTCTCATGAGATTCCATGTATAGGGTCCATGTCTTTCCAAGAAACGTTGAATGTCACAATGGAGTGGTTTTTGTCCATACGAATCAAAGTAGTAAGTCGATTTATCGTTGAAAAACACAACCACCCAATGTTCACCAGGTTGAGTCGAATTGTGGGTATTCACTATGTAAGCTTTTACAGTCTCTGGTCTACGTTGTGGTAGTTGATCTTTAGCACATACTACGGCATTCAAGGGAGCTAGAATTGGTGAATGATCCAAAATATACTGCAACTCAATCGTTTCCATTTTCCCAATCTTGTTTAATGCGTCCTGCCCATTCGCACTCAAAAGCTTCCAATGGTGTGATCTTGTTCGTATCTACACTAGCCTTTATATTTGCCCACATCTGATAAGCATCAGCTTTCTCAGCGCGTGTGAGATCCATGTTTTGTAGTTCAGCGTACCATCTTTCCATCACTTGATACATGTCCAGTTTTTTTAATGCACTGTTCCCCACTCACTTTTGCTGCTAAACAAACATATGGGATGTTGGGTCTGACTGGGATGATCAACAATGCAACCATAACAGTTTTCTTTCGCGATATCAAAGAGGTGTGTCTGCAGTTCATGCACCACATGCTGGTTCAAACTCTTTACCATATCGTTTCGCCTATTCAAGTTGTAGATTTCTTCGTACAGTTGTTTGGCCAGCTGTTGTCCTGATTTGCTCATAGTTAATAGTCTGTGATGACTTCTCTGAACCCGTTAATCTCTATCTGACTGTCATATTCGGCATACACAATCACATTGATGGGGTCACCAAGAGCTACACGAAACTGAACCTCGATTCGCAAGTTTCCCGTTTTTATAGGATGCAGCTGTCCCTCTTCTGATCCTTGATCTGGCGTTAAGTCAATGCCCCACAGTGTGTACCCCTGCATGTAATCGTCCATTGTCAGACCCATGGAGCGGTTTAAACCGAGTGATCCCGTGGCTTGATGCAGAGACATGTATGATCTCAAAATTTCTCCTGTGGGAAAGTTAGGCTGGAACGGCAAGTTGTGTGTCGTCTTTCCGTCTACACTGACTTCTAACTTAGACAAGTTGAAATGTTGAAAATCAAATGGGTTGGTTGCCAGATCACAGTTCATGTCTGTATTCTTTACCAGGCCTAGAATGATACGTTTGGGTAACTGTCCTTGAAATAAATGATCTTCGATCTTTGATCGTTGGCCTGCAGGAATGGTGAACGTTTTTACCTCAGCTCGGCGAATTGGGATCTTCATGCCATGTTGAGCGATGGTCTGGTTTAAGTTGTTGGCCACTACGGGTAACAGGTCAACAGTCCGAACATTGAATCCAGCTTGAAGTAACTGGATTTTTGCCTCTGTTCCAAACAGGCAAAAACTGACTGGGGTTCTGTTGAGTCGCAGCCGTATCTCTACACCATTGGGAAGGTACTTGTCTTGCAAACTCAGGTCTAAATGCAGACGTCCGCACATTTCCAGAACACGACTCCTGTGGATACGTGTTCTTCTTTTAGTAAATCCTTCATTAGCTTCCGCAATTGTATGCTCTTGCATATGACCCGCCGTGTCAGGACTCCACATTTCCGTAGCGTAGAGCTGTGTTGATTTACTGTCCGTAGAATAAGACAGCAAATTCTCAATGTAGGCCCGGTACGCATATGTGTCAGCATTATTGGTGATCAGTTTGTTGTTCAGGTATACATCAATACTGCTAAACAAGCTGTGGAAGAAATTATTTACTGTGGATGTTTCTCCATCGGCACCCAGATTAGTGCCATCCGGTTTGACTACTTTGACTTTCAGGTACAAGTAGCTCTGGTTGATATCAGTCCACTTTTCTGATTGAGCAGGAATTACAAATTCAATGGGAGATGAATTGCTCAGTGCTGACACAGGATAATGTTCTGTCCACTGTGCATCTTGCATTGCTGTCATGGTAGGTGGAACATGTGACACATCAAGTTCAGTTTTGCTACACTCACAAGAGCCGTGTTGCATCATGTTGTTCAATCAAAAATATCTGACGGTCGCGATGAGATTTTTCTTTTTTTGTTGCGTCTCCTTGCCGCGCTGAAAGCAGAATGGTGTCGACGTTTGAAATCTCGAAGCTTTATACCTCTCAGAGTTTTCAGACCCACATCTTTCAACAATGTTTTACCCCGTTTCTTGATCACTGTCTTTACATTTTGGCCAGACAGAATATCTTTTACGGCTCCTATACCTTGTTTAAAACCCTCTCTTTTCAGAGTCTTTAGTCCTGAGGTCACGATGGGTTTCATCATGGGTAAGATGTTGCTGGCCATTTTCTTGAACATGGAGCCCAAACCATATCCGACTTGTCGAGCTTGACCACGGTAAACTGGAATCATCGTGTCTTTCTTTTAAAATGAAGCTTCACCATCGACTTCCCGTGAGTGAAATGAACTGATTCCCTGTGTCACCGGTTATATTGATACTGATCTCGCTGAAATATGATCTGCTGACAGGTATGTAGTGTAGATTTAGAAATTCAAAGTGCATGTGTGGATTAGCCCCTGCTTTTGTTTATGTGGCAAATGGCACAACGCGTAAAATGGGTGCTTCGACATCCCCTATCAAAGTGTGTTCTGCCAAATCGGTATATACAAACAAGTGGTTCATCTTCGTGAAGAGGTCCACACCGTACTTGAATCTGTTGTTGTCTCTGTCCGGAAACACCTCAGTACTTCCCTCTCCTCCAAGTTTCGTAAGGAGGATTGGATGAAGTTCCAAGCCGATCTTTGATCCAGTATTACCGGTAAACTTGACACGTTTTGACAAGCCGGAAAAATCAAGTCCAAATGTGAGGTTTCTTTGAGTTAAAATTGTTTTAGTGGCTTGTTTAATAGCTTTGTCCAATTTGTCAGTGAGATGTTGTGGTGACGCATAGATGCCTGCAGGAATACAAAGGGATATTGGCCATTTTTTGCCTTCTAATTCACACCCGTTTTTCACTTGTGAAAAGGCTGAAGCCAGTTCTGGATCTTTAGTCACGATGTAGAATTTTCCTTCCTCCTCTTCAATGTTTCTGACTTGTGTGGGAACGATCATTTCCACGAGAGCCACTTCCCAATTTTGTTTGTCGACATCAATGGTTTTTGTCAGCTTGGTTCTAAAACAGCATTGTGTGTTGTTTGGGTACAATGCCATCGAACTATCACTGATGAGAGTGATGTAGAAAGAGTTCATGGTTTCTTAAATTTTAAACTTGGGTTTGGAAGAATGTATCCGATAGAAGTACTCATCAGCAGCAACCAAAGTTCACGATCTGGACTGTTGAGACACAGGTTCACTAATGACACGATGACAATGATAAAGATGATCACAATCTGTGTCAAGAAAGTGATTCTGTTGTTTGGTACCTCACTTTTTCCTGTCTGTATACTGTTGTCTACCTGAACACTGCTGGTATCGGACTGAGACATGGTGTTCACGACGTTTATACTTTATACTAAATGTGATTTTGGAATCCAACTGTTAAACTTTTTAGGATATCCAAGCCACTTGACTTTCACTTCTTGAAAAGTTTTACCGCCTACATGCCTTGTACGCCGATCAAGAACTGATTCCACTTCGTATAGCTCATCATCTTTTATATGTTGAATTTCATCCCTGTAGAAGGATCCGGCGATAGTTTCTCCAGCCAAGTCTTCCAGTTTTACGGTCAATGGATGTGTTCTGTTGATGCGAACCACTTTGAACAATTCCACTGTCCAGTTGGGTAGATAGCCTTTGGCAAATGTTTGCTTGGTTTTATTGATGCGCACTATATCACCCACTTTCAAATCAGTTGATTTCTTTTTTTCTTTTGATGGTTGCCATACAATGTCTTGGTGACTTCATGCTCATTTTCTCTAGACACAGATGCAGGGGTACGTCCGATGCTTCGATGAAAACGATGATTGTAGCCATGTACCAATAGTTGCAGTACATCCACATAATGACGGGTCTTGTGATGAGTAAAATATTTCCACATTCTTGATTTAAGGTACTTAAAATTAAAATACTCGTTTTTTGGGTTTTTGAATGTCATGCTTGTCTAGAAACTTCTGAAAGTCTTTGTTCAAAAATTCTCGGCCTTTGTCTGTTTGCAAAGAGAGTGGTTTTCGGCCTTCTTTTAGAATAGACTGAAAGGCTTGGATGAGCGTCTTTCCAGTTTTGTCAATGATGGGTATTACCCAAGCATATTTTGAAAACACATCAATGACACATAGTAAGTAGCGATATGGTGAATTCTCTTTGTACATACGTTGCATATCTGCGAGATCAGCTTGCCATTGATGATCGATACCTCCTACCACAGTCTGTCGACGTCGAAATTTTCGTCGTATTGTTTTATGCAACGTGTAGGTTCTTTGACTTCTCAACCAGTCTCGTACATCCTCTAAAGTGATAGATTTCAACTGTTTTTTCGCTGCCTTGTAGAGTCCCTGAATTCCTCCAAAACTCGTAGGATTATCAGTATCATAGTACAGGTGACGAAGTAACGTGTCCTTCTTTAGTAGGCGTCCCATGACGAATGGGCTAATATCTCCTCGGGTTCTTCCTTTTTAATAGGTCTTCGTTTCTTTGATGTAGGTGCGTGGGCAAAACTATCATAAAATTCATCCTCCTCCTCTTCTTCTTCATCATCATCTGGTGTTTGTATGAAATTCCATCGACGTTTATTGCCCACAACTTCTTGTGGGATGTTGACCTCTTTCTGTCCTCTAGAAAATTGTTCCCATCCTCGTGGATTTGACCAGATCAATAATATTTGAACCTTCAACGGGTTTTCCATCATATTCTAACAGGCCATGTTCATCCCAACTTAAGTGAGGATGGTCTTTCAGCATGTTTAACAAAAGAGTAGCCTTTCGCCGCATGGTCGTAGGAACACTGTCTAGAATTTGATCTTTCAAGGTCATCGGTTTTTCCTCTTTCTTTTCAGTCACTGTACTTGTTGTTTTCTCAGCCATGTGTGGTCTGAAGGGTTTGAGTGCTTTTTTATGTGACACTTGAAAGCGATGTAATACCTCTCCAAATTGTTGTGCTTTTTCTGACTCAGACAATTGATTGTCGTCAAGAACTTGATTCATTTCTTTCTGTAATGATGAAGTCTGACTCACTTGAGGGGATGGGGGTAACCGAGGTCGTTGTTCCTTCTTCCAACGATTCATCTCTTCCAACAACCGAACTGGAACATAGGCCATCTTCTTCATATTTTCCGAATGATTTCACCAGCAAGAGGTATAATTGTTTTGGCTAAGAGTGGTGCAAGTGCCAGCAGGGGTAGAAAACCACCTTTCTGATTGAGAATGATTTTCTTTTTTCGAACTGATACTTTCTTGGTCGCTAACTGTCGGAGCTGTTGTCTCTTAGAATGCAATCGACGCTTCTGAGCCTCTGACAGTGGTACATTGCCTTTTAAAATGTTGTGACAACATTCAGCAATACAATCTACCAATTCTTTTGGTGCTTCTTGAATAATCTTCTTTCGAAGTTTGGGCGAGGCTTCTGTCAAAGCAAGCAACATTTTGCCATGTTTACGAACGAGTGGTTGTTTGCGCTTCATGATGACAAATGATGATGAAATGTTTGGTCTCTTTTATTTATACCACTGTTGAAGGGCTTGTAAAGCGATATTGCCAGCACTACTCAGTGGTCCTGAATTTCTCATCGCAGTAATGGCAGTAGGTAATGGGGAATGGAGACTTGGGATTGGTGAAAATCTTGATGATGATGATGATGAGGAACGCCCACTTGAAGAATTGGAAAGGTCAAACAATTGTCGTCGAACTGTAGGGTTTGGTGAAACCGTCATTGATCCTTGTGGTGTAGCCAACCCAGACCTCATCGAACTTCTATTAGAACGGGGAGTAGATGAGGTCAGTGGAGAGAATGGGGCCACAAGTGGTGATGCTTTGGATGATGTCCCTGATGTAACATCACGTCGAATCAGTATGGGGGACAATTTTGGTGTTCCAGTTGATACAGAGCGTTTTCTTCTTACAGTGACAAATCGATCATGAGGCAATGTCTGCTTCTTCCTTGTTTGTTTCCTTACTGGTGACTTGCGTTTGGTTGGCTGTTTTCGTGGTTGTTGTCGTGACCGTTTCCTGGCTGGTGACTTTCGTTTGGGTGGTTGTTTTCTTGCTACTGGACCAAATTTTCTCACAGCTTTGGTCCCGTTCCATCGAAGCAGTGTACGAATGATGGTGCCCCCAAGGAAACCTCCACCACCAGGTTTTAAAATAAGTTGTCGTTTTGTGGCCAGATCCACATGTTGATCAGCTAACTGTCTTAAAATGTCTTTGTTGCGTTCCATAAAATTCATCGTCTGTTTTGCCACGGTTACTTTTTTCTCTAAGATGAGTCGTGCAGCTAAGGTGAACCATTTTACCATCTCTGTTAATCCTGATTCTACCAGCTCTTGTCGTTTCGTTGGGTTCTTTTCCCGACTCAACGATTCTAGAGCTTTGATCACTGTATGTGGTGTGTTTTCCATGGTAGGTGTATCCTTAATGATGATCGGGTGTCATGTTCCTATCATTTTATACTGTAGTGTAGACGGTCGGTCCTCGATCTTCACCTGTTACCCACCGATGGAACACATCTGTTCTTAAACGATTCTGGTCGGGTGTTCTTGGATGAAAGTCAATGATAAGCTATCCATGATGTGTAGAGGTTGCATCTTGATACGCCATCACCAAATGGGGTAGTTGTATTTGGTTCGCAAGTGTTTTGATCTGGCCTTTATCTCTTGTGTTTTGAAATAATACCATGTAGTGTGCATTCAAGCTGATGGTACGACTAGCCTTGGATTGTTGGAACATGTTTTGTGTGATGTAAATGACAGTGGCATTTCTATGGTGTCCCTTTCGCGTGAACCATAATTTAATTTTCTCCTCATCTTTTTCTCCTAACATATCATCAAATATGACGAGGTGTGGTAAGGTTGTATCGTCTACTATCTCTTCATCATCCTCAGGGATACCCTGAATGAATTTGATAGCTTCACGTTCTTGTAACTGTGCGTAGGCACTTTGCCATTCTTTGTAACACCAGACGATGCGTTGTGGTACCACATGAAATAAATCGGTTTTGTACTCAATAAGTTTTTTTACAAATTGAGTTTTTCCTGAACCACTTGGCCCTGAGATGAAAATGTTACTAGGATGTTGAAAAAGTAAACTACTTTCCATGATGGTCCAAGAAATAATAACAGCATTGACATGACAACATTTTATTTTATACATCATAGCAAATAAACACTTGAACAAACATCAGTCAAAAATGTAAACTATGACACACATCATGAATCAGTCTTTCTTTATACATCATCCATTCCGGCAATATCATGGTATATCCCATAACATTTAAAGCCATGCACACTTCGTCAAACAGTTCCTCGGATTGTCTTAACGCCTGTTCTGATTGAATTCCAAGTACACGCACAGCCAACAGCACAGCTCTACGCCATGGATTCCGAATTGGAGTTATGTTTTTTTCCTGTAGTGAAGTATTTCCCATGTTTTGACTTCTCATTCGTCTTGCAAGTACTCTGTGTAGTATCTTATTTTGTAGGTGTCCCAGAGGGATTCGTCTCCCAACTCAAACCTTTCTAAGTTGTTGAAATCGGGATCTTGAAAGAACTGTTCACTAGGATTTGGCCTCGTTTGTTTGAATATTGCGCTGCACTGTTTACCAAAAATGTTAAACACTTGTTCACAAGTGATAGGTTCTGGAGTCAGTAAAATGGCACGTATATCCTCTGGTGTGTCGTTCCGGTGGTTAATCGCAAATCTGAGATACATACGCTCATCAAAACGGTTCAGTTTCTCCACTGTATCAATGTTTAGGGTCTCAATGTATATGTACCACACGTCAGAGATCATGTTACGTAGCAGGTTGTAAATGGCAAAAATCCGTTGAAAGACCACACTTTTATAGCTGATTGGAAGATTACGCCCTCGTACATCACTAAACATATCATAAACTTGGTTTAAACAAGAGGAATCCTTCATCGTCTGGTGAATTATTCTGTTTCCAACGCGCTGTGCCCAAGTAAAAAATAACTCGTTGCAAAATGCAGCAGGTTTCTTATTAGCTTCAACGAGATGTCTGTAGATCATCTGTTGTATTTCTACTGGTAGAGTGTTCATCGTGAATCTCCGTATGTTTCCACCACCGTTCAGGCTATGCACACGACCACAAGCCAACTGGTTATGACGGTCGGTAACCGTACGACACTGTCTTATATTTGTCCACGACCACGCGTTTTGTATACACTGAGCGGAACGTCTTGGTCTGTGTCTCACTGATCACTTTGCGATTTCTATGTCTCTTGATTCGGGATTCATATTCGATGACTGTCTTGTAATGTTTGCGATCTTGTACACAGTTGACCATAGTCTTAAAATTGACTTTTTGACTAGCATTGTAATCCAAAGTGATGCCTTTTACTTTGCATTTCTGATGTCGATTTCCTTTTTCATCGATATATTCATACCCATAGTTTTTTGGCCCTAATGCCACGAATTTGACAATGCGTCCATGTGGTACTTCATCTGTCCACTTTCCCAACTGGCTCTCTTCAATTGGAATGTTGTACTGGTCAGGGTCATAGATGTACATACAACTGTCTGTGTCAAAATACAGTACCCGATCTCCAAGTTTTTCCAACTGGGTGTAAAGTTCAAGTCGAGCATAGGACGTAACGAAGGCAGCTACCACTGGATTTGAAGATGAATGGGGCTGTGTTGCGTCTGTTTCATCCGAGTAATTCACCAACATGAAGTTGTCATGATCGAAAATCTCGGCAAACTGCACAGTGACATGACGGTCGGAGAGTAGGTCATACAACCGGTTCACCTTAGTCACATACTCGGTTTTGGTTTGAACATTGTTTTGTGCATTCTTACCCCACAAACAGTTCAACATGGTTTTGGCAAACGCTCTTTTTCCTTTGTTTCTTTTCACGTTGTCGAGCCTTGGTTTTAATATACTTTTTCATCTGAAAGTAATTCTGTTTAAAGCGGGCTTCATCATCTTCTGTTTTTACCCAATTAGGGTAACCACTTGCTTCTTGTTTCAATTTCAAGTATTTGTTAATATACTGTTTATACACATCTTTACTCCATGCGTCCCAGTGCCAGATGTGGAAGACGTCTACCAATTGGTATCCTACCTCAAGAGCTTTGGCTATTTCCACATGGGTCCAGGTACCTGTCAACATGCGTTTGTACAGAGTGTGATTGCATTTTTCACACTCTTCCTCAGCACAGGTACGGCACAGTGTAAAGATCATTTTCTTGTTACAGTGAATAGGTAGGACTGGTAGCCACAGGTCTTGGGGTGGCAATACACGACATTTGATGAGTCCCTTGTACATTCCAATGTTGTTTATATCAATCATCTCTTGACTTAAGATGTTGGGATGTCCCACGGGGTATGTGTTGTACTTGTTCACGAATGGATACAGTGAGCAAATGTCAGCATACTTAATTTCTTCCTTGGTGGTTGTATCCACTTCATGGTATAATTGAATGGCATTGGTTCGTCCACCAAACAAAGCATCCCGAGGTAAAATAGGTTCTTGGAAGGGAAAGAAACGGTTCACAGTATCTCTGTATTCTGGTTCAATCTTGCATTTCTGATCAAAGTCACATTCCCACATTACAACTGTGTTGTAACCTTGTTGAGACAAGTCTTTCAACCGAAAAGTTGTGGCATTGTATAACTGCTCCATAGTTTGAAGTGTGTAACCGTTCACACTGTCTCTCCTTGGGTAACATTTTGCACATCCGTGTGTCCAGCACCCATGAATTCGTATACGGTGTTCGTCTCTTTGTGGAATCCGCCAACGTAATAGGGTCCAATTTGTACTTCACCTCCATTTAATGCATGGCGAATGTGCTTATTCTCAATGGAAGCAGTTGTTTCTATCCAACGAATCCCTTTGATTGAGTATCGAGTTTTGTTTGGATACCCGGCATCAGAGATTACAGCCAAGGTCTTTGGAGGCATTGAATTTTTACGCCAAGCTTTGTTACACACTTGAGCTAGAGTGGTCGCTTCCAGGAACGGATCAATTTGGTCACTGACCAACAGTTCTTTCCTAAACTCTCCACAACCTCGTCTCAAGATGTCCACATCTGATTTGCAGTACTTTTGCATTTCTAACTGAAAGTGAAACACAGCCTTTTGTGCCACTTTTGCATTGTACCATTTCAGAAACGCTTCTCTCTTGTCAGGTTTCATGCTGTCGGGTCTGTAAAAATGTACGGGGAGATAGTCTCCAATGTAGTCTTGGTATTCATCCGTGTTGGCATAAAATGGAAACCATCCTTTTGCCATCTCAGTCAATCCAAACGTGTCGGGGAAATCGGACAAAGGCATGTTGAGAAAACTCAGTGAGTCGATGAATCTCACTTGATGGGCTTTCATCATTAGAATTTTGCTTCCATTCATGATCAATTTTGGTTTGGCTGTATCATGTGTCAGTAAGTGCCTCAAAATAAACTGTGCATCGTATCCTTGTGAGTTGTGAGCAATCACTGTGGTACCTTTGTGACTGGGTTGAAACAGCCATGTACAAAATTCTGACAAAGTGTTGTTACCACGAAATATTTTTTCTCTAGGCTCATCCACAGCTTCACATTTCTGACACGGGTTTTTCATGGATTGACACATACAGTCTCTACAAGCACGTTGAGCAACACAAAAGTTTGGTATATGTTCACCCGAATCAAATCGACACTCAAAGTCAAAGAAGATGAAAGGTACAGTCGGTGACTTCATGTTCTCTGGTTCTTTGTACGTGGGGATATAACACTGATGTTCTGCATCCACAACTTTCTTGCAATACTTGCATTTTTTAGTGCCAGGACAGAGATGGTTCTTCTTTGTACCCACAACCATTTGACCACAGGTCTTGCATTGCCATACACTTTCACAGATGTTTTTTGTAGATTTTCCTGGTTTCGCTTTGTGCTGATCAAAACATTTCTGACTATGAAATGTTCTACCACAGTGACCACATGGAAAGAATCCTTCTTTTGGGCATAGTGTCAATGCGTAACACAGACAAATATTCTTACACCAGTGAGCTTCTCTGTTGTTATAACCGTAGTTACAGTGTTCACAGAAGTAGCTGCATCCCAGGAAACCAGTGATTGATGTAATGCAATCATAATGTTTATCATGATGATAAATGTGAATCACTTTGCTTTTGTCTGTCAGAGGTGGGTGATTGAACAACACGTCCATTTTCTCAAATTGTGGCCACACTTTGATCACATAGTCTGGATAAAGGTGGCTTGAATCTTCTTGTATTCTTCTATACCACAAGACTGATTTGGACTAATGCCCACACTATCTAACAATGTCTTGGCTTCTTGGCTTTGAAGAAATTTTGCAGATTGTCTCATCAAATTCCATCGCTGCTTCCAGGCTCCCTAAGCTCCCCCACCTGATCTCAGGCCTATAAAGTGCGGTGTGACCCGTCCACTTCATCACTCTCAAACCTGATTCAGACTGCTCTGTTCAGAATGACCTGCAATACATTTGAGTTCTGGGTGAAAGGACAACTACAAGCTATCAGTGACAAGCTGATCAGACTAGAAACAGAAAGACAAGTGACATGCTACCGCTGTCAGGAAAAGGGGCATTATGCATCGGCATGTACGAAGAAAGCTTCAACACCTCAAACAGTACGGGTGTGCTACCGTTGTCATGAACCGGGACATTTTGTTTCTAATTGCCCAAAACCTACAGTGTGCTACAGTTGTCACGAACTAGGCCACTTTGCATCCGCTTGTCCTAAGAAAGGGATGAATAGTACTGTACCTACAGTAAACGCACAGGTAGACAGTGAAATGCAGAAAATGGACGTAGTTGAGACAGTGCCACAGACGGACAGTGATGTTGAGCTACTAGAGACTGTCTCTGAGTTGGAGAAACCTACCGTAAAACCCAAGAAACGCAAGAGAAGCGTCAACACATGCATCGTGTGTCCTGAGGCTCACCCATCAACAAGCAATACAGAGTGTAACCGACCAGCTAAGAAGCGAAAAATGACATTTGAACACTAGACTTGAAAAAAAACAAAGTTGTGTTATGTTCATTATTTGCTGTATGACGCACGTTTAATTCATTGTTACTGACACATGTTTGTTGTTAAACACAATAAAAAAAAATCATATGACAATTGTATTAGTTATCCTTTCTACATCATTGTAATGGTCCTGAAAAGGACCGTTATTTATTGAGAAGTGTCTAGCACTCACTCAAATACAAATACCGCCAGTAATGCCTGCTGGCTTCTGGATATGCCAGGTAAAACCCTGACAAATCCGGGTACAATGGCAAAGGGGGTAAACTCGGGTACAAGTTGACACCCTCTTCCTTTATACCCTCTTCCTTGACTTCTACTTTCTTCTCCTTTCGTAACGCCTTCCTTGCACGTCGGAATAACTTACGAAGGAAATTCATGGTGAAGAATGAATACATACACAGCATTACACAAATTATAGTCAAGAAAAAAGTAGGTTAGTAGGTCAATCCACCCCAAAATGTCAAGGCCGAAGACAATGCTATCTAACTCAGGTCAAGGTCGAACTTGATTTATTGGATGAAAAAATAACGTTCTTGGTGTGCGCCAACACAAGAAAGTAGGTCAATCCGGTACTATAAAACAGTGCACATACTCTATACTTTATTATTCATGATTGAAACATGAGACCGTACACATGTAGGTCCACCCCAGACTTGCTAAAATTGTTCCTCGACAGTCCCAGCTATGAGGAACAAGAGAGCGACCCAGACAGCTATCACGACCAAGTTGATGTGTATGATCTATATGTCACTCTTACAAAAAGGGGAGATCTCCCTAATTACCTGTCAGTTACCTTTGAAGATGTACCATCTACCCTACTACAGGGATCGGGAGACAGCCTGAACTTCATAGGTGACAAGGATCTAACCCGTTGTCATTTGCATCTCCTTGCAGGATGGATGAAGAGATATGTCATGGGATGGGACTGTCAAACGTGTGGTATAGACCACAATATGTGATGGGACTGTACAACATGTGGTATGGACCACAATTCATAAAACGGCCCTTTTCAGGGCCAACCCAAATGTCTCGAAAGGACATTTTACAATTGTCAATGTTAAGATGTGGTCCTCCTTTAAGACATAAATCTGTTTTCATATATAGAGTACCATTCGGTACTATAGATTCTGTTTTCATATAGAGTACCATTCGGTACTATAGATTTGGTACCATAAGTACCAAAAAAAAATAAAAAATTATGGTACCAAGGTACCATAAAAAATTTTTTTATGGTACCTTGGTACCATAGTGCCACCCTATACTACTCTCAAGTACCAAAATATACTAAGGCACTTGCGAATTATAGCCCTTGAAATAGCCAAAAATTGCTGAATATGTATGAAGGTATAAAATCTATGTCAAGTTAAATAAAAAGCAAAATTTTCTCAGGCACTTGCGAATTATAGCCCTTGAAATAGCCAAAAATGACTATTTAGGTGTCAAAAGTCTACACAAAATCCTTAACTTTATTCAACTTTCGGTAATCAATACACTTCCTAGAAGAAATACAGTCGATTTACGATAATTCGGAATGCGATTTTTCGTTCTGACGGCATTATTCGAATAAATGTCACGGTCCCGTCAAGTTTTCCTATATATCTCATATAAAATAAATGCAATAATTCGTTTTACAATTACTCGGATAAATGCGGCAATTCGAACTTTATCACAGGTCCGGCAAGCAATCAAGCTGTTGATTCATGACAGACAGACAGACAGACAGACAGAAAATTTTATTTAGATTTGTACAAAGTACATCATCATTTCATATACATATATAAATATATAAATATCATTTATCAATACACAAATCATTTTAAACTATTTCATAAATACAACACATGTCAGGCATAAACCCTTTATATATATATATGTTTGTTTAAACAACACATTTCTCTCAAGCTCCAATTCCAAGAGGATGTGGCTTCATATAAAACATTTTCGATCAATCTACAAGGTGACAAAAAAAGGGGGAAAAAAGAAGAAGTAGAAAAGACAATAAGAGAAAAAAATAAATAAATAACGTTCAATCCCCTAAACTGATTTTACTTCTATTCTGAAAAACGACATATATATTTTTAAAAAGTATAACCTGATTTTAAAATACAGGTCCCGGGCTATTCTTAAGCCCCCCCCCCTTTATCTCACGTGGTTGTGTTTACATCCGGTTTACTGAACATGTACACGTGTGAGATAGTTCAACTCGAATTTAATGGATTTAACAGTGTTATTTTCTTCATTAATCATTAAAAGTTGCTTCTTATATCTAATAGACGCCGTTATTATAAGAAAAGAAGATTGTCACGTCATGGAATTCCCGAAGCATATGAAAAATTGTGAAAAAAAAAAAATTATCCAGAAAACAATTATCAGATAAGTTTCATTTCAATGTACTACAGATTAGTAAAATTTACCAATATATTAATAAAAATCTTTAAATTTATGTGTGATTCGGTATATTTTATCAAATAGTATTATGAAAAGAAATGCATATAATCTTGGTGACTATGACACAATAATTCGGACGCTGTGTCACCGTAATTTTCACGCGTGCGTATTT
This sequence comes from Solen grandis, assembly GCA_021229015.1. Lineage (NCBI taxonomy): Eukaryota > Metazoa > Mollusca > Bivalvia > Adapedonta > Solenidae > Solen > Solen grandis. The sequence continues at coordinate 20,247,378 of CM037792.1, read as the reverse complement.
TTCACACCTATGTTTCAGAAGCTAATTGATTGGCGGTCATTTCAATTAAGGTGATGCAAACCATTGAGAATCATGTGTTGACACGTGCCACTTGATTGTCAAACAGACTTCCATCTTAGAGTTTACGGCTCAACATGATCGAGATTCGACTCGATTGTAAATATTGCTTCATATAATGCTTGTGTATTTTAGTGTAAATGTATATTAGGATTGTGTATACCTGTATTAGTTTATTCACAATGTGCTGTATTTTGATTGTGCTATAAACAATGTTTTGTATTTGTACTGTAACTGTGCTATCAAACAATTGGGCTATTTACAAAAAGTGCGTGTAAATGTTTATTGTTGACAATGTTGTGCTTTGCTATGTGATTTATGAATTTTATGCAGAAGAAGAAAAACAATAAAATAACCTTGTTCTATATTTTATATACATGTACATTATACGCCAACTGATTATCACGACGTGTATTTCTTACAAATGCACAAATTGTCCAACGGTAGGTAAACACGATAATTCGGATGACACGATTTTTCGAATATTTCAGTCAGTCCGCAGACCGTTCGAATTATCGTAAATGGACTGTACTTCATTAACATTAATAATGAATAAAATAAATATTAGTTAGTGCCCCATACCACGGATATCACTATTTAGGTAGATAAGAAATATTTCCCACATTTTTATCTAACAAAGTATGTTAAGTATAGTCCACGCTGCAACAGATATAGCTTTTTGCAGCACAAAGATGAAAATATCAGGGCCTCCACTGGAAATTTTTAACATGTCGCCAACATTTTCGCCACTTGAGAAAAGTTGGAGCCACTTTGGAGCCACTTTAGAGCCAGAGTAGGAAACTTTGCAATATGTTAACTGGTGTAATACTCATGATGTGAATGGGTAAATTTAAAGGGAATGGGAATAAATCATGTTCCATGTTCTTGTACCACTAAATGATCTTAATTAAAACATTATCCACAGTAATGTTTATTTTCATATTCAAGTATACAGTGTAAAGAACATAGAAATGATTTATTCCAAATGTGAATCAAAACATAACACATAAACATGGTCACATAAACTTTTATTTTTTCATGTATATTAATATAATAATAAATTTTTCTTCATCATAACTAAATGTCAGGTCAACATTTGTCATGTGCTTCATCATAATCAATACAACTAAACTCCATATATTAATATATATCTATATACAAAACATTGTTGCAAATGTCATCTCCTATATACAAGAGTCTGGTGCTTTGTTTTCAGTCCATAAAACAACCATTTATATCAAGATTCTCCGAGCCTTCATTGCCTTCCATTTCTTAAATGCTGCCCCGAAATCAAAATTGACCAAACCAGGACCATTAATGGAAATCATCATGAGGTCATTTAGCCTTGACACAGCAAGAGAATTTCTGAGATTAGTTTTGATGAGGTTCTGCTTACTGAAACCTCTCTCACACTCAACAGTGGAAACCGGGGCCACGAGTAACCTCCCAGCTGCCTCAGAAGCAGCTGGGTACACATCCTTGTGTCTAAGTGCGAGATTGGCCATATCCTTAGTGGAGGTGACTGACTTATTGCCATTTTCATGGCTGGCATGAGCAAAGCTTAAAAAGCACGACAGTTCATCCCTGCTACCTTCCACCCCAACAGTGGCAAGGTAATCATTAACCACATCAATGTCAGTGCATTTGGCAGCTTTACTGACTGAGGGATTGAAGAAGTTGCTTAGAGAAGTGAGAATAGAACAATCCTCATTATCAGAAAACCTGTCATGGAGACTTTTGACAACACCAGAAACAAACTGGTCACACACCTTAACCGCCTCATCTCTTTGTTTCAAACTATCCCTTATTGTGTGACCTTGAAAAACAAAAGTGACCAGCCCATCAGCATCAGTCTGGGGCTCTAAAGGAACCTGAGAAAGAAATTCACTAAGCCTCTGACCATTCTTTTTGACCTGCAATTCATTAACTGAATCAATGGTTGACCTGAGCAGTGGGGTAACTTCTGTGAAATCTAGATCCTGCTTCTGATACATCTTTGACAAGATTGTCAGGGGCTTTAAAACATCACAAAGAAAATGAACCACATACAGAAATTGAAGCAGGAAGTGACTTATGGAGGCTCAGTGCCTTTCCTGAACTCTCCTAAGGAATACCGAAATCAAACTTGCATAGTTGCTGACCAAGCAGAGACTGACCCTTCAAAGCTGAGCCACCGTGTATGAAACACTTCCTTAAACCGTGAACTTTGACCTTTGGTGAAGGCTGAATTGATTCAAGCATGGCCATGTTCTTTGGGGAATAATGAAAGTACTTATAAACACTGTTAAGGATTTCCTGAATTTTAACCATGTAGGGGATTGCATCAGCACCTGAACAACAACTCAAAGCTAACCTGTGGGCAATGCAATGAGTGGCTAAGACACCTGGGACCTCATTCTTTAACCTCGTCACAACACCAGACTTGTGTCCTAACATGACCGCAGCACCATCTGTGCTCACACCACAAAGATTTGACACATCAATACCTTTGACCTGCAACATATCAATGACCTTGCTGAATATAGATTCAGCATTTGCCCTGACCAAAGAGTCTATACCAAAGAAGTATGTACCTGAAGAAGTGTAATCAAAGGCATCAGACTCCAGAACCCTAATATACATAATCATGTTCTGGTGAACAGATACATCAGTACTCTCATCAAACATAAGACTGAATTTTCCACTGAACTTAACTTTGTTGATGAGTTCATCCTCCAACACACCAGCTATGCACTTCTGGAATTCCTCAATGGATGTGGAGTGCTCATATGCTGTGTGCCCATCGCACTTCAGATCTGCCAGTTGTGACACACCCTGTAGAAAGAAAACATTCAAAAATAAGCTTTAAGTGCTGCTTTATTCATGACAAAATTATTTATTTCTAATGAAAATTTTAAAAGCAGCACTTGAAGCTTAAACTTAAATTTACAAAATCAGGCTAATTTGTAACATTTTTTATCATTACTTTTCTTTTGTAATTATGCCACAGATACATAAGTATCATTTCTTTAGAATATGTTCTTAGTCTCACATCTTTAAAAAATATATATTTATTTAATTCCATATTTTCATTTGTATCCTACCTTTGATTTTTGCATGCTTAGTGACAGATTCCTTTTTCAATACATTGCAACCAGTCACGAAAGAATTTGAGTATTGTGCCTTGATACAAATGTCACAAAACATTTCCTTAGAATTTGGTTCAAATCTTAACCAAGGGTGACCAATTTTCCAAACATCTTTGAATTTCCTAACTGGAGAATTTTGAATTTTAGAAACTTTGGAGGGTGGGGTGAAACACCCTTCTAAAGGCCTCTTTGCTGCCATGATGGCAATTGATACTTTCCATTACCTTACGAGACATTTTATACAAAAATGGTCAGGACGGCAATTAAAGTAATTTAAAAGTTGTTGAAAGTTTTTTTTCATGTTCTTTGTCTATTTTTTTCGGGAATATTTTAATTAAGCATCATTAAAAAATGTTTGCATCTATTAGACAACGTTCGTAACTAATATTTTCCGTTCATTAACAAGTCCGATGGCAAACAAGACTATCGGTGTTTTTAACCTTAATCTGTTGGTGTTTGTTTTGTCATTAAGTGATTCGTAATTGTCGCTAGTTTGCCAGAATATCGGTACACTTCAAGAAGAACAGAAGACAAGGTGTTATGTAATGGACAAATTGGACTTTCATTGCACATACTTACGCAATCAATCCTCGTTGCCGAAAACAACAAGTTTTCACACCTTATTCGTCTGTAGCATGCGTGTGAATCATGTAAACAAACATTTAGGCGCAACGATACGATCCGAGTGTTCCGCAGCAAAACGAGCGTCGATTGGATAATGTGACATAAATCTGACTCCGCCCTCAATTATCGAATTTTTGGCTCCTCTCACAACATGAGATTTACTGTGTATACTCTAACGGGATACTTCCTGTGTAAACACCAGCATTTTTGATATGCAATGCTCTACAAAAAGAATGGGCCACTTCATTTCGCCAACTGGCAAAATTTAGCGCCAGAATCTCAAAATAATCGCAAATGGCGCCATTGGCGATCGGCAGCGGAGGCCCTGAAATATGTTATGCTAAAACATTCAGAAATCCTGCTACATTATTTTGCTTACTTTTTGCGATTTCCTTTCACCCCAACCCCTTCTGTCAGCTTTATCTCAAGTTATTTTTTAGCTTACCTGAGCACAACGTGCTCATGGTGAGCTATCATGATCGTCTTTTGTCCGGGGTTCATCGTCCGTGCATGCATGCGTGCGTCCGGCGTCATCAATTTCTTTAAAAGACATCTCTGAAAACACTTAACCATTTTGATAAAATTTGCCTGTGATGTTCCTTGCATAAAGCTCTACCAAAGTTGTACAAATGAGTCAAGTCTATTGCATATCTGGTGCACAGGAGCTAAAAGTAATTTTTTAAAGTGAAATCTCTGAAGATCTTCTTCTCCAAAACTGCAAGGCCTAGAGCTTAGATATTTGGTATGTGGTATTGTCTTTTGAACCTCTACCAAGGTTGTTCAAATCGTGGCCCTTTGGTCAAAATTGGCCCCGCCCTAGGGGTCACATGATTTTACAAAGACTTGTATAGGAAAAATTAAAAAAAAACATTTTTGTCAGAAACCACAAGGCCTGGAGTTCAGATATTTGGTGTGTAACATAGCCTAGTAGACATCTACCAAGTTTGTTCAAATCGTGGCCCTTGGGTCAAAATCGGCCCCGCCCAAGGGGTCATATAATTTTATATAGACTTGTATAGAAAAAAAAACTTTAAAAAAAGTTGTCAGAAACTTAAAGGGCTGGAGTTTAGATATTTTATGTGTAACATGGCCTTAACAACATTTACAAAGTTTGTTAAAATCATGGCCCTTTGGTCAAAATTGGCCCAAGCGGCGGGGCCACTTGGTTTCACACAAACTATTTCAATAGGGATAACTAGAAAAAAAAATCTTGTCAGAAACTAAAAGGCCTGGAGTTAAGATATTTGGTATGTAACATGGCCTAAAGAACATCTACAAATGAAGTACATATTTCTCAGGTGAGTGAATCGGGGCCTTCGTGGCCCTCTTGTTTTTTTATTTTTTTTAATTTTTTATTTATATTTTCTTTTTGCATTCTGTTCCTTGTTGATAATTGTGCCAAAGATAATTCCTGGAAAATCGGAATTTCCCGCATCATCTATGTAAAAAATTCAAAACTCATCTTCTCTGAATACGGTTTTATCAATAATAAATAAATGATTTATAACCTAACGATAATTACTAAAATAATAACTTTCTTTTATATTTTTTCTGAATTAAATGATCATAATTAATTTTCATTTTGCACCAATGATAATCTGAATATTTCTTAAAAAGTGAGACTCTGGGGCGTCTGAATGAATGAATGAATGAATGAATGACTTTGGATCATGATTCAGTCTTATCTACTCAAACTGATCATCTCATTGGGCATAATAAAATTTGATAAACCAGCAAGTGTCAAAAATGATCCTTCAATTGCATGGAGCTAAATATCTGAAATAATTATCAAAGTCAGGAGCTCAATTACAATCGCATTTTTAAAGTATGAAATTAGCATTTAAATTAAGCATTAATGTTTTAACGCATGATTTAGTTTTATTTTTGAATAGCAAGCAATATCATACATTTGCCTAGACATTATATGGTAGCAAAGATGCTATCCGATAACAATCTTTTCATACGTCAAATTAACAAATGGCCAATATACGCAAAACAGCCGTTTATTTGGGCATATCGTTATGTGTCATGTTTAATTAATAATAATAATCTTTGAGTTTCAATATCACTGCATTTTCACATGTGTCTTAAATGATGCTCAAATTGTACTTACAGATGTCAAAGTTTTGTCCAAGCATGCTGTCGCTGCATGTTTCTTCTCAACTTCATCTGTCTCCATTTGGATTTTATTCTGATCAATCAAAATAGAAAGTCCAGACAATGTACTGCGCATTGGACTTGGCTTCGAACAGAATGGGTACCTAATACTGATTATATCTGCATTGCAAAGTAAGCAAAACATATTTGAGTAAAGATTGCTTTCACCATTTAAAGGTGAATACAATCCACTTATACATGCATCACGAATTTGCTGTTTTGTCATCGCTAACTCCTGAGCTATTTCGAAATCCTTCTTGGGACATGTTGTTACAATGTCGCTCAAGCAGTCATCTGGTGGAGGCATGTCATCATTAGGATAGTAGGTCATTTCGCACATTTCGTTAAGTTGTTCTGTGTCTAGCGCAAATAGGATATCGCTGAATGTTACACCATAAGTGTCTACTCTGGGGCAAACAAGAGCAGATTGCCATTCCACAGTGTCATTTGCATTGTGACATTTTGCACAGACTTGATTCTTGTATACTGTTCCAGTTCTCTTTGATACGACAGGCTGTAAACTTCCCCATTTGTTGACCTTGATATCTCCACAACTTACATTGACAAAATTATTCTCCAAAACAATTGTCTTTTCCTCAGAATTATGAGTTGCGTGATTCGGTGGGCACTCGGTCACCATGAAATAGTGTAAATATTTATGTTTGTTTGAATCCTTGCCTGATGATACCTTCGGAAGTAGACATTTGTTTAGGGGGCGTTCCAACATCGGGTAACTGGTAGGATAACAACAATTGCCGCTTTCATCACAATTTGAATCACAACTGCAACATGTTTAAAGAAATGTTCACTTGATTTAAAGGCATACGCCCCATTTACAGTTATTTTTACTATATAGACGAAGAATGAAAATTAGCCATGATAATTTTCTTAAACTTGATTATAGAGAATTACACTAGAAACACATTTATGGGAAAGAATTGGGGACCTTCTTTATACCTTTTTGTTCTCTTTTATGTCATTTTCAAGGGCAGATAACTCATTTTTATAACCTAGCAACACCTCCTGTAATTTCAACTCGATGTTTTGTACTATATTCCCTGTCACTTTGTAAATGTTTTAGAAATTCTGTGCAACAGATTATATACAAAGTCGCATACGTGCATATACAGATTTTTTTTCAAGAAAAAACGCAGTATGTTTATTTGCTGAAACATAGTGAAAAACCTTTTGGAAGAATTTTTTTTAAATCTTTGGATAATGACTGGAAATGAAATGACAATAAGCTATCGATAGGCTTGGTTTTGAGTTATCTGCCCTTGAAAAAGACAGAAATGAGCACACACACAAAAAAAGAAGTCGTTTTCAGAGACAGATAACCCAAAAAATATGACATGCCTGTCATTTTGCATACTGACTAAAAACATTTTTTAAGATACAGTTTTTTTTGTTGTAACGCAATTCAGCGTTTTATGCCCCTTATTGTCATTGATAGGTTCTTTCCGCAGAAAGATGTCTTTCCGAAGTTTAGACGCACCTCTTTCATTTTTATGTATATTTGTCGTATACATTAAATCAAAATATTAAACAGCAATCTATTTAATTCTTACGTTACTTTCAAGCTTTGTTTAAAACAGTAGGGCCTTTTCAACCATAAGAAACAAATATTCGATGTTTTTTCTCAAATTATAATTCTTAAACATTTCATAACAAATAAATATCAAAACTAATGTTCAGTTATGAAATAATTTAAAATAAACGCAGTTACAAAAAGACATTTAACTAGAAGTGGTTTGTTTAAGATACAAACGAAGCGGCTTTCCGTTTGCTTATTTCAAAGGTATTAAATATATAAGTTAATACAAACAAAAATTGGAATAATGATGCATAATAATGTTTGATTTAATACGTAAATCATCATTATCTTAAATATATACTTACGATTATGTTCAAAAATAAGCTTTAAATCTTTTTTTTTTCTTTTTTTTCTTCTTTTTTTTTCATTTTCATCTTCTTAAGAAGATATTGAGAAAGCATAAATATGGATCTTATTTGATTATGCACCCATTTTCTATCATTCAGAAAAAAAAAAAAAAAAAAAAAGGAAAAATTTTAAGATTATAATATCCTCAAGAATTGTTTTCTTACGTTATTCAATCGATTTTAATTTTTTTTATTATTCTTTATTTAATATCTTTTTCTTTGTAAGCATATGACTTAACATGTATTCATTGCAATTTGATCCACAATTGAAATTGTAAAAAAGAAAAAAAACAACAACTTTAAAATCGATTACTTTCAACCTTTAAATTGATTGAGTTTTTTTTAGATGGAAACAAAGGCAGAGGTGTAAGCAAAATAATGAAAATAATTTCTTATTTTTATGTAATTAACGTTATAAAAGTCTTGAAACTTTCAACTATTCATTTGCTTTGTATATTTGCTTATTTTTACAGATTTAGAAAAAGAAACCGTTAAACATTTAGAAAACATAAAAAATCGATAGGAAGATATACATGTATTTGTCATTTTCATAGGTTTTAAGAAAGCCGTGATAGCAAATGCAATAAGATATACGTAAAGGTTTTCTGGCTCTAGTACAATTCTACTAATTCATCGTAAATGCGACTCATTTACTCAAAAAACGTATCACAATTCACTATTCAACGCAGGCATTCATTCCTGCAAAAGAACAATCGGATCTTGCTCAACCAACCCAATGACCACTTACATTTCTTTCTGCAAATTAATAGATTTCCATGAATTAGCCCTTTTACGAAAAACATGAATAAGTCATGTTTGATAACGTAATCACTTGAAATTTTCTGGACTTTTTGCGCATGTTAAGGTACGGCATTATTACTTATTTAAAGTTAATATATGCATTCTTTTGATCTTTTTAATATATTTTGCTTACACATCAATGTTGTCATAAACAAGTTACACACCATAAATTCTTTAAGGTATGCTTAAGATTGGCATCAATACTCATGACGCTGGAGCGCGAATACGTATTGAAATGAATGATTTTTATATTTTATCGACGTCAAAATCAAATGACTAAAGAAAAATATCCTTTTTTTTTCGCAAGGACATGTTCAGCTAACGTTCTATTAACCAAGAAAAAAAGTATCTTCGAGAATGCGAACAGGTTTGTTTTCACGTTTTCAAGTAGGCATTCCATCAAACATGAATAACTGCCAAGTTTGATGATGTAATCACTTGAAATTTTCAAGACCTTATGAACGTACTAAGTTTCGACATATTTGAAAAGTTTAAGTTCAGTGGTCTAATTGGTGATTTTATATGATTTTTCAAAACAATTCTTGCTTAAGTATGCATGACGTCATAATCACGTGACAAAACAAACATTTCTTGCAGTATGCATCACTTCAATTTTAACTCTATCAATTCTGAAGATATAATTAAGATTGACTTTAAATTCATGATACCAGAGCGAAAGAAATCTTTAAAAAGAAATGTGTTTTTGTCTTTTTGATGACGTCATAACCACGTGACTAAAGAGAAAATCATTCAGATAATAGAATGTAAACTTCTATGCCGATATGATGTCCAATTTTCATTCTTGTAACGCATCAGGGGGGCTTTGTAACATTTAAATTTAATTTTTGACCAAGGTTCGTAACTCGGTATTGCCATGAAATCTTTATCTTTTCGAATTTGGAAATTTGAACGCCAAGGTGGACATCTACATCCTAAAATACATCTTCTGTAAAAATATCAAGATAATCGGACAATATTGAAGGCTCTAGAGCGCGAACAAACTTTTGAAGCTGACGTCAAATCTGACGTCATATGACGCCAATGAAAATTGAAAATGATTGAATGTATAAAAAGATACTTTTTTATTGCTGCAATTTCAATTTCATTAAAATTGACTCAAGCCAGAGCGAGAGAAATATTTGAAAAAAAAAATAGGATTTTGTCCATTAAATGACGCCATAACCACGTGACTTAAAAGGAAATCTTTCAGAGAAAAGAAAGTAGACCTCTTGGCCAATAAGCTGTCCAATTTTCATGCTTCTATCTCATAAGTAGCCTTTGTAACATTAAATAATAATTTTAGGACCAAAGTTCGAAACTCGGTTTTGCCATAAATTCTTAAATTTTTAAATATCAAGATAAAATATAAAAAAAAATAAAGACTCTAGAGCGCGAACAAACTTTTGAAGTTGACGTCAAATCTTACGTCAATTGACGTCATTGAAAATTAAAATTATTGAATTTAAAAATTTATACTTTTTAGTTGAGGCAATTTAATTTTCATGTTGCTTAGACACTGACAACATACCGAAATTAACTCTTAGATTTGGTTGGAGAAAAAAGTAATAATAATAATAATAAGAAGAAG
>CM037792.1:20179944-20229944 GCA_021229015.1 Solen grandis | reverse complement strand
CCATGTACAAAAAGATCGATCTATTCGACAAATCAAGTGTTTTATAAATTTAGAATGACTTCAAAGCCGGATAGAATCTATTTAGACATTCCTACAGCTCTCTTTGTTCGCTTCGACCTTTTATTGTCTGTAGAAATGTCTAAATATATTATATTCTTTACTTGTATATTCAAAACCATACCCTGTATTACACTTGTACTATGCTAATGATAAACAATGTATGAACTTCGGAAATAGTTAAACAATTTAACTTTTCTAATCTAACTTATTTCGTTTAATTAACACGTACCAGAAATTTTATACCAATTACATGGCTTAAAAAAAAGAAAATGTAAAGTAAGCTTTTTCTTTCCGTCTGAATCACATAATTATTTCCTTTTTCGTGCAAATTTTACCAGTTATGTCACTTAAAAGTGAAAATGAACAAAGATTTTAGTATCTTTATTTTTTAAATGTTACAAAGTATATTCCTTAGAATATACAAATGTTCTACACATTCGACTCTTAATTTTTCGGATTCACTTGAGTTAAGTTAATGCTCTAGTAACGTTACAAATATAACCACTTATATGGCATAAAAGTAAAAATGAAAGATTGACATATTTATTTAGGGATGGGTATCGCAAGAATTTTTATATCGCGATATATCCTGATATTCTCTAAGCATATCGCGATACGTATCACGATACATGTACTTTATGGCTATAAATACATGTATATGAAATCGTTTAAAACTTAAGTGCAAATATTTTGTGATAAATAAGGTCGAAAATGAATAGTATATAAGAAGCTCTAAATATCCTCGAATGTCCATTGAGATAAGATGCTTCTTCATATTAATGTAGCCGACATTCTGGCAATCTATTTGATTTTGTGGTAGGAATGTCAAGTGTCATGAAGCAGATGTTTATGATAAACTTTGTTAAGAATGCTTCCAATATAAGATTGTTTTATTGTTTTATTTTCTTAACCTTAACTGAATAAGGGAAGTTTCAATATTTAGAGCGACATTTATAACAATCTCTTTCACAAAATGCATGATTGCTGTAGTTGCAATTGTCCAATTACAAATATCCAAAGCCGGATGACGGCGGTGAATGTGACTTGTTAGAGTTGTCGTTTCGCCGACAAATTTCGACATAGAATCGCCTTTTAATGTATATTGCAATATTTTCTCTCAATTTTGTTGTTGTTTTTCTTCTGGATAAATTTATCTTCATAAGATGGATTTCGTCCATACTGTTTTACAAATAAACATGACGGTACAGTCTAAAACGCTGACGAATGCATATTATGTAATTATTATATATATATACATTGTATATGTAATAAAATAATTTCTCCATGTATCTACTCTCGCAGTTGAAATGCATCCAGATCGTCCAGCTTAAAAATCCGTTCATGAAGAATCTTAGATCAAATCTCAAGTAAAGTTTACGCAAATGAAGTCCAGTGTATAGTTTTCAATTAAATGTGTGTTTGTATTTTAAAAGTTAAAAAACATCAACTAGAATGTATAACGTTATATTTAAAAAAGAGAGTAAAATGTCGGTTTTGCTCAAACAACGTATCGATACGTATCGTGCCTAGCCAGAATCGCGATGTACCGAAATATCGTTAATACTGCGCTTCCCTAATATTAATATCAGTAATCTGCTACATGTATTAAGATACATTAAAAAAACATCTTATAATACAGTGGTCCAGAAATAATCAATTTCAGTGCTTGTAACGTACCAATCATGTGTTTAAAAATCAAACGTTTCAAAAATAAAGGATCTGACATGAATTGTTATTTCATGAACGAGTTTAGTAAAATTTGATATGAAATGACAATTCTTGCAGATTCTTTTTGTCATATGACCTATAGTAACACGGTTATTACAACAAACAAACAAATGAAGGAACGGACTGTGCACGAATTATATTTTTTAATCTTACACCAAAAAAAAAAAGAAAAAAAGTCTCACATAATAATTAAAAATAACGATTTAACGTGTGTATTTCTCATACATTTTCAGCATAATATGAATAATGAATCAAACACATTCAATCCAGCTGTTCGAGGTCAACACACTATGCATACATAACGAATACACGCGAGTGACGCGGATTGTTGTAATTCGGCCTAAAAGTATGTGTAACGTGTTAAATATAATATAAGCATTTGACATATAACTGAACACTGTATAATACAATACTATTTTTTGTCTTAGACCAAAGTCTCATAAAATATTTGATATTTGTTGCTTATCATTGATTGAGTTTGGTTCCGATAGTGTTGTACATTAATATAAGGAAAAAACCTGAATTTAATTGAATATGATCATATAATGATCTTCAAAAATGCCCCAAAATTAAATATATTAAATTGAATATGATCATGTAATGATTTTCAAAAATCCCCCAAAATTAAATATATTAAACTGAATATGATCATATAATGATCTTCAAAAATCCCCCAAAATTAAATATATTAAACTGAATATGATCATATAATGATCTTCAAAAATCCCCCAAAACTAAATATATTGAATCCCCCAAAATTAAATATATTAAACTGAATATGATCATATAATGATCTTCAAAAATCCCCCAAACTTAAATATATTAAATCCCCCAAAATTAAATATATTAAACTGAATATGATCATATAATGATCTTCAAAAATCCCCCAAAATTAAATATATTAAACTGAATATGATCATATAATGATCTTCAAAAACCTCCAAAAATTAAATATATTATATCCCCCAAAATTAAATATATTAAACTGAATATGATCATATAATGATCTTCAAAAATCCCCCAAAATTAAATATATTAAACTGAATATGATCATATAATGTCTCTTCCAAAATCTCCAGATATAATTGTATTTGACTGAATATGAACGTAAAAGTCTTCTTAAAAAATTAGAATCAAAACCTGCTCATACGCCATTAATAGAATGCAAAGTAAATACCTATAGAATATTCTCTTCTCGGGATAAGCACGCCTCACAGCAAGGCTATCTTCATCTGCTGGACACAAGAGGGCGACTGATTCGTCAGAGTATATATTGACATCCTGGCATGTGACTTAATTACTTGTACATGTATGTGACCAAATGTCAAAATGTCGAAAACGTTGCCATAATGGAACCATTATACTGACTGCTGTACCGATCACAATTCCAGCAATATAGTATAAACGTGCGTTTTCTTTCATGACAAAACGAGCAAGGTTTTATTCAGGCAAGCATACAATGACAAATGTTAAACTAGAAGTCGTTTGTTTAAGATACAAACGATGCGGCTTTCCGTTTGCTTATTTCAAAGGTATTAAATATATAAGTTAATACAAAGAAATGGAATAATGATGCACAATAATGCAAGATTTAGTGCGTAAATCATCATTATAATAGATATATACTAATGTTCAAAAATAAGCTTTAAATCTTTTTTTCTTTTTTTTCTTTCATTTTTATCTTCTTAAGATGATATTGAGAAACCATAAATATGATTTTTTTTATTACGCATCCATTTACAATCAAAAAAAAAAATGCAGGATAATACTATCCTCAAGAATCGTTTTCTTACGATATTTAATCAATTTTAAAAGTGTTTTTTATTCTTTATTTAATATTTATTTCTTCGTAAGCATATGATTTAATAAATATTCATTGCAATTTGATCTACATAATTAAAATTGTAAAAAAAAAAAGAAAAAAATACTTTTAAATCCATGACTTTCAACCTTGAAATTGATTGAGTTTTACATTGCAAAAATAGATGGTAACAAAGGCATGCAGAGGTATATGCAAAGTCATGAAAATAATTTCTTATTTCTATGTAATTAACGTTATAAACGTCTTGAAACTTTCAACAATTCATTTGCTTTATATATTTGCTTATTTTTTACAGATTTAGAAAAAGAAATCGATAAACCTTTAGAAAACATTAAAAAAATCAATAGGTAGATAAACATGTTTTTGTAAGCCGTCCCAAATGCAGTAAGTTATCCGTATAGGTTTTCTGGCTCTAGTATAATTATACTAATTGATCTAAAATGTGACTCATTTACTCAAAAACGTATCACAATTCACTATTCGACACGGGCACTCTTTCCTGCAAAAGAGCAATCGGATCTTGCTCAACCAACCCAATAACCGGTTTCATGAATTAGCCGATATACGAATAACATGAATATGTCATGTTTGACGACAAAATATCTGGACTTTTTGCGCATTAAAAGGTACGGCAATATTACTTATTTAAATTGAATATATCCAATCTTATGATCGTTTTAATATATATTGCTTACAAAGTATGACAAGAGGGCCAAGATGGCCCTAGATCGCTCACCTGAGAAAAGTATCATTCATTGCCTGTACAAAACAGATTGCTTTAGAATTAAGATGATGAGGTGAAACAATGTTCAGGAATTTTCTGACCCCATCCACAAAAGATATCATCATGACAAACATTCTGCCAAAGTTTGAGGATGATTGGACCAAAAATGTTGCCCTCAGAGTATAAACAAGATTTTTCTAAGATTTGACCTACTGACCTACATTTCTATCCAGCCCCACCCATTTTCAAACTGGTTCGAGATATCATCATGACAAACAATCTGACCAAGTTTGAGGAAGATTGCATCAAAACTGTGGCCTTTAATGTGTAAACAAGATTTTTCTAAGATTTGACCTATTGACCTACTTTTCGGTCCGGCCCTGCCCATTTTCGAAAGGGTTCAAGATATCATCAAGACAAACATTCTGACCAAGTTTGAGGAAGATGGATTAAAATTGTAGCCTCTAGTGTGTAAACAAGATTTTTCTAAGATTTGACCTACTGACCTACTTCTTGATCCAACCTGACCCATTTTCGAAAGGGTTCAAGATATCATCAAGACAAAAATTCTGACCAAGTTTGAGGAAGATTGGATTAAAATTGTGGCCTCTAGTGTGTAAACAAGATTTTTCTAAGATTTGACCTACTGACCTACTTTTTGATCCAACCTGACCCATTTTCGAGAGGGTTCAAGATATCACCAAGATAAACATTCTGACCAAGTTTGAGGAAGATTGTTTCAAAATTGTGGCCTCTAGTGTGTAAACATCAAAATTGTTGACGGACGACAAGATTTTTCTAAGATTTGACCTACTGACCTACTTTTTGATCCAACCTGACCCATTTTCGAAAGGGTTCAAGATATCATCAAGACAAACATTCTGACCAAGTTTGAGGAAGATTGGATCAAAATTGTGGCCTCTAGTGTGTAAACATCAAATTGTTTACGGACGACGGACGACGGCCGACGGACAATCAAGTCTCCCAAAAGCTCACCCTGAGCTATGCTCAGGTGAGCTAAAAATGTATGCTTAAGATTTACATCAATACTTATGTTGCTGGAGCGAGAATACAAATTGGAATGAATAATGTTCATATTTCAACGCATCAAAATCAAGTGACTAAGGAAAATATATATATATATTGTTTTTTTTTTTTGCAAGGACATGTTCAGCTAACGTTCTATTAATCCAGAAAAAAAATATTTTCGAGAATGCGAACAGGTCAGGTTTGTTTTCAAATTTTCAAGTAGGCATTCCATCAAACACGAATATCTGCCATGTTTTATGACGTAATCACTTGAAATTTCAAGAACTTATGAACGTACTAAGTTTCGACAATTTTGAAAATTTTATTTTCATTGATCTAATTGGCGATTTTATATGATTTTTTTCTCTCAATAATTCTTGCTTTCGTATGTATGACATCATAACCACGTGACAAAACGAACATTTCTTGAAGTATGCATCACTTCAATTTTAAGTCTTTCAAATCTAAAGATTTAATTAAGATTGACTAAAAATTCACGATGCCAAAGTGAGAAAAATATTTAAAGAAAATGCTTTTTTTAATGACGTCATAACCACGTGACTAAAGAGAAAATCTTTTAAAAAAAATAGAATGTAAACCTCCATGCCGATATGCTGTCCATTTTTCATGCTTCCAACGCATCAGGGGGCTTTGTAACATTTAATTTTCGAATTTAAAATGTAGAAAGACAAGGTGCACATCTACATCATAACATACATCTTCCGTGAAAATATCAAGATAATCCGACTAGAATTGAAGACTCTAAAGCGCGAACACGCTTTTGAAGTTGACGTCAAATATGACGTCATTTGACGTCATTGAAAATTAAAAATAATTAAATGTATAAAAAGATACCTTTTCATCACTGCAATTTCAATTTCATCAAAATTGACTCAAAATGTATGATGCCAGAGCGAGAGAAATCTTTGAAAGATAGGATTTTGTCCTTTAAATGACGTCATAACCACGTGACTTAAGAAAAAAATCTTTCAGAGAAAAGAAAGTAGACCTCTAGGCCAATAAGCTGTCCAATTGTTATGCTTCTTACTCATCAGTAGCCTTTGTTACATCAAATAATAGTTTAAGGACCAAATTTCGAAACTCGGTTTTGCCATAAATTCTTAAATATTTCAAATTTGAAAAATTAAAAGAGAAGGTGAACATCTACATCATAACATACATCTTCTGTGAAAATATCAAGATAAAACGACAAAAAAATATAAGCTGTGGAGCGCGAAGAAACTTTTGAAGCTGACGTCAAATCTGACGTCATTAGACGTCATTGAAAATTGAAAATGATTGAATTTAAAAAGTTGAACTTTTTTGTCGATTTATTATAGTTTTCATGTTACTCAGACGCTGACTCGTGGATTTGGTTGAAAAATGAGGAATTATAATAAGAATAAACATTACAAACTCTATACGTTTTCCGCAGGTTTGCGGAAAGCCGTAAAAAGGAATACAAGACACCCACCTAAATAATTCACAGGATTCAAGACTGTCAACACATGGTATAAGATTTCTTTGATCCACGTGGACTTGTATCACTCTACGCTCCAATGACTCCAATGGCTGCAGTCATGAAACAGCTGTCTCACTCAGAGACCTTGGATCTTTATCATCCTGATCATCCTTATCATTTTTGAAGTTCCAACCACTACAATATTTCTAAGTAAACATATTTTCCTTTAATCATTGACCTACCTTTATTTTTCAATCAAAAGTAACAAAGTTTCTGTACGGTCGTCAGTGCATCTGAAGACAGCAGGTAAAACTGTTTGCTTAGATCTATGGTCTAATGCATTTCAATTTCAAGCTTTAGAAAATACAGAATGGGGCGTTGAAAGATTTCGTATTTTAATTATGTAGATGCAGTGGCGCAACATGGACACACCCTTTGATTCAAAGCTTGAAGCACATGACTCTTACTTCAAATAAAATGAACGAGATCAAAAATAGCCAACACTGAATGTGATTGATACCCCAACCACAGGTGCTTTAACAAGTTACCTGATGAATATTTATCATCAAATTTATTTTTTTATTAATGTAAATGTTATATTAAAGTTTTGTCTTGTCGCACTGACTGTGTTAGTTACTGTGTTGAATCTGAGTAACACTATTATTCTTGGTCTAGATCTACTATGTTTGTCAAAGCCACAAAACGCGCCCGTACAAGGTACATCTTTACAATGACACAAGAAAAACGTTCAATTTTGCCCTCATTGAAACTGTCGTAAAATATCCACTTTTTTATTAGTGTATTGCATAAATATGTCTAGTATAAGTATACTAATTCATCTTAAATGCGACTCATTTACTCAAAAACGTATCACACTTCACTATTTAACGCAGGCACTCATTCCTGCAAAAGAACAATCGGATCTTGCTCAACCAGCCCAATGACCACTTTTATTTCTTTCTTCAGATTAATAGATTTCCATTAATTAGCCCTTTTACGAAAAACATGAATAAGTCATGTTTGAAAACGTAATCACTTGAAATTTTCTGGACTTTTTGCGCATGTTTAGGTACGGCAATATTACTTATCTAAAGTTAATATATCCAATATTTTGATCTTTTAAAATATTTTGCTTGCAAATCGATGTTGTCATAAACAAGTGACACACACGTAACTTCCTTAAGGTAGCTTAAGATTGGCATCAACACTCATGGCGCTGGAGCGCGAATACAAATTGAAATGAATGACTTTTATATTTCATCGACGTCAAAATCACGCGACTAAAGAAAAATATCTTTTTTGAAAGGACATATTAAGCTAACGTTCTATTAATCAAAAGAGGAAAAATATCTTCGACAGGTTGGTTTTCACAATTTCAAGCAGGCATTTCATCAAACATGAATATCTGTCATGTTTGATGACGTAATTACTTGAAATTTTCAAGACCTTATGAACGTACTAAGTTTAGACATTTTTGAAAAGTTTAAGTTCATTGGTCTAATTGGCGTTTTTATATGATTTTATTTTTTAACAATTCTTGCTTTAATATGCATAACGTCATAACCACGTGACAAAACAAACATTTCTTGCAGTATGCATCACTTCAATTTTAACTCTATCAATTCTGAAGATATAATTAAGATTGTTTCAAAATTCATGATACCAGAGCGAGAGAAATGTTAAAAAAAATGTTTTTTTTTTTCTTTTCTTTTAATGACGTCATAACCACGTGACTTAAGAGAAAACCATTCAGAAAAAAAAAGAATGTAAACCTCTATGCCGATATGCTGTCCAATTGTCATGCTTCTAACGCATCGGGGGGCTTTTTAACATTGGACCAAATTTCGAATCTCGGTTTTGCCTTGAAATCTTTACATTTACGAATTAGGAAATTTGAATGCAGAGGTGCACATTCACATCGTAAAATACATCTTCTGTGAAAATATCAAGATAATCGAACTAGAATTGAAGGTTCTAAAGCGTCATTTGACGTCATTGAAAATTGAAACACTTTATCTTAAAAATTTATACGTTTTTGTCGAAGCATTTTAATTTTCATGTTGCTTGGTCATTGGTAACATATATAAATAACTCTTGGATTAGTTTGGAATAATAATAATAATAATAAGAAGAAGAATTCAACCTTTAAATTGATTGAGTTTTACATTTGCAAAATTAGATGGAAACAAAGGCAGAGGTGTAAGCAAAATCATGAAAATAATTTCTTATTTTTATGTAATACACGTTATAAACGTCTTGAAACTTTCAACAATTCATTTGCTTTATATATTTGCTTATTTTTACAGATTTAGAAAAAGAAACCGTTAAACCTTTAGAAAAGATAAAAAAATCGATAGGTAGAATTACATGTATTTGTCATTTTCTTCAGGTTTGCGGAAAGCCGTGATAACAAATGCAATAAGATATCAGTATGGGTTTTCTGGCTCTAGTATAATTATACTAATTCATCGTAAATGCGACTCATTAACTCAAAAACGTATCACAATTCACTATTCAACACAGGCACTGCTAAAGAACAATCGGATCTTGCTGAACCAACACAATGACCACTTTCGTTTCTTTCTTCAAATTAATATATTTCCATGAATAAGCCCTTTTACGAAAAAACATGAATAAATCATGTTTGATAACGTAATCACTTGAAATTTCTTGACTTTTTGCGCATGTTAAGATACGGCAATATTACTTATCTAAAGTTAATATGTCCAATCTTTTGATCTTTTTAATATATTTTGCTTACAAATCAATGTTGTCATAAACAAGTGGTACAACATAAATTTCTTAAGGTATGCTTAAGATTGGCATCAATACTCATGACGCTGGAGCGCGAATACATATTGAAATAAATGATTTTAATATTTCAACGACGTCAAAATCAAGTGACTAAAGAAAAGTATCTTTTTTGGAATGACATGTTCAGCTAACGTTCTATTAATCCAGAAAAAATATCTTCGAGAATACGAACAGGTTTGTTTTCATATGTTTAAGTAGGCATTCCAGTAAACATTAATATCTGACATGTTTGATGACGTAATCACTTAAAATTTTCAAAGACTTATGAATGTACGAAGTTTCGACATTCTTGAAAATTATAAGTTCATTGGTCTAATTGGCGATTTTATATGATTTTTTTTAAATAATTCTTGCTTAAGTATGCATGACGTCATAATCACGTGACAAAACAAATATTTTTTGCAGTACGGATCATTTCAATTTTAACTGTATGAATACTGAAGATAGAATTAAGATTGACTCAAAATTGATGATATCAGAGCGAGAGAAAACTTTAAAAAGAAATGCTTTTTGACTTTTTGATGACGTCATAACCACGTGACTTAAGAGAAAATCATTCAGAAAATAGAATGTAAACTGTTATGCCGATATGCTGTCCAATTTTCATGCTTCTAACGCATCAGGGCGCTTTGTAACATTTAAATTTAATTTTTGGACCAAAGTTCGAAACTCGGTATTGCCACGAAATCTTAACATTTTAGAATTTGGAAATTTGAATGCCAAGGTGCACATCTAGATCCTTAAATACATCTTCTGTAAAAATATCAAGATAATTGGACCAAAATTAAAGACTCTATGGCGCGAACAACCTTTTGAAGCTGACGTCAAATCTGACGTCATATGACGCCAATGAAAATTGAAAATGATTGAATGTATAAAGAGATACTTTTTTATTACTGCAGTTTCAATTTAATTAAAATTGACTCAAAATGCATGATGCCAGAGCCAGAGAAATCTTTGAAAAAATAGGATTTTGCTTTTTAAATGACGTCATAACCACGTGACTTAAAAGGAAATCTTTTACAGAAATGAAAGTAGACCTCTGGGCCGATGGGCTGTCCAATTTTCATGCTTCTATCTCATCAGTAGCCTTTGTAATGTTAAATAATAGTTTTAGGACCAAAGTTCGAAACTCGGTTTTGCCATAAATTCTTAAATTTTTCGAATTTGAAAATTTGAAAGACAAGGTGCACATCTACATCATAACATACTTCTTCTGTGAAAATATCAAGATAAAACGACAAAAAATAAAGGCTCCAGAGCGCGAACAAACTTTTGATGCTGACGTCAAATCTGACGTCGTTTGACGTCTTTGAAAATTTAAAATGATAGAATTTAAGAATTTGAACGTTTTTGTCGAGGCAATTTAATTTTCATTTTCCTCAGACACTGGCAACATACTGAAATTAACTCTTGGATTTGGTTGGAAAATGAGGAATAATAATAATAAGAAGAAGAAACATAACAAACCCTATACGTTTTCCGCAGGTTTGCGGAAAGCCGTAATAAATAAATGCAAAAATAACAACAGGTGAACTATGATAGCACTGGATGGAGTCACTATTTACCTAGAGTTAACTCAGTGCTTTCCGAATAAATACATTTCACAGCGTGCGCTAAATATACGCTCAAAAGGATGGGTCGTTTCCGAGAAAAATATTCATAAGTGTTTTGTTCTTCTTCTTTTTCTTCTTCTTCTTCAGAAAAACTCATTCAAATAGCCATAGAAATTTAAAATACCATTCGACATCTGTTGCGGGATACATAATGTTTTGGGGATATATCCAGGTATAAATAAATCGATATCCTTTCTACACCCTTTCGGAATTAAAAAGTGAAAATGTGTTTGGAGACAATGATTGGATAAAAAACTAAGCTTACTGTTTAAACTTTCATTTTAAAGTACTGTATTTTTTATAATATTTATTTTAAACATGTTATAAAATGTCTACACGTGTATTTTTTTTTTAATTCAGAAGCGTTGTTGCTGTAGGACCGCAGTAACGACATCTGAGGCAGACGTATGCAGCCAAATGATAGCTTGTTGATGGGTCGAAGGTTCTTCCCTCCTCCATCGAATGCTCGTCTTAAATGCTTGTATTCATATCGAGGGCTGACCATGAAACCGTTCCATCTCCCTATTTTTCTGTATGCATCTAAAATAATTTCGCTGTCAGCCCTCGATATCCAGCTAGTACGAATACCTAGTAAAGGGGAAACAATATGTGAATAAAACCCTATCATACAGCAGAATGTTTCCTTCTCCTCACGATCGTGTACAACCGTTTCAGTTATTTACGACCTTTACTCTCCATTTATGTTCCACCAATTTACGAACGTTACTCTCCATTTGTATTTGACTTATTTACTGATGTTGCTCTCCATTTATGTCACTCTCAAGTTCTGCTTGACCAGTTTACTACCGTTGCTCTCAATTTATACTTGACCTATTTAGTTTAAACATATTTATTCAATTATATATAGCACATAGTTACATACATACAATCAAGGTAGGATTAGAACGAAAGATAAATCTTATCGTGTTCTTCTCCGATACATGAAATTGTAAACAAAATAACATGGCTGAGAAAATATATATAGCACATATAAGTGAAAATAAACGAGAAAACAAATTGGACAGTACAGAGAAAAAGGAAAGGAAGCGCTGACTGGATTGGACTGATATTAATGATGGGTGACACGATTGGAAATTGGTATACAAAATCAAAATACATACTCTCTCTCTCTCAATCTTTCTATCGTTGACTATTAAATCGTTTCGAGGATTCAATGTATCTGTGTACAGCGTTTACTATTTTAATATTAAAATCATAAGAAAGATTACTATTGCCATATAATAACAATCCTAGGTCGATATTTTGTATAAATGACAGTTCACTCTACAGTTCAAGTCTGGCATTGTTAAACCTAGGGCAATAGAAAAAGAAATGTTCAGCGGTTTCTATTGAACCACAGGTACATAAAGGGGAATCAATTATATTTTTCATAAATAATGTATGACTTAATTGACTGCAATTATTGCGTAATCTGGCGTGGTATATTTGGTATTTTCTGTTACCGTGATAGTAATGCCGTGGTACAATTTTATTATTTTGATTTAGTAGTCTTTTAAAAACAGCTACAGATCTTGCATTTTTTAAATCGTTTGGTAAATTATTCCATTCCCGAATAGCTGATGGAAGAAAAGAGTTATAGTACGAGGTTGAGTTAGCGTGGATAGTTTGAATATTGTTCGAGTTTCTAAGGTTATAATTAGATATACTACCAACCTGTTCAGGAATTAAGTCATGTAAGTATGTTGGTGTTAAACCATGTAATATTTTATAAAATAAAATTAATTTATGTTTTCTTCTTCTTGATTGAAGTGATTCCCAACCAATTTCATTTTCTAATGCGTCAATAGATACAAGTTTAGTTGTTCCTGTAACAATTCTAGCGGCCTCGTTTTGAATTTTGTCTAATTCTGTTTTTTCATATGAGTTACAGTTATCAAATATTACATCACCATACCCTAATAAAGGCCTGATAAAAGATATATACATGTAGATTGTTTCTAACGCTGACCGATCTAGCAAAAATGTCATTCTTTTCATTATATTAATGCGTGACCATGCTTTAGACTTAACATATTCTATGTGATTATGCCAAGAAAGAGTGTTCGTAAAATACAAACCCAAATGTTTATGAGACTCAACTTCTGTTATCACTTCATTATTCATTAGCACTTGAGGATGATTAGAAATTGTTTTTTTTTGCGTGTAAAAAGTAAAGACTCAGTTTTTTTTGGATTAAATTTAACTAACCATTTATCAGCCCAATCTTTAATTGTTCTTAAATCGTTATTGAGAGAGGTTGATGCAGTCACAGGATTATTGACGATTACATATAGTGCAGTATCATCTGCAAACAATCTAATATATGAGTTTATATGATTAACGATATCATTAATATAGATTAAAAACAAAAGAGGCCCTAACAAAGACCCTTGAGGGACGCCGGCTCTTATAAAGACTGGGTCGGACTTGACACCATGTACAACAACGCGCTGGGTCCGGTTGGATAAGTAATCTTTAAACCATTCGAGCAAGTCTCCTGTGATACCGGCAGCCTTAAGTTTGATAATTAAACCCTTGTGCCAAACTCGATCAAAGGCCTTGCTAATATCACAGAAAATCGCTCGAACCTCTTTTCCTGAGTCTAAGGTAGATGATATAAAATTATATAGATAAGTTAGTTGGTTTACAGTAGAGTCACCTGGAGTAAAACCTGACTGAAACTGTGTCACTATATTACTCTCAATGAAAAATTATGAACATATTTAAAAACACATTTCTCAAAAACTTTTTCAATGCAACTTAATAAAGACACTGGACGATAATTGGACACAATAGATCGATCCCCAGATTTAAAAATAGGACATACATAAGCTTCTTTCCATGAGGTTGGAACTGTACCCAGTGTTAATGATGTATTGAAAAGGTCACATAGAGGAATCGACAATTCATTTGACAGTTCACGAAGTACATAATTGTTAATTAAATCTGGACCTACAGCCTTTCCTAATTTCAAATTTTTCAAAACATCCATTATGTCTTGTTGACATCCATTATGTCTTATGATTTTTCTGATTGTGATAATATTGGTATATTTATATTTGATTCATCAATAAGTGTTTGTTCTTGAAAATATTTATTAAAAAGATTAGCTTTTTCTATATCATCAGTTATTACTGATCCGTTACATTCTAAGGATGGTAATTCATTAGACTGCTTATCATTGATGAATATCTTTAATGTGGACCACCATTGTTTTGAGTTTCTTTTACAGGATTTAAGTTTTAATGATAATTTCGATAAGTATTCTTCCTTACTTTTTCTAATATTTGATATTATTTCATTCCTAAGTTGTCTGAAAACATACCAGTGATGTTCACACATAGTTTTCTTTGCTTTTCTGAAAGCTCTCTTACGTTTTCTAATTAGAGATTTAATTTTGCTTGTTATCCAAGGGTGTTCATTTGGAAATATTCGAACTTGCTTATTTGGTATACATTCCCTGCATATTTTATGAATATATTCTGTAATATTTATAGCATACTTATTTATATCAGTATCTTTAAGTAAATTCCAATCAGTATTATGAGCTAGGCTTCTTAAATTTTCGTAGTCCCCCTTTTCAAAGTACCAAGCGTGACGATTAAATGTTTTAGGTATATTTTTCTTAAAGTTTAAAACGCAAAAAATAGGACAATGATACCTTATGTTTTGAGGAAGGAAAGGTTCACCCACATCACATAACATGACATGATCGTGATTCTTGACAAATATGAGGTCTATTAAACTTGATGAGTTTTCAGTGAAATGAGTTTCACTTTGTATACATTGATTAGGGAATTATACATACATAGTGAGTCAATTTTATTTCTCGAACTGGACTTTTTTAAGTTTAGATTAAAATCACCTGTAATTATAATATTGTCAAAATTTAAATCGCAAGCAAGATTAATAGAGTCCTCAATCACCAAAACCTATTTACTAACATTATTCTCCAGTTGTTTGACCCATTACGACCTTTCTGATCTATTTATATTTGACCTATTTACTGATACCATTGCCAGAGGTGCAAGAAATTCTCAAAAATCTAAACACTTTTATCAATTTAAATTTAGTACACATATCATTGTAGATAAGCAACCTCGCCTCAAAATATTTATCAACGAGAGACTATATTTCTGCAGCTATGCAGTCCATAGCTGGGAGGGTTAAGTCGTCAGTTTTAGAAGTACTTCAAAATTTGCATAATTACCAATGTAATTTAACCGTTTTGTATCGCACCACGCTCATAGCGTATCAATGCATTACGATTGTGTACATCAGGTCAGGTATGAAACAAATCAAAGCATTCGAGACACTGATAGACTGACGGCGAATTTATCATGAACCAAGGAGCTAGTTTATTTTACTACAAGTAACTAGAATTGCAGGAAAAACGTGTCATATGGCATCACATTACTTATCAACACTGCTTATAGGCGTGCGCGCCCAATATAGATTTTTACTATATAGACAAAGAAAGAAAATTAAAATTAGCTATGATTTTTTTCTTAAACTTTGCTTAATTAAAGAGAATTACACTAGAAACAAATTTATGGGAAAAAACGGTGGTCACCATTCTACTTTTTGAGTTATCTGCCCCTGAAAGTGAGGTTTTTGCTCTTTTGTCGTTTTCAAGGGCAGATAAAGTAGAATGTTAAATCCCATTTTTCCCCATAAATTTGTTTCTAGTGTTATTCTTTATAATCATGCAACGTTTAAGAAAATTCTCATGGCTAGTTTAATTTTCCTTCTTTGTCTATATAGCAAAAAACTGTTTTAGGCCCGTATGCCTTTAACCCTTTCCCTCATATAGACTCATTTTGACGCACTCAATAGGTACCACATAAAGCCTGATCTGCAGAAAACCACAGTTAAACCTTACCAAATTAAATTATAAAATCCTTATTTCCAGACCACTGAGGAGCAGCGAACAGCATAAAACCTGATCAGCCTGCGAGTTACTCGCAGGCTGATCTGGTTTTATGCTGTTCGCATAGGTCTTTCCATGGTGTCCTCTATGAGGGAAAGGGTTAAACGTTGGAATTTGAATTACAATAATAGCTAGTTCAGCATGTAAATCCCGCCGTCAGTCTTTCAGCGCATTGAGCGTTTTGATCTAGCCAACAATTTAATTACTTATATATCAAGTCAGATAAAAATTTACTACACACATTGTTATTTTACAATACAAAAATTATATATATATCATAAATTTAACAAGCTTTCAAATTTCTTATTAATATTTTGAAATAGAAAATCGTTCATCTGAATAAAATAGGTGTACCGATGTAGTACATTGGGACTTAATAACCTTTGTGTACTTTAGATTTTATTTTTATTATTCTCATAGCTATTATTCTAGACGCCCGAGCCTTTATTTTCCAATAAATAAATAAATAATAATACAAATACATGGTCACAGCATGGCTTACGACTTCTTAATCCTTATATTTCAGTTATGTTTATGACATTGGCCTTCAGTAAAAAGAAAAATCAGTAATGAATCATATGATTGGCTACTTCAAAGGAAATCACGTGGTATTCATTAAAGACGTCAAATGTGTGGGCAAGTATTCCGGTATTTGCGTAATCGTTGATAACCATGGTGATATTTCGCGATTGGCATCAAAGTCATGTGGGAACACAGAATTTAGTCACGCTAAGCACTTCGGTTTTTAGGATATTCCCACGAACCATGAGAACCATTGTACTTTGCCACTCGGTAAAAAGGTCCAAGCGATATACATAATATACGACCCACTCTGTATATGATAGAGTCTAAAAAAGCGAGCGTATCGAGAGTCGGCTCGAGTTGGATCACTTGACTTTGTCAAATTATGGTGGCTGCCAGTCACATATCCACTTAGCTATGTCGACACGTTTCCGAAAAATTGTCGCATATTCAGCTACTATCTGGCAAGTAGATTCTTTTAAGGTAAAGTCCCTGAAATGGTCCCGCTACGTCTGGGACCACTTAACCTCTACCAAGATAACCAAGGTATCCTAATGGCACATTAGGAAACTTGGATATATCGCAAAGGCCGTTAGGTCCGAAATGTAGCGGGACCATTACAGGGACTTTACCTTAAGTTAATCACTTAGGTATCTATGGTGGCATATTTCTGCCAGCCGCTTATTTACTTAATATGGTGGCATACTTCTGCCAGCCACTTGTCCGCTTAGCTATGTCGAAACTTTTCTGAAAAATTGTCACATATTCAGTTAGTATCCGGCAAGAATAAAATGTTCAAGTTATCCAATTAGATATCTTAACGGACAAAACTGCCTGTTTGTGCCCACTACTGCTAGCCATATATTCACTTAAGATAACTGGATATCTCGCATTTTTCAAATTAGTCAGTTAAACTATGTGGATAACAAGGAAGGAGGAAGAGCAAGCGAGGTCTGCCAAGGCCGTCCAGCTAGGTCCGCAAGGACACTGGACCAGATGGAACCTTCCAGAAAGAAGACTCACCTGGCAAGAGTTGTGGCACTACGAGCCACTGCGACTGAGCTTCCTTCTCAGGTCAGTCTATGACATGCTTCCATCTCCTAAAAACCTCCACAGATGGAAGTTATCAGAAGACCCTACCTGTCAGCTATGCAAGAACACAGGAACACTGCGTCACATATTGTCAGCCTGCCCAACCGCCTTAGCAGAAGGGAGTACAGATGGAGGCATGACCAAGTCTTAAAGGAAGTAGCACATGTCCTTGAGATAGAAAGAAAGAAAAGCAGACCACCAACAAAGAAAGGCCCAAGGATGATCAACTTCGTCAAAGAGGGAGAAACAAAGTCAGATACCTACTCCAACACAGGTATTCTACAAGAATCCAGAAGCTGGGAGATGAGAGTAGACCTAAAGAACAAGCTCCAGATCCCGGAAGAAGTAGCCCAGACAACTCTTAGACCAGACATAGTGCTTTGGTCTAGATCTCCCAAACTGGTCATCTTAATTAAGTAGACGAGGCTTTTGAGCTCAAAAGGACCAAGTACGAAGACCTTGCCCAGACGTGCAGGGACAAAGGCTGGAAAACCTGGATTTTCCCAGTGGAGGTTGGTTGTAGAGGATTTCCTTCCCAATCAGTATGGAGAATGCTAGGAGCTCTGTGCATCAAAGGAAAAGCCCGATCCACGGCGGCTCATACTCTAGGGAAGACAGCGGAAAGAACGTCCTGCTGGCTCTGTCTGCAACGTGGCACATCAGGATGGCAGCCAGCAGGTGACAATGTGGTTCCTGATCAACTCCACCTGCCCCAACATCTCGAGGGTGTTCCGAGTTAAGGGGCGAAACACCTGATGACAGATGATACTCGGCTGATGATGTCTGTGCTAAGCAGAATACTGTATCAAACCATTACATAATTATCCGGAAAAAAGCATGATATCCAGTTAACATAAGTGAATTTGTGATTGGCAGTAGTGGGCACTAACAGACAGTTTAGTCCAGTTTAGTCCAGTTTAGTCAGGTTAAAGGTTGTTGACACATGTTGCAGACGAAAATTTCTTCACTTTCATGTCGGTCAGACGCTTGTTCACAATAATACACGATTATTGTCGACAATCAATTGGATTTTTCTCTTGTAAACAATGATTGCGAGACAATAAGTTTTCGTTTAATTTATTTCTCTGTCCTGGTTAAAATAATGTTAGCTTTGATATTAATTTAAAGAGTTTGGTCTTTTGTTGAGTATAATTTTAGACACAGTGTTACAAATTTTGTTTTTTAACACGATCCAAAAATAATTTCCGATATATGTACGGTTCAAAAATAACGTTTTTATTATATGACGTCATGTGAGTTTTTAGAGTAAAGCGTACAAATATAGTGCTACCACACTGCAATATCAAAAGACACGTGACATGATACCACACCCAGTCTCATTATCTTGACACCGGGCCAACCAGTCCTGGAAAAAAACTGTATATATGCTGAGCGCCAAGCAATGAAGCTATATCAGTACTGATTTTATATGTCGCAGTCAGGAATCGAACCCATGACCTCTCTTACTCCCGAATGATTACCTGTAATGTGTGTGGTCCGATGTCGGTCCACTACCTTAAGTTCCTACCATCTCCATATGTTATATATTTATCCATGCCAGTGAGTGTGTATTGTGTATATGTCCTCCCAAGCAGTGTACGTATGTGTGTGTGTGGGGGGGGGGGGGGGGGGGAGAGAGAGAAGGAGGGGGAGAGTGAGAGAGAGAGATAAAGAGAGTAAATAAATTGCGGTAGACAGGATACATCGCAAAGTCATTATATTTGTCCAATGAAAATAGTTCGCTAATTAAATTGCAACATAAAAAGAGATAGGCAACTCTCTCGCTTGACATGGTATATTATTCGATATATTACGAACATAGTTACACATATATTATAATATACACTGTTTATAGCTTTAAGGTATGAGTTCACAGACGCCCAGTAACTGCAGTAACTGTAATTTAAGTGGGTGTGTGGAGTTATACCCCAAAGCTATCAACAGTGTTACGTTTGTATCACGAAATCACGCAAATTAAACAACAAAAATATATGTAAACATAATTTTATTTGAATACTCTTCAAATGGAAAAGAACAAACTTAGCTTTCTTTTTTTTATATTACACACGTTATGTAAAAAACATGTATCATATTTCTTAGTCCTGTGAAAACAACAACAACAACAAAAAACAAAAACAAACAAATAAACAATAAACAATTCAGTCGGTCTTAAATCTTAAATCCGTAAAATTGTTGAGTCCTATTAGTTACGTGAGATATTGAATGGAGTTATAGAGCCACCGACCTACTAATGTAAGCCTGATGGAAGGCAGGAGGGTGTTTGTGAATGTAGCAGGCCTGACGGTTCAATGGACTCGTACAACGTTTCATGTCAATATAAGATCTATAATATATTGTTTTAATCATAGGTTGGAAAATCACAAACCGTTCATTTTAATTTGTTGCGATGAAATATAATAGTAGAATCACATAATATGACTTATATTACAAAGATATTAAACATGAAACTATAAAATAAAAATTCCATGTTCGATTCTTACGTATTAATTTTATTTTTCAACGTTATAATTATGAAGAAAAAAGTTTTTTTATTTCCCCTTGAACGTTTATTCCGTTCCGTACATATGGAATAATTTACAGAAGGTTTCGACAATTGCTGAAACTATCCTAAATTATTAATGTATCATTCCTTTTACGTATAATGGGATTTTTTTTCGTTTTGATCATTTTAAATATATATATATATATATATATATATATATATATATATATATTGTGTGTGTGTAAATATGATTGTCAGGGTGCCGTGGTCCAAAGGTATCATACCAGACTACAATTCCAAAGGTTGTGGTTTTGAATCCCGTTGTGGGAGGGATAAATCACGACCTTCCCAGGCGCAAAGCACTGGTTCAAATCAGGAACCGTCTACAGGGAATTGTATAAGTTGTAAGAACTTGTTACCCAATCGACGTAAAATAATAAATTTAAAAACATTACATGTAAATATGTATGAATTATCTTATAAGTTTCAAACTTATCTTACTTTGTTGTTGTGGTTAAGTGTGTGTTTTTACCATCTATCTATCTACCTACCTACCTACCTACCTATCGAAATCCATATATATAGCTGATAATGAAATCGAACAGCCGTTGCCCTAGATATGAAATGTCATTTAGCCTTTTCGTTCTTTATTATTTATACGAACCGCAATTTACTTTTTTGGCCACGAACACAAAATGAGCAAAATGAAAATGTAATATAATTCGGTATATAACCCGAACAGAACATACTTTTATTTTACATAAGCACAAAGTTCATCGTCAAACAACAAAAAAGTAAATAAATATAAATAAATAAAAAAGTATGCAACATGGTAAACTATGCATATAGATATAATGCAAACAGATAACCTTGACCATAATTCCTTTTATTCAAATGTGAGAAAATTACTGCTCCTTCATGAGCAAAATAATTTGTAACTTCCCTCATGGGGTACGGGATGGGGCGCTAATGACACCGGGTTAACCAGTTTAAGACCTACCCTTATCTGCTTCATGCCAAGGAATCTTTATTTAACACACACACACACACACACACACACACACATAATTACACATATGCCAAAAAAACACATCTTGTAAAATTATACATGTAGGCATTCTTAAATTAAATATAGAGAAGATACTTTACAAGACACAGAACTATTAAACAATTATACAAACAAAAAGTAATGACGATTGATGGAGACCAGACTCCGCCGCAGTAGTTACCTCCCCTCACGGTTTTCGTAACCAGTTCGCGGAGTTTAGATGGAGGTGTGTTAAAATAAATGGAGCAGTTGGGAAATTATACCAATATCACTTTAACGACATTGGTATGTCGCGACAAGGACTCGAACCCACAATCTCTCGGCTATATGGCAGAGGCACAGGTACTTGAGGACAGGACCCTGTCTTTATCAATAAGAAAAAAAATCACGATAGTCTATACATGATAAACAAAAAGGTTACCAACTTCAGCAGGATGCTGAAGGGCACCCATCGGGAATAAGTGTCAACAAATCAATGAAAATGCGCCCATCGATAATATTGGAGAATTCCCACTGTCAGCGAATAATTTTCCTCCATAACACAGATATTATCATTTTTAATGCCTGAAATTTTTTTAATTTCAACTCGAGATTTAACTATTTTAACCGATTGGAACCTCGATCAACGGAATTGAACCCAAAATGACACCTATGACGTCATCGCCCACGAAGGTCAACTCAGATTGAGAAAAAGATGTTGCGATTGTATATGATTCAGAACGGGAAAGTAAGTGTGTTCCGAAAATATTTGTAAACAAAATAACTTCGGAAAACTCTTACTGTTCCTTTCTGTAAATAAACAAATCGCAGCGGTGACCTCATAGATATCGTTTTGGGTTCACTTCCGTTGATCGAGGTTCGAATGGAGTTAAATCACTAAATCCCCACTCGAAATCTTGACATTTTAGACATTAGAAATAATTATATTTGTATTTCTTTTGAATAGTTATGAAGGAAAATTATCCGTTGACAGTGGGAACTCGCCAATATTACCGATGGGCACATTTTTCATAGATAATTTGACACCAATTCCTGATGGGTGCTCTTCAGTATCCTGCTTAAGTTGGTTCCTTGTTGTTTTATATATAGTGATTATTTTTATTTATAAAGACATGGATAGTAAACGTTAGATTTATTTGAATGTGAATATTTTGATACATAAATAAATTCAATGAAAATGGCGAATTATAGTTGAAAACCGCTATATTCAAAGCGTTTCGCGCGCGCGCGTGTGTGTGTGTGTTGTGTGTGAAAGGGGGGGGGGGGGTGGGGGAGCACAGCTAGGGTCTTGTTCCTCAAGTACCTGTGGGCAGAGGTCCTAAGCATTCGGCCATCGGAAGCGATAAAATGAAATTTAAGACAAGAATATAAACTTGCCCATAATCTTATTTTGTTCTGTTCAGTTAATGTTTTGCTTTGAACATAGTGGGAGAGAATTAATTAATCACAATATCAAGTTTTCACAGCAATCATTTTATATATAGATAATTTTGTAGTCATCTATGGTAATGATAATAATGAACAAATCGCGACACAAATGTCCAAATATGAAATTAACATAACGTGTTTTCTATAATGATATACAATAATATCGTACTTTTTTATAGAAAAACCTTTTTCCCATTGCATTTTATATATTGTACTGCGCGCAATATATTCTATTGTAAGCATACCGCGCCAGACAGACGCATTGTGGTCACTTCTCATGTCATCCAAACTATTACTTCTGTTCCATTGATTTCTGCCCACAAAGGTAACCAGGGGTGCCCGAAATCTTGTTACTGAATAATTACCTTTTTTTGTATCAATATTTTGCCTAACCTGTATTTAATTTGACAGAGGAATGACCACTCAGTCCAATTACTAACAAAGCAGGTACGAAAACTCTTTAGAAATCCTATTGACCGTTCGGATAGGTCGGATAGATTTTTTCAAAGAGACGCCATTGTTTTTCACACATCATCGTAAGTGTACCATATCACGTGATCTCCGATTCGAATGACGATGCTCTCCGTTGTGAATCTTCGAGTTGCTCGATTGACCAATCAGAATGCAGGATGGTTAAAAAGTACCTATTCTTTGCTGAAACACGCCCTTTTATACTAGAAATCACTGAAATAACACGAATTATCTGTTATGAGACTATATTAGATGCTTATTTTTCCGAGACTTCTGACATAATATTTTTAAGTGATATTTGTTGCATTAAGAGACATTATTTTTTAATGCTGAAAAAAATACCTGGACATGATGTGTGCTAAATCTGGAACATTTCACAGTTTCTGAAGGTCTTCTTACACTTTGTATTGTTTATGTTATAAACATTTTTCGCATGCAGTGATTTCACAGACTTCGGAGAGAGTGTTGCTGGCTATTTACACATTTTTTGTCCTTTTGATTCCCGGCTCTGCACCTAACCGCTAAGAGCGTTAAATACGTTAAAGGTAGAAATATATTTAAAATGCTTCGCTCAGAAGGAGCAAGTTGTGAAATGCCCGTGAATAATTCATTTTCGCCTTACTTGGATTCGAGAAGAAACATTTATCAACAACAGAGCGACTCATACCAGGACTGCGGTGGACTCTTCAATGTTTCTCAAGTCCTCAAGGGAAACCAAGGCTACGAATGCCGTTATGCTAGTACAGATGGAAGCAATCCTGATACAGATCCGGTCTATGAACAACTTGGAGAAGACGCCAACATAATTCCAAGGGATGACAGTCAAGAAGACGGCAGTGCACATGGTGAATACACCTCATGCCGTAAGCAAACTTCGGATCCCCAAGGACAGCTGATGGACTTTCCAGCATGTCGGAAGCTTGCCGTCCTGCCAACCCCAACACATTCACAATACGCCGGCATTCAGGGTTTTCCGTCGGGTTGCGACTACATGAAGTCAGGATATGGCGGAGGGTCTATCTACCCTTCCCCCTTCCCCCGACACAATCCAGGACCATACTCATCAATGTACCCTGACTCCTTCAACGTCGGCCCAATGTACTACCATGGACAAATGTCGCCGGCAATGGGACATTCTCCGCCGGGAATAATGCCCATGGGGTGCGGTCAGCCATCGCCGGCTGGCGGGTTGTATCCGGTGGGTAGCATATGCGTATATTTGTGCAATCGAGATCTGTGGGCGAAGTTCCATCAACATACTTGTGAAATGATCATTACAAAACAAGGAAGGTAAGTTATTCCTACAGTATAAGATTTGAGAGAAAAAAAAATGTTTTTACGGAAAAAATTGAGAACACAAATGATTGAGAACAAAACTATGTAACAGACTGGCGTATTGCAAGAAGTTTGTAAATGATTACAGAAGTATTCATTCAATAATTAGCAAGCGAAATTAATAGATTGATATTGCATTAAATGTATAAAAAGAGGACACTATTCTCCGCAAAAGCAAGCATATCTGTCCAGCGCAAAAAAAAAATCTATGAGTTGAGGTATGAAAAATGACATTTTCTTTTGAAAGTCTCAAATTCATGTATTTTCGGTGGAACACTGTTTAAAAAGAGAAATTATATCAAACTTTACATCATATAGTATACACAATTTATATTATTATTATTATTATTATTATTATTATTATTATCATATTGAAACACATCACTCTTTTTTCTGTTAACTATTAAATCATTTGTTTTTCGAAGTTTTATTTCTGAGAGGAATAAATTATAGTTTCTGTATCAAACGATCGTTGATTTTAACTTCACAAATAATTTATTTAAACATGCATTTATCAAATATAATTTGTGTTTACATGTACATGTCATGTACTGACAAACTTAAGTCATGCTTAATAAATTCTGCGTTTTAGTGTAGTAAATATCAATACCTTAAATTCTGGGAGTGAAAAACGATAGCTTTCTCTTGAATGTTTAGGTTTTTAAAGCACATTAGAAGGCCTCCCTTAAATTTAATTAAGAAAACATCATTTAATATCCAGGATAATTTTATGCCTCCGCATCATATACATGTATAATTATATTCCGAGAGAGAATATAATAGGCAGCTAGCATTTCATAAATAAATGTACATACGCATTTTTATATCTTCTTATTTTTGTCGCACGTCATTGCTTAGGCATTGTCTATAAATAGACCCACACCAAAATATGTAAACAAACAAAAAACCACGCCAAATCATTGTAAACTAACAATACATGGATATTAGACCCACACCAAAATATGTAAACAACAACAAGAAATAGACCCACGCCAAAATATGTAAACAACAACAAGAAATAGACCCACACCAAAATATGTAAACAACAACAAGAAATAGACCCACACCAAAATATGTAAACAACAACAAGAAATAGACCCACGCCAAAATATGTAAACAACAACAAGAAATAGACCCACGCCAAAATATGTAAACAACAACAAGAAATAGACCCACACCAAAATATGTAAACAACAACAAGAAATAGACCCACGCCAAAATATGTAAACAACAACAAGAAATAGACCCACACCAAAATATGTAAACAACAACAAGAAATAGACCCACGCCAAAATATGTAAACAACAACAAGAAATAGACCCACGCCAAAATATGTAAACAACAACAAGAAATAGACCCACGCCAAAATATGTAAACAACAACAAGAAATAGACCCACGCCAAAATATGTAAACAACAACAAGAAATAGACCCACGCCAAAATATGTAAACAACAACAAGAAATAGACCCACACCAAAATATGTAAACAACAAGAAGAAACGAAACTAAACAACACAAACAACTGCCATACTCATTGTTTTATTTTAGTTATCTTATCGTGGTTGTATTTATTTAGCTATTTTGTCTCGGTTATTTATTTGTTTTTGTTGGCATTACAATGATTTTAAATGGGAAATATATTGATGCGTACATTAAACTGTTGTCACTTTTAACCGATTAACAATGTTTTTACAACAACAACAATAAGAAAACAATAACAATAATAATAATAATAAAATCAACCACATCAATCATAAGTAAGTCTATAATTCCAGAATTAGTGTTGTAATAAATTCTTATGATAGTATATTTATATTTTCATTTCATTCAGGATAATGTGACGATATAAATGATTTCAGAATTCCTGATCGTGTTATTTTCTCAAAAAAAAAAAGAAAGAAAAAAAAAAAAGGAAACAAATAGAAAAACATAACGATATACTTCTTTGATCACTTAATGCGACATACAACACGTTCATTGCCTGATTGTTTATTCATTATTACCCGATCACCTCCTTAGTATAGGTAATACCATACTACATTGGTTTTATACCTTCCCCATTGTACCGGAATCATCATAGAATAAACACAAACAGTAGGGAATACCGGGTGAATAGTAAACATAGTTAAGAGATTAATGGGACCACAAAAGACTACGGGTTGCTGTAACAAGATTAAGGTGCACCTGTAATCTATCTGGTGGATTAAGACACCTTTCACGACCAGGCGCACCAATTGGCCATGCGCAACTTCTAAGGCGGCATTAGTCTCCTTACACACTTAAAATATTTTTCCCCTCAGTCACGGTGTTGTTATTGTGTCAGGTTCTTGAGTTGTTTGAAAGATTTGTATTTCGGTACAAAAAAAAAAAAAAAAAAAAAAAAAAAAAATTAAATGGAATAAAGGATATTATTAAGTGTTGTTTTTTTTCGGACCATAAAATACATTTTTAACGAAGTTAAAAAATGAATGCTATAAGATAAAACTTATTGTTTGCAAGAATACTGTCGTCATGAATTTCCTTTCAAAAAATCGTTATAATTATGTCATAACGTATGTTAAATTTCTTTTGCAATAAATAATAATGATTTATAACCGCGAAGTGGTTGATATATTAAAACTATTATAATTTGAGTTTTTATATAGTTGAAATGCACATCTTGTATTGTGTTTACAAATGTTAAGAATGATAACTGTTAAAACTGAAAACTAACTAACTTTAGACTTAAAAAATATATATGAATTAAAAATAGGTGGTCACCATGCTTGTTTTAGAGATTAAGCTTATGGTAAAGCATCACTATTTGCTAAAATTTGTTGAAAAAACATGGCATTAAATAATAAGAAAGATTTTTTTTAATTTTTATCACCATATGTAACTTATAATGTATTCTATTAGTTAAAAATATTGTCAAATATGCATCGAAAATAAGAAGAAAAAAACGGGCATAAAATCTCAAAATTGTGCCCGGACCAAATTGTATACAAAAATTATCCCAAAACTGTGATATTTTATATATATATTTCTAAATAAAAAAAAGGGACAGATTTCCTTTATTTTTCAGGATCAATCCTCTGAAATAAATGCTTTCTGTAAATGTAAAAAATACGCACCCCATCAGCTTTTTTTTTTTAAAAACTAAAACTGCTTTTTTATTGAAATGTTAGCCAAATTTGCATAAAAACACTAAAATGTGACTTTTTTGTACCTTCAAAATTTGCCAAATATACTTATAATGATATTCTTAACACATGAATCTTAAAATTTGGCTTTCTTCTAACATTCTACTTAAAATAACTGAAAAATTAAAAAAAAAAATAAAATCAGCTGTAACCCACTGAAACGTCCTTAATTTAACCGAATCTGTCATAAAGTCAATATTGTGTATACATGTATGGCTAATATTATAGACATGTACATGTTTTTTAAGGGGGGGGGTTATCATCTTCTAAAATTAATATCTAATATCTTTTACAGCATTTACGTATGTACATGTATTCGCAAACAATGACACACACGCACACACAAACACACACTGTTGAATGATTTTGTTTCATACACAATAAATACATAAATCATGAAACAAAAATATCACGTGATATATTGGAAAACGACTATGCTTATATAATTGTATAATGCTATATGTTTAGAGAGAGAGAGAGAGAGAGAGAGAGAGAGAGAGATTAATGATAGTTTAATATTTGAATGTTGTACATAATATATTATACATACTTTTATACAATATGATCTGTCGAAAACGAAAGAACAGACATAAAAAAGTTAAGATAGATCAGTTACCAATAATATTCATAACTGTCAAAAATAAAATAAAGTTCATGTACAGAGACCATTTACTCTGTTGTTAGCATTATGTACCATCCAGTTACTTTTTACAAAATATTAACTAATCCATCTTGTAAAATGTATCATGTACTGGCTATCAATTAATTTTCCAAAAAAAAATATTATTTTTAAATTTTAATTAAGGACATTGCGTCGTGAGAGGCATATACTAAGCTTAAATCTTCCACATTCAGTTTCACATAAGATAAAGTGGTGATTTTGTTTAGAGAGATGATCTAACAGGAGTTTTTAGTTTGAACACACTTACTAGTTATTTCTTCCCTTGATTGATTTCAGCTATAGTGGAAAAATTAAACCTTTTTTTTTTAATTAAAAATAAACAGCTAATTTACCATATGAAAGAAGTATATATCTGTAGAAATGTTTTTTACATAAGTCATGTTTCTGTGTTGCAAATGTGTGTAATATAAAGAATAAATAATGATAGTTAGTCATTTACTTAAATACATTGTAAACATTTCTAACTTTTAAAAGAGTTTGCTTAACGCTAAGTATTGTTGATGGAACACGAAGTAAATAGCATTTCATGTGCTAATTTCCATAAAGAGGTGCAGTGATAAAAATACATTATTGATTACCGCCAATTAGCAAACTTATCATAAACTTTATTATGAAATTTATTTATGAAACATATTTATTTTAATATGCAATAAACTATTTGTATTGTATTGTATTTGAAATAGTGGTAAACACATTTTGTTAACTCCCGGTCGCTATAAAATAGGACTTTCATACTGGTTCTTTTTTCTATGATTTTGTTTTATCTGGCAGTGCACTTAGAATACATTGGATTTATTTCTTATTGATCAATATTTAGTTCTATGTATTGAAAATCCATTGCGCTTACTTTTTTCATACGCAATCCATTCGTCATCCGACCCTTATTATTTCGTAACCAGCGAACAACATATCAATTAGTGGCGAAACGGCCTGAAAAGTGTTTTTCACGATCGTACATTTATTACACAAAAGCGGCAGGACTTGATAATTACAGCGATAATAGTGCATGCAAACGTTTTATATGTTATTACTATTATTACTGTTGTGACATAGCAATACACGCAGTTGTTGACTTTTCCCAAAAATATATGACGCAATATTTATTTGCAATATTTTTTTTTTGGTTTGGCATATAAATGTTTTATCTTGTAAATAAAGTAGGAAGCAAAAAGTACGCCAAGAAAAAAGTCATGGACAGAAAAGTATAGATTTGTAAATGAATATACATGTACACCATTTTATTTGATTCCTTTATAATCACTATAAAAAGGATTATTATATAGATATTTTAATTCATTTAATAGAATATTTTATTAAAATTAAAACAGGTGTGTCGAATGTGATTCAGATTTAAATTAAAATTTTGACTACGGCATTTCAGGAGACTCATATATCAGGCTGTTCGATAATTTCCTAAATGTACTATTTTGTGTTAAGTTGTGTATAATAGGGTTAGAAACAGATATAAAATCAAACAATCAATAATTTCGTTAACAAAATGAATTGTCAGGACTGCAAAAAAAAACCAAAAAAAAAAAAAAACTAATGTATTTTTAGGCTTATTAAAATGAGTAAATGCAATAAAAACGTTAACTTCATGTGCAATTTGAAACTACCGAAAAATATAGCAAGATAAGACCAAATGAATATTTGAACGATTTTGGAAAACGATATTTGGGAAATGCCTATACTTAGATATAAAGGTTACGCATAATCCTTCGTTGACAACAAGCTGAAATATACACACCGTATTTACTAAATATTAATTAAGTATTCGTACTGAAATGCAGTTTCCTAAATACATCTATGTTTTTTTTTATCAAACTACTACTCTAAGAGGCACATTGAGACCTATTTCGGGACGAACGTTATAAACATCTGCAGTATAGTATAGTCTGGTTCACCATCACCGCATAGTGCGCCTCGTTATATAATGTTTATTTCGCTTATCATGTAACCGTTCTACGATCTCCATTACTTTAATCCTCAAAATCGCCGATTATCTTTTTTGAAGATATTTCTTGTTTAATTTAATGCAATTAAATGATTATAAATCAGTAAATTACACAACATAATAATTTCTATTTTATATATATATAATTATTTAAGAATTTATCTTAAATCAAGTTTAAATAATATTTATTTCTTTGCAGACGGATGTTTCCCACACTGCAGTATAGCCTTTCCGGTTTAGACCCGCATGCGCAATACAACGTATTTGTGGATATTGTCCTAGCAGACAACAGTCACTGGAAGTTCCAAAATGGCCACTGGGTGCCCTGCGGCCAGGCAGAACAACTACCTCAAAGTAAGTTGCTGACAGGAAAGTAATAAAGAATTCTAGCTCGCCAATAATAAAATGATAATTTTAATTAGCAATATCTTGTCAGAAGTCCACTGGCATCAAGCATTTTTGGTTGGCCTTCTTTATTT
Organism: Solen grandis; assembly: GCA_021229015.1. Taxonomy (NCBI): domain Eukaryota; kingdom Metazoa; phylum Mollusca; class Bivalvia; order Adapedonta; family Solenidae; genus Solen; species Solen grandis. The sequence goes on along the minus strand of CM037792.1, from coordinate 20,199,063 downwards.
GTCATGGCTTACTATGTACAATTCTAACCGACTGTTAAAATCATTTTGACTATGGGCGTTTATATTTTTTTGCTGGTTTTATTGTACTGCCTACGGTATTCTCAGTCAAGTTATGGCGTTGTCTATTTAAGTCAGATATAGCGGTACATCAATATACACTACGGTGGTACCATGCCGTATAATACCGCCCAAGCAAGCATGATACTATCTTGATGCCGAGTTAATCAGTTACATTGGACCGTATTCTAAAGGCATTTTCTTCCTCTACCTGTAATTAGCTGGACGTCGCTATATGACTGAAGTACTGTCGAAGCGACGGTAATCTCTAATAGTCAAGTCAAGTCAAAAAAGGCATTTTATTTCAACCAGGTGAAAAATGTATTGTTTTCTTATATAATTATAAAAAGGATTTCTGCTTTATCATTTAGAATTTTTATTCAAAATATATGATGGTAAATATGTGTTCTCTTCATCTAGTATATTAATATTTCAGAAAATGTTGGATTTGTAACAAGAAACTGTTTTATGGTTACGGTCCCAGTATAAATGCCTTTCAGTTTTTGAGCGTCAAACAAAAGAACAGTAACAAAATATAAGTGTCAGAGAATTGCCGTACTTACAGTACATTTTCCACGAGTCAAAGTTTCATGGAAAATGCTCCAATCGTAATTCACTGGTTAAAATTATTAGTAATTATGGACATTCGACAATAGTTTTGGTTTAACATGACAATGACAACTTTTTATCTGTCCATTTTTTTTATCTTTCAAGAGTATCTTTGCATGTCATTGCTCCCTTCAAATTCATTTTCACCAGCCAGAGATTTACCGTTTTCTTTCAAATGTCGAATTCCGTTTTTGACAGTTGTTTAATGAAGTACGTACACAGCAGGTGCGCGACTGGTGATCAGATAATTTGGCGCTTCGAGTATCTAAATATTGACGCCTTGAGAAACCGTTAAAAAGGGCTCCCCAAGGGAGATAATTAATTACTTGCCGCGTGTCAGTGACTGCCCTGTGACCACAGTGCGTATCTTAGTCATGACTAACGTATAAAATTGTTATAAAATGTAAAGATTCCCTTTTATTGCGAAAGCTAAAACTTTTTGAAAATTGTCTATGGTAAATTTAGTTTAAGAAATTCCTGTTACTTGTTGTCTGAAAATACTAGCCATATCGGAAACGCGATGCATTAATTTTGTTCCGTTTTAGTTTGTTTGTTTGTTCAGTTGTGTATAGGAGTGAGTACAATATCACTAAAATCTTTAGCTAGACATTATAACAAAACATGACACACAATATGGTTTTTAACAAAAGCAATCGTAATTTATCAGATAAGAGATGTTATAATAAATGAAGAAAGGAATAGAGTATATCGAGATGGAGGATTTGTAGAAAAAAGAGAGGGGCCGGTGAGAGATTGGGGCTTTAAACAAAATAGACAGTAAAGAGAAAAAACTCTATTTCAGGGGCAGATAACTAGTGATAATTAGTGTCCAGTGTAATTCTCTAAAATCATGCAAGGGTTAAGAAAATTATCATGGCTAGTTTTAATTATCCTTCTTTGACTGTATAGTAAAAAATGTAATGGGTGCGTATGCCTTAAAGTTACTTTGTATTATCTTTGTAGGAAATAGAATCAATCTTTGTTCTATCATAATGGGAGGGCATTAATCACTCAAAGTCATAATGACTCTAGTAAAATACATTAGAACGCTTAACTGCCAATAAAGTCTCTTTACGCGAATGAAACACTTATCAAATGTATTCCTTTTGAAAAGGTTTAGACCAAATACGCAGTAATTCGAAATCCTTTTTCTTTCTCGTAAATCAAAATGCTTTTTAGTTTTCCTGATTTAGAAAGTTCAACCTTTTTTTTTCTTTTTTTAGCTTTATGTTATTTTGGTTCTTGTGAATCTGACCTTGTTTACCTTACAAAGCAGCTGCTGTAGTCAACAGATTAATTTTCATCGTGTCATGAGTCTTTATGGTGATATATCAATTAGACGATCGGCATAACGGTAAACCACATGTGGTACGTAATTGGGTCACGTGACACTTTTTACCCAATGAAAATACTCAATAGGTGACGCTGTTAGGTGCCTGTTCTGATCGATTTTGCCCTGACAGAACACGGGTGTAAACTCTAGTTGACTTCAGGTGTTGGAACACTTGAGTACGTGAGAGAACAGTTGATGAAACTGGGCACGGCAGTTTTGTTTAGGGTTTCACCTTACACCAGAGTCGTGTGGCCTTGTTTTAGTGACGCTTTCAGGCAACTTGCTGATTGATACAATTCATACCAGAGTAATCGGAAGCTTTGGTTTCACTGATAGTGAGTCCATTGTTAAAAACCAATAATCGCGTCTTCTTTTTATTATCGTGTAACTCGTCTAAAACATCTCAATAACATCATGAAATCATTGAAAATGCCATGTGAGTAGATATGCATAACAGTAAACGACCTTACATGTCACATACCAGTAAGCTACCAGTAAACTCAGTAAATAAGTTGAAAATGTCTCATTATGATTATAACATCAATAATTTGGGCGTACGCCAAACTAAAGAGAACACAAGGCGGGCACGCTATTAACCTGTATCCCGTCTCTTCCACAGCTGGGCGTGTCTACCTCCACCCCGACTCCCCCAACTCCGGGACCCACTGGATGAAGCAGGATATCGTGTTCAGCAAGCTGAAGCTTACCAACAACAAAAGTGCTGATGCCGGACAGGTCAGCTCAAACGTAAGTCTGTAAGAACTTGAAGCAGGACGGAAGTCAGATTGACACGGAAATCTAAAACGACTATCATAGTAAAAGTAGGAAATGAGCGTTGACAATACACACTTCATATCATTAAATTGTGAGCATTGTCCATCAGGTGATCGTGGGAATTTTATTGTAAATGCAAGCCTTTATAGGCTTTGAGAAAAAGAGCCTGTTACTCCGAGTGAATTGATACTTGCATCTGCAATAAAGCCTTTTTAAGCATTTGAAGGACCATGATTATAATTAAATGATAGATTACCTTAAACGGCACATTTATTTAAGGTTAATGTATTTTTTTTTATTCTTGTTAGTATTTATCCTGTACACTGCTGCCAGTGTATATATTTGATGATTTGTTTCATATGCGGCAGCGCAACAATGTTCTTTTATTTCCACAGTATGAACTCATCAACTCATATTCTTGTTTGTATACATACTGTATTATGATTAAGTGTATTTTAATATTGTGGAGCCCGCCCATATATTGTATTGATTCAGACCCTAGCTATACACAATTTTCCTTGTTAATAATTGTCACCCATGTTCATATAAACTGTATTCATTCCTCATTTTCACCCTTACTTTATAAAATTGTGCATTGTTAGCCACTAATCAGAGTGTATGGTATCACCTTTTCATGCTCACATCCCTATGTCATTTCTTAACGCTGGGTTAGATGCCCAGGAAATACAGTATATCATCATGTACAATCCACGGTTAAACAGTCCCTAACGATCTTTAAACTATTGATGCGGATTATACACAGAAACAATTCATATTCTATTTCAGAGTTCATCTCATTTTTTTCCCTAATCAAAACAAATAAACATTTTATTTTTTTTTTATATAATTTTGTTTGTCATTTAGGTAACCACATATTTATATGTAACCTTAGAGGTTTACACAAAAATGATGTAATGTGATTCTAGGTTAGCGCTATTGGCGATTTTGAGCCAACATTAAAAAGGCCATAAGAGCTTTATAGGTGGCCTAAAGTTCAAAGTTCAAGTTGACTATCTTAGGAATTATTAAAAAAAAAAAAAAAAAAAAAAACCCCAAAAAAACCCACACAAATTTCATTGTTGGACATATTACAGATCGTGCTGAACTCGATGCACAAGTACCAGCCCCGGATTCACGTGATCCAGGTCGACTCTAGCGGGCCAGAAGATCAGAAAAGTCTACAAACCCATTCATTTCCGGAGACTCAGTTTATAGCCGTCACGGCGTACCAAAACACAGACGTGAGTTTGATATTTGATTTTTCCATCTATTCTTCTGCGTATGTCTCCAATACTGGTATATATAATGAACTACTACTATCATTTCTAGAATTTTTTTTTTTTTTTTTTGCGGCTATATCCTAAGGTCAAGACCGGTTTGTTTACTTTTCACAAATATAACTGGACATAAAAACTGTGTGAAAAATTAGAGATACAGACCGTAATCCGACCTTACGGTGCAGCTAGTGACGAAGCAATCCGCAAAATATCTTCTTGTTTATGCAACTACTGATAGTACCACCACAACAGTCACACCTATAGTTAACTGTGATGAAATGATAAGAAAATGCGCTAGATTTAAAATACTCTTACTGCCAGAATACGTTAAAATACTTATATATTTTCAAAATTCATTTCAAAAATGTTATTGATATCAATATTACAAAATCTTTAATTCCATTTATTACTTAAGAAGCATCAGTTTACGCTGAGCGTTTCCTTAGCTGAGCGTTGTGTGTTTATAATTCAGTCAACGTTTCAAAAATATTTGATTAAACATATTGCATTAATTCCTATTTCATTGTTTTCAGATCACCCAGTTGAAAATCGACCATAACCCCTTTGCTAAAGGTTTTCGAGACAGTTTTGATAAGTAAGTTAATTTCTTTTGCAACCCAAAGTCCGAGTTTTTAAATAAAGGAATTCACCAACCGTGCGTTCAGTGAAGGCGACCGTTAGCTAACAATTGCGATTTGGTACCCTGCTTACATTCAATACACATAGACATAACAGGGGTGCAACCACTCACAGTTAGCGACTGTAACGTGAACTGAACACATTACATATCCAATATGGGATGATTTGATATAGCATTTAAAGGAATACCACCTCCCAAATGTTTTGATCGGAAAATCAACAAAGAAACAAACAAACAAACAAACAACTTAATTTCTTTTCTTATTTCAATGAATTTGGGAATAAATTAGTTAAGATACCTGTAATTAGTATTATATTGTTATCAGTGAAACCTATCTTATGCGACAAGTCAATGAAGTGACCTCTAAATGCACGTGGTCGTTACATGAAGGGTCAATGTGCAGTAAAATGTCTTTTTTATAATCTTAAAGCTAGCTGTTGCTTCTTCCTACAACAGTTGACTGTTGACACAGCTTTTACAGTAGTTTTATTATCTGTTTCCTCCCAGAGTACCAGAGAGACTGACGCCATCTCCTCCGGGTTACGGGAGTTCGTCTGCAGCAGAAGGCAGTGGATATCACTTCGACATTTCACGAGCAGGCTCCGGAAACATCCGGTTACACGGAAACAACCGAGCTTTTCCGAATGTTACTGTCGACAGGGGACAGTCGCCTTATTATTCACAATCGAACGACTCTTTGATGATGCAGTTCAATTCTAGAGACACAAACACAATGATGAAATATTATTCGCCAAATGGACCCCAGTGTGTTGATGGAGATAACATGAAAAATCTAAGTGGTCTCTTTAATGGGGGTTACTCTACACAGAATCAGTATGGCGTGATGAAAAAGAACAATACCAGTGGACAGACGTACCAAACGAACATATACGATGACAATGCTGGAGCTGACATTAAACCAAAACCCTGTCAACTTCAGGGAAATTGGCACCAATTGACCGACATCAAAACCTCTGAAAGTATGACAAATCAAGATGAGTATGAGCATCAACATAAAAGGCCAAGATTTGCTCTGTCTAACGAAGGTGACGCTCACAGAGAAGCAATGGCCTCCACTTCCGATAATAGCGCATGCGCAAGTCCGACGCATGCGCAAACGCATGACCAGCAAAGAGTGGCTACGGTGACTGATACAGACCCGATTTCTGACACAAATACAGAGATAAGAGGTGTGAATTGTAAACCAGAAATGGGAAACAGTTGGTAAAAGAAAACTGCAGTCATTCATTAGCATACTGTGCCACATTCATTTCATAAGAATCACCAACACATATAAATACAAATTAAATATAGGACAGAGTTTATAAAGACATTTCTGCTGGCAATAGAAGGGCGAATCGAACGTGGCGAGCGAAGGCGTCTATTATCCTTAGAAGTGACTTTATATACTCTATCCGACTTAGAAGTCATGATAAATTTGTGGAAAACAATTGAATTTTGTCAAACAGTCCGACCTTTTTTGTACATGGTAAAATAGGAAAAAGAAAGGTACGTGTTCTATTGATATAAATCGCTGATAAAATTGAATTTTCAAAGTTCCTGTTGTCCACAAATTTAAGTTGACTTATAATTTCGGTTTGTAGATGTTGCCCAAAATATGCGTTCACATAGGGATCTTTTATCGTGTTAATATACGAATGTTTTCTCGTTAACTATTGTTTGCGTTTCAGATAATTAAAAAAACCCCAACGATTTAAGTATTAAAACTTCAACAGTGAAACGTTAAAAAGTATTATGTATCAATGTTTATTTAAAAAAATCCGAATTGCCATTCACAATAAATTAGTTGAAATGTACATGTATTATATGAATATCTGTTATGTTTTGTATGCTACATGTGTCTTAGTCGAAAGGTGGTGTACTCTATTATAGTTCTGAAGAAATATACATGTAAATTAAGTGTGATTATACGTACATTTAGAACTCTCAGACTTTGTGCGACAAACAATTGCTCATGTGCTTATCGTGTCTGTATATGTAATAATTCTTTAATTATTAAATATTGTATTACAAGTAATTTAAATATTTTCTTTTATTTTTGTAAAGAGGTTGCCAAGAAGTAAACATTTCAATAACAGTGACAAATACGTTTAAACGTGTGGGTTAGTTACGGTATCGATTTGGTTCATATCTGTGTGAAGTTTTACAACCATGTCTCAGGACATGATCAAGTTATACAATAGAGAGAGAGGGATATATATATATATATATATATATATATATATAAGAGAGAGAGAGAGAGAGAGAGAGTTTCACTGTAGTGTTTTTTTTCCGTCGCTACGACAGTATTTCAGTCATATAGCGACGTCCAGGTGGAGGAAGACCCCGAATGCACTGAGGCATCCGGATAGAACCACCGGCTACCGCAAGCCAGCTGGAAGGCTTCCTCTCTTGAAAATCCGAATGACCCTGTCGGGATTCGAACTCACGCGGAGTGTTAAAGTTAGTAGACTTTACCCTCTCGGCCAGTAGAGCCTCCATGTGTGTTTATGTACGAGATTCAAAATGAGGCGACCTCTAACATGAAGCCTTGACGGCTATATATTTAATTATCCAAAGGTTTATGCAACTATTAATGTTTTGCCGACGGAAGGCGGGCATACACGGGGATTCGGATAGAAAACCGTTGACAGACAAACTGGTTAACTGGTCCCAGGAAATAACTCTGTGGGGATTTTAACAAATTGTCAATTCTAGCGAGGGGCATTACCAAAGGTCACCACCACTGGTGCAAAACATGAATAAGTGTATTACTAAATGCTCGCTACATGCATAAGCTCAGCCTTCATTCACACGGAAGCACCAAAATCCCCAAGCGCCCGTCCTTGCTATTGTAAATGAATACTTGGTATTAGTTTTGCAAATGAACAGTGGACAAGGTATCCTCAAAATATGGCTTTACTGAAGGGAGAGAAAATCGGGTTGTATGATTCCTATCAATCTCTTGAAGATTGTGTGATTTTAGAAGCTTTTCATCTAGTATCCCGCACCCAGTAACCGTCGGTAATTAGTAGGATAAAGCTTTGCCGATGGCGTAATAAGAGGAGATCAACAGAAACTCATGCATTTATTATTTACTGATACGGTTTAACGTCCCATCGTCATTTCGCGATATTGTATACAAGAGACAGATATAGTGATATCTCACACCATAAACGAGTGGCTTGATAATGCACCCTGTCACATTGTCACGAAGTCAGATAGTCCCGAAACGGCTCAAACATTTCATGCCTAGCAGTGTAGCGAGTATGTAACCCGTACCAGTGAGGGCTTTGTCTAAGCAGTACGGTAGGCACACCTGTTATCTCAATTTAACCAAAGGGTCTTGGGTTCGAGTCACAGTTGGATTTTAACAGTATTGTTCAATCAGCTAAAATCCTAGCAGGTAGTTCTCTATGTCAAAATCCAGATTGACGGGGGAGTTTGTAACTACGGTGACATAAAAGGGATGCTGAAGGGATTTTTATACTGCGTACGAACACAATAGTTTTCGAGTGCGAACGCGATAGCTGCTGCAGCGTGCGATTACCAACTCGTTTGCACGATATCCATCGCATTTGCACGCAGTAGCTATCAAGTGCGCACTCGATAACTATTGCGTTAAAACGCGATAACTAAAGCTACTGCGTGTCAGCGAGGTGCGCACGCGATGTCCAAAAAATATCCTCCATGGCGGCTGTAATCACGTGCAAAAGTTTAAGATATCCCGTTTGCGCAGGCGATATAATACATACATCTTATGTCCGTTTTATGCCACCAAACATAACATATACATCACGGAGGTATGTATAGTTGCCTAAAAAGAATCTCATACTGAACAGGCTACAGCATCAACCCTTCACGTGTGCCTATTTAATCCAAGGGAGGTAACAATGTGCAAGTACTTTTTTTTTCAATTTTATTAAATAAATTGCATTCATAAAATACAATATGTAGAACGTAAGTGAAAACAACAGCAAATACATTAAAATCATCAACTATTGTGGGGTACACATTTTTGAAGATCTGTTGGACGGTTTTGTTTGTGAATATTTATCTCCTTAATTAATTAATTCAATAGCTGAATGAAGGTTCCCACAAATTTTTTTTTATGACAATATCATAATAGATTCATCATCAAATATAATGATTATACGGAACTGATTAATGTTACTGGTATTCAAACGTATGTCTCACTATGGGATTTTTCTCAACTTATTTCATCTCAACACCTGTACTCCTCTGTTAACATTAGGCATTATTCTTGCTTATTATGACTAACTTTGAATGGACCTTGCCATGTAAGTAACAATTCCAGACACCCTTCCTCTGCGTCACCAGAGTTTTACCCCTTTACCTCATGAATATTCATGTACATTTCTTTTATTTTTTTGCTTTTATTAAATGCTTTGGTGCCAAAACACAAAAGGTGAGGTATAGGTTTAGATCAGTCCCATAATGGAAAGAAACATTTGTTTATACATGTATATGTTTACTTTCTATTAATCTCTATAACAATTTTCAATTCTCAAGTTACATAAAAACACACACACACACACACATGCACACACAAATACACCTGAGTTTTACCAGTAAACTCCAAAATACAAGTAAATATGACAGTATCACAAAATTTTATGTAAAAATTTATAACAAAAATGCATTTCAGAGTTATGAACAAAAAAGATTTGTCTATATTATTTGAAATAAAATTCTTAACAGCACACTCCACTTACTGTACATAAACTTTGCTTTTAAGTACAATAATAAATATAAATGTAATAATATATCTTAACATGTAAATATACATACTGGCCCCATTTTCTCAAAAATACTTGAGATTGATCTCATGCTTAAACTAAAACCCCAGACTCATATAAACATTTACTCAACTGGCTATGCTTTGAGTATGTACTTAAAAATCATACTTAATTGCAGTTTTAATATTTATTTTTGAGAACATGGGGTCAGACTTAAATTGAACAAGTGATGTAGAATGTGGAAAAATAATGGAAGCTATGGTAATGTTTGGTGAAGTAATGAATTGAAAGTCTTCAGTGGATTCTGTTGGTGATCAACCCTTGAGCATCCTCCAGCAGTTTTTCTACACGCTCCCTCTGAAAATTGATAAGAAAACATAGAATAGGGTAGGATAAGATCATATTAAGCAAAATTAATGGAGAAAACTTTAAAAAAAAAAGAAAAAAGTTAAGATCTTGAAGACCAGGTCTGTGGGGCCTCCCAGGGTAAAGTCCCTGTCTTTAACACTCACTCAGCCCCTCACCGTGTGGGTTCAAATCCCAGCAGGGTCATTTGAATTTTCATGTGAGGAAGCCGGCTTGCAGTAGGTTGGTGGTTCTACCCGGATGCCTCCGTGCATTCGGGGTATTCCTCCACCTGTAATTAGCTGGACGTCGCTATATGACTGAAATACTGTCGAAGCCACGGTAAACTCAAATAGTCAAGTCAAGTCAGACAATATTGTATGAGCAAACAGAGGAGACCCTGATCAGACATCACCTGGAAGGAACTTACTGTCTGATCTGGGTCTCAGTTCTGTTTGCCAATGTGAAAAGTCTTTATAAGGATAATAATTCATGCTAATCAAACCTGTCTTAAAAGGCCAATTAAGGGAATTAAGGGAGAATGTGGCTTTTCTGTGCATGTGGTTATTAATAACAGGAGGGCCATGATGGCCCTTAATTGCTCACCTAATTACTGACCATGCCTAAACCATGATCAAACTTGACAAAGGAATCATCAAGACAGATCCATTTAAAAAATATATTTGGATAATAATATGGCCAGGATTATACTAAGATTTCACCTAGTGACCTATTTTTGACCATGCCTCACCCATGATTTAACTTGATTGAGATATAATCAACACAAACTCTTCCAACAAGTTTGACAAACCGTTGGCTAAAAAGTTACTCATGTGGTGTATTACAATTTGACCTAGTGACCTACTTTTTGACCCTGTCCCACCATATGGTGAATAACATTGTCATGAAGTTTGAAGATGATAGCTTAAGAAATAAAGATGCTAGAGTGTAAACAAAGTGACATCTGACATATTTTATATATCAAAAGGGCCAAAACCCCTGACCTAATTGGCAGATATAAGCATTATCAAACTTGTTGGAGAGATTATAGTCAAACATTGTCATAAAGTTTGAAGATGATTGCTAAAAAATTAGATGCTAGAGTGTAAATAACATGAAATCTGGCATATATTTTTATAGTAAAAGGGGTGTAACTCCCGATCTTATCAGCTGATCTCAGCCATAATCAAACATGATCGAGATATTATAGTTATAAACATATAAGTTTGAAGATGATTGTTCAAAAAATAAAAAATGCTAGTGTAAACAAAGTGAAATCTGGCATTTTTTTATCTTAAAAGGGGCATAACTCCTGATCTAACTGGCCGATCTCAGTCATAATCAAACTCAATCATGACATTATAGTCATAAACATTGCCATGAAGATTGAAGATGATTGTTAAAAAAATAAAGATGCTACAGTGTAAAAGAAGTGAAATCTAGCATTTTTTAAATATTAAAAGGGGCATAACTCCTGATCTAATTGGCCGATCTCAGCCATATTTGAACTCAATTGAGAAATTTTGGTTTAGAGTATGGCATTTTTTAAATTTTGAAAGGGGCATAACTCATGATCTCAGCCATATTCGAACTCAATCGAGACATTATGGTCATAAACATTGTCTTAAAGTTTGAAGATGATTGCTTAAGAAAGGAAAGTGATAGAGTGTAAACACTAAATTTTTGACGACGTACAACTCACACTGCACAACGGACAGCAGACAAATACGGGATCACAATAGCTCATCCTGAGCTTTGCTCAGGTGAGCTAAAAATAAAATTGGAGGATATTGGTAAAATGAAAGGTATCTTCAGATTTTTAAGACTAGCTGATGAAAAAAGGTGAAAGGTATCTTCAGATTTTTAAGACTAGCTGATGAAAAAAGGTAGACTCCTTAGCACCTGTGACTTTTATGTAAAGGTTTTCGCTGTTGTGAGTACACATGTACTTACATCCAGTTTGTCCAGGGCGTCGCCCTTGTCCTTTGTGTCTGGGTAGGAAGGCACCAGGGCCTGTAGACGCACTGCTTTCAGGGCTGTAGGCTGGCAAGCTATCAGATGGCTTATTTCCTGGGCCTTTAAAAAATTATACATATGTATACATAATGTATTATTATTGTTTTATTATATTGGACTATTTGAACTTTTAAATAAATACATTTATACATTTATACATATCATTATCTTTAAATATAAATAAATAGGCTATCTCAAGTACTGAAACATATGCGCTTGATTATGCAATACCAGTACAAAAATGGGATATAGCAGAAATGCAGTTCCATTATACCGCTATATATTTTGGGTAAAATGATTGGCTGTGTTATAATGGACTTTGTGTTATAAAGGATCTACACTGCTTATTTGTCAACAGGATGTTACTTACTCGACTTGACTGGTACCTCAGTCTCATGATTCTCAGCCGGTTCCTGGCTTCAGCAGCCCTAGAAAGAGAACCAGTCCAAACAGTGCAAAACTAGGCCATGCCAGTTTTAATGTTAATGTTTTCATTATTCCATTACCTAATGAATATTTATATACAATTTTTTACTGCAAGAATATCAATGCCATGAAGACTCTGCACACAGTGTGTGAATCTGAGCTACAATATCAGACAGCTCCTGGAAGGTGCTGGTTGATCTGCGTCTGCTCTGTATGACAATGCGTCAGAATGAGTGTACAAGTACAAGGTTTATGTTAAAGGCTATCAATATCAAATAACTGATGGGCAAGTTTTGTAAAGCAGATCAGTCTTTTATTAGTAACTTCAATAAAGAAATATGGCAAAATACTACAATAACAATAGTTCCAAGAGACAAAGAATAATATGCCCATAATATGTGCTGTCCTAAAATGCACCATGTTCAAACAAATCAAGGGCCATAATCCTGGTGTTCCTGGGGTGAATTGGCTGGTAATCAAACTTGGCCGAGATATTATGCCCATACACATTGTCAGCAAGTTTGAAGGGATCAAATAAAAACACTTTATATAGTAGTCCAGACACTGGTAATTAAATATATTTTCAACAAAGTAAGGGCCATAATTCAGGAGTACTTGGGGCAATTCTAATGGAAATCAAACTTGGCTGAGATATTATGCCCTTATACATTGTCAGCAAGTTTGAAGAGGATCGGATCAAAACTGTTTGAATAGGAGTCCGGACACTTCGAAGGACGCCGCCCGCCCAAGCGCCATGTACGGGCGTATAAAAATCATTAAACAAATATATTAAATGAACTTATGAACATACTTTAACTGTCCAATCAGTAACTCGTGTTTATTTTTCTCCTGGACTTCTTCATCTGATGGTGGAGCATGATCTCTGAAAAATGGAAATCATTTATTTAAGAAATTATTAATATCTATCTGTGTTTCGTTGTGAATTTAACCACAGTTTTGAGTTCAGGTGCCAGAGGCTTGTTTAAATAACATTTTTATGAACTCATTTAGTAAAATTTGAAATAAAATAAAAATCATGTCAGATCCTTTTATAACATAATTTTGTAATGTATATAAAAATTGATTTAATTCTTAAATGTACTTTTTATACTATGCATTTACAGCTACATGTATTGACAATCTGTGATCAATGGCTTTTCCTTGAAGTTTTAGGGGAGCTGAAGATGAGGAAATTAGTGCCAAACATCTATTGAACTTTTTAAGTAATTTTATAAAAGTCAGTTACATTGTTTAACAGAAATCATGAACCCTATTGGAAGTCCTAGTAGCTTTTAACAAAGGTACCCGGTTTATTACTGCCCATTAAAAAAAAAAATTAAATGACCTTATATATAATACAGTAAACTCCCTTTACAAGCGGTGTTTGTTTCAGCAAATTTTGCTGTTATAAAGAAATTGTCATTGTAAAGAATAAAGACATAGAAGGTTATGCACTTTAGTTTTCAAGACTTCTGCTGTTATAAAAAGGATGTTGTTATAATGAATGCCATTGTAAAGAGGTTTCACTATATATAATATTATATATATGTATAAGGTAGTAGATTTTTTTTTTTAATGCGGCAGTTTTTGTTCAAAGCAATGAACCGGACACCTTTGGCTTTTAAAGGTTATCCTAGGTTTTAAGATAATATTTATTTATTCATTTAATATTAATAGATAGATTTTACATAACAAATTTTAAACACTTCTTCTTTCAAATTCTAATTTAAATTTATTTTAAACCATAGTATATTCTTATTTGGAATCATTGTGATATAATTTTATAAATCTTGGAAGTTTTATTTTCATACTCAGTCATTACATATTATGTAAACATAAGGCTTTCAGATCATTGAGCTAGCATGTTATGTAAATGTTTTTATATCTAAAAGACATGTAAATCTGACAAGTATGTGACCAGCTCCTTTTTATCACAATTTGGGGGGAAATATTGCCATTTTTTTCATTGGGGAAATCCTGGGGTATGATGCAAAATTGGGGAAAACTGCATTAATTTAAAGAATTTTTCAGAGGGGAAGGTGCCTATGAATAGCCCCTGATAAAGAATGAAAAAAAAAGCCCTGGTGACTATGCAAATCATTATTGTGTTTCTATTTTGTCTTTCTATATTGTTTGTTGTGATATACATGTATTGATTTTTCTACCTGAAAAATTATCATTATTATTATTTTTATATAAAGCCAATGGTATACATAAACATTTATACCGATGATTCAACATTTACTACCAATAAACTACACAAGGACAATGACTGAAATGAATAAAAAAATAACTTTGCATTTCCAAGACATTTGCATCCATTACTTAAAAATCATTCAAAACTCTTACTTTTGATGTTTCTTCATCTTGTCTGTAATTCGTTTTGCCGCATTCTTCTGTTGCTCAACAACATCTTTGGATGGCTCAGAATACTTGAGAAAAAAACAAAACAGTGATTTTGAAAGGCAAGCTCATTTCCAAAACTGTACACAAACTATTAATATTGGATTATAAAAAGAACTCTCATTTTACGAAGAATCTTACAAAAATCATCCTAAATTTGTGTAACACCATAAAAAATGTGCAGCCTATCATGAAGCTGCAAGCCTAAAAATCATGAAGCATTCTTTAAAAAAAAAAGGTATAATTCTGCTATTAACAATTTATTTATGAGACTTCCACTGGGTTTTTGATAAAGCATGTGCAACAACCTCTTACTCAGAACCTACATCAATTTTTGTGTACTGTAGGTACACTGACTGACACAATATTGAAAACTTAAAAAAGAAGAAGATTATATTTATGCATAAATTACAATTTAAAGCAATGAAAATTGTTGGGGATTATAATAAAAAGGTTCTACACACAACTGAGCAAATAGAAAAATCTGCAAGTGCAACAACATTGATGATGACGCTGCTGCTGATGATGATGAATGTCAAAAAGAGGATAAAATTATTTACAGCCATAATCCGGCTCTTCATCTGTGGAGCCATCTTCTTGAAATCCCTCTCTTCATATTTCTTTTTACCTCTGGCTTCACCGTCCATCTGGAACATATTAGAACAGTTCAATGTCAAACAACCAAATAAATTCATTACACGTGTAGGGCATTATTTCTGACCTGAAAAATTATGGGTTTTCCTTTTCTTTTTTTTTTAGTTTGCACTGTTTTAGAATTAATATGATAAAAAGCAGCATGACAAAATCAATAAAAAGGCATTTCATAGTTTATCAACTTAACAGCTTTTATCAGTCTACTAGTAACCATCTGTTAATCTCACTGGGTAGTCTTTGCTCAGCTTATAGCAGCCCACATTATGGCACCATGGAAATATACCACCCTCTCAGGTATCCATTTACACCTGGGTTAAGTGAAACAATGCTCAAGGAAATTTCAAGGGACTTGAACCTTGGACCTATCAATCCAAAGTGTGTGTCCTATCACTAGACCACTGACCTACAGGGCACAGAAATAATAGCCAATCATTTTAACTGACTTGTCTAGACTGTACTTTAACGTTACACACTGCTTTCCACTCATTTCCACTCATGCAAATGCACCACAGATGTGCATCCTCTGGTAGGTCAAGAAATAGGGATTAGGGTAAAAGGTTTGGGTTAGGGGTATTGCGAGACTAGCATTTACCCATCTAATCATTGGCCTTACCCAATGTTACTTAAAACTTAGCAAGTTGGGAATGACAAGTTACTGCATCACACAAAAGCTAGCTCAGCTGCATGGCAGTTAAATTTGTCCTAAACCACTATAATTTTCCCCTTTTCTCTTTTGGGGTTGGACTCATCTCAAACCTGTGACCCTGCAGTCTGGTTCCCACAAACCATCTGCCCCCTGTCTCAAGGTAACCCTTTCCTGTCAGAGAATCAGAGGGAGACCTGCTGTGTTTACTGCTGCCACCATTATACCAAGATTTACAGATGTTGCGGTAAATGACCAGTTTGGTAAATTGATTTCATATAGTAATTGGTTCGGACGTTTCGGTAAAATGATTTTTTATAGTCTGTACTTATGATATGTATAGCACAACTAAACACTTGTGTGAAAATATATTGTTTATACGAAAATGTCATTTACATAGACATTAATGAAAGTTAATTAAGCGAGATAGAAAGATGTATGAGAGAGGAAGAATAAAAAAGTTTTTCTTAAACAATTTTTTTTGTATTAGATTTTTTATTCATGTAATATGTAAATACATTAAAACAGTAAACAAGTTATATATTAGTCATTTTTCTTTTAATTAACAATAAGTTTTTCCTTAAAAAAAAAAAAAAAAAAAAATTTTATCAATATTATAACAAACATCTTTCTTTTACTCCGTCACACTTAATAAACTTTAATTAATGTCTGTGTTAATGATACATTAAGCATAAACAATCTACTTTCACAACTGTGTTTAGGTGTGTTATACATAATATAGGTAAACACTATTAAAAATCATTTTACCGAAACGTCCAAACCAGTTACCGTACTGTATAAATTCAATTTACCTAACTGGTCATTTACCGAAACGTCTGGCTTCCCATTCAACCATTGAAGCACTTACTTCACCCTACGTTACTTAACTTTGCAAGTCGGGAATTACATGTAATCGCATCACAAAGAAAAGCTAGCTGAAACTGCATACATGGCAGCTAAACCTATCCTATACCACTACATATTTCTAAATAATTTGATACGTCGTCTAATGGGAAAAAACACACAGCACAGCATCGAATTATGTCATTTTTCATGGTACCACAAATACTTACTAGGGTAATAAAATATACTTAAAGACTGATGTTTTGAAGAGGGTGATTTTGAGTGTACTTGTTGGAAAATTGAATTTATCATTGAAAATCTATTTTCCTATGGACGTCGCCATTTATAAATGATGCATCGTAGCAACACGACTGGTCTAAAATCTTTATTATTGGTCAAAGCTAAATGAAATATTTACACTAGAACCCGCCAGGTTAAAAATCTCGCGGGAGTTGGCGAGAATTAAATGTCAACACCGTGTTTTGACATAAATAAATTACATATTTTTGTTTATATTTTCTAAATTAACATTAGGTTAAAGAAGAGTTTGTTTCAGATTGATTTTTAGCTATTAGTGTAATCGAATGCAGGTGAGAACTGTTTCGATTTCGTAGAAATTAGGACAAAATACTTATTGTCACATGTTTTCGCGACATCCATGAAACGGAAGAAATCTCAACAAGCCTCACAAACCACTTAATTCAAGACAAATAAAATATCACCGCAACAGTGTGTAAACGAGATTATCAATACCATGATTCTTTGCTGTTGTAGATAATAAAATACCAGGATTTGTTTATCTTGGCTGAGGTCTTGATTCGGTTTGTTTTTTCTGTAGAGCACTTCGTAACATAATGTCAGCCCCTATTAGAGAAAATAACACTGCATGGGAATATTATTGTTATGCCACATACGATGCTGTTCCAGTTTTTTCTCTCCTTTATTTCCATAATATGTCATATTTCCTGTTTGATGCAAATCGGAAAGATTGCTCTGGAACAAGATTGTATGACAATAATGCAATCAAAATATGCATTGTTAAATTCAATGTGAAGTCACTATTGTATTGTTACACACAATATTTTGCTTCTTCTTCTTCCGTATACTGCCCACATTCAACATATTGAATATACTAGCAAGAGTTTGTTTCAGATTGATTTTTAGCTATTAGTGTAATCAAATGCAGGTGAGAACTGTTTCGATTTTGTAGAAATTAGGACAAAATACTTATTGTCAGTATCACTGTATCAATATTTCAATGTGAATTACTTTTAAACTTATTTTTTTTAATGACAATTGGGAAACACATTCTTACAACTTATATAAAATATATATATCTGGCATGTTATCATTGGACCATGTCCCACTTCAGTGTGTATAAATAAACATTACAGTTACAAGTAATGAGGTATACTAATGCATTTAAAGATGGAAACAGTATGGTAATACTGTACCACAGTTCTTTGTCTTTAGGTACAGTACCTGGTACATTATTTCTTAGTTTTTGACTTTCAAGTATGAACCAAGTGCAAAGTGCAGAAAGAATCAAGGAATGGCTGATTTTGTGGTTTCTGTGTTGACAATGAAATGCAGCAGTCTTACTTTGATTGTTATCCCCGTTGATTGAATAGGGAGGGGGATATTGTTTTGGTGTCTGTCTTTAGTTAATCCGTCCGATATTCATTTCCGCACTATTGTCTCTGCAACTACTGACTGGATTTTAATGAACTTTATGGCAACCATCATTGCCAATAGGAGGTGCGCATATCCTCGGTATGTTCTGATTGGACCATTTAATACAGAGTTATGGCCCTTGATAAGTTATGCAGTATGTATACAGAATAACATTTGTTTCTGTGCAATTTCTTAGCAACGATTTACTGGATTTTAACAAAGCTGAATGGGAACCATTAATATCAATAAGAGATTCTCATATTATTGGCATTGTCCGGTTGGACCCTTCAACACCATAGCCTGTGATTTTTACCTTAAATGGTGCTGAATCATATTGTTTCTACTGAACTGACCAACCCACATGTACTACAGCACATACCATCATATTTTGCAATCACACAATTTTTATTTAGCTCACCTTAGCAAATGCTCATGGTGAGCTATTAGGATTACCTTTCATCTATCATCTAGCCGTCTGATTTCTTCCAATTTTCTTTTTATGAAAATTCTGACTTAACCCTTTCTTCAAACAAGCACCAATCAGCGGGGGATATACTGTCTGTGACAGAGTCTTGTTTCTTGCTATAATTGAAAACCCAAAGATAGTGTTAAAATTTTTTGCACTTCTCCATTCTACAGGTTGAAGGTTTAGAAGTATTTTGACA
>CM037792.1:20129844-20179844 GCA_021229015.1 Solen grandis | reverse complement strand
GTCGATAGAGCGGTATGGTTGTCTCCTGGGAGACTGAGGCTCGCATCTCGGTCCGAAGAAATGCTACTAATAGTAAGCAAAGAAAAAACGCACCTAATTTTAACGTACAGGTATAGTAGAAAAATGTGTAAAATAAAGGAAACTAATGATATTAATCTCTCCAATAAGAAGATCATTTTGTGTGTGAGTGTTAATATTCATAATATCATATATATATTTAGGCAAATCCAAACTTTGGGTTACATTTTATGACCTTTTGGCGATACAAGTCGCTCAAAGGTTGGATTTGTCTAAATGTATATGTATTATGAATATTAACGCTCACACATACACATAAATGTCTTTCATATTGGAGTATTTTGTATCAATTCATTTTGATTTTACCCTCTCTTTAAGTCACTTCTTTTTGTTCATTTTACCTTCTGGTATACCATAGATATTGCCCTTAATCTGAACAAAATAGGCTAAAAAGGAACATCTAGAACTATTCAGAGGTATACATGTGAACAATGGATTTTGATTAATATGTATCACTAAAATGCATGTTTACATTTGTTAGGTTTGTTTCTGTTACAACAGTTGTTTTAAGCTTGAATTAACAAATAAAGGGGGTATAAATTGAATGTAACAAAGCCATACCTTTGTTATCTATAATTCATAATATACCCCCGTTTGGTCTACAGGACCATAGTTGTTGGACTTGAGGGTATAAATATTTTGTTGGGGATGCATATGTGCAATTTGATCAGGTTTACTACAGTTAAAGTTGAAAATTGATACTTGATTGACACAAATTACAAACAAAAGCTTTGAACTGAACCGATTGATTAATTTCAATAGAACTACAAAGCTATCTACTTCTCCTACTCCTTTCACCAGTGGCCGAGTGGTTAGAGCGCCCGCATCGGTTGCAGGAGGTCGTTGGATCGATCCTCGGCCGCGACATATCAAAGTCGTAAACAATGGTATTGTAATAACTCCCTTCCTTGGCGCTCAGCATATAAATGTAGTTCCAGGTTTGATTGGCCCGGTGTCAGGATAATGTGACTGGGTATAATATCATGCCACATGTCTACGGCGTGATACTGCAGTGTGAAAGCAATATATCTGTCTCAAGTACACATCATCACCAAATGACTGAAATACTGTCGGGTGGACGTTAAACCCAACAAACAATCTACTTCTACTACCAAAATTAGCTGGCTGTTATTACATGTTTATGACTTATATCTAGAATATACTTAGTCCAAGCTCATGCTTTTTTTTCAAATCTAATATGTAGATAAACATATGTATATTCACATTTTTACAATGACATTGAAATATGACAGTGCAGCAGTTTGATAATTAAACCCCCATCCAACCTTCTATTTTTTAATGAAGTAACCATTGGCCATTTAATGCAAGATGATAATAACAAAATCTTTATGAACGTGTGTTAAGATAGCATTGGTACGGCACCTTGCTTTTTAATATTCTAATTAGTGGTGGAAATTAGTATTAGTACGAAATGGAAGGTCAAGAGGCTAGGGTCGCATCATTATTTTATAGCTCATTTTATATATCAAAAACCCTCATTTCTAGTCCCCCCACTTTTTTTGCTTTTGCTGGTTCAGTTTGTTTTTTTTTAGTTTTTTTTCCCCCAAAGGATTATATATAAAGCAATAAGTGACTTGCATCACCTTCACCAACAAGTACGAAAACCAATAGGCGCGAACGTCATTTATAGGGACCATCTTAAATGCAACTGTGTTAAGACAGATACTTATAAACTTTCCGAAATAACGAGGTCTAGAGTTAACTAGAGCGCACCCATCCGTCATGAGCTAGGGTACCGGACAAATCGGTGGGGCATGAGGAAATCTTATATGACAACAATAACTCTCCCTAATCTAATGCTTTTAGCTAACGTGAGTTTAATTGAAGAAAAGAACAGGGCAGATACATGATTAGAGTAATTCTTTAAATTTAATTATACTTAAGAGAGAGAAAGAGAGGGGGAGGGGGTGGAAGAAAGAGGTAGATAACTGGTCCGATATGACTAAGTGCAGCATGAGAAAACATGTGATGTGTAATTGTTTATGTCAAAAGCAACAGATCGAATGACTGAGTAAACCAAATAACTTTTACAGTTTTATTTCCCAGAAGTTGTAATTATACTTTATGCTTTCATTGCAATATATCCAACTTAAAACTGCAAAGTTGATTTATACAACCAGTGGAACTATTTTCAACGCGAAAGTATGGATAAAAGGCGGTAATGTAGAGAAAATATAGTGTCTGACTTTTGACTTTGGAGGCTTTCCCTTCTCAAAAAGAAAAAAACAACATACACCTAGCTCAGGTTTCTTAACGCTTTGCTACTGAACTATTCTTATCAAGGGAATAACTAATGGGAAGATTATAAAATTCAGGGACTTGTACTTTAATCCTGTGACCCCCCCCCCCCCCACCAAAAAAAAAATCTGAACTGATCTGTTTTGTTATCATTGTTCTTGTTGTTGATTATGATGATGATGATGATGTTTGTTTTGAAATTAACATTAACACAGCCTTAGTAGCTAACTGTCTGGAAATTTCATGCATCTTGCAGACCCTTACAATTAACTCTCCTAATGATTAAAAAAAAGGAATTTCATGTTATAAAAATGTCCCC
The DNA here is from genome assembly GCA_021229015.1 of Solen grandis. NCBI lineage: Eukaryota > Metazoa > Mollusca > Bivalvia > Adapedonta > Solenidae > Solen > Solen grandis. The sequence continues at coordinate 20,177,188 of CM037792.1, read as the reverse complement.
TTATTGATCTATGTATTAGTTATTTACATGGACTTTTTAGAACACACTTTAGATATCTCTGAACCAAACGGTCTACAGCTGAGGTTATTTAGCAATGCATAGAGGAAATATTTAGACCAACTGTTTACAAATTATGTATGCATATTCTGAAGTGGCTTTGCTTTATTTAAGTCGTGTTTCAAAAACATGCAAGGCGTCGATGATGCTCTACGTCAAAATTAGTCCTGTAAGTCTCTGGTTGAGGAAAGAAGCAAGTACAACAGAGCAGCGAAACGGATATCATATCATTTCCCGAAATGACAGAGAAACACGCCAACAACAACAATAATCATTCGGTCCGATTCTTTGACGCTTGCGTCAAAAGATTCTTGTATTGTGTTTGTAATTTGCTGCTGAAAAAGTACAGGATCTAAACTACGCGAAATTTTGTATATTCTCGGCGTAAATCCTCGGAGTTGCGCCAGAACGAGAGTTTATAGTAACTTTAAGTGATAGCAACATAACGATCGGTAGAATGATTCAAATATTTTGTATTATTTATCATAATAATTCTTTTATTTATTTGATGTTGTCCGATACCTGATTGTTTGTGATAGAACATAGAGGTAGGTGAAATGCAAAAAAGAAATCTTTATCAGATCACACACACACACACATTGATTACTCCATGGTCTCATTATACAGAGACCCTGATTACTCATAATATTCACTTTGATGTTATGTTATACTAACGGGAACTCAATACGCCATTCTGGAAGATCGTGCATTTGTAATTATTCCTCAAACACAAATAATACAACTACTGAATGGTGTCTGAATTTCTGTGATGCTTTGTATACATAGTTTAGCTCAGGCAAATTCAGTCGTATAACCGGACATCTGTCGATAATGATCTTTTATTGTTTACTTTCATTTCCCTTTTGAGAAACTGATCCAATGAGTATACATCGATGGAATATATTGCTAAATTTATCGCTTATTGACGTCACTCTTATTTCTCCTTACTTAATACTACAGAAAAGTTCAAGTTTAAATAACTTGATAAAAACTATGTAAGACAGATTTTATCGGGAACAGTATTGTTTTTCTTATCATCAATATCACGTTTTCTCCATTGATAGTTTAGTGGCACGTGGGTCGAAGATTACTGATAATGGTTGTAAAATAACTAAATGAATGAATATGTTTACATTCTCCTACACTTGTCAGGTACAATGTAACCGGATATCCAAGATACCGTACTGGGAACAGCAGGCAGAAATTTTCTCATTTATCTAGCAAATCAGAAACTCTGAAGGAGTAACCAGCTTGTCTTGTCTTAGAGTGTACGTCTGTTAAAACACGATGAGCCTGATAAGCGACACTATATTCATGTGCCGGTTTTAGTTAAGGTTTTCAAAATTGAATACATATATCTTGTCTATATATCATGTATATATGTATGTTGGAGCATCTAACGGATGCAAAAGATGGGCGATTCCTGTTCTTAATCTTTAAAATATTGACTTTTTGTAAAACTTATTTCTAATTAACCTGTCAATGTTTACTACCAACTGATATACATCACAGCCCTTCTCAAAAATTTATTTGCTTTCCATATTTTTTCTTTGCTCTCTATATTTTCTTTCACTACAAAAAATTCATTAATGAAATTCTATTTATTTTTTCTACAAAAATAACTTCTGATATCTAGCTGTCATATAAACGGGGCGACATAATTGAAATAAAAATGGCTTAAGGCACAAAATGCTGTAAAATAAAGTTGTAAGTAATAGAAAAAGACGTTTGGCATCATACCAAAATGCAAATAAAGTATATAAATAAATAAAGGGCAGCAAATATACATTGTTCTCTTAGACATTTGGAGAAAACACGAGGAACATACCTTATTAATGTTTTATAAATGTAAATTCATATTTTGAGGAATAGATGCTGTCCAGACTGTAACAGACTCCTTGAAAAATATTTTTGCAAGTGAATCTGTAGAGAACAATTACGACAGTATTTTTTCACTTAATGACATCGTTGAGACTGTTCAGAGTTGTAGTTTTCAATGTTATGACTAACCGCAATGCACGACTTAATCATTCAATGTCCATGTTGTTCCCAAGACAGTCGCAAAACTCGCAAAATCTGTACTGTCGGAAATATTATGTGTCATGACGATTATTTTTAAAAAAAACTTGTGAACAGTATACCCCAGTCATGTAATGGAAGTAAAGTCTATAGCTGCGACATTTGTTTGCAGCTGTAAGTTATGCAAATTGATATAAAAGTGTATTTTGCGTGTGGCACCAATGTTTTCATGGCATAGTCAAGAATTAAAAAAGAGGTCTTTCTGTGAAGTATACTTTCAAAATATGCCTTAATCTTGGCAGTTAATGTCTGACAAATAAATGGTCAAATTTAAGGTCTTCCAACCCTAATACCATCAAAGCAATGTATATAACATATTAATAAGCTATAAAATGTCAAATAATGGTAATCTTATGGGCAAATACATCCCCTTGATATTTTGTTGCCATGAGTTATCTCCCCTGAAAACTAAAACACTCATATTAACTTCACCATTTTCCTATGGTAAAGCTTAGAATTTTTTTTTCACCTCTCTATCACGAGTTTTTCTCATAAACCAAATTCAGCTTTTCATATTCACAGTTAATGTATAGTTTTCATAGGCTTAAATGTTAGATTGTATGCAGATTATCTCGCTCAAATTTGATAAAACATGAAAAAAAAACTTCGTATTTTATTTATTTTTGAATGTCTTCAACGTGCCGAAGATTCATAGAAATATTACCATCCAATTGCAAGATATGGAATATGGCTATTTGGATTTGCAGACCTTTAGAAAAAAGCATCATTCCAGAAACTAGACAGCTATTTCTGATAAAATAATGAAAATACTTAAAATTGAAATACTTGCACACATTCGACTTCTATTGATACATAATTGTCCCATTTTGATATATAATGGGTACAATGTGTTTGAACATGTACACTAAAAAGGCAATTTAAAGTCCAATTCATCTATACAGGCGATACATGGTGGAAGAAATTTATAATTAATTAATCATGATTTCAAAAAGTGTGTACATTTTTATAGACATGTAGGTTTTAAATTTTTCTTCCGGTCATAACTAAACTGGTTTATATATGAAGGATGATTTCTTGATATTTTCACTCAAAAGTTTTGGTTTCACTAATGTATAACTTGTTATGCACCGCCAACTCCGTTGTGAAACATTAAAATTTTCGACTGTGCTCTCGTTCGTGTGTGCGTGCGTACGCCCGTGTCTTCGTTCATCTGTTCGTCCGTCAAACCCCAGGTTCGCCTTTGCGTTTAAACTTTTTTAAAATCTTTATGGAACTAGGTACTCATGTATGTCATGATATGATCTATCTAATATCTATGCAAATTTATGGCTGTGACCTATATTTCACTGTTGGATGAACGAGGTAAAATTGATTGTTCTGCCTCAGGTTTACCTTTGCGATTAAGCTGTTTTCTATGTAGTCGGATTCACATCCTTATGAAACTAGGTACACATGTACATTATGATATAAACGTTTAAAATTTATGCAAATTTATGGGCGTGACCATTTTTACACTGTGGGGAGATCATTGTAATTTTTTTTTTCTGCCTAAGCTTTACCTCAGGTTTACCTTTGTGTTTAAGCTTTTTTTCCATGAAGATGACTTCACATCTTCATGAACCTAGGTACACATGTACGGCGTAATATGGAATATTTTTATAAGTATGCAAATTTAAAGCTGTGACCTACAGTTCATGGTTGGATGAACATGGATAAATTGATTATTCTGCCAAAGGTTTACCTTTGTGTGTAAGATTTTTTTCTGAATATAAATTTTCATTTTTATAGAACTAGGAACACATGTACATCATGATATAACCTATCTGATATTTATGCATGATAATGGCTTTAACATATATTTTTTACTGTTTGTGGTTGTCACTAACATTTCACTGGTGGCAACTCTGCTTCAGGTTCTTCTTGCGCCAACTAATAATGCTTTGGTCTAATAAATTATCACAGAGCTATGGTCCTTTGTAATTTTGGTCAATCTTATTTGCACTTTATCTCCAAAACCTCTGGTTTAACATTGGTGAAACTTCATGAGATTAATAGCGCATGCAAGTGTTTTCTGCATGTATTTTAATATCAAAAGTGTTGAGTTCTTATGGTTGCTGGGTCGTCGTTGTTGTCCTCGAAAATAGAGTCGCAGAGACACACTCCCTTGTTTTTGTTAATACATTCAAGACGTTTCTGAGCATAGTTTTCAAAAGAAAAATCCAGAAATTCTTCATGTATTTTTTAATGATGATCACTGTTAATTGCCTGATCTTTGTATCAACACACACTTTTCTGAAGTACAAACATTCAATTCATTATTTTGAACTATCAATTATCTCCGGAGTAATAAATGACCAGTTACCTGCTGATACTCCCTGTGTGTAGAACTGGGTATTTGAAGCAAGGTTATGATAAATACAAGAACTTACGAATCGAACAACAACGCTTAAATTACTGCAATACATGTATTCCATTTAAAACCAAGAGGTCCCATTTTCACCTCTTATTATGTAATTCGTTAAGGATATCATTAATGACATTAATACCGATCTAATTGATTGCTTTCAAGCTGAACAAAATGGAGATCTTAAAAATGTATTTGAAAGTCTAATTTCACAATGACAGCGTTTGCCATTAGAGGTTTAGATTAATATGAAGTTGCTCAAATAACGACGACCTTTACAGTACCATTGAACAACTATAAAGATGAAACGGAAACGGTGGACACGGATGAATCAAACTGACCAATCAAACCTAATTATATACATATGCCTAGTTTTGAAGTGCACCAAAATGGTTGAAAATCACAAACATGCAAATTCCTGATCCAGTTGTTCTTAATCATTTCAATCTTGCATAATGCCTCGATCACGGAACATTCTCTCTGTCAACTTAGTTATAGCGTGTGCAAGGTAAACACTGAGTACAATTCTTTTTTTTCTTTTTCTGAATTTTTCTTATAGTGACTTTGTCGCTTTGAAAGATGAATTGTGTGCTAGAAGTTGGAAAAAACATCTGACATCACCATTTGATATTCAATATCGAGCTAAAGGCGAACTTCTAATCACATATAAGATCCAAATTCGGCAAAAAAAACAATCAACCAAGCTTCGAATATCGAGCCACATATGACATCATTACTCGATATTTGATATCAAGACACGGTAAAATTTGGCCAAAACTGGTCAAGATTTCAATATCAAACGATGTTTAGCATTATAGAACTGGTGGTCAATTTCATGCCAGCTTTGAGATCGATTTTCATAACTTGGTATTGACGAATATCGAACTTTGTTTTAATAATGAGCGTAGCCGAACATAATTGACATTATAGGACATGCAAATATCGAGCTATTGGCGTCTGAGTTCGAGATTCAAAAACAATAATTCAGCTAATATCGAGCTAGGTTCCAATACCGAGTCAAGTTGGACATCATTACTGTCCATATAGAACATACTGATATCGAACTAGTTGCGAATTTTAAGCCAGGTCTGTTATCAAAATTCAAATATTTACTACAGCCGAATATCTAGCTAGATTCCAATACCGAACCAAGATGAACATTATAGACCCTTCTTAATATTATCTCATGCATATTCAAGGTAAGGTAACCAGAACGAGGCTTAGATGGGTCAGTTCAGACTCTGAGTTGTAAACAAACTCAGCAGCTTACACTGATAGAGATGTCAGTGGTGTACACAGACTTAAGCTTTGTTGAGTCCTAGAAAATTATTAAATAACTTACATTTTCATCAAAGAAGAATTCCTTGAACAAAAAATCCAATTTTTTCCAGTGAAAACTATTTACATTGAGACAGTTTCCGTGTATCAACTATTTAAAACACAGAATCCCTAAAAAGCCCAGCCATGCATATTTCACAAATACACAACATGCTGACCAGATGTATACACATGGTTAAACAAATTCTCAACACCTACAATATAGCTATTAAGTTTACATTCCATTGTTGATAAGATAACCTTTTAGACAATAACATATAAATTACCAACTTGTTTTGGACACCTAGCTAACAGTATCCCAAATGTCTGTTTAAGTTCATGATAATACTGATGTATGCAGCAAATGCCGCAAATCTCAAAGAAAGAATGAAATGTCACATACTTATGTGTTAAGCCTTTTAATCAAGAATGGAATTAAATCACACATTTCTTTGTAATATAATATTTAATTTAAAGATTATGACATACGTCTTCCTCCTTTTCTCGAGACTTGAATAGAAACCCCCAAAACCAACATTCATTTTCACTATATTATATATCAACAATAAATTATGGTTGAAATAAACTTTTATAAGATATATTTTCAGTGGATAGCATAAATATTTAGCTAAATTGTATGAATTTTTTTTTCTTCAGGCAACTTATAAGTTTTAAGTAATCTAAATATATGTAAAATAAATGCATTATTTCATTTCATATAATACTAGATGCAAAATGTGACTGCCAAATTGGGCAAAAGTGTATGTTGCAAGCACATTACAGGCATACTCTAACAGATTGCTGGATTAAAAATATATTAACACATCTTTACACTAGACATTGCAGATTTAAGAGTTAAGGAACCTCAGGATCTTGAAGTTTGTGGTTATTCGAACCGTAACCAAGCCATAGAATCCAGATCAATCAATTCCACATTATATACTAGTAACCAGGTCAGTGAGAGACCAGATCCAGTATCATAAAATATAGTCACAAATGGCAATACTAGCTAGCTCCCACCAAGTCTGGACCAGCTTTAAATGACTCGAGTGCATAAAACCAGTATTTTAAGCAGACGGTGTGTGTTTTCCTGGCCTGCCTATATTTCAGTTGAACCTGTATTAGCAGCCACCTGTACAAAGCCACCAACTGCATTAAGCGGTCAATTTAAAGACAATGTTTTACAAAATTTAAGCATTTTGTCATATATTTGTACTTAATTAGCGGTCACCTCTGTTAAGTGGTCACTTTCTCTTATTCCCTTGAGTGACCATTTAAGACAGGTTTGACTGTATAGATTCACAAATATAAGTCAGTTTATCTCGGACTCAGACAGATCATATTAACGGTCTTAATATATCTGAGATAAAGAAATTTGGAGAAAAAAATAAAATGAAATAAAAAAAGCAGGTCAGCTCCGGCACAAAGTCAGGAAGCACAGACTTACAGCATCTAACGCGGGTAAAATAGTAAAATGCGGAAAAGATTATGATTATCTCTACCTGCAACTAAAGAATAAAAGACATGTAACAACTGATGCCAATTAACGGGGATTAGTTTTTGAATGTAATGCTTATGCTGCTATAGAAGGAAATTCTTTGCATATGTATCCTTGTGGCATTATTGGCAGTTCTGGTTCCAGAACCATAAGGTATATATAAACCATCAAGAAATCGGCCATTTGGACTTCTTGAATTCTCAAGTGTCAAGGGGCTATCTTTGAACACTTTAATATAAAGAAAAACTAAATACTACTGCATGAAGTGTTAACACTGTTGCTAAGAATTATTTTTATTAGAAACACTTTCCTTCAATACAGTTTTTGTAATTTATTAAAATGCAAGTTGGACATAGTTTTCCATACATTGTTTATTTGACTATAATTCTTGTCTTTTTTCAGTGTGTAAACTGGAGATTTTTGTAATACATCTGACATACACCCAGTATACAAAGATAAACTTATAATATTATATGTGACTCAAAGCATGTGAAGCATTGCCTAATGATGATTTAGTGTACATACACTTTTGTTATAAATGTATAAAATTAAGAGTATAAGACCAGAGAAGATGGTTATTGTGTTTTTATTTCTATATAATCAATGAATACCCTTGTTCTTGAACATAGTGATTTAAACTCAGTTTACAGTATCTCTGGACAGCCAAATATAGGATATATCTGCAACATATCTTTCATTAAAATTATAAACTGAAACACTGCAATGATAATGAGAAATTTATTTCAAAAGTTTACTTGTGGATGTGGACACCAAAACTTTCTGAGTGGTTATCAGCTGTACTGGTGCGAAAACCTGACCCATTTAAACCTCGTTCTGAAAAAGAATCCCTGGTATGCATACATTTTGAGAAGGGCCTATTACTGACCATATAAGACATACAGATATCAGGCTAACGGCAATTTTCAAGCCAGGTCTGAGATCAAAATTAAAGAGGGCCAAGATGGCCTTGAATCGCTCACTTGAGAAACATTGCCAATTATTGTCTTATGAGTCGTATTGAATATATGATCGACACAGAAGTACAGCAAGATTATTTAAATTCCACAATACAAATGTACCTGCCATCCATTTTTTGGAGGTTATAGCTCTGAAAAGTCTGTATAAAATCAAGTGACCCTTGGGGTCAGTTTTGACAACAGAACCATGAATTGTACAGACTTGGTTGAGGTCCACTGGTATAAGTCTCAACTGACCAGGCTCTGTGGTTTCTGAGAAGAAGATCTTCTGAGGGTTTTCGAATACAAGTCAATTTAAAATCAAGTAACCCCCTAGGATTGGAACAATTTTGACCAAGGACCATGTTTTGAACAATCTTGTTAGAGGTTCACTAGGTCATGTTGTTGTTGTATTGGGGTTTACCTCGCTGCGATTGTATTTCAATCATATAGCGACGTCCAGCTAATTACAGGTGGAGGAAGACCCCGAGTACACAGAGGTACCCGGGTAGAACCACCGATCTACCGCAAGCCAGGTGGAAGGCTTCCTCACATGAAAAATCCGAAGGCCCTACCGGGATTTGAACCCACAGCGGTGAAGGGTTGAGAGATTTGTAGTCCACGATTGTAACCGCTCGGCCACGGCGGCTCCCACTAGGTCATGTTACACACCAAATATCAGAACTTGGCCTAAGAGGCCTCCGCTTTTTTATTATCTTAATTGTCATTAATTAGAATATGATAAACTCCCGTTCTTTACATGATATTCCATCAGTTCAACACACAAATTGCTTTTTACTCATGCAATATGTTTAAAATCTAATCAGTCTGAAAGATAATACCAAATGTCAAAAATTCCAATTATCATTAAACCTTTCCAGAAATGTATGGGAAGAAATGCAGAGGTGTAAAATGATGTAAATTGAAATAACTTCTTAATGTAACGCCCAATTCTGAAATGGTTGGTACCATAAGAGACACCTTGAATTATCAATAATGCACACGCATTGTATATGGATTTATTATGACCATCTTTTGAGAATGTAAATAATGGCAAAAAGGCTTCGTGTCATTGACTTCTACCAATAACTTTACAACTACTTGTATGATCTTTAAAAATAGCATATCATTCAAAAATATATATCTGGCTATTATGCATTTTCTTATTTTTTTCACAAAAAATGATCCTGAGAAAAAAGTATTGCATTCAAAAGGGTTATCTTGCTGTGGTTGCTGCAATCTAAGTTCAAATGATACTGGCTCAATGGCATCCTGTTTGAATTTGAATCTCAAAAGACAAAAAAAAAAACATAAAAAAACGAAAGAGAAACAAACAGGCGGGGGGAGTAACAAGAGCAAAAATGGCCCGAATTGGCTCTTCTGAGAAATATTGCCTTCACTGCCTCTAATATAACATAGTCATACTAAATACTAATCCATGCAGAAGTACAGCATCATAATCATAATTCTACACATAAACTGTACTTGTGGTCAAATTTTTGATGGCCATAGCTATAAAATCATTTTTCCTTTGGTGGACCAATTTTGACCCCTGATATAAGTTCTAGAACATTAAAGAACTTACAAAGAACTTTAAGAATTGTTCTTGAACTAGAAATACATTTCTTGAACCAGACCATTGACTGTTCTTGAACAACACATACATTTCTTGAACCTTGGTTCCAGAACCCAAGTTGATTTTGAACTAGACCACCATTTCTTGAAGTTGTTTTAACTTGAGTGGCCTTTTGGTATCTGACAATAAGAAATTTAAAAAAAAAATCTAAACACGTTTTTGTAAAATCAAATGATCGACTCCTGGGTACATACCAAAGATCTAAACTCAAGGTCTTGTGTTTTCTGACAAGAAGATATTTCCAGTTTTTCTTATATGGCTGAATGGTAAGCGCATTTACTATGGGATAGCCATAGTCCACCATGGTTATAACATACCAAATCTGTAAAAATGGTACTGCCCCTGCAAAAGATGGCCACGACTGAAAATGCTTACCCATGGTCATACCGCAGTCTTAAGGGTCACTTACCATAGTTAAACCATGGTTAGAAAAGGTGTAAATGAACTGTCCATAAACTGCTATTATGAATCATCAATGTTCAGCCATATGAATCCAGGCTAACCATGGATGACTTCACTGATGACATCTCTTACCATGACTGACAAAGGTAAGATTATGGTTTAAATAACCGTTGTCATACCAATACAGACCATGGTTAAAATGTTACCGATCATGTTTTTTATATGATAATACTAAGTTAACTATAATGAACACTGTCAAACAAGGAATTCTAGACAATTGAATAACTCTACAAAGGAATTGCCCTGGAAAAACAACATATATTAACATAAATATTTTTATCAATTCTTCAGTCTTATTCAACCTAGTAACGGCAAATTGATGGAAGTCCAAGTATAGTTTGCTGAGTTTATAAATCAGACTGAACTATTTCACCACACAATTTAATTGAAGCTGTTAATTGTCTGCAATTGAATTATTTCCCATATAACCATTCAATTCCTAACAAACAAACTGTTAACTTACTCATTATATGATAGAGAGGGAGAGAGAGAGAATCTACTCATTATAAGAGAGAGAGAGAGAGAGAGAGAGAGGAGGGATTGGGGGAGGGAGGGAGAGATAGAGAAGCTTCTCATTTATATGCGAGCGAGAATATTTACTCATAATAAGAGAGAGAGAGAGAGAGAGAGAGAGAGAGAGATTTAATATATATCAATACTGTTCATTAAGTAACTTTAAAAGAGACACATAATTCCATACATCTAAACTTCTACAAGAATGACTGATTTCGGAATATATTGATATTTTAACAATTGTTCAAATAATAAATAGCATCTACTTACAAAATCATCATCTGAAATAAAGTACCAGTTACTTGAGCAAAGCACCTTCACACTAAGATTCAAAGCAAAATGCACACAATGTTTTTGAGGTCCTTTTATATGGGTTCCCCATTAATTGTCCCCGATAAAGGTCAACAGAGGTCAGCTGCCCTTGTCAAATGGAATTCATGAAATTATGATTTTTACATTACCATCATGAATTATTCATGATTTATCCTTGATATATTATTAATCTTAATGTATGATGTTTTATCCATGAGGTGAGGTGAAGTGCACTTCAAAAAGGTATAAAACATTTATGAACTATTCATGGAATTGATCAGGAACTTTTATGAAAATTAATATATAAATAATTCTTGAACAGTTCTTGAATTAATCATGAATAAAAATAAGAACAAAGACTTCTTAAAAAATCTTCATTTGTTCTTAAGATATGAATATTGTAATATTTCCAAACTGAATATTTTGACAATAATTATTGGTTAAAGAACATCATGTTCATGTCAGAAATAAATGCATGAAAATGATGCACATTATAAGAAAACTTAATGATAAAAAAAAACACATTAGTGAACCACAAACAGATAAACTAATGAAGTATTTCTTAATTGATTGTTATCTTACATTAGATGAAAATACAGAAGTTAATAAAGCACTTAAAATATAATCGGTTGTGTAGTGAATCCAACACAACTTGCCCAACTTTGCCAGCATCTTAAAAATGAGTTCCCTATTCAAACAATTGTCCATCTCATGGCATGATTGCTTTTTTTTTTTTTCATTGCCTACCCCAATGAAAAAATCACTGGAATTCCAGTGGAATACCAAACAGATTCCATTTCTATGTTACTGGAATGCCAGATAGATTCCAACGGAACATGAATTTGAATTTGAAAGACAAGCAGAGGTTGAATTCCACATGAACAGGAACTGAGAGTGTTGACTTCCCTTGTTTTCATGAAATCGGCCATTTTTTGGCCTCGTGGTGTAAGAAATTCATCAGATTTGCCTTAACTTTGACGATTTTTGTAATACAATATCAATGTTATCTCTAATCACTAAAGTTTACTCAATTAAAACATTGAAAATACAGTTCACAACATTTTGGTAAAATTAAATAACTTAAACACTATCAAATTTATAGTTAACTAAATGTTCTTAATTCTTGTTATTTTTAACTATCATTTTAGTATTAGAAAACATAAATAAAACAACAGTTTCCTCACTTTGACTCATGATGTGTAATTCTGTTATTGTCATGCTCTGGTACGCAACCCACTGTATGTATGCTTTGAAAATAGATTGGAACTCATTAATTTCATAGATATAATGGCATCATTTGCATCAAATACTAAGTAGATAAGCTAAAAATATTGTATTTTATTGTATTATTTTGTAAACACGAAGTTGAAAGTTGACCATTTTCATCCATTTATGATGTCATAGAGAGCACTTCATGATATCATTTCCCTTAATCTTGTGATAATTATCAGAGTTTATGTGTTATGTATTGTTAGTTTTCTCTTTTAATCACTTAACACGTTTAGCTATGTAAATAATTAAACAACTATTTAAATATTTAAAATGAATAAATCTTGAGATTGCTTTGGAATTTCACTGGTATTTATCTGGAATTCTACTGGTTTTGATCGGAAATTCCACTGGTATTGATCTGGAATTCATTTGGAATTCCACTGGTATCTATCTGGAATTCCACTTTTTAGTTCACATGAGCACAACGTGCTCAGGGTAGGCTTTTGTGATCGCCCTTCGTCCGTCGTGCGACGTGCGTCGTCAACAATTTGGCTTGTTAAAACACTAGAGGCCATAATTTTAGGCCAATCTTAATGAAACTTGGTCAGAATGTTTTATCCATAAAATCTTGGTTAAGTTCGAAATTGGGTCATGTAGGGTCAAACAGTAGGTCATGAGGTCAAATCTTAGAAAAAACATTGTTAACACTCTAGAGGCCACATTTTTGCCCAATCTTCATAAAACTTGGTCTGGATGTTTGTTTCCATAAAATCTTGGACAAGTTCGAATTTGAGTCATGTGGGGTCAAAAAGTAGGTCATGAGGTCAAATCTTAGAAAAACCTTGTTGACACTCTAGAGGCCACATTTTTGGCCATACCTTCATGAAACTTGGTTCGAATGAATGTTTCCATAAAATCTTGGACAAGTTCGTAGTTGGGTCATGTTGAGTCAAAAAGTAGGTCAATATGAAACATCCAACATATGTTGCTTATTTATAATCAGGTGAGCGATTCAGTGCCATTATAGCCCTCTTGTTTGTTGTTATTGTTGTTGTTGTTTTTTTTTACTGGAATAACATTATTCCAGTGAAATTTAATACCAGTGGAATTCCAGACAAAGTTTAAGTGGTATTCCAGATGGATATTTTCACTGGAGTAATAACTGAAAAGTACTAAGAATACCAACTAATCATATTGTATGTTGTGAAATGAACCCTTATGACCTGAAAGCAAGTCTGCTTTAGTTAAAGCAGATGTGGAATATTTCTTAAAAAATGGACAAAAAAGGGTGGAGAGACAAAATAGAAAACAGTCAAGTAAATAACAAGAAGTTAGAAGTTATGTGTCTTCAAGTATTAAAAATAAAATACACTTAGGACTCTTAAAATACAATGCGGAATGGAAAATCATATACTGGCAGTCATTGACTAGATTCCAGTTGATTTTACATGTACAAATGAAAAGTTACATGAAGGTTGATGAAATTAGTTAAGTCACTTATTTAGATAACCCTGATAACCTTTTTGAAAGTTTGTTAAAAGAGTGCTTACCTTAAAAAATGTTATTTTATCTTTATTGAATAGCTCATGAACTGTCAGTTTTTGAAAATATGAATTTCCATTTGATGTGCAGACTCTGGAGAATCAGAACACCTGTAATGCATGAAAAAAGAAATGAGATCTTGATCAGATCTTTTACATATGTATTAATATTCCTAATTCAAAATCTTTTGTTCAAGAGGTGGTGTTCTCATTTGGGAATAATGATACAGCTCAATAAATACAGGCATTTTAGCTGTCACTTCTCCAGTATATCAGGGTTGGGGTTTAACTTCCATGGCTGCTGTTCTATTCCTAGAAACATTAAGGATTACACATACCGGTATAATGGCTATATTGGACTATGACAAAGACCTGTGCTATATAAATATGTTACTCATTTGGAAAACAAAAAGGGGAAACTAACATTTCCAAGTTCTCTGGACATGAATTGACACTAAATACTGTTAAACATGGTGAAAAAATACATAGGTTCAAAAAAGTTATTGATGCTAGACATTTCAACATTGAGATTTTCCCATAAGTGTGCCTTAGGTGCACATTCATGAACACTATTTTCATAGTTTTCAAAACCATCACCCTGTCAGAGGGGTAAACTTGCAGTTACGAGTAAACAGGTTGACTTACCATCGTTCCATCTAACATTCTGGAATAACAATCCTACCTATGGAATTGACTTAATTACTGTCTCCAGATAGAAAAATAAAATAATCAAATACAAATATTTCAATCTAGCAAGCATTTTGGAAAATAAAATGTTTGTTATGCCCCCTCTTCGAAGAAGATTGATTTATTTTTTGAGTTTACCGTCGCTGCGACAGTATTTCAGTCTCACTATGCTTAAAAATATGACTCCCAATTCAGTAGCTTTTTCCATATATCTATGCATTTTGTTGAGTTTTACATTTTGATACCTGACAGCGAAAACATTACATCTAAGATGAAGAATGCATGGGTAAAAAAAATCACTAGTGTGGTCGATTTTTTTAAACTAAAAATTATATTTAAAAAAAATCGACCTCCCCATTTATTATTTATACATAAAGATGTCGATTTTTTAAGTTTTTATTTGTTTATGTGTAAAACTAGTTCTTAAAACAAACCATAAAAAGTTAACAATAAGAATTTAAAAAAAATGGTCCCAGCTGGTATAAAACTCATCACCTCGTGGTGGGATATGGTACTGTTCGACGCTCTTACCGATTAAGCTAATTCCACAAACGTGTAATGAAGGTGAAAATAAGGCTATATAAAGGTAATTACTGTATCAAAACAGCAGCACCACACAGACAGTTTTATTGTATTCTCTAAACCAAACGTTATTTATAATATCGTTGTATTTTGTATTTTGTTGCTTTTGTGACGATGAGATTTGTGCTTAAGTCAAATAAAGATTATGTTCTGTTTTATATTACGTTTACATATTAACAAAAGATATGCATTACTTATCCTACCCATCATGTAATAATTAAATTACTATGTATAATTACAAACTCAATACAGAAGATATGGCATGAGCAATGTCCAAACCGATAAGCGAAGCGATAAGTAGGTCATGGCCTCTATGTATAAAAACATCATTAAAATACAAACATCTACTGACTAATAACTTATTAAATATGATCAATTACACTGGAAACTATTTAAAACAATTATAAATCACGTATTTGATACCCCCCAAACAGTCACATAGAAAATATCGGTCACTTAAAATTATTACAATCACAGCTTTACATTCGACTGCAATACCAGTTTGCGCTATCGGAAGTGAAAACCAATTTTAATTGGCCACACTTAACAACAGTAATGTATATACAGTACTGAATACCGTCCAGAAAAAGAACATTTTTGTAAAGGGATGATAAAGATCTCTGAAGCCTGCAAAGTATGCATCATATGCATATAAATATGCATCTACAGGTACTGTTGGTAAATAAGACAATTTCTCATAACATAAATACAGGAGTCCCTGTGCTAAAATCAAAAGAAAATGATAATAGCAATCCTGCTGTATTATGTGAACTCATTTATAAAAAGCTGTCCAAAGTAAGAAATCTGATATCCAAAGCCAGCCATAACGAAAAGGTAATCAATTTATTATCACCTCGATTAGAAGGAATAAATTAATCGAGAAAACTCTGTGTGTGTGTGTGTGTGTGTGTGTGTGTGTGTGTGTGTGATATACATGTATAGTTCATGTAGTTAATGCATCCCGAGCTCCCATCATAGTTTCCTCCATTTTGTTTATTTACACAGTCTACTTGCTCTGCGGGGTGTTGACCTACATTTACACCCTACATGCTGCTGGCCGATAACAATATTACGGCTAAGTAGTCACGTGATAAGTAGTACAATCGGTAACTCATGAAGCTGTGTTACACCAAAGTATGATTTAATTATAAATAAGAGTGCCACGTTCAAAATGTTGAGCATACACAATTTATGACAATTAAATTCAACTGAATGTTAATGAAACATAATATTTATAGAAAACTTAAATAATCCAGTCAAATTAGCTCATAAGTAACCACAACCTCAAACAAATTGCAACAGAAATAAAGTAATCACTGTTGTGAAGTACAAGTCTTCCTACACCACAGAAAAAAAGTCCTCAAAAAAATTCGGAGTATAAATTTACTAAATTCTCTCTGACATTCACTACCTATAATAGTGATTGACAAAACTGTAAAAAATGACTGAAATGGAATTAGAGCGAGTTTACAGCTTAAAATGCACCCTTTTTGTCTGTTTATGCATCAATAACTGCCATATTTAATGAAAATACTTGAATAAATATAATCATTTGAATAAAATAGCATGTTATGTATATTTTTAAATGAAATCTGAAATTTTGGTGTCTGTTTACCCCATCCATTCATAACCAATAGATGACAAAAAAAATCATTATTATTATTTGATTTATTTCTATTATTATTTTTTTTTTTTTTCTGTAAAACCTTATTGAACACCCTAAATGAGATAACATACATAAGGCAATGAGAAAAATAATGTCTTTTAAGATTCAGTAATAAGCATAAAATATTTGGAAACAATATTACAAATAGATATCATCCTCATATATATCATCCTTATAACTATCATCATCATCATCTTCTTCTTCATCATCACCAATCATCATCATCATCATCATCAATCATCATCAATCATCACCATCATCATAAATATTCAGTCACCTTACACAGAAATATATAGTAAGAAATACATATATATA
Organism: Solen grandis; assembly: GCA_021229015.1. Lineage (NCBI taxonomy): Eukaryota > Metazoa > Mollusca > Bivalvia > Adapedonta > Solenidae > Solen > Solen grandis. The sequence continues at coordinate 20,159,990 of CM037792.1, read as the reverse complement.
TATATTATTTGTAATACATATATCATATTCACTTTAGTGATTGAAATGACAGAATAAACATATTTGAATACTTTAACACAGGTATAGGACATTAAATATACCAATAATGAATTCATATGTAATTTATGTACATTACTTAAACAACGATATTGTTTCATTTAAACACGAATTCAAATATTGCCATAGAAAATAGTTTAATTAAATACACATTACTCGTCAATCTCATTTTCTGCCATCTCCTCAAAGATTTCGCCTCTATTACTACAGCTCAACCCACGACACTCGCCACATGCTGTTGTACAGCAAAGTCCATGTTTCCTACAGGAACATCGCTTCGTATCACAGTTTTGTCTGCAACAACAGCGTATCATCTTCAGAAGCCGTTCGGGTGCTGCTTGAAGAGAGGTCTTCAGAGGGACCAGTTTGTCACCATTCATCATCCAACCCCAGTCTGTCGGTGAAATGTCTCGTCCAAGCCATGTCTGGACCTGGTGATATACTCTGTAGCTATGGTACTTAGCTGCGTTTGACGTAGGAGGAAGAGACTGTATCAACACAACACTTTTCTTGGTTTGCACTTTGTGGAGAAACTTATAGTATCTTAACAGGTCTAAATCCTGGCAATCCGCTCCACCATACAAACTTGAGATGACTGAAATACCAGCTAGTTCAACTTCATCATGTAAAGAGTCATTGAGAAATACTCTTGCTTTGTCTCGGAATTTTTTATCACTCACAATTTTCTTCAGTGTGACACCTTTACCAACTCCATATAATCTAGACGTGGTATCACAGCCTGTAAAGGCGTGAATAAACACTAGCAATTTGCGAACGTCTTCTCCAAGCAACTGAATGGTTTTCTGTAAGTCCCAGACCTTTTTTCCTTTAAAGGATGCTTTTGAATCGGAAGTGAAGTATATGTTGTTTCCATCTGGTTTTCCGTAAAAGCAGAGTAGCACAAGTAGATCTGTGTCTTCTCCAATAACAACTACCTGGGAGTGTTCTGCTGCACGTGTAGCTGTTTTCACGATCAGAAGATCAGCATCAGACTCAGCATGGTATGTATGACATCCAGATTGGGATAGATGTACTGACAACATGTTTATGAAGTTTTGTTTGTTTCCTGTGTTGGACAGAAATAACTCTTTTTTACTTTTGAATAGAGTGCTTTCTTCAAATAAGACTTTTGAACCAGTTATAATTTTTGTCCTTCGTTCGTGGGCTTGATCCTTTGTTGTTGTCCGTCCACTATATCCATCAAATACAACTATTGCATATCCGTAATGTTTGTGTACAAGTTGGACGTAACTTTGACATATTTCCTGAAAAGTATTCCCATGCTTCCAAGGAACCCTGTGTAGTAATGACCCGCCATCCAGCACATATGTCAAATTCTCAGTGAGTATTTCTCCTCCACAATCTCCCGAGTCCCATATTGCATTGGCCAGGGATGGTTTTTGCGCTTCTCGCATCAAGCCTGATGTATCAAACAAGGATGCTGGTACTGCACTCAGTTCATATTTGAAGACATCAAATGGATTATCTAATGATGCATCTGATACAGCAATTAATCTCTGAAAGAGGAGCTGTGGATCCACGTGAATTTCTTCGTCTCCTATCTTCAATGCGTTCTTTGTGCCTAGTGTAACAGCTTTACTTGATCTTTTGAAAGAGTGTGAAATGACAGTTTTGCCTTCCATTTCCCTAACAATGTCTTCGCCTATACTCTTTGCAGTGTCCACATTAACATTCCCTTCTGCTACTGTGCCAGTTACAATATTCATGAGCTCTGAATCATCAGAGAAAGGACTTCTTTGTTTTAAAAATGTCACAAAAGTGTCAGTGTCCTTGGTATCTCGAGCAACCATGCTTATTTGAGTGTCTTTGTGTTGATCACTTGTCTCATATCTCTGCCCTGTGTATTCTTGGATAGCATTGTTGACATCAGAGCAAGCAGGCATTGAGAAAAGCCACTGAATTCTCTGCATCTCGGACATTCCTCGACCTCTGGTCATCCCCCCTGTACTTTTCACACTGCGCATGAGTGCTTGTTCGATGACCAAGTCGGTTGAGAGTCCGGCCCAGAATCGATCTGATCTTCTTATCACGTGGTGACCATTCATAAATAAGTCATAAACATCCCTGTGAGTTGTCTGAAGGGATTCCATCTGTTGAAGGTACACCCATCCGGATTTCAAGTACAAGTGATGACCAGCAGCTGCAAAGTATGGCAGCATCTCTTTCATGGTCATCAAGTGAAGTTCCCAGTGGCCAGTCCTTTCAGCTTTAATGAATCTCTTCATTATAGAAATCATGTTCATATACTGAAGCCATAGTTGCGCAGTCCTGTTTGAGCCTAATGATGCCTTTACTGCTGAGTACCTTCCAGATATATTTTGCAACGAAACATTTCCTGACAGAGTTTCAACACTCACTTCTTTTGTGTAAACATCCTTCAGCAATATCTTCAATTTCTCAACTACTTCGATTTCATGAATCATCTCTGGTGTCTCTAAATCACTAGAAACACTGTTGCCTTCACCCCGAGTAGCTAAAGGAAAAGCCTTTTCAACAAGAAGGGTATTGAGTGCGCTATCTACAAGAATATGTGCTCTGACAGCCCTAGAAACTGCTTTTCCACTCATTATATGAGCCACAGTGTTTGGAGCATAAACAGTTTCTATCAACTCTTGCAAGCCTGTGTTCTGCATCAGGTGTCCTATGCAGCCAAGAAAGCTCATCTGGGTATGGAAACCACCTAACCTTACAACCATAGGTTTGAGGTTACTGTTTTCTGGTTCATTCATTACCATTTGTACTGCCTTCCAATACAGTGGTTGATCAAATGTGACTATTGGCAAGACCGAGAGTGTTTTCGCTTGTGTAGCTACAAAGTCAAGTGTAGAGTAAATACACGTCAAATCACTTGGGTTCAGGTCGATCATTGGAAGAAACTGAACAGTTGATTTCCCGGGATGGTGCCCAGTATGCACTGTTTGCATAAAACCTGACCAGCTAGGACACTGTATTTTCAATGGTCTCGAAATGTTCACCAACTGCTCCAGATTTTCTGTTTGGTCAATAACATCATTCACCCCATTTAGTCTTAGAAACGTTAGAGCGTCAAAGTTGTTGAAACATGTTCTGTAAATTGTGACGTTAATCTTGCCGACTAACAGAAGATCTTCAGGGGTTGCTGAAATTCTTGGAATGACTCTGATGCATTTGATTCCTGGTGTTATGGTGGCTATTATACCCATGCCATGGAATGTATTATGGCCGTCAACTGTAGCAAGGTTGTGATCTACATTATCAGCAACAAATTGGATTGTTTGGTCCTGTAGATTTTTTTCAGTTTCCAGATTCCAGTTGGAAGCAGCAGCAGTTTCATATTTCTGAACTTCTGAATAAGAAAGGCTGAATCCTAAACTGTTCAGTGTGTCAACCACAAACTTTGACCCAAAGTGGTGATGCATTTGGACACCAAGTCCAAGCTGTAACGGTAGAATGGCCCCTCTAGGTATGGCGTTTTGTACAATACTCTGTCCTATTGCAACGACCTTTGTCTCTGCATTCTTACTTGTAATCAATTGTTCAAGAAACAGCATTAAACTTGATGGAACATATTTTTTGTTACTCTCAGCGGTCCTCATTTCATCTGTGCTAGGATAGATTTCTTTGGAAAAGTTCATGTTTTTAATGTCATTCATGATAAGCTTTGCTGCTGTTTTGATGACTGCATCTTTCTCACTTTCAGTATTGGCCGTTTTGGGCGTACGGTGAAATGAATGTAATATGGAATCAGCAGTTCCTTTAAATGTTATCACATTAGCTTTCCCATTAAGTTCAGATATGACAATCTCACAACCAAAATAGTCAACTAATTTCTTTTTCATGTACACCGGACTGTACGCCTCATCTTCACAAAGTTCTGTCATTTTTTTAACAAGATCAGATATTGTCACTTGGTCATTAACATGGTCTTCTAAATAGTCCATGACCTGTTTGAAGGCTGTATCAGTACTTTGGTTTGATGGTCTTGGAACCTTAATTTTTTTTACCTTTCCTGTGTGTTTGTGTCTCCATCCCGAGCATATTCCAGGCGTCCAAGCACGTTTTCACCCCATTCATCACCTCTAGACTTGCAATATTCTCTTACACTGCTTTGAAAATCAAAAGTTCGAACCGGAAATACATCGTTTCCCCTTTTGTTTGTTGAAGTTTTGGCAATGGTTCCACAAAACAGGCAGTTCTTCATGAAGTCGAATTTGTTGTCATCAGCCCGTCTTGTCCGCTGTAACCGGCTAAAGGTGTTTTCTGTCTTCTGTGGAGTCCTATCATTGTTTGGATGACAGTACTGTCGTCTACATTCTTTGTGGACAAACTGACCAGGTTTCACAGCTAAACTGTCGCCTGAAAAAAAATGTTTATACAATGTAGTCTATGTAGCCAACTTGTATACATACAAGTTATAGTTTGTAGTGCAGATTGTTACATATTCACTGGTCCTTTAGGATCATTACATATACTTTTAATATAAATGTGTGTTTGCTCCTACAACTCTTAATTAAACTATATGTATATAATTTGTCATAATGTTATTTATACAGACACCAACAAACCAAACAACTCAACGATAGTGGGTATCGGTTGTGATACAGTAACTCATACTCTCTCTCTCTCTCTATTTAAATAAGTTATTGCAGATAAACTTTGAACCAATAATAGTCTAAAAAAATGTTTAATAATATATTTATACTAAGTACACCTACCCTTTTTATCACTTGTTTCAATTAGGCCTTTACATCCCTTTTCTCCTAACTTCGATAGCTCTGCTTGGTCTTTTGATGTCTTACATATCACACACGAAGCACTGTTTGGGCTGAAAAAATAACAACATATTCAATTGCCAGTATAATAAGTCTTTATACCTACAAACAAATATATTTTGGCGAGTTTTTATTATTTCGTAAAACTCAATACATTTAAAAATATGTCCGCAATGGCCTTCCGTAGATTATAAAATTTGGCAGCATTTCGACGGATAAAGACGATTCTTACAAATAAGTTTTAAAAATCAATAAAAAAGTCTGCTTTTTATTGCGTTACTTTAGTAAGCTACATAAAATATATGTTTATGTGGTTTTCGTACGTTTTGATTGACAACGGCAAACCATCGAATATAAACAAGTCGCGAAAACTGGTTATAACTCTTTTGTTGATATATACAATAATTTAAGAACCCATGGAAGTGGCATTCCATCTGTTAATACATTTTTAATAATTTTTGCAATATCAAATACTTTAAAATACCTTACCTGCTTATTGTAGCGTCTTCTAGTTCCATGTTATTTTATCGTTTGAAACATTTTGTATCCTTCGCGCGTGCGAAAGTTTATGCGTGACGTCACATACTATAAGCGAAACTGCGGTATGGTGTAGCGGTAGGGTATTTCTGGTATTTATGATAAAGTTTAGATTTTAGGCTTTTTTTTACAAGCTTATAACACGCAATTTTTTGAGGACTTTTTGTATGTGGTTTGGGATATTGTTGTCTGTCAATACATCGCAGAAATGTTTCTGTTGCAATTTGTTTGACCTTAAATTTTACTTTGATTGGACTAAAACCTGTTAATCTCAGCATGATTTTGTAATATGATTCAGAATTTCATCAGAATCTTAGATAAAGTCACATTTCTTTTAAAAATCATGATATCACCATAGAACTTCTAACCACTAGTGGCATTGCATTATACATTAGAACCATTTAATGATCTCAGCATTCAGTATTAGACCAGAATATGACGGATCCAAATAATTTGTACAATCAACACTTACAGCCTTAAAACATCTGCGCCTTAGACTTCGTTTCGCGGGCTACAAAACGAAACCGGATGTTACATTTTTGTTGTTTATATGATCTGTCAGGGTCGAACAATCAATTCCGAAACATATGTGTTTCCTATTTTTTAGCGTTCTATTCTTTCAGTTTACCTTAATATGGCGCAATGTCTTACTGTTCGGGACAAATCGTTCGAAGGGGAAAAAAACTTTTAAAACAAACAGAGATCTAAAGAACTCGTTTCCGCAACTCCTTCCTTTTCTTTTGATTAATTTTACAATGACCATTGGAATTTAGCAAAGTATATAATAACCAATGAAAAGCCTAATTTTATTCCGCTTCTTTACTGTGAGTTTCACAAGAAGTCAGGGTGAAAATAAACGGCCTAACGGCCGAAAAGACACAAGATCATTAACAAACAAAACAAAATGTTATATACCTTCCTTTCTTGGCGCTCAGAATATAAGGGTAGTTGCAGGACTGGTTTTGCCCGGTGTTAGGATTATGTGACTGGGTGTGGTATCATGCCACATGTCTACGGCGTGATACTGCAGTGTGACTATATTGTATATATGTTTCAAATAGACATTGTCTCAAAATGACTGAAATACTGTCGGTCGATGTTTAACGCAACAAACAAATAAAAACAATAATAAAATATAAAAAAAAATGGAATCGGGATGTTGTGGGTTCGATCCTCGACCGCGACATACCAAATTCGTAGAAAAATAGTATTGGTACTACGCCCTTGCTTTGAGCTCAGCATATAAAGGTAGTTCCGGAACTGGTTGGCCCGGTGTCAGGATAATGCGACTGGGTATGATATCATGTCATAAGTCTACGGCGTGATACTGCAGTGTAGCAACACTATATCTGTCTCAAGCTGACATAGTCTTTAAATGTTTGAAATACTGTCGCTGGGCGTAAAATCCAGTGAATAAGCAAACATTAACATTAAAAACAGTTATTTCAGCGCTATCGGCGCTTTGATTTGAAAGCGACATCTGTTGATAGAAAGAGGCGAAACACAATTTGGTTTACATAATGCGTCGTTGCATTATGCTTGGTGCTTGGTGATATCCTTTATGGCATGGTGCGTGCGGGTAAGCGTTAGTTTAATGTTGGATAGATTGTTAGTTCAAGTTCTGCTCGTACGATTAGGGTCTTTATTGCCGACCCAGCATCATGTTTAGTAAAATGAGCATAATGCTGGGTCGGCAGATTGTTCAATTAGCATCATGCTTGTTCAACGAGCATCATGCTCGATCAATGAGCATCATGCTTGTTCAATGAGCATCATGCTGGGTTGGCATTTAAATTTGTTGAACATCATGCTGCATCGGGCTAAAACATAATACAGACCCTTTCGTAAGCGCGAAAACATTTGAGCATGATGCAGGGTCGGCAGATTGGTCAATGAGCATCATGCTCGCTCAAAGAGCATCATGCTGGGTCGGAAGATTGTCTAACGAGCATGATGCTCGTTAGATAAGCATCATTTGGGTAGGCTGATAGCCCATTGAGCATCATGCTTAAAACGAGAGCATCACGCTGGGTCGGCGGATTGTTCCATGAGCATCATGCTGAGTTGGAAGTTTTTTCATTGAGCATCATGCTCGTTAGATGAGCATCATGCTGGGTCGGCATATTGTTCACTGAGCATCATACTTAAAGACATGGGCATCATGCTGGGTCGGCAGATTGTTCACTGAGCATCATGCTGGGTCGGCGGATTGGTCAATGAGCATCATGCTGGGTCGGCAGAATATTCACCGAGCATCATGCTCGTTTGATGAGCATCATGCTGGGTCGGCAGATTGTTCACTGAGCATCATGATGGGTCAGCAGACTGTTCAATGAGCATACTGATAAAAATCATAAGCATCATACTCGTTAGGTAAGCATCATGCTGGGTCGGCTAATTTCCCATTGAGCATCGTGCTTTAAAATATGAGCATCATGCTCGTTAAATGAGCATCACGCTGGGTCGGCAGATTATCCATTTAGATCATGCTTTGAAAAATGAGCATGACGCTGCTTTTTTATGCAGATGATCCAAATAAAGAGCGTTGTAGGTATCAAAAAGAAACCCCGTGAACATGACAAATCAGTGAAAGGAAAATTTCTCTGTACCAATCAAATAACTCTTTTCAAACAAACCCTCACATTTGGCGCCTTTCGTACAGTTGCGCAAATATGAATAGAGAAAGACGTATTGAATTACTACAGATTTGCTTGGCCATGTATCTCAACGGCAGTGTGAAAAATCTTTTCTTTTCTTAGGGTCTTAATTCAGTGTAACCACACCAGTTTCTAGCATTTGAAAATCTGTTATTGATGTGCTTTTTGTGACAGCAAAGAAATGCTCACGAACTCTGAAGGGTTTCCCGAATGTTAGGAAATTCTTTACATCAGACAAAAGAATCATTCGGGCGTATGTGCGAGGCACAATCTTTCGCTTCGAATGCACTAGATCTATAAAAGAAGCATAAGCAGTTTTCTTCACCGAGTCGAAGCAAAATATGCTACTTGTGAAAGTTTAAAATGACGAAACATACTACATGTAATGGTCTGAAAAAAAAAAACACAGGAAAGGAAAAAGTTAACTTGCACACTCTGTATGGATGAATACTGAGGGACACGTAAAGGAATCTATCGGGAAAACAATTATTTTGGGTGGTCACAATACTGTGCAGACACGTGTAATTCATTAACCGAGTGTCCGCTATTACTGTTCGATAATTTGGATAACTGCATGTTTTTTCTTCAGTTATCGCATGGGCGTGGAAACTCCGCCCCCTAAAAGGTGTGGTATCTAATCTAAGCATGGGTACTTTTCTACAGAAAACTACCTAGGCCGTGTTAAAAGAACGTATAAGAAACTTTCGCGTTTTTATGCGTCCAGGCATATTCGCGGCGTAATACTGTCGCGGATTTGAGCAGACCGCGAATATCGCGAAAGAAAACAAGCTAGGAACAAAATGTATTCATTGAATAGAATGACACGGCATCCTTATACACTTAACGGTTGTTTTTCTGGACAACGGTCATTGAATATGTGTGAAAGGTTTTTAGTTAATAGTTTGAGAAGGTTTTTAAAAGGAATTAGAATCGCTATCGTGATATCATCGGTTTTCGCAAAACCAATTCCATTCAGTTCACGAGTCGCATAATTCTAAAACCATATTTCTTCGTTCACTGGCTTGTCGAATAGTGTTAATAATGATCTTTCAAAAAGTTTTGTCGCATTGTTTAGACAGACGTTTTACCCTGTAGAATATGTTTGGGTATTAACTGTAAGTTATGTAGTCGCGAACTTGAAAACTTCTTTAACCGAATTAGGTTAGTGTCAAGTTAGATGTGTGTGTTGCTTTATGATGGCGACAAAAGACATTTGTAATCGATAAACAACAATTGCAAACGACACACAACAGTATAGAATGACACACGACAATGCGACATGACACGCGACATTAATACGAACTAATGAAATATCACATAAATAAAAAAATGGCACAAAAATCAGATTTCAATTTTTTTAGTTATAAAGAATGATTTTAACCCAAGCGCCCCCTAGCGGCAAAATGAGAAGCAAAATTTATTAAAATTTTACTATAAGGTACCTTGCAATGCAGCAAATAGTTCAATCAAGTATACAAGTCGCTCTAGTCAAACATTCTATTTCTTATATATCACAATTTGAAGCATAAAAAACTGTTTTATAGTTATTCCAAAAAAAGGATCAAACTTTTGACTGCCGTAAAATGACCAAATCAAGTCCGATCTTCAAAACCTACACATCACTGCGGTCCTACTAAAAAGCGCCATCCAAGAATATGCGCCATCCATGCGCCATCCAGGGTTCTATAGCGCCACCCGCTTTATTACTGGTCGTATAGGTATAACATTTCACCAAAAGCTTTATAATAGCATTTTACATCATATGTGCAAATTGCATTGATGTTTAAATCCATTTTCAAAATTCTCTTCAAGATCTCACCGGTGGGAGACTTGACGCCGTCCCGGTTTTGAAGACGCCACCCGTGTTATTTCAAGTCGTATTTGTCTGAAATTTCACAAGTTGCTTTAAAATATCATTTTACAACATCTATGCAAATTTCATACGAACATATTATGTTTTTATTGCATATAAGCCTTTTCCTGTTTTCCTCGATCTCGCACCTGTAAAGTTTGGTAAGTTGCTATTATGCGGATACAAAATCCGGATCTAGTGCATTCGTGCAATCCGTTACATTTTAGATAAGACAAAAAAAGAGAAAAGAATAAAGAGACTATAACATAAAATTTGTTAAATTCATTTAAATAATTTTTGAAAAAATCACCACCTATACTACGGCGGTCAGACTCAAATAGGAATATTCACTACTCAAGTATCATCGCGCCACACGGGTTTTTACTACTCCAGTATCATCGCGCCACCCGGGTTTCTATTGGTCATATTAATATCATAGAGAATACTATATCCTAAAATATGTATAAAAATTTCATTTCAACTTTTTTTTTTTGTCTTATGCATTTTTTTTAATCCCACATGTACCACGGCGGTCGGACTCAAATACTCCAGTATCATCGCGCCACCCGGGTTTCTTTTAGTCATATCAATATGGAAATTTGCTAGAACATAGAGAAGACTATATCCTAAACTGTGTATAAAAATTTCATTTCAATTTTATTTTTTTGCATTTTATTTTTTTTAATCCACACATATACCACGGCGGTTAGACTCAAATAGGAATATAGGCTACTCTATAGTTTCATCGCGCCACCCGGGTTATCAAGGTCATATTTATATGAAAACTTACCAATTAAAGGAGAAGAATATAAACTAAAATGTGTGTAAATTTCATTTCAAAATTTTGTTCTTTAAGCGCACTATAAGGATTTTTTATATCGCACCTTATACGACACCGGTAAGACTCTAATTGGAATTTACGCTTCCCTGTATTATCATAGCGCCACCCGGGTTTCTACTTGTCATATTTAAATGAAAACTTACCAATTCAATTGACATCTACCAGCAAACCCTTAACAACAACACAGTGTAATTACAGCTCACACCATTTACTTGCTAAATGCTTCATAATGACTCCGATTAAATATTTCTGTAAGTGATTCGACCAGCTATACATGCAGGAAAAACAAAAGCAATTCACCAAAGAAGCTGTAGATAACCATCTCTTGTAAACAACATATTATTTCCTAACGGTGGGCAAGGAAACTATATTGCATTTCTTTCCGGTTTCAACAACAGCATGTTTTTGTAAATGTTTGTGCCCATCATTTGCATTTTTCGTTTGTTCTGTCAAATCGACAAGGAAGTTGTCATCTGTATACATATAAGGCATCATTATTGTTATTTTACGATGTAGATAAAAAGAACGTCAGCATACCGAATCTCAATAACCAGGTACCGGTCCAATTCGGTACTGAAGTGCCAAATGATTTACTTTTCAAATGAATAATCAATATATGTGTATCGTATATCAAAGAGCTGACGAACTGAATGCGGAAGACCTTTTAATAGAGACCGACTTAATTTATGAAAAGCTGGTGGTTTTGATGCAGCATTAACGTCATTGAGTGAACCAGAATGGTTTATGAAAAATGGAAAACAACAATGAAGTCTTCAAATGTTTGAAGAATATATCATCTACTATTCAGCTATTTTATCTAAATATAGGGACAGGCAGAGATCTAAAATAAAATATTTCAGGAAGTTTATCAATACACAAACACATACGCAACAAAGGCTAATCGACAATATTAAAGAATTGAAACAACAACAACAAAACGGATATTGGAATCGATCTTATGCAGTATTCTAAATCTGTTGGCACAATTCCTGTAGAACTCCAAGAAAGTGCCATGTGTCTGAAAAGCGGTTTAATACCTTTGCAGGCGGGGGACGCCCCCGCCGCCAAAAATAATAGTTTTACCCATTTTTCAACAAATCAAAAGCGAATTTTTAAAAGGAACAAAAATCGAAGTTACTATAGAGACATAAGTTTTGATACCCTTCTCAAATCAAAGCTCTAAGTAATGAGGCTGATAGTGATTGCAGAATAAATGAGCGTGTCGGAAAAAAGTGACAGACAGAAAAAAAGGAATAGCTATAAGATGGTGATGCAAGAGTTATGGAACTTGTGCATGATAATTCGTCTTGTCAAGCTCTGTTCAACAGTGAAATTTCATATCAATAGCATGAGTAGAGCAAGAGTTATTACAGAATAAAAAAAGGTGACGGAAAGACACAAATGCAGAAAGACGACACATAAATGTTTACCCTGTGTACCCTCTGTTACAGCAGGTGACACAAAAAGTGTTAAGCTTTCCTTAAAGTTTGTATAGTTATTTATCTTATAAATAACGCTAAGTAAATAACAAATATGTTATCTAGAATAATATCAAAACCACTCGGTAAAAATCTTTTAAATTTAGCAAGATCAACCATATGCTTCTTCGAAATTTTGGTAAACTTTGAAATTAATCTCTGAATTATGGATATTTTAGCGACACTTGTATTAGCACCCTAACCTGGTAATGGTTAAACCAGTCTTTAAAATGGGTTTGGTAGGGTAGCAATTTATTACGTATTTCAAATATTTTGAGTCAAAGCAGTAATTTAACATGTAAGGTTTGTTTGCCGAATGTTTTTTTTGTTTTTTTAACGACAATCAATAACAACAGACTTTCGATAAAAAGATAAAACAGTATTTAGAATTCCTTCTTTTTCACAAAAAGTTTCATGTCCGAGCTTTAAATAAGAAAATGTGCATAAGTCCAAAACCGGAGTGTACATTGTGTTTATATTTTTCATATAGGTGTCCACTTCGGCATACACCACTAGTTAAGACTAAATTTGAGATGGAAAATTATTTAACAAATACGCATGACATTTTTGTAAACTGTAATGCAAAATTTCTAATAAGAAAGTATAACAAACTTTAGCAGTGTTTAAAAGAAAGTAAATCAGATCAGGTTTTCTTAAATTTTCAAGTTTGATTTACACAACTGTTGTTCAGCAGTTTAGAAAAATAATATTTATTAAAAAATATATATCAACAAGAAGTTACTATGTTTCTATAGAATAATTATAAAACAAAAACTCTTTTTTATGTAATAGAGAACAGTTTATATGAATTATCCCTAACCCTTTACAAACTTAATTAAACCTATCATTACTAATTAAATAACGTTTTTATATCTTAAACTGGATCTGATATAGACATTAATGAATCAATATACATACATATATATCTGTTAAAACTACTTGTATTAAATGAACAGGACGATGAAATGTAAACTTATACTCTCGTTTCATATGTCCATTTTGTATAATCTCATCTCTCTTAAGTGTATACTGTATTGAGAGTGTGGCTAAAATATGAAAAGAAAAAAAATCTGAAACAATCATTGTTTATTTTTCTGTTCTCCAAAGTGCCCATTATGGCCCCACTTCTGACCCGTTTGGATATATAAATATGCCTTTGTTCTGTATGTATATTAGGGTATTAACTCAACAGCTGGTTGTTGGGCGGCAAACATGCAGGGACCAGACTATATATCGGTTATTGCTATTGCCTTGTATTGACCGGTTGAGACTAGAAATGTACTTATAGATCAAGACATAGAGACTACCTCTAACCAATACCTGGAAGGATAAAAATAATGTGTCTGCTTAAACATTTCACCGACATTATTTCAGTTATATTTTTTTGACGATATCACGCCGAAGATACGTGATATGATACCACACTACAAAATCACAAAGAAGACGGTTATGATAAGCTCAAACAATTCGGCCACCTGGGCCGGTTAAGAATAAAATATTGCTGACAGTGTCATTCTGTTGTTGAAATTCAAGCCAAAATATGCATTCATGCTTGCACCATGATCAACTGAGCACGTACTTGTTTATGCATTCTGGATACACATTTTCATGAACAAATAAGGAAAACTTTGTTTTGTAAGCCTTTTCTCGTAATTCATCGCATTAGGCGTGATTTTTTTCCCATTTTGGTGTTATATTTCATAAAATGTATTCGGGTAAACGTTTCCCTGAATGTTGGTGTCACAGTTTATATCTGTCAGAAAATTCAACATGACCTTCACATTATAGAAGTATAGTTGCATTCCACATATCATATTCTATAAGCATAACATTTCCTAGTATTGTTTAGGGAAGTACAATGTACTAGATAGTATATCTGAAATATTTTCCTACAGGTTTGTGACCGGTTTCCTATTTTTACAAAGTGCAATGTGTCCTTCACATTTGAGATTTACCTAAATATAAACAATTCACAAATATTTTTTTTTTTTTTTTTTTGTTTTACAACCCGCGTTGGTGAATTTTTGAAACGTCGTTTTCTTTTTCAAAAACTTTTAACGACACTAATGCCTTTACATTATTTATCCATACATATTCTGAAAGAACATAGTTTCCAGTTTCCAAAAATAGTAGTTTTAAGAAAATCATTGGGTGGCTGTTTATATTAATTACATGAACTTAATAGTCTAAAGCAATGTTATATATAATCAACTTGATTTAAATATACGTGATAAATGTAACCTATTTGACAGTTTAGTTCAGACTCAGTTCCAAATTACGGCTCTGAAGTCTTTGGGTAGCAAGATATATTGAACAAGTGCATGTAAATTTTTTAAGAAAAATACTCTCGGTCAGAAAAAGTACTAATCTTGAATGCCTTTACGACGAATTAGGACGATATCGACGAAAAATAATTAGACACTTTAAAATATTCGTATATTATCAATGGAGGAGGCCTTATTGGAGCCGAGCTTTTTAAAAGCATTAACAATTTCTTCATCAGTGATTTGTCGGTCAAGTGACTCAAACGTAACATGTTCTGAACCAGAATTGTTATCTCAGACATAATCAGCTTATTTTCTATCTATGTCACCTCCCTCACTTGACATAAGTTTACTAAAATAATCCATTCATTCGTCGTTGGATATTGCATCCCCTACATTGTTTTGTTTGGGTTGTCGGAATATTTTCCAGAATTCTTTTGGTGATTTTTTTCTAAGATCATTCATTTTTCTTATTCTTGTATAATTAAAAGCATTTTTTTTTTATTTCCTTCATTGGTATTTGTAACCCTTTTTTTGTAACTCATAATTCCGTTTACATTCATCATCATACCATTCATTTTTAAATTTATCATCAATGACACTGGTCTTTACGCGATGATTTTTCAAAGTATTTACGTCCATAGTTACATAGGAAATCTGTCAAGATAGAAGTAAGGCTGTCTACATAACCATCCGCGTTAATTTCCGAGTTCAAACTATGTATTAAAGTGTGATAATTATTTGATACATCAAACTAAAAAGCTTCACTGAAATTTAAATCCCACTGTCAGGACATGAAACTTTTAAAACATATTTTGCATGTTACAGGGTAAAATAAATGTGCAGTCTGACTCTGGAAAATTTCAATATTGATATGACCAATAAAAACCCAGATGTCGCGGTGTTACTATGGTAGCTTATATTCATACTTGAGTCTGACCTCCGTGGTATAGGGTGGAATTTTAAAATAAAATGTGCACTTAAGAATAAAATATTGAAATGACATTTTCACACATTTTAGGATATAGTTTTCTCTATGTTTTGGCAAATTTTCATATTGATAAGACCAATAGAAACCCGGGTGGCGCGACGATACTGGAGTAGTTAAAACTCGGGTGGCGCGATGGTACTATAAAGTAGCGTATATTCCTATTTGAGTCTGTTCTCCGTAGTATAGGTGGCGATTTTTAAAAACAATTTAAATGAATTCAACACATATTATGTTATAGTTTCTTTCCTTTTTTTTCTTTTTTTTCTTTTTTTAAAATAAACCGGTAGGCACGGACACACTAGATCCGGATTTGGTATCCGCATAATAGCACCGTACCAAACTTAAAGGTGCGAGATCCGCGAGATCGTGGACAACAGGTAAAGGGGTAATATGCAATAAAAACATATCATTTTCGAATGAAATTTGCACAAATGTTGTAAGATGTTATTTTAAAGCAACTTGTGAAATTTCATACAAATACGACTTGAAATAACACGGGTGGCGTCTTCAAACCCCGGACGGCGTCAAGTCCCCCACCGATGAGATCTTGAAGTGAATTTTTAAAATGGATTTATACTTCAAAAAAAAAAAAATATATATCAATGAAATTTGCACATATGATGTAAAATATTATTATAAAGCTACTGGTAAAATTTTATACCTATACGACCGATAAAAAAAAAATATAATTAGGTACCTAAAAAGCAGCAAATAGTTCAAACAAGTATACAAGTGTACTAGTCGAACATTCTTTTTCTTATATATCACAATTTGAAGCATAAAAACTGATTAGCAATTATTCAAAAAAAGGATCAAACTCTGGACTGCCGTAAAATGAACAAATCAAGTCCGATTTTCAAAAACTAAACATTATACGAAAGAACTATTTAGAACTTAAACTTTTGTTCATATACTTTCAATGAAATATATTTAGATTTGGAGCACTTTGGGGCCGAATAAAAACACAATTATCGTAATATGACCGTGACCTTTACAATGTTTTTAACTTTTTAATTTTGAGGCTCTTTCAAATTTAACAAAACATAATGTGTGAAAATTTCATGAAAAATGAACAGAAAATAAAGTCAGGAGCGACAAAAACATGTTTCTGAAATTTTATATTTTCCTAAAATTAAGTGAAGTTTGACCGCTTCTAGAGGACAAACCAAGCATTTTTTTAAATTTGCCACCCATATATTTTGTGCGTATATGTCTTGCAAATTTTATGCAGCAAACAGAATTCTTCTATCTGATCTCTAACAAAAGTGGGTAGGTTTTTCGTAGACCTACCCTCATTATTCCACTTTTTTCCAAGGTTCGAACATTCAACCTCTCCTAGAACAATTTTTTCTGTACTCGAAGATGAGATTTTCATCATATTTGATTGGGCTGTCAACAAGAAACATTATGTAAAAAACCGCATCTAAATCAGGTTTTAAATTTTTGAGTTATTAGCAAAATAGTAATTACATGCATTGCGCCCCCTAATGGATAAATTATAAATAAAAGTGAAAAGTTTGACTATTTAGGCACAAAAAAAAGATGACTCCATGCCCAAAATTCATAGCTGTAGCTTTTCTCATCTGGCCGCTAGGCTGGCTACATAAATGGGTGGAATTGGAAAAATAATAAATACTAGAATCGCTATCGCGATATCATCGGTTTTCACAAAAGCAATTCCATTCAGTTCACGAGTCGCATGATTCGAAAAACATTTTTTCGTTCAATGGCTTGTTGATACTGTTAACAGCAATCTTTCAAACATTTTTGTTGGAATGTTTAAGCTGACTTTTTACCGAAAAGAAAAATTTTGAGTATTACCTGTCAGTTATGTAGTCGCGATATCATCGGTTTTCACGAAAGCAATTCCATTCAGTTCACGAGTCGCATGATTCGAAAAACATTTTTCGTTCAATGGCTTGTTGAATACTGGTAACAGTGATTTTTCAAACATTTTTGTCGCAATGTTTAAGCAGACTTTTTAGCCAGAAGAGTACTATTGAGTATTACCTGTCAATAATGTAGTCGCAAACTTGAAAACTTTTTTTACGGATTCGATTAGTGCTAAGTTAGATGTGATTGTTGCTTTATGATGGAGACAAACGACAATTGTATTCGATAAACAACAATTGCAAATGACAAACATCAGTATTAAACGACACGCGACAATGCGATATGCCACACAACACTATTACAAACTAATATTGCATTGAATTACTATCATTTTCATGAAATATTGCATCAATTTTTTAGTGTTGTTTCAAATTGATGTCACCAAGGAACAGAATACAAAAAATGCATAAAAATCAGACTTTAATTATTTTAGTTATAAAGGGTGAGTTCAAGCCAAGCGCCCCCTAGCGGTAAAATGAGAAACAAAATTGAGTAAAATTTTACTATTAGGTACCTAGAAATGCAGCAAAGGGTTCAATCAAGTATACATGTCGCACGAGTCAACATTCTTTTCCTTATATTTCACAATATGAAGCATAAAACTGATTTACAATTGTTCTAAATAGGATCAAAACTTGGACTGCCGTAAAATGACCAAATTAAACATCACTGGAAAGGGCTATTCAAGACCTATGACTTTTGTTCATATACTTTCAATGAAATATTTTTTTTTGTTTTGGAGCTATTTGGGGCCGAATAAAAACACAATTATCGTAATATGACCTTGACCGTTGCAATTTCTTTTAATATTTTAATTGTGGGGCCCTTTCAGACATAGCAATACATAACTTGTGAAAATATCATTAAGAATGAACTAAAAATAAAGCCAGGAGCGACAAAAACATGTTTTAGAAATTTTAATTTTTCCTAAAATTTAGTGAAGTTTGACCGTTTCTAGAGGACAAACCATGCTTTTCTTAAATTCGCCACCCCAAATATTTTGTGCGTATATGTCTTGCAAATCATTTGCAACAAACAGAATTCCTCTATCGGCTGTTTAAGAAAAATGGATAGGTTTTTCGTAGACCTACCCTCATAAGCACAGTTTTTTGCGAGGTTCGAACTTTCAACCTTCCGATACTAGCTCAAAAAGTTTCAGCCACTTATACATAAGAACTATCATATTTTATTAGGCTATCAACAAGGAAAAAAAGGCAACAAACCGCATTTGGATCAGACTTAAACTTTTTTGAGTTATTAGTAGAAGAGTGCTTTCAAGCTAAGCGCCCCCTAGTGGCAAAATAAGAAACAAAATTAAGTAAAATTTTACCATTTGGTACCTAGCAATGCAGCAAATAGTTTTATCAAGTATACAAGTCGCACTAGTAGGACATTCTATTTCTTATATATCACAGTTTGAAACATAAAAAACTGATTTACAAAAATGGATCAAACTTTGGAATGTCGTATAATGACATAATTAAGTCCGATCTTCAAAAACTTAAGATCACTGGAAAGAGCTCTTTAAAACCTAAAACTTTTGTTCATACACTCTCAAAGATATATTATTTAGTTTTGGAGCTATTTGTGGCCGAATAAAAACACAATCATCGTAATATGACCTTGACCTTTTCATTTATTTTTTAACTTTTCAATTTTGAGGCCCTTTCAAACAGAACAATACATATCGTGGGAAAATATCATGAAGACTGAACTAAAAATAAAGTCAGGAGCGACAAAAAACATGTTTTTGAAATTTTTATTTTCCAAACATTTTGTGAAGTTTGACCGTTTCTAGAGGACAAACCATGCATTTTTTAAATTTGCCACCCCATATATTTTGTGTGTATATGTCTTGCAAATCATTTGCAGCAAACAGAGTTATTCTATCTGATGTCTAACAAAAATGGATAGGTTTTTCGTAGACCTACCCTCATTTGCACAGTTTTTTGCGAGTTTCTAACTTTCAACCTTCTGTAGCTCAAAATGTTTAGCGACACGTACCCTTGAAACCTATCCTATTTTATTAGGCTATCAACAAGGAACAGAATGCAAAAAAACGCATTTAAATCCGACCTCAAATAACTGAGTTATTAGCCATTAATAAATTTCATGCAAAACGCCCCGAAGCGGAAAAAGCCAGAAATAAATTGAAATCTTCTCAACATATGGATCATTCATAAATACTTGTTAATAACTGATTAAAATTTATACATTTGTCTCATCTTATTATGGAGCTATGCCGTTCACAAAAAAGGGTTAGAAAAAAAAACCCAACTAGAATCGCTATCGCGATATCATCGGTTTTCGCAAAAGCAATTCCATTCAGTTCACGAGTCGCATGATTCGTAAAACATTCCTTCGTTCAATGGCTTGTTGATACGGTTAACAGCGATCTTTCAAACATTTTTGTTGCAATGTTTAAGCTGACTTTTTACCCCAAAAAATATTTTTGAATATTATCTGTCAGTTATGCAGTCGCGATATCATAGGTTTTCACGAAAGCAATTCCGTTCAGTTCACAAGTCGCATGATTCGAAAAACGTTTCTTCGTTCAATGGCTTGTTAATACTGCTGATAACAGCATTCTTTCAAACATTTTTGTCGCAATGTTTAAGCAGACTTTTTTACCGAAAAGAATAGTGTTGAGTATGACTTTTCAGTTATGTAGTCACGATATCATCAGATTTCACGAAATCAATTCCTTTCAAGTCACGAGTCGCATGTATCAAAAAACATATTTCTTTGTTCAATGGCTTGTTGAATACTGTTAACAGTGATCTTTTAAACATTTTTGTCGCAATGTTTAAGCAGACTTTTTACCAAGAAAAATACTTTTAAGTATTACCTGTCTGTTATGTAGGCGCAAACTTGAAAACTTTTTTATGGACCTCGGGTACTGCAACGTTATATGTGCGTGTTGCTTTATGGTGGCAACAAGCGACAATTGTATTCCATAAACAAGAATTGCAAACGACAAACAACAGTATAAAATCACACACGACAATGCAATATGCCACTCAACACTATTACAAACTAATGTTGCATTGAATTACTATCATTTTCATGAAATATCGCATTAATTTATAGTGTTGTTTCAAATTGATGTCATCAAGTAACAGAATGCAAAAAACAAATACAAAAAAAATCAGACGTCAATTATTTTAGTTATAAAGAGTGATTTCAAGCCAAGCGCCCCCTAGCGGCAAAATGAGATACACAATTTAGTAAATATTTTCTATAATGTACCTAGAAATGCAGCAAATGGTTCAATCAAGTATACAAGTCGCAAAAGTCAAACATTCTGTTCCATATATATATATAATAATCAATATATATATCACAATTTTAAGCATAAAAACTGATTTAGAATTGTTCTAAAGAGGATCAAGCCTTGGACTGCCGTAAAATGACGAAATCAAGTCCGATTTTCAAAAACTAAACATCACTGGAAAGGGCTATTCAAGAACTAAAACTTTTGTTCATACACTTTCAATAAAATATTTTTTGTTTTGGAGCTATTTGAAGCCGAATAAAAACACAATAATCGTAATATGACCATGACCTTTGCAATTTCATTTTAATTTTTTAATTGTGAGGCCCTTTCAAACTTAACAATACATAACTTGTGAAAATATCATGAAGAATGAACTAAAAATAAAGTCAGGAGCGACAAAAAACATGTTTATGAAATTTTAATTTTTCCTAAAATTTAGTGAAGTTTGATCGTTTCTAGAGGACAAACCATGCATTTCATAAATTCGCCATCCCAAATATTTTGTGGGTATATGTCTTTCAAATCATTTGCAGCAAACAGAATTCTTCTATCTGATCTCTAACAAAAATGGATAGGTTTTTCGTAGACCTGAGTTATTAGCCATTAATAAATTTCATACAAAACGCCCCCTAGCAGGAAAAGTAAGACATAAATGAACATTTTCTCAACGTTAGGATCATCTTCAAATACGTGGTAAAAATTGATCAAAATTTCATAAATGTGGCTTTTCTGATCACGGAAATTTGCCGTTAACAAAAAAGGGTTAGAAAAATAATAAAAAACTAGAACCGCAAAGCGGCATCTCGGTTTTCGCTTTTAAAAGTAATGGTTTCAACTGCAGACATAGTTGATTGATATTAACTTTATTCGAACATTATTAACATATAAAAGTGAAATACGTTGTCAGAAAGTTTGGAAAAAGAAGATACTTAATACAAAACAATCGTGTACTATATTGCAAAGGGATATCTCCTGACCTTATTTGGTGAAAACAGCCTTAATCGAATTTGATCGAGAGAGTGTATTAAAAAATGAAAATATAAAGTTTGAAGATAAGAAATGAAGTGCGATATTTTTTTCTTCTTTTTTTAATATTCATGGGGGAAAACTCAATATATAATAGGCTGATAACATTTGTTAACCTTTTTGCCCGAATTTAGAAAAGATGACTGTGGTTAAGTTTAAAAGTGATTTAACTAAAAATAAAGTCAGGAGCGACAAAAAACATGTTTTTGAAATTTTAATTTTTCCTAAAATTTAGTGAAGTTTGACCGTTTCTAGAGGACAAACCATGCATTTCATAAATTCGCCATCCCATATATTTTGTGGGTATATGTCTTTCAAATCATTTGCAGCAAACAGATATCTTCTATCTGATCTCTAACAAAAATGGATAGTTTTTTGTAGACCTACCCTTATCTGCACAGTTTTTTGCGAGGTTCGAACATTCAACCTTCTGTAGCTCAAAAATTTTCAGCATACGTACCTCGAAACCTATCATATTTTATTAGGCTATCAACAAGAAACAGAATGCAAAAAAAAGCATTTAAATCCGACCTCAAATAAATGAGTTATAAGTCATTAATATATTTCATGCAAAACGCCCCCTAGCGGGAAAAGTAAGACATATATGAAAAAATAAAAAATAAACAAAAAACAACAGAACCTAGAAATAAAACAGAAGAAAAACAATAGGTTTTCGCACTGCGAGGTGCGAAAACCTAAAAAACATAAAACAAAAAAAAAACAGAAACAGAACAAGAACAAAGGGTTTCGCACAACGATGCGAAAACCCAATAAAACAGAAGAAGAACACTGCGGAGGCGATGCGAAAACCTAATTACTTGTATACTAGTATTAATGGTTATTTTGGGAAAGATGTCCATCGTTATTTTTAAAATCAAACAAAAAAAATAGGAAATACATACATACATAACTCCGCCTCGGGAGCGGGAGGCCGTGGGTTCGATCCCCGGCCGCGACATACCAAAGTCGTAAAAAAATGGTACTGCTATAGCTCCTCCCTTGCTTGGCGCTCAGCATAAGGGTAGTTGCAGGACTGGTTAGCCAGGTGTCAGGATAATTTGACTGAGGTTGGTATCATGCCACATGTCTACGGCGTGATACTGCAGTGTGGCAGCACTATATCTATCTCAAGAAGACAGCGTCTCCAAATGACTGAAATACTGTCGATGGGACGTTAAACCTAACAAACAAACATAACACAACATAAGCTTTATTCAGCAATAAATATACGTCATAAAATTAAAGCCGAATAAATACAATAACAATTTGTGGTGGCATGTACTAGAATGTGTACCGACATCTTTTGTCAAGTATTGAATTATTCCACATTAGATCTAAGCTTTCAAAAAAAAAAAGTAAAAAAAAAAAAGAAAGCCGACCCACCGACCCATTTTTCCCAGCCTGTAACCAGAAACAATACTATTTGTTTACGCCTTATTTACAGAATGACCGGAGGGATGACGTCCAGTTGGTACCACATACTGATGAGTTGTATAAATGTGTATATGTGTGTATTGTAATGTTGTATTGCTCTTTTTATCTTGTACATGTATTGTTACCATGTCATTGTTCTTTGTATTCATATAATATAAATTTCCAATTGGATCTAGAGAGCCTGCAGTGCATATAAAATTTGAAGGCACATTAGAATTTAGCATTGAACATATGCTTATGATGCTATGATATGAATTATGTAAGTTCAGCAGTGAACTCGCGTAAGTTTCAGACATTGTAATTTGTCTATTTCCAGCTGGAAATCGTCATTCTTGTGGTATCTTGAAATATGTGTTATACAGAAATCAGAATAACACGAAACGAACTTACTTATGTAATATTAAATCTATCAAACGACTTAAGTTGACTTTTTTTAATATGTACTGAGATGAGCGTGTAACAATAATGTTCTACCATAATTGATAAAATAAAAGTTGACACCTTGATAAATGAGACCGCTATATACTCTCAATATCAAATTATCAAATTCTTCTTCTATCAAACAAAAAATTCAGAATTAAGTTTCATTGGTCATAAAAGTTGATTCCTTGAAAAATGAGGTCTGCAGATTGTTGGCTAGTATTCTTTAGAATTTGAATCTGACTGTTGCTGAAGGTAACAAGGTTGAATAAAGTGACCCGAATTGATTTGATTAGGTTGATGGTACCATGGTGAGCGTTCTGGGGCCACTATGGCCCTCTTGTTTCATTGTCAAATATATTAAAGGCAAGGTGAGAAGCAGGAGTATAAGTTATCTTGAGTGATAGTTCTAGTTATTGCCAGTCTTTGAACAAGCGTTTGGCGCACGTTTGCAAAACAAAAATCTCACATTACCGGAATGATTAATACTTGTAAGGGTTTAGTCAAGTTTTAATATCCATATATTGTTATTTATAGACATTACCTTGACATGATGTTAACTTATGCAAACGCTTGCAAAACAGAAATCCCATATTACAGAATGATAAATATTTATACTTTTCAATGTGTCTCACTTCCTCAATACCTGCCAATAAGAGGTTGAAATATTTAGGAATTGTAAGGTTAATATAACCCACACAATTTGATTTCATATCATGTACATTTCCAGTGCAGTTCAAATTATATATCTTAGGATAACGTCTTAATGAATTATGGATTAATGAATATTACACTCATGATAGTAATTACCCAATCTTACAATAAAACAGGTCTTTGGTAATAGTTAATCTGTAAAAATTTCTCTGTGGTCGTTATTGGTTATAGTGATGTTGCTTATACATTAAGCAACCAAACTCATCCAATTATTTAAAAATTCTGGTAAAAATAAATCCTGGTTGCATTATCAGTTCACGTTAGAATACATGACACTTCCAATTTGACTTTTAAGTCATTTAATTTAACAATGGTTATATATCAGTGCATGTCATACTGACATTCGTTGGTATGTATACTTGCTTGCCGCAATTCATTCAAATAATGATTACATATCAGTGCATATCATACTAACATTCGTTGGTACAAACACATTATTGTCGCAATTCACTGGAACAATGATCAACGTTCTGTCTTTTTGATTGTTGGTCTTTGTTTGCCGCAATTATGTTCATTTTAATCTTTTAATCCGAATATATTTGTTCCCACCCCAGAGACCTTCTGGAGATTACAACACTGCTAACATTGTAATACATTGACAAATTAAAAATACACTGTACCCTCGCTGTGTATCAATCACGCGTAATCGTGGTTGTTTGCAGGTTTCATAGAAAAATGCACGTATATCTTGATCCTATGGGCCATGGATGATTTCATTTGTGAAGTGATACAAGAAAAGGGTCATATATGTCAAGGATAAATATGCTATTAAGTGGAAATGTACACCACAATGCAAAATGAGGCATTATATAATTATCCCCAAAATAACTTGCTTCAATGCTTCAACAGCATTTCTTTTATGTATAAATGTCATATGCTATTAACAGTTTTGAATCCTTACACAACGTCGATACGGAACGATTGAGTTACATAGCTATCAACTGATAGATAATCTGATCGGTAATATGTGTATAATGATTCACATTTCACGCGCTTTACGGTAAGTCAGTCCTCGAGAAAACGGCAAAAATAAGTTCATGTCGTTTCGTTTTCTCCCTATAACCTTCGTCAATCTTTAAAATCTAAATAGAATAGAAAAAAATAGCAAGGGATAGATCAACAAATTATGTCATATTCTAATTTAAAAAAAAATAAAAATAAAAAAAATCGAGACATAAGCAGTTTAATGCACTTAGGGTAACACAATTTTCGTTTTTCTGTCATAACTCAAATGATTCAAGCCCGATATTCAAAACGTAAATATCATTTGAAAAGTCATTCAAAGCGCTACAAATAATACCATAGTGTCTCGATAGAATATTTATAGTTTTTGAGATATTTAAGGCCGAATATTCGTTTGGGACACTAATCCCTACTTGACCTGTTGGTAGGCTTCGTCCTATAAACTGATATGATTCGTCTTGGTATGCATTTGCAAGCGTATGCTTCGTCTTACATTCTGCACAGAGAATGTTAGAGTCATCTAGAGTTGATTTTTTTTTTGCCAGTGTTATCATATTTGCAAATAAATTATGTTTATATATCTTTGCATTTGGTGTAAATATTTTGTCAGCTAACATTTATTCCGAAAAACCGAAGTATTGTGGCTGAAGTAAGATTCGAACATAGGACCAAAAATTTCATTTTAGGGTTAAAGAACTTCGGGAGAAGATAGAAAGTTGAAACTTACACAGTTTGCAGTTCTGCATATTTTCTTAATATATTTTATAGTCGAGACGTTAAGCATACTACTACTACTACTACTTATTTTTTTTTCTTCGTAACTAAACGCTTATTTTTAAGCTGGACGGAAGGGACAGAAACAGACCAATGGTCACTTTTCAAAGGTGAAATGCTCAATATTAAGTATTGCATTGAAAAGTTTACACGCATATACATAGCTAAAATACTCTAATATTCCGTGCAATACTTAATATTGAGCAACTCACCTTTGAAAAATGACCATTGGTCTGTTTCTTTCCCTTCCGTCCAGCGTTTGCTAGTGTTTATGGCAGAGAATGACCGGTGCGAACGCAGAGAGCTGCTGATATAGCGATTTCCGCAGAGAGCCTGCCGATATGGGTATGCACCGTGATTTAATATTTTATTTCCGCGACTGTACACGAAAATAAAAAAAAAGAATTTTGATATGCAGAATTAAGAGGTTTAAGTTTAATTGCTTATATTTTGAATACCTATAAACTAGAATATGCTAAAATGGAATTGTCGGGATTTTCAGGCTATTTATTTTGGTACCTAGAATACTACAATTGGTCAAGTTATAAGAAAGCGATATCAAAATAAAGATTTATTTATTTTTGCCATATGGCTTATTTCACAAAGTTCATGCATGAAAAGTCCATACGAAAAAAAAAGTTAAAGGTAGGGAATTTAATATATATTCTTTCTAACGGTATTAATCTTTCTATTTTTCAATGTTAGCAGAAAGTCCTATCATTCGTATCAACGAATGAAATCTAGTTATTATTAGGACGTTCTGCCCTTTCGGCAGAAAGTCCTATTGGGTTTGTTGTTTTCTTTATTTTTTTCTTCCTAACTAAACACTTATTTTTATATGTTGCAATAGTCCTAGGACAATGAAATTTTTATTGCTTACTAGTCACGTGAGGAAATTTTGATTAAAATAATTTTCAGCACCCTATGACGTCACATGACGTCACAGCTAAAAATAGTGAAAAATGGTGTTCGCGCTCTACAGCCGTCATTTATGGTCGGATTTTCTTCAAATTTTCACAGATGGTACATCTTGAAACTAAAGTGTGCATATCTTGTCAGCTAACCGAAATTCCGAAAGACCGAAGTTCTGTGGCTGAAATAAGATTCGAACATAGGACCGAAAATTTCATTTTAGGATTGAAGAGCTTCAGGATGAGATAAAAAGTTGAAACTTACACAGTTTGCAGTTCTGCAGAATTTCTACATATCTTTTGAGTCGTGATGTCATATGACGTCATTTGACGTCATTAGCATACTTCTTAATTTTCATTTTAGGGCAATGATTTCGATGCCAGTTGTTCAGAATAATGAAAATTTCAGAGTCATGACAGTAAAGTATGCGCTTTTGAAGAAAAGCATCTTCAGCACCCTATGATGTCATGTGACGTAACAGCTAAAAATAGTGAAAAAAGGTGTTCGCGCTCTACAGCCGCCATTTATGGTCGGATTTTCTTCAAATTTTCACAGATGGTACATCTTGAAACTAAGGTGTGCATATCTTGTCAGCTAACCGAAATTCCGAAGTTCTGTGGCTGAAATAAGATTCGAACATAGGACCGAAAATTTCATTTTAGGATTAAAGAGCTTCAGGATGAGAAAGAAAGTTGAAACTTACACAGTTTGCAGTTCTGCATACTTTCTTAATATATTTCAAGTCGTGACGTCAAATGTCGTCATGTGACGTCATAAGCATGTCTTCATTTTAGGGCTATGATTTCGACATGATGCCAGTTGTTCAGAATAATGAAAATTTCAGAATCATGACAGTAAAGTATGCGCTTTTGAACAAAAGCATTTTCAGCACCCTATGACGTCATGTGACGTAAGAGCTTAAAATAGTGAAAAAAGGTGTTCGCGCTCTACAGCCGCAATTTATGGTCGGATTTTCTTCAAATTTTCATAGATGGTACATCTTGAAACTAAGGTGTGCATATCCTGCCAGCTTACCGAAATTCCGAAAAACCGAAGTATTGTGGCTGAAGTAAGATTCGAACATAGGACCAAAAATTTCATTTCAGGGTTACAGAACTTCGGGATGAGATAGAAAGTTGAAACTTACACAGCTTGCAGTTCTGCATATTTTCTTAATATATTTTGAGTCGTGACGTCATATGACATCATAAGCAAACTACTACTACTACTACTTATTTTTTTTTCTTCGTAACTAAACACTTATTTTTCGCGGAATATAATGTCAATTGTTCAGCATGAACATGAAATACTACCAGAGGTGTGTCATTACATGAAACTTCTATCTCCTGCTTTTTGCATTAACACAGGTTGCAGAAAGTCGTATCATTCGTTTAGACAAATGACATCTAGTTCTTTTTTTCTTCCTCTTATATTTGTGTTAATTTTGAGGTGTTGCCATTGACTCAGAACAATGAAAATTTTATGACTTATATTTCATACAACGTCATATAACGTCGGATTTGACGTCAGGTAAAAAAGTTTGTACGCGGTCTACAGCCATTATTTCTGGACCGATTTTCATAAAAATGTCACAAAATGTGTATATTAGGCTCTAGTTGTGCATACCGGTGTCCGTTTTTCCAAATTCGAAAAGGCAAAGGTTTTATTGCGAATCCAAGATTCAAACTTATGACGTCAAATTTCAAATGCGTATAAAATCGCTTCCAGAAGAGCTAGAAAGCTGAAATTTGGACTAAATATTAGTATCTAGGTCTTCTTAAAATTCTAGAAAAGATGAACGCCATATGAAGTCACATGACGTCATAATGCTTATAAATCTTTCGTATTAAAACTTAACGTTTTTTAAGCCCTGTAAGCTTTATTTTTTGTATGATTTGCTTGAAATTTTGTCTGAAGATGCAGTATTAAATTCCATGGAGCCATGTCACTTCCGTTTCCGGAAAATCCCAAAGGTCAAGGTCATATATCAATTATCGAGTTTTTCTTCGGCCTTAAATATCTCAAAAATGGTAAATGTTCTATCGAGACACTATGCTTATAATTTGTAGTGCTTAGAAAGACCTTTCAGAAGATATTTACTTTTTGATGATCGTGGTGGAATCGATTGAGTTATGGCGGAAAAATGAAAATTTGGTAACCCTCAGTGTATTTAACAGTTTATATCTCGAAAACCTTTGACTTTTGAAAATATGATGATGAATATTATTTGTAAAGCAACGTTTTGCCGTTTTTTTATGCTTAAAGTTTAATGATTGACTTAGGATTCATGGATTAATGGGAAAAAAACGAATTTCGTGCATATAGCTTTGGTGATTTTTTTTCATTTTTTCAGGAGAATTAAGAGCTTGTTTCTCAAAAAATATTAAAAATATTCCTATAGATAAAGCATGTGAAATGTAGAGAATTTTAAGGCAATTAATTTGGTACCTAAAGTTTTGAAATTGATCCAAGTATAATGGAGTTACATCAAAAATAAGAATTTAAACATGTAGAATTTCAGCGATTTTGCCGTTATGTAAGAGTTTCACGGCTTATATCTTAAACTTCATATGAAATAAGTCAACACATTAAGCTAGTGAGATGTAGATAATTCTAAGACAATTATTTTGGTACCTTAAGGTATGAAATTGATCCAAGTATAAGGAAGTTACTTAAAAAATAAGAATTTAAACATGTAGAATTTCAGCGATTTTGCCGTAATGTCAGTTTTACGGCTTATATCTTAAGAATCATTAGAAATAAGTGCTTACATGAAGCAAGTGATGTACAGAATTTTAAGACGATTATTTTGGCACCTAGAGTTTTGAAATTGATCAAAAAATAAGGAAGTTACATAAAAAATACGAATTAAAAGCCAATTGTAAGAATTTTCATAAAATATCCTACTTTCGATTCCATCTTAATTGAAGCATTTTTAGAAAATGTAAGTTTACAGGTATGTATTAGTCATATAAATTGCAAAAAAAACCCAACTTTTTACTTATATCATATTGATATTACTAGCTTAACAAGTGTACAGTTCCCGGTGGCCGAGTGGTTAGAGCGTCCGCCTCGGGAGCGGGAGGTCGTGGGTTCGATACCAAAGTCGTAAGAATGGTACTGTTATAGCTCCCTTGCGTGACGCTCAGCATATAAAGGTAGTTGCAGGACTGGTTGGCTCGGTATCAGGATAATGTGACTGGGTTTGGTATCATGCCACATGTCTACGGCGTGATACTGCAGTGTGGCAGCACTATAACTGCATTAAGTAGACATCGTCTCCA
>CM037792.1:20116643-20129744 GCA_021229015.1 Solen grandis | reverse complement strand
ACCACGCACAGACGTCATGCCACAAACAACAATGTATATTTCCAGCACTGGCGTTAGAACCGTAGAATTACCAAATACATTGGAATCGTGATCAGTTATCATATTAAAGATATGTACGATTTAAAACAAAGTTTCGTTCTCCTTCACAGTATATTGAAACAGTATCTACTTCCGTTTTCGTTGGGTCGATTTTGAATCGAGCGATATGATTGGACGATAGGTCCCAATGATTCTTTTGTTAGATGTACAGTTGTTCCTAACACTCGGGAAAACCTTCCGAGTTGTTCACTAACACGTTATGTATATATCTAATAATGTTTTCCTGGATGTTAGTTAATACTGTACATCTGACCAAAGAATCATTGGGGCCTTCGCATACGCTATATCCGATTTAAATAATACTTATAGCAGTTTTCCGTTTCGAATCGATTTTTGAAAGCCAAAGATTAGCCCTATAACACGTGTCACGGCCATACTGTATTTAAACATTTAAAGACGAGTATGACAATATATTCAGTTTTATCCTACTTAATTCAGCTCGAAATATGAAAAGCCAAGTATGCATTAATAACATATTTGTTGTAAGTTGTAAACAAATCTCAATTTTGATATCCAGAAATACAGTCCAGAGCATTGAAGGTAAGTTTATTCAAATGCATTTTTAATTCCAGACTCCTATTCTGCAGATGTTATTTATTTGTTTCTAGCAATGGATTTTAGTTACGCACCAAATATGCTAACACTTCTGAACACTTCTTTTATTTGTTTAGTATCACGCGAATACTACAACCAATGCAACAATAAAACAACTTTTTTTTGACGTAGTATTCATCGGTAATTACGCACTATGGTTCATAAGCAAACTCCATTTACCTCTGATTGTGATGAAACTTGATGTATGTATAACTTACCTGTTCCTTGTGACCTTGGTATTTTCAGATAGTTACAGTTGTTAATGATCCAGTGCTGATTGGTTAAACAAACGCCATTTCATTTTTCAACGACGGTACGTGCGATAATAAAGGCACTCAAGATGCGGACTTTATTAATGTTTGTTTTTTCTTGACAAGCTTTGTCTCGTTATGGATCAATAAAGTATAAGTGACGAGAAAGAAAGAAAACTATGGAAGGACATATCTGCCAATAGTCTTAATCGAAATTATTAAATTATAATATAACGCAACTTCTAATTCCTATATCTCATCTTCCATTATCTTACCGCTGTTTTCAAACGCATTGTTTCTTCTGTCTTTCCAACATTAACGACATTTTTTCAAAACTTACAAGTTCTTGCTTCAATGTTGTTTTTTGTATCTATATTACATTATTATTATTACACAGTTTGAAGGGGCCGCCGTGGCCGTGCGGTTACAGTCGTGGACTACAAATCTCTCAGCCCCTCACCGTTGTGGGTTCGAATCCCGGAAGGAACTTCGGATTTTTCATGTGAGGAAGCCTTCCAGCTTGCTTGCGGTAGGTCGGTGGTTCTACCCGGGTACCTCTGTGTACTCGGGGTCTTCCTCCACCTGTAATTAGCTGGACGTCGCTATATGACTGAAATACTATCGCAGCGACGGTAAACCCCAATACAACAACAACAACAACAGTTTGAAATTATACTGCCCTAGTGTAACACAACGAATTACTGTTTAACCTTGGGAAATGCGAACGATAGTATTGAATTTACAATTATGTTGTATGGACGTTTATGGGTCATTTGATAGTTATTCGTTAGTACAGTTAACCCTCAATACACCGGCCGTGACTTCGCTGATGTATCGAGAATTACTGCCGATACCGGAAGCCATATTTGCTGTTGTTAAGAGAATAATTAATCCGTCAGCCGGAACTTGAGTATGCCATTGTATCGAATGCCGATGTATCGAGGGTTGACTATATTTATTCATGCATTCATAATTTATTCAATTGCTTATTTCAAAATAATAAACGTATTTACATGCTTTATATATTAAAATTGAATTTTGCGTACTAAATCAACAATGATAGGCATCCGTCGTGCAGTTTCTTTTCATCCCATTCAGTTTTCCGAAATAAAGAGAGTTATTTTTCATAGAAGTTTCATAATTACTATAAAATATGACAAGCAGGCCTGTTATAAATTTATGCATCCAATTATAAATATCTTAAATAACATTTTTAAGGCTGGGCCGTTCATTCTCGCCAGTGCGTCTTTGGTAGGGATAGCGCTCACAATAACGAGCACATTCTAAGTACAGAGCCCCTGTCTTTTCGCACGGCTGCTAAAGATTTCCTTTAATCTCGAGATAACATTCCAATTGCACATTTATCACACACACTATATTTGAGTTAGCAGTTACACTTTCGGCCATGTTATGACGTCACCAATGTTAACAAACATATACCATTTACCGGGCACGCTCGCTTGATCAGCCTGCCTTTAGAACGGAAATTTGTAGGTTCGATCCTCAGCAGTAATATACCGAATACTGTAAAATGGTACTGGTCAGCACAACAGTCATGTTTGGAACTCAGTCATAGGATTGGTGTCATAATGTATTAAGATAGTATAGCAAAGTGAAATTACCAAAAGGCAGATGCTCTCATTTACAAAATACTAAATTCTTACCCTAGACCTATTGAACAAGCAATGCCATTTAAGTTTTATGTGTATTTACTATTGTTGTTGGTGATCAAAATGCCACCGAAATGCTTATAGAAACATTTTATCTTTATTTTTTTTCTTTCTTACTTGAATACGAATATGTGTAAACTAAAGCAGTTGTGGCTTGCGATAGTGTCTAAATCTTGATATTAATTGGAGGAAACATCTTGCGATTGACTTTAATATAAATCAATATCTCGTTAGTGTACAGCATGTATGTTGAGATATATTTAGTGAGATAAACACACACACAGTTTAACATACATGCAGACATAATCTTGATATTTTTAAAAATCATTTAGATGTGTTCTTTGTATATATTCTTCGTGTGTTTTAATGTAGTACTATTTGTGTCAAACCTGTCTGAGCGACCAATCAATGGAATAAGAGAAAATGGCCGCTTAACAGGGGTGGCCGCTCAACGAAGGTTTAAAATGTAACAAAATGCTAATTTGATATTAAAACTGACCATTAAGAAATAGATAGAAGTGACCGCTAATACAGGTGCAACTTTATAATAGGTGTGTGTGTGTGTGTGTGTGTGTGTGTGTGCAATAACAGCTGTTGCTTGGTTATATACTGAAGTCATATTCTTCATGTATATATTGAGAAACATATTGAACAGTGTTGACCAGTCAATATGTTGTTTTATCCTTGTCATTGGTTTTTCTGATATACAGTGTCTTCATCAGTATGTATTGACAATATGTTACTTAAATCTACTATGAGAATGATGAATATACAGCGTAAAGTTTGGAAACTTATTTAAACATAGGAAATGTCTTGATTTTAAAGAAATAAATGTTTACATTAATTGAGAGGAAAATATACGTAACGAGTATGTTCAACTTATATTTGGCTATATATATATATATATATATATATATATATATATATATATATATATAAACAGAAAAAACAACAACAAAAAAAAAACAAAGAGGATAATTGTTTGTTTTGATGTAAGATCGAATAATAATTTCACTGAGTGAACATAAAAACATAAAAAGTGATATTTTCACGACGGCGAAGCCACGAGTGAAAATGCATCAGTTCTCTTTATGTTCAAGAATAAAATTATTCGTCTATCTTTCACCAAAACAAACAATTTTTCTTTTTATTTATTGCTTTAAAGGCCAGAAATTGGTTGTGTTATTTGCAATAGACGTCAAAATTAGTGGAATTACTTCGCGTGTGTGACGTTAATTATGACGTCATTTCTTGCGTAAAACCCAGCACAATTGACGCTCCGATCAGTTTATAACGTAGTTTCGGGTTTAAGTTCTGTTTTCCTGATAACTTCACTGTTTTAAACAGTGAAATTATAAGGATATAATCCATTGTTATTTTTAGGTAACATTAAACAAATACATTTAATTTTATATGATATAATGTTGTACATTTGATTCCACGGGAAGCGTCCTGATTGCGAAGTAGAAAGAAAGTTTGCAGTTTTCGTTCATATAAAGTAAAGATCAAAAAACTTGTCCAGTTTGGAAGGACTCCGGATAACAGAGGTCCGAAAAAGGAGTTTTCATGGTACATATAATGATACTTGATATTAGTTATATATTATTGAGCACGTTGGTGATATTTACATCTAGTTTGTTATTTTTTTCGCCCTTCCTGGAGAGATTAGATTCCAGTGCGTTTTGCACATCTGGCGTACTGGTATCCCATAGAGATACGTGCATTATTGCTATAAGAAATGTGTAATATACTCATGTGTAAAAACACGTGTTTTATTTTCACATCGGTAAATGAGTGTTTTAACGACATAAAACATCAAGAATGGAACTATGTTTTTACCAAAATGAAACTTTTGAAAAGAGAAAAAATAAGGCCAGTACATTACCTATTACCTACACATCTCTCTATCTCTCTCTGCCCAACCCCTCCTCCATCTCTCTTTCTCTCTCTCTCTCTCTCCCCTCCATCTCTCTTTCTCAGTGTGTGTGTGTGTGTGTGTGTGTGAGAGAGAACGGGACAAAATCATTTACCTATCTAAAAATCTAAATACATTGTATGACATCCCCCCTCTCTCTCTCTCTCTCTCTCTCTCTCTCTTTAACGTGAATAAATATAATTATTAATATGATAACATTAATTCATATAACCGTACTGGCAGTAATATAATACGCACGTTTGATATATTTTTACCATTGGTTAAAAGGTTGTAATTAGTGGTCAGAATTCATATTCCGTAAATTTCTATATTCTGAGAAGCTATATTCCAAGTATAGTGCAAAATTCGAAATAAATTCTAAATTCCGGTTTTCCCATCCTTTCGATCTTTCGAAAATATTATCTTCCAGATAAGTAAGTTCTGTAATGTTTTTGTATTTCATTTTTGTGCATAAACGACCGGCCATGTGGTTTGAGCGTCCGCCCCGGAATCAATAAGTCGTGTGTTCGATCCCCGGTCACGACATACCGAAAAGACTGGTACTGTTATAGCTCCTTTGCTCAGCACATCAGTTCAATGACTTGTAGGCCTGGTAAGGTGTCAGGATAATGCGACTGGGCGTGGTATCATGCCACATGATGCAGTGTGGCAGTACTATATCTGTATCAAGTAGACATAGTCTACAATTGACAGAAATACTGTCGGTTTTTGCGAAATCTTCACCACGATGTTCATATTAGAATTACACAAGCCGAAATAAATAACAAATAACCTAAGTCATAATGATGAGATGTAATTTAATGTTTACTATTGAATAAAACATGTCAGTACAGTGATGATCACAGAACGCTAATAGATATAAAATTATATCCATGACGTCACATCGGATTTGAACATTCAATCCTAAGACATCGTCGGGTATCCGCGCCCGATCGATCAGTGTGTCATGAAGTGAACGTGGGGTTTCCAACTATGAGCCAAAGAAGGCGTGCATCAAACTATAGGAACATCTCGTTCTGAAAAACAAAATGATTTGTATCTCTTTCAGTACAATGATTTGAAAAAAACCTATCTTAGAAGGATAATTATATGTTAACAAAAAAAAAAAAAAAAAAAAAACAACAACAACAAAAAAACAACAACATAAAAAATGTTGTAGAAAGGGAGATAATCGCAAATGGTCTGTTATTTATTAACTCTATTTAATATTATTAATCTTCTGGTTCCGGTGGTTGTTATTTGGAGCAAAGATTGGCAAATAGTCTAAATCTCACAAAAGCACGTAACAAATTGTCCAATTCTCGCAAAGTCTCGTTTCTACACATCTCCTTTTTTATTGATGATATGTGAAAGTAAATTGTATCTTACAATAGAACATTACAATCAAAATGATACCTTATGTTTTAAAAAAGTCAAGATATATATTTTAATGTAAAATAGAAAGGTACCTACATGATGATAGCAATGTAAAATGTGTTGTTTTTCTGCTACAGCGGTTAAATTTAAATCATAGTTTTAAAGAATTTCTAAAGTAAATCTGAAAATAATTCTTTCACTATAGCATGACTACTTTATAATGATCATATTTTTTTCTTACCTTTTTGATAGTTAACGATAGTCAATGATTTACAGTTAGCCTAACAATATATTCCACTGACTTTTACAGGAGTTTTCTATCTCTGTTTAACATGAATTTGTTGAGAGTGTCAACTTAGTCTTTACAACTGACACTGGATATCCCATGCCATTGATAGATCTCACCTAGTTAGTTATAACACATCTTTCCCACGATTATTGTCACGTGGGCTATCGTTATACTTTTATTTTTTAATTTTTTTTTTGGGGGGGGGGGGGAGAGAGAAGGTACGAGGGGTGTCTTAAAAGTTCGAGGAAAAGTGTTCTTATTTCTTTATTGTAATAAAGAAATGTGAGCACCTTTCCGAAACTTTATGAACATCCCTCGTATAACTGTTATCTTTTGTTAATTATGCAAATTAAAAAAGTCATGGATCAATCCAGTAGGCTGAATTTATATGTTAACAGTTGAACCTGTATTGGCGGCCACCTGTTTTAAGAGTACAACCTGCATTTATCGGTCAATTTTGATATTACAAACTAGAAATGTGTTCTGTATTGAACCTTCATTTAGCGATCACCTCTGTTAAGCGGCC
Source organism: Solen grandis (assembly GCA_021229015.1). Lineage (NCBI taxonomy): Eukaryota > Metazoa > Mollusca > Bivalvia > Adapedonta > Solenidae > Solen > Solen grandis. The sequence goes on along the minus strand of CM037792.1, from coordinate 20,123,023 downwards.
ACATTCTCGTGTTCCCTTGACTGACCGCTTGACATAAGTTTATTATGTTGTCTGCATTGGTAATTATACAGATATGCTAAGATGTCAGAACGCCCGGTTTGAATTTTAATTGTGTAAAGGTTGTACATGTACGATTATGTTGTGAATATTTATAATGTTAGCAATAATATAAACGTTGGCATTCATCACTCAGCTCTAAGCCGCTTTGGGTCATGTTCACTCAGACAGCGCCGAATGTTCAACCCGTGTGCTTCAGTGCACTTATAGGTGTTCCTCCACTTTAAATTAAATGGCCGTTTTTTTATTTTATTGATTTTTTTTAATTTTAATACTGAAAACTCTAAGGCACTGAAATAAGATATTAGCAACCAAAACAAGTCTGCAATGCCATTTCAGTGAAAAAAAAATAAAAAAAAATGGTATCGAACTTACTTTTATGTTTGTGATCACAGTTGCAGATTTTGACGTCATTATATTCCTTGCATATTAATCTGTAGGCTGCATCACAAGTTGTCATCACGCAATCCGAGACGTGATCACAGAATTCCGACGACACGGTCACTGACGAAAGATACAACAACACTTCTATCAAAACCTCAATCAAAAGACAACCCTTCGGGCTGCTGTCAACTGGACTTAAAAATGAGGTGGTCTGATAATTTAGTTTTAATGAAAAGGAAATAGGGGAAAAGGTGACCTGAAAAAATTGGTCTTTATATTGAGGTGGTCTTTATATTGAGGTGGTCTTTATATTGAGGTGGTCTTAATATTGAGGTGGTCTTTATATTGAGGTGGTCTTAATATTGAGGTGGTCTTTATATTGAGGTGGTCTTTATATTGAGGTGGTCTTTATATTGAGGTTTTTCAAAATGCATGAAAAAATAACACAAATATTCCATGTGTTTCACTGAAAAGATTTAGAAACATTCGTATGTGATAGATTACTGTGCAATCATAAATTTTCGTTGGACACTAATTTTCGTCAATATCGTGGAGGCTTTTGTCAACGAATATTAATCCCCACGAAAACTTGTCTCATATAGACTTCACGTTTTCTGGAACATATATCTAAATATAAATGTACCTTAATAATAATAATTAATAAATGTACCGTAATCCCCATAGGTACATATTCAACGAAATATAATGTCAACGAAAATTAATGATTTTACAGTATCAATTTCATTCTATTCTGTGAACGGATTTACAGATAATCTATCTCATGGTATACTGTGAAGAAAAAAAGAAGAGACAATAGTTTCCATGTTGTATGCATTTGGTGAATATATTTATAATATTATATAAATGATAAATGTGTTTGAGTTGAAGTATAAGCAAAGTAAATGCACAAAAACAACAAGAATATACATCCAGTGGTGATAGTTGTTCAAATCTACCCTAAAACACAATGGAATAAGGTATTGTGTTTATACAAATGTATTAAACAGTCTATAAAGTCTGTATTAAGCGGTCAGTCAAGAGAATAAGAAAAAGTGACCGCTTAACAGAGATGGTCGCTAAATGGAAGTTCAACCAATAACAAACCAAACAGGTTGCCAAAACCGCTAAATGCGTTAAAGATGACCGCTAAATGCAGGTTGACCGCTTGATAAAGATGACCGCTAATACAGGTTCAACTGTATGCATAAATATACTTTAATTTATTCTAAATGACGTTGATTAGTAAAGCATTAATAATGATAAAGCCAGTTCTCTACTATTTGGCAAATTGTAAATTTCTCTAATAAAAATAGCAATAGAAAACTGTAGAAATGAAACGAAAATTAGAGATAAAAGTAATGCAGAAATTTCTTACCGACCAGTATTGTAGCAAGAACTAAAGCAACAAGGCACCTCATTTTGGACGCTATGTGATGATACTGTCAAAGTTGCTTGGCAATATGTCATGGACATGTTTCTTGCGACATCTTCTTTTATATGGCCATCTGCCTTTCCGTCCTAATATCTTATCACGCATAGCTGAGTAACCATGGCACCGTTCATCGACACCGTACCTGTGACGTAGATTGTGCTTTTCTTTGACATTGTCCTTCATTCTAAGTTTAGGTCAAATGATGCTCTTGAAACGAACATTCTGAAATATTGAAATCACGTCCAGAGACCTATGATACAGTCAAACCTTTCTTAAGCGGTCAGAATAGGGAACATGAGAAAGTGACCGTTAAACAGAGGTGACCGCTAAATGAATGTCATATATTACAGGCTGTAGTTTGGTAATATTAAAATTGACATCTAATATCAGGCTGACCGTTTAATACAACTGGCCGCTAATAGAGGTTAACTGTATTTCATAATGATACAATTTTCATAAAGAAATGTATAACATTTATTTGACATATTTTAGACTACCGCATATGGTACAAGATAATTCTGCAAATATCTGCTGTAAAACAAAAGTTAAACGCATTAAAAATGCCGATCAAATTACGTCATTTAGTATTTTGTATGGATGTCAAAGTATTCTCATTGTTTACATTTTGCATTGGAAGACGATTCGTAATTAGAAATTTGAATTTGGAAAACTGTTGCCGAATCACACTTTGTCTGCCACGTCATCACTTTCCCTCGATATACTCGTGGCATACTGAAAGTCGATGGAAAACATCGGAAAATTGAGGAAGATATGCGGAATATGAAAATCAGATATCATATCTGTAAACAATTAAATGGTCTTTAGTAAAAAAAAATCGTCTTATTTATGCATTCTAAACAGGTTGTCGTCAACGAGTATTTACAAATTGCCTCTTTTAAAATTTTTGCTTTTCTGTCCGAAGAAGATACACTGCTTTTGAAAGAAGAACAGGCCTTTAAAGATTGTAACCACCTTCAGTAAGTATTCTCATTATATCAAATCAAGATATTATGAGTGAATTATTACTAGTACTGCAGATAAAGACGTTTATGTATTGGTCATATTATTTTATCGGAATGTCCATCATTTTATAACAGACATACAGTACTTACTTGGATATCATTTTCGTTAAAGCGTCCATCTAGAATATACATTCTTGTTTTTTGCGAACGTATGTAATTAAAACCAAGTCCTTTAATAGCGACCTCCTGTAATGAACAACCAAGCTGTTTCATACAGTCAGTAACCAGATTCATGTGAGTCCTTTTTAATAAAGAGTGTTCCCCTATATCTCTGTTAAGCAGATTCATTCTCTTGAATTCTGGCATGGTCGCTGAAGACAGTATTTTTTATTTGCTTGTGTTTAACGTCCAATAGATCGTATTTTAGCAATGTTGATGCCTTTTTTGTCTACATTAGACAAATTATTGCTTAGAATTGCTTCACTGTGATATAACGACGTAGGCATGTGGCTCGATACCACAACCAGTTGGTTCACTCCCTGGCCGTGACATACAAAAGATGTTAAAATTGTCTAATACTAGTTCACTGTATATTATCCTTGTTTGGCACTTAGCAAAACGCAGTGCTTTAGTAACCTTATTCATCAACATTTGAATCCATTCACAAACAATCAGAATTTAAAAAGTGATGTTTTAGAAAATCTATAAACAATATCAATTTATTTATTTCAGGTTACATTTCTTCAAGCATAGAAAGTAAAAAAAATCGAGATACATGTATTTACGTGTTTTTCATAAATCACTTTATAAAAAAAAATGGTGAATAAGGAATCTTGACTTTTCTTGTCCATTGTTATTTGAGACCATTTTACTTCCAAATGCAGTGTTTATTTTCGGACAGAAAACGAGATGCAATCTATATACAAGTATTTCTTTGTTTAGAAAATAACTTATTTGAATTTCCGCATATCTTCGTCAATTTCCTAACGATTTCCATACACCTTCCGTATGTATATGTTAAAAATCACGAGTGCATTAGTAATTACTGACGCAGCAAATAAACAAATTGTGATTTGCCGACGGTTTTTCAAATTCAATTTATTCCCGATCACAGACCGTCGTCGGGAATACTCGCCAATGCAAACTGTAACCAATGAGTGTATTTTGACATCCATCCAAAATACTAAATTGCGTAATTTGATCAACATTTTCAACTCGTTTTACTGTTATTTTACAGCAGATATCTGCACAGTATGCACCATTTGTATTATCTACAATATGCAAATGCCATTTTATATTTTATTTTTCATGAAATTAAAAAAAAGAAAAATATAATGAGCCTTTAAAATACAATATCAGGGTGTAATATCATGTCATGTGTTTATGAAGTGATATCGAAATGGAGCAGCACGTGCACCAATCCCCAAAAGTACAGAAGGTCTGATATTAAACCTAAAAACAAAAAAACGTGGAGGGTATTTAATTTTTACATGACCTAAATATGAACCAAGGTACAAAGCCTAAGTCTTGTGTCGACAAATCCATACTCATGTAATAGTGCATCAAGATTAAGTCATCCGGATTATAACTCCAACGTCTCTTGAGATATCACGTGACCTGTTGTCACATGTTTTTGCTGTCCCATTTTAAGTACAACGTCCGACAAATATTTACATGTAACATTGACCTCGATTTATAGGATTGTTTGTTAGTTGAGTTTAATGTCCCACTGACAGTATTTCAATAATTTGGAGTCTTTAGGTTGATACAGTCCTGCCACACGGTGGAATCACGCTGCAAAATCTTGGCATGACACCACACCAGTGGTAAACTGACACCGGGACAGTCTATCCTGGAACTACATTGTCATACATACTGTGCGCAAAGCGAAGGAGATACAAATTAAATATTTAATGACCTTGGATCGAACCTACTACCTCCCACTCCTGAGACGGGATAGCTTGAAACGACGTCTTATATCACGTGGTATGGCCTCACTGCATATATACCAATGTTGCAAAAATGGTACTGGTATAGCATGACGTTCAGCTCAAATTTGCAGTTCCAGGACTGGTTGGCCCGGTGTCAGGAAAATGTTACTGGCAGTGGTATCATGCCACATGCCAAGGGCGTATATCGTTATCTTTTTGAATCCTTTGTGAAAAGAAATATGGCGTAGTTTGATTTTTGAAAGCCGGAATATCTGCAGCTCGGTAATTCAATAAACAGTTCTGTTTCGTCCTTTAACGTATTTATCATCCATTTAGCGCCTATCACTTTACTATAATTTGAATCCAAATCTAAAGGATGTCCTTAAACAAGTCAACTAAAGATGATTATTTCTTAAGATTGATTCTCTGATGAAAAAAAAAAAAAAAAAAAAAAAAAAAAAAAACCTGTGTGTTCGTGTTCATATTAAAAAAAATAAATCATTTTTTCATCTTTGCACATACTGCTAGAAAAGCTAACACGTGTACGTGCAACTATAGATAATTGGTTGGTGTCCCACTGTAAACAATCTGACAAATTCTTACATTATGCCGTATGCAATGAAAAGACTTTTGGCATTCATATTGTGTGCAGTTAATAAATTAATACAGGCCGAGATCTAAGATTTGCTTGGCGCTCAACATATAAGGGTAGTTGCAGGACTGGTTGGCCCGGTGTAAGGATAATAGTGACTGGGTGTGGTATCATGCCACAAGCTACGGCGTGATACTGCAGTGTGGCAACACTATATTTTTCTCAAGTAGACATAGTCTCCAAATGACTGAAATACTATCGGTGGGACGTTAAACGCAACTAACAAACAAATCTGAGATTACTTGCTTCTTTAATTACCACTCATTATTTTCCAGTATATTTTACTGTCATCCATAACTTCAGTTTTTATGAGTTATTTTAGATATGAAAAGACCATTTCGATACGTGTTAACGAACCCATAATAGTTTATCATGTTAATTTTATTTGTATCTACTTATTTTAAAAATACTTTATTCTTAATGTGATCGTACAGGCAGGGGACAACAATGCAATGAAGAAAGTGTTCTCTGGTTCAGTGGTCACGTATACATGACTGTGGATTCGAAGGTTCTTGGTTCGAATTTCCCATTGCCCTCCAAGGCACCAAGGAAAGGAATCGTAGAGAATGTTTTGTTCAAGTTATAAGAAGTTCTTTCCAAATCGACGTTAACTACACGAATTTAAATAAACATTTCCAGATGTATGATGGCTGAAGGGATTGATTTGATTGGGACTTGTTAAAAAATTACGATAAACGTGATTCCGTTAATGACTTTTATGTGTAGGTACAGAAAATTCTGAAAAGGCACAGTTGAACAAAGTTGAGATTTTCACCGTCTTATTGTCTTTGAAAAATGTAGATATAATGATTTGGGTATTGAGAGGTCGTCTTGTAGGTAGGTATCATTTATTAGTTTGCTACTTTCGCCGGTCATCTGAAAATGATAAAAAAAATACATGATAAAGTTTATCGTTGTGACACTGCTAAAAAGGGGGTATTTATGGTTCAGTAGTAAATCGA
>CM037792.1:20066543-20116543 GCA_021229015.1 Solen grandis | reverse complement strand
TACAAAAGCCACATGACTGTGTATTGTGGAAAAGTCTCTATTTGACCAATTAAATAATTTCCTATTTTCAGAATATTCATTGGGGAAATATATACTTATTGGCATTTGGAAAAACAGAATAACAGCAATATAAGCAGCTGTGGAAAATTGCATGAAAGATTAAAGTCGGGCTTAAATTTTAATGCAAAAAAATGGAAATATTGTAATATTACTATCTTACTGTGTAAAATCTTACCAATATTTGAGAGCTGTTCAACGGAGTATGCAACATTGAGACAGTCTTCAGCTGAAGGTATGTCCAGACAGAGAAGTGTGAAGTCTTTACACCACACTGTGATCGTGCCACCCGCACCAATCAGTTTCTTCTCAACACTGTCTACACTGCTGTGTAACAACTGAAATCAGAATTATGTACCCTGTTTATGTGGCAGCAAAAAAAAAATCATGACAATAATGTCTATAAGGCAGTGTTATGAAAAATATAATTGTAAACACTGTCTACCTGACTATGTAACAGCTAGAAACATACCAATGTTGTCCAAAACACACACACACACACACACTGCATATACACCTGGGAAACAGCTACAAACATACACACCCTGCTCATACACAGGTCCGTGTAACAGCTAGAGACATATACACACTGTCAAACTGGAACAGCTAAAACAATACACACTGCTCATACACAGTCGTGTAACAGCTAGAAACATATACACACTGTCCGTACACAGGTCTGTGTAAGAGCTAGAAACATATACACCCTGCTCATACGGTGTCGGGTCAACTCAGCCTAAAAACCTAATCGGCCTAGTCCTAGTCGGCCTGGTCCAAGTCGGCATACTATGAATAATGATACTAGGTGTTCCCGGTAACACCTATGTGAGGCAAACATCCTTTAATTTCTCAACGAATAATAAAGGTGTTGAAAATGATAAAAGTGTTACACAGTTATCAATTAGAAGAGTATTAAACTTCAAAAGAAATAGCAAATTAACTTACCACTTTCATAATCATTAAATGGTATCCCTCTGAAATATACTTCAAACGTGTTCGGTTTTCTTTCAAATTAAACAATAAGCGGATTAACTTCGGTTTCATTAAAATCAATCAAATGCTAATTAGAAAGGGTAAAATTATATATTATTAACAAATTGGGTCTGCCTTGTCTGGAAGAAGAGCTAGCACAACGACGACCAGAGATGCTCACATTAGAACAAAGCATGCCGCGTCCCGATGAAGATGGAAGTGGAACGGTGATGCAGATGCCAACTTTTGAACTTCTTGTACCAAATAATGAAAGAAACTTTTAGGCTTAGTTGATATTAACAACAAGGCTGGGGATACAGGAATACAGGGATATACATCATAATAATAATCAAATTAGGCCGAGTTGGACCAGGCCAATCTGGTCAGTAGGCCGACTTGGACCGGGCCGACTTGGTAATTAGGCCAAGTTGACCCGGATTCGCTCATACACAGGTCAGTGTAACAGCTAGAAACATATGCACACTGTCCATACACAGGTTTGTGTAACAGCTAGAAACATATACACACTATCCATACACAAGTCTGTGTAACAGCTAGAAATATATACACCATGCCCATACACAGGTCAGTGTAACAGCTAGAAACATATGCACACTGTCCATACACAGGTCTGTGTAAGAGCTAGAGACATATACAAGCTGTCAAAACACAGGTCTGTGTAATGGCTAGAAACAACAGGTCAGTGTAACAGCTACTGTCAATACACAGGTCTGTGTAACAGCTAGAAACATATACACACTGTCCATACACAAGTCTGTGTAACAGCTAGAAACATATACACCATGCTCATACACAGGTCAGTGTAACAGCTAGAAACATATGGACACTGTCCATACACAGGTCTGTGTAAGAGCTAGAGACATGTACAAGCTGTCAATACACAGGTCTGTGTAATGGCTAGAAACATATACACCCTGCTCATACAGTCAGGTCAGTATAACAGCTAGAAACAAATATACACTCTGTCCATACACAGGTCAGTGTAACAGCTAGAGATATATACACTCTGTCAATACACAGGTCAGTGTAACAGCTAGAGACATATACACACTGTCAATACAAAGGTCTGTGTAAGCTAGAAACATATACACTCTGTCCATACACAGGTAACAGCTGGAATTTATACAGCCTTACCATATATCATTTTCTAAATGTACACACTGTCTAAAGGGCTGTGTAAAACCTGGAAGCATAAATAAGTACCAGCAATTTATGTAACTGCATGTCATGAAACAATTATTTAATTATATGTCAAACATCTCAAAATATTTTGTCAGTCAGGAGATCAATTTTTAATTATTGTCAGCCATGAAGAATATGTTATGATTGAATCACTGAGTTTTTTATGTACCAAATACAAGACATTGGCCAATTTTCTACAAACATATCTGATTGGTCTGTAGGAACTGCATTGCCAATAAAATTGTTGTTTTGTTTGTTGTTTTCTAACAAACATGATTATTTTTGTTAAAAAAAATTATGAATGTCCATTGAATTTGTTGCCATCAAATCATATGATAAAGCTAAGAGTTGCTACAAAACAAGACCTTAACCCTTTCCCACATATAGACTCATTTTGATGCACTCAATAGGTACCACATAAAGCCTGATCTGCAGAAAGCCAAACTCAAACCTTACCAAATTTAATTGTATAATCCTCATTACAAGACCACTGAGGAGCAGCGAACAGCATAAAACCTGATCAGCCTGCGAGTTACTCGCAGGCTGAGTAACTCGCAGGCTGATCTGGTTTTATGCTGTTCGCATAGGTCTTTTCATGGTTTCCTCTATGAGGGAAAGGGTTAATATTCCTCTACCTATTTATAATCTAAGACTTTATATATACACCAAATACTACACCATGAGGATTGTGTACCATTTTAGCAATAGTCAGGACTACTTTGAAGAAGTCAAATGTAAATAGAAAGTTGCAAAAAATTTGATATCAAATAAAGAAGGGTATATTTACCCACAGTTCCTCTTTGTTCGTTTTTCTTGAAGAGAGAATCAAGTGATGTCCAGTGATACACAGAGTTCCATCTACAGGCTTGCAAAATGGTTTCCGAAGAGTGACCCCGTCTACCATTGGCGTTTTAATAAATTCTGCAAACTCCATGACTGACTGACTCTAGATGAGGGTGTCTTATTTCACAGAAGACAGATTCAGTTCATTTCACTGGCCTTTATGACTGCAAAAGAAATTACAATTGTCAAATGCTCCAAACTCATAACATCACTGGACTTTGATCGCAGCCACTCTTATTTTCTCTTTACACAATGATGTACATTTCATTGGAAGAAAAACTACATGATATGATGTTTAGAGTGTTGACATCCAACAGTGAACTGCTGTTTGTTTGTGACACACAGTGTGGTCCTTATAAAGTTGTTTGAGTACAACATCCAAATGACAATATTTCAGTCATTTAGGAACCTTTTGTACAACAAAAATAGTGTAACAAACTCGACCCGGTGTAACAGTCAGTTTTTTCCCCAGTCAGAAACTGACCGGTCAGGTTTTTCCCCGGGGAAGAAACTGACTAGTCAGATTTTTCCCCGGGGAAGAAACTAGTCAGGTTTTTCCCCACCCAGTCAGTTTTTTCCCCCCTCTATTTTTAAGGTTTTAGAGGTGGGGAAATTCTGGACTAGTCAGTTTTTTCCCCCCTATCTTATATATTGCGTGTGATTGTGGGGAAATTCTGGACCAGTCGTTTTTTCCCCACTGTCATTTAGATTGTTCGTGATTGTGGGGAAATTCTGGACCAGTCAGTTTTTTCCCCCCTGTCATTAAGATTGCTCGTGATGGTGGAGAAGTTCTTGACCAGTCAGTTTTTTCCCCCTATCAAATATATTGTGTATGGTGGGGAAACCTTTTTTATGGGAAATTCTGGACCAGTAGTTTTTTCCCCCTTTAGATTGTTTGTGTAGTGGGGAAATTCTGGACCAGTCAGTTTTTTCCCCCCTCTAATTTTTTTTATGCGAGATGGTCGGGAAATTCTGGACCAGTCAGTTTTCCCCCCCTGTCATTTAGATTGTTTGTGATGGTGGGGAAATTCTGTACATGTAATTCAATGTTTGATCAGAATTTCACCACCATATCGCACAATCTATTAGATATGGGAGAAAGACTAACTACATGTTTAACATACTCCTGCATGTTATATAAGATAGGGGGAAAAACTGACTAGGTCAGAATATCCCAACCATCATGCACAATATATTGGATAGTTGGGGGAAAAACTGACTAGGCAAAAATTTCCCAACCATCTCAGGTAAAAATTTCCCCACCATCACCACAATTTAATGACAGGGGAGGAAAAAACTGATTAGGCCAGAATTTCCCCACCTTCATTCTCAATCTACGTGACAGGGGGGGAAAAACTGACTGGTCAAGAAATTCCCCACCATCTCGTGTAAAAATACTAGATAGGGGGGGAAAAACTGACTGGTCAAGACTTTCCCCACCATCAAGATCAATCTAAATGACAAGGGGGAAAAAACTGACTGGTCCAGAATTTCCCCACCATCAACACAATCTAAATGACGGGGAAAGAAACTGACTAGGCCAGAGTTTCCCCACCATCACGCACAATATAGTGGATAGAGGGAAAAAACTGACTGGTCCAGAATTTCCCCAACATCACAAACAATATATAGCATAGGGTGAAAGAAACTGACTGGTCCAGAATTTCCCCACCATCAATACAATCTAAATGACATAGAGGAAATAAACTGACTTGGCCAGAGTTTCCCCACCATCACGCACAATATATTGGACAGGGGGAAAAAAAACTGACTGGTCCAGAATTTCCCCACCATCAATACAATCTAAATGACAGGGGGGGAAAAACTGACTAGGCCAGAATTTCCCCACCATCACGCACAATATATTGGACAGGGGGGAAAAAACAGACTGGTCCAGAATTTCCCCACAATCACACGCAATATATAAGACAGGGGGGGAAAAACTGACTAGTCCAGAATTTCCCCACCTCAGAAACCTTAAAAAAAAAATTAAAAAAGAGGGGGGAAAAAACTGACTGGGTGGGAAAAAAACTGACTAGTCAGTTTCTTCCCCGTGGAAAAATCTGACTAGTCAGGTTTTTCCCCAGGGAAAAAACTGACTGGGGGGAAAATCTGGGCTGTTACACCGGCCCAGAAATGAACCCGGTCCGCCAGCGTGCAAGTCCAATACTCTAACCAAAGAGTTAACTTCCTGACACAGTTGTCAGAGATTGTATCTATACCTGTGATGATGCATCATCACAATAGTGATGCCTAATTGCAATACAGTGGCATAATACCATACCCAGTCACATTTTCATGATACTGAACAAACCACTCTGTATACTGTGCTATTCAAATCTGAATAAAACAAACCTGCAATTATTGCTGCCCTTGTATGTCGTCATAAAGCAAACACCAAATGTCATCCATAAATTTGTAAAATTAGAATAAACAATTTTGTTTTTTCTGTCCTTAACATATTTATTACCTGCAATATATTTGTAATCATACAATAATAAACAAAGGTACCTAGATGGCGTAGATGCATGGATTTCTTTTTTCTTACATCAAGTTAAAATCTGATATAGACTTGGAGAGATATAGCTGCTTTGCAGTGGAGTAATCTTTTTTATATTTAAGTTACTTAATTTGCTAGTCCCTTTATGATTAATTTGAGAAAACCCATCAAAAAATATTCAATGGAACAAAGGGATCTTTTATTTTCTGCTAGAAATTTTTGGCCATTATCTCCTTCTATTAATATTAAGCACCAACTCTGGATCATTATTCTACATAAATCTATTCAAGAGAATAAGGCGTGAATAAGTGCATCTCAAAAGTAAAACTTAATTCAGTTATTGAATTTGTCAATAATTTTGTCAAATTCGCTATGAATGCCTCTAGGATAGACACTATGGAAATAAGCAGAGACATTTGGTTACAACTGAGGAGAATTTGTTTTTTGGATTTAGCGTCCCATTATAGTGCTGTGACACTGCAGTATCACGCTGTGGCATGATACTGAATCCGGGCTAACCAGTCCTGGAAGTATCTTTATATGCTGAGCACCAAGCAAGAAAGCTATAGCCAGTGCTCAAATTTAAATTTTTTCCCCACTCGCAAAAAAATGCAAGTGCCCTTAATTTCAACTCGCAAATTCCCAGATTTACTTAAATTAATTCACTTTTATGGAATTACTTCCGATGGACTTGTATATTATCAGAATCACTGTTTAATTAATTAATTGATTTTTTTTTAAAGTGATAAATCTAATGCTGTTTGTCTGCAATTGCTTCAATAATGATGCATTTCAATATATATACTGAAATGTTTTGTTTTTTTTTGTTTTTTGCATATGTATGTTTAGTTTATCAATTTCGGATTCTGTGCTAACTTCACTGACAATTTAATAAAAGCAAGATAGATATTTTTCATTTCGACATTGTTCCATTGATGATCGAAATCAGCATCAGCTAGATGTGTTTCTATTGGAAACCGGGACTAGTGTAAAATCCAGCTTCTGAGGTCAATACAAGGGTGTTGCTAACTTTCATTGATGGAAAATTAAATCAATATTGTAATTTAAACTATATAATTAGAAACATAATCAGAAAATAAAGCGGTATTAAGTATTAGTCAATATTCATTAGGGGAAATATCAAGGGTAAACAGCAGATGTTTTAACATATATATGTCCATGTGTTGTGTACTATAGTCGACAGACCAGAACCGTGTTTTATACTGGTCATACAAACTTACCGGTGTGAATTCAGGGGTTTTTCTGCCAAAATTGGGAAGTGGCCTAGGCCTCTTAATATTGGGAGGAATTATCGATAAAACTGGCAAATTGGGAAGTGAAAAAGCTGGTGTAACTCTGAAAAATTGGGAAAATTGCATGAATTGAAAGAAATTTTCAATTGGGAAGACACCTTTTACAGGCCTCTGTTATATAGCAGGAAAAAGCCCTGGAATTACCCTTGTGATATTTATAACAAACCAGGACTGTTTAGTTTTGATGATGCTGTTGATTATTTTATTGACATTATTTCATTTAGACATGTTTAAGAAATTGTTTAAGCCAAAATTTTCACTCGCAAAAAAATGCTAGTGGTTTAAAATGTAACTGACAAACATCATTTTCTACTCACATTTTGCCAAAATGCGAGTGTTAATTTTGAGCCCTGATACCAGTACCAATTTCACGAATTTGGTATTTCACGACTGGGGATCGAACCCACACACTCCCCCTATTTAGGCAAGGAGAAATTGTAGTGACAATAGTATGACAGTCTTGAGCAACAAACCTGTATGATTATTCGTTATTATTAGTGACCTCTAGCCATCATTGTACATAGCAATACAGAGGTAGTGTAATAATAATTATTGGCCTCATTTTTTGACTAGCTCTTTAGCGAAGTGTTACTGACACAGGGGTCAAGGGTTCAATCACCAACTAAGGCCAAATACATTTCCCTTAGATATAACTTAATTGTAAATCAGGTGAATTTGGATATATGAAGAGCTTGCATATGACCCTGGACATGCAGATGTATGATAGTCACCACAGGAAAACATGGTTGAATCTGGTTCCAGATGAAGAAAGGGGGATATGTGTGTATATGTGTAGATTGTTGGGGAATTTGACCTACAAACCAAAAGGCATTTCCAACGGCCTCTCTGTTGTGCTAATACTGGTGAACTGCTTAGTGTGTCAGTCTACTGTCCTAGGTATCCTAGGCTCCTTCCCAAACTGTGCCATTTTGAAGGCCAATGGTCCATTAGTAATGTACATTTCTGTGGATACAAAGGTTGTGTGTTTGAACCCCGTTGAGGCCAAGGATTTTTCATGACCTTCCCGGGCACCGAGAAACAAGAGGGTCTAGTATGTGTTGTACAAACATGTTTTTCATTTCATTCAATGTACATTAATATTTTAGGATACTGACTATAAAACATATATTACATAGTATTACAAACTTAGGTACTGGGGTGAAGACCATTTATGAGACTAGGCTAAGTGTGAGAGTTATGATTTTGATTTGTTATGTTGGGTTCAACGTCCCACTGACAGTAATCTCTACTGAGATTTCACTGACAGTATTTCAGTCATTTGGAGACTATGTTTACTTGAGACAGATATGTTGCCATACTACAGTATCACTTACATCATAGACATGTGGCATGATACCACACCCAGTCACATTATCCTAACACTGGGCTAACAAGTCCTAGAACTAGTTTCATGCTGAGTGCAAAATAAAGGGGGGGGGGCTATACCAGTACCATTTTTTACTACTTTCGTATGCTGCCGCTAGAGATCGAGCCCACGTCCTCCCGCTCCCGAGGCGGGGGCTCTAACTACTAGGCTACCGATGGGGGGTGTGGGGGGCAGTAAATATGATTTTGAAATGAAAAGTTGAGGGGAAAATTGAGAACGAGATTAGCAAAGATCAGACTGCTTATTCATTTTTGATTTGGGACAGTCAACACTTGCCTGATATCATATTGAATGAGAATAGGCCAAAATATTTTGAAACCATTCTACTAAAAAAGGAGAGAAAGAATGTCACTTTCTGTTCTGAAAAAGCAAGTTTACCTCTAGATCACAACATTAGCATCTTCTCCGGAAGTAGATATGCCTACAATCAATATTGACCAAATTTTACATAAATTACCGAAAAGGAAATAAAGGATAAATCTTCCAGCTACCGGCTTACAAGTTATAAAAGTTTTAAGAAATTGTTCATTCATATCATTGTAAGAACTGTGCCAATCAAAACCTGATAGAGAGTCTGTTGAAGTAGTCTAAGTTTTAATTCTTTCTGGTACAGCACTGTAAAGTGTAGTAGACTACAAAACTTCACCATTCCAGATAAACAAGTAGTAGATCAAACTCTACTAATAAAAATAATAAGCCGGTCTGTTTTTCTTCATCTGATATGATAATATGTATGTAATATTTTCAGATAAATAATATTTTAACGTTTATAATTTTGCAGAGCTATTTTGCCTTACATATATCTCTTACTATCCAGAAATTTACAAATTATTAAAAAAAAATCTATTAGTTAACCTTAGCCTGTGCAGATACACAAACCGGTGGCAGACCCTCAGTTGTCATTCTGTGATCATAATTAACAGAAATCATGGCGCCATTAACAGCAACCGCTCCAAAGACAGCCAGCAAGCCGACTCCTTATGGAATCAATGCAATTCTTCTTGGACCCCCAGGATCTGGGAAAGGAACCCAGGTAAATGAAGGTCAAGTGACACGAAACACGTGAACAAGGGAGATAACTTAAAAATTGTTAAAAATGATTTTTTATGATAACTAAAATAATACCTATTTGGTTTAAACTTATTTATTTTACATCTGTTAGCAAACGTGTTATCACAACTTATTTTCCACTGTTCCTGGATTGGACCAGTACTTTGTTCTTGGAAAGGTCATGAAAAGTCCTTGTTCCCAACCACAGGCATCCAGCACTTCATCCAAATTTACAAATTTATTCATACACATAGGGTCTCTTAATATACTAATATATATAGAGAGACCCTTATGTACTATAGAGAAACGGTAAACAATTTCTCAGTTGACAAAGTACACCGGCTTCATTCTGATGCTGATATTTTCGTAACACGTTCAACGCAACTCCAAAGCATATATATAATCTATATTAAGTCATAATTATGCTTAACAATAGTTTGATGAATCGCGAACATTTTGGTATACTCACCATTATCTGACACTGTTCAATTAATTTTTTTAAAATGATTCTAACTTGGGGAATCACTTGATTTTTTTATTTGATTTGATTGCGTGACGGACGTTCTCATAGAATTTTTCCTTTAAGCGTCACTAAAGTGGACAGAAAAGCCATCCAATGAGAGACATTCAATCTGAATGATAAGTATAGACTATATTTTGACCTTTTTGGGTACATATCATGTCAATATACTGCTTAAAAGTTTAAAAAACTGTGATGTTTATGTTTCTAATTGCATTTGGGTCAACCCTTATTGCTTGAATGTATACTCCTTACAAAGAATGTTTGTGGTCTGGTGATTAGCAAATGAAAACATTGAAGCCATGAATTATATGAGAATGTCAGCGATTCTCCAAGTTTGAAAAATCATACAAAATCATCAGTACAGTCCTGGGTAATGGTTAGTATATTAAAATGTTCTTTAGATTAACATAGGTGTCATAGATGTACGTTGAAGTGAAATGAAAATATTGGCACAGAACAAAGCCGTGACTTTGCTGATTGAGGGAGTTGTTACCTGGTCTCTGTAGTATATGAATATATAGGCTGAATTGGATTACGAGCCGGGTGCCTGTGCCCTCAGTGGGGTTCAAACATATTACCTTAGGGTTTGCAGTCGGGTATGTAACCACTGGACCATGGCGCCCTTATCAACAAAACCTTTTGATTAAATCAAGACCTATACTTAAATGCATTCTAATGACCAGGATTTCTGGTGCATTCATCCCCAATGGATTGTGTACGATATTACGTGACTCTTCAACACATCTCATTGATATTATTAATGCAGAGGACATCCGTTGTTTAAGAAACGGTTCCTGTATACGTTCAAATTGAGAATTTTTGAATCACAAAAATATGTTAATTTGAAAAAAAGAATCACAAGATCAGGAAATTGGTTGTACATATGCAAAAGACTTTAACAGGTTAATTTACTATGCTGAGATACTGGTTTAAGATTCTTCTTGCAACAAGGTAAAGTTGTTGAAATTGATATTTCATGATTTTATCATTAAGAAAGGAAATTTATCTCTCTCTTTTTTTAAATTTGGAAGGGTCCTTTTACAATTGGGAACGAGTCCTTTTACAGGACCTGTTCAAAGAAGGATAAAAATCACTGAGCTTTTCATATTTTAGGGAAAAAATAGCTGTGAATAGACTTGTAATGGCTTACAAGTTCACACTTTACAGCAGTCATCATAGGGATGGCCTAAAACTTAGTTCTGCCTGCATGGAATGGTATATATTAATGTAATATTGACAATTTGATTGACAGTGTCCTGGTGTATAATAACAAATTATATTGAGTTATGTAAAATATATACATGTCGTAATAAATGCATATTTTTACAGTAGTGTAATAGGAAAATATGAGAACCAAACAGACACAGTAATTATATTGATTGATATATTGTTGATGTGTCCTCTAATTATTGATTTCTTTGATTTGCAATAATGACTCATTGAGACTCAATGACAGCCACACTAGTGCCCCTTTAAAAATATCTGAATCACTCTCGGACAGTCTACATCATTTTCTTCTTTATTTTTCAGGCACCACTTTTGGCTGAAAAATACAAAGTTTGCCATTTATCCACAGGTTTGTAAATCTGAAGTTGATTTTTTAAACCATTTTTTTTTTGTCTTAGAAAAGGTTTTTAGCAAATCAAGTTTTATTTTAAAAATGTAACAAGGTGAGGAAAAAAGATTTGCCAGTCTGGGACTCAAACCCAGGACCTCACAGGGTGAATGAGCTATTGGCTGGAAACCACTTACACAAATCTTTTCAAATCTTCAAAAAGTTGTTTTGGTTTTCATTATTTTAGCATTTTCTTTCTTCCTGCCATGGACAATCAGAACATTTCTTTGTGTTTTTCTTGATTTTACTATTTCAAAAATTTTGGAAGATTGAATGTTAACAATATATATACACAATATATATACACAGGGGACATGCTGCGAGCAGTAATATCGTCTGGTTCAGAATTAGGAAAGAGAGTCAAAGAAGTCATCGACACAGGTAATGATTTTTTTTAAATCTATTTACTGCCTCTGTCAAGGAAACTTTCTACACAGTTTAAATGAAACACTCAAAAAGTAATTGATGGATTACAATACAATATATACCAGTACAATTAACAATCTTCCTGAATTTGTATAAATTTGTCATTCAACTGGACAGGTAAATCGAAATAATTGCCAGTTGCTTTTTGGAAATATAGAATGCAGTAAATACCTATTATAGCTCTGAAAATTTGCCAGTTACCTAATAGGGTTTTCCATAATGCACAAAATTATCAAAAGGCTCCTAATTACATGTATATCAAAATTTGTCTCCTGATCTATATCTCAAGGGGTCACTTGACAACCATTTGAAAAAGAAATATATAAAAAATCCTGGGAAAACCATGCACCTTGATTGAGTGAAGAGAAATTTCTCTGTCCACCAATGAAAGTTATGGACATGTCCAGCTGGAAGACAATTATTAATGTATTAGCACCGTTATATCCATATTCCTTAACCCTTTCCCTCATATAGACTCATTTTAACCCTTTCCCTCATATAGACTCATTTTAACCCTTTCCCTCATATAGACTCATTTGACGCACTCAGTAGGTACAATAAAGCCTGGTCTGCAGAAAACACAGTTAAATCTTACCAAATTTATTACAAAATCCTCATTTCCAGACCACTGAGGAGCAGCGAACAGCATAAAACCTGATCAGCCTGCGAGTTACTCGCAGGCTGATCTGGTTTTATGCTGTTCGCATAGGTCTTTTCATGGTTTCCTCTATGAGGGAAAGGGTTAACTTGCCACTGAATGGGTGCCCAGATAACGTAGCTGTAACCAACGTCGCTTCTCACCATTGTGTCCCTGGTTCGATTCTTGGTCATGTATGTGAGAGGGTACAATGGTTGCCTGTCAATACACGTGTGTTTTCTCCTGGTTCTCTGGTTTCCCCCCACAGTAATGACCATATACGCTGCCATTAGAGCCATTGAGAGTGATTATTATAAGTTGTTAGAACTTGTTTCGTAATCAATGTCAAATACAGAAAGTTTAAGCCACTGGATGGTAACCATAATATTTCAATGAAACTTTGCCACTTTGAAGATATTCAAAAATAAAAATGATTCACCAAAGATTTTTCAAGTTCTATCAAATTTTAAAAAGGTTTTTGGTTTTTAAATTTTATTTAAAAAAAAATTAAGGGGGAACAAAAAACCACCTGTCACTATATAAATTGTGAATTTGCCCCCAAAGATTTCCATTATTTGACATTTTTAAAGCTTATATTGTGAAATTATATGCACAACTTTTGATGGCATTGATGGCTGTTAGGGTACTTTTACACATACATGTGTAACCAGGGTAGAAAATGTGCAGCCAGACCAGGACTCGAACAGGGACCACTCGCTTACAGGGCATGTGCTCAACCGACTGAGCTACCAATTTGCAAACACAAATCTTTCACTGATAATGGTTACTTATAGACTGTTACACACATACACGGCAACCCATTTTACCTCTTCAGAGGGTATTACCCCCAAGAACCAAAATAGTACTACTATGAACAGTTACCTGGCCACCTTATATTTATGCAAATTAAACATATTGCAAGTATTTTATCAGTTTGCTTGATATGCTTGATAAGTACAAAACAAAATTGCTTTTTCTACACTACAGCATAGTTACAAGCAGGAGATATTCTATAAATACTTAATATGAAGGTCCTTTTGATTGAATTAGAATACATCAGTAAACTAATTGTAAACATGGGTGAATACATTAGTAAACTAATTGTAAACATGGGTGAATACATTAGTAAACTAATTGTAAACATGGGTGAATACATTAGTAAACTAATTGTAAACATGGGTGAATACATTAGTAAACTAATTGTAAACATGGGTCTCTCAGAATTTCTCAGGGACCCCAAAATGAAAATCATGGGATTCCTGGGACCCCAAATTTGAAAATTCAATGGAAGACACTGTACACCTCCTAAAAACATCTGTTGGAGCCTTACTATGCTCAGCAATTATCTTGCGTTGATTGCTGAGTATGATAACACTTGTTGTCTCATGTATGGTCAAGTATTGATACTTCATGACTGTACTTCATAAACTCTTCACTTATCTTGAGTACCATTAAATGGGAATGACAACTTTGTAAAACAAGTTTAGAGGAACAAAGCAGCTTTATTGGACAACTGAGTATTACCTTTTACTTTTGAAAGGAAATTGATTGAGTCTCAGAAAATTTAATTGAGTTTTGTTGCTCATCAGTTTGAAAATAATTAGGTAATTGTCCATTTTTAATTGAGTATTTATGGAAAAAAAAACCCAGCTGGAGCACTTCCCACTGGTGACCGTGTCAAATAAAAGACATATAAAATTGATAACAGATGCAGCCTTACTCGGCAAAAGTTGGGATTGTTATGGGAACTCGGAGTACTCAGCATTGGTTCTACTCAGGAACATAATGATGTCCCCTGTATCTGTGCTATACTCGGGGCACATAAAAGAACCAAGGGGTGTGTTTTTTTGCAAAATAAACTAGGGTATCACACTCAGACTACCTTATATCCAACCACTGTCTCTTTTCATCCTGTCTTTTCAGACAAAAGCAGAAACCCATTGGTGGGTTATCCTTAACTGCAAGGTCTAAAATATGGCCATAATAATCAGAAAATGATTGCTAGCCATTACTACAGAAGAAGAAGAAATGGGCAGCCTATCTGTTCCTCTGTTAGTTCATACTGAAACTATTTTAATATTTGATATCTGACCTGGCATTTCATTTGTCTAACATGATGTAAAAGATTGCAACCAAGTTGTAAAGGTTTCCACAGCAAACCAACATGTGTTTTAAGTCACAGCTTGGCAAGGAATCTTCATTTTTCCAACTCTCACTCATATCAGTAGATCACAGAGCTGGTTTGACTATTATAAAGTTGTTGTTTTTTTGTTTTTTGTTGTTGTTTTTTTGTCAATAAAAGACAAAGCAGAGTAATACAATGTCTCTCTGTTGGAGTGAATCATAATTATTTCTGTTCCATCTTTGGTTCCCAGGTAACCTGGTGTCAGATGGCCTTGTGGTGGAGATGATATCAAATAACCTGGACACACCAGAGTGTAAGAATGGCTTCCTTCTTGATGGATTCCCCAGGACAGTGAAACAAGCCGAGGCGGTGAGTTTAAAATCAATCTGACATGATAGCCATAAATTTGTAGTTTTGATTTTTGTGTGCCAAGAAACAAGCAGCTTATTTTAAATACATGTGTGACTGTATCATACCGGTAACCCATATGATTTTTTATTAGTACACACAGTATTTTGGGAAAATTAGTGATCAATTATTTCAGTACACACAGTATTTTGGGAAAATTAGTGATCAATTATTTCAGTACACACAGTATTTTTAGCTCACCTGAGCACAGCGTACTCAAGGTGAGCTTTTGTGATGGCCCTTCGGCCATCGTCCACCGTGCGTCGTCAACAATTTGGCTTGTTAACACTCTAGAGGCCATAATTTTAGGCCAGTCTTCTTGAAACTTGGTCAGAATGTTTGTCTCCATAAAATCTTGGACAAGTTCGAATTTGGGTCATGTGGGGTCAAAAAGTAGGTCAAATCTTTAAAAAAACCTTGTTAACACTCTAGAGGCCACATTTTTGGCCCAATCTTCATGAAACTTAGTTGGAATGTCTGTTTCCATAATATCTTGGGCAAGTTCAAATTTGGGTCATGTGGGGTCAAAAAGTAGGTCAATATGAAAACTCCAACATATGCTGCTCATTTATAATCAGGTGAGCGATTCAGGGCCATCATGTCCCTCTTGTTGGAAAATTAATGATCAATTTTTTCAGTACACACAGTATTCTGGGAAATTAAATGATTTTTTTTTTTCAATACATACAGTTTTATGGAAGGTTAATGATAAACTTTTCTCTCTTCAGCTGGATGATTTGATGGCAAAGAGACGAGCTAAGCTCGAATCAGTGATTGAGTTTGCAATCGATGATTCCCTGCTGGTCAGGCGTATCTGTGGGCGTCTCATTCACAAGCAGAGTGGGCGGTCCTACCACGTTGAGTTTCACCCACCCAAGGTCCCCATGAAAGACGATGTGAGTTTAATAAGGCTTTCATCTAGGTTATGTTAATAATTAAATTCACTCTTTTTCAATAGTTTGGCAAAAATTTGCCTTTCTCAAGGAAAAAAAAATTAATTTTTTAGAAACTACATGATGGACGTTTGTTCAGTTGCCATATTGTTATTGCTATGAACGACATCAATGGCATAAAAAAACGTCAAAAGATGACGTTAATTTTGGTGCCTTTTCTAGAACCTCAATTTATGTTAAATAGCATAGAAGGCAATTATTGTGTGTTGCAGTCAAGCGGCTTGATAGTATACAGTCTCTTTATCCAAATTGTCTCATGTAATCGTCTTTCAATTCTACCCGTTGTACATACGTGACTCAAGACGATAGACATGCGATTTTGTGAATTTAATTGTTTACTGTATTATTTCTGTCAGGAAAACCAACAGCCTTCATGTTATTCTTTTGGGGTGGGGTGATTTGTTTTGGATATTGAAGAGTTTATAAGGTGTTTTTCTTAAGAGTCTACAGAAATGGGCAACAAAGGAAAGAACTGAATGCTGGGTGTTTCAAAATTAATGTAGATTAAGAGGTAAACTTCCCCCCTTGGTAGCCTATTCCATGTCAAACTGTGGCACAGTGGATTGGCTCTGCATCAATGACTGCCACACTGAGTTACCATGTGACTATGGTTTGTACCAGAGATCATGCTATTGATTACCTATAAATTAGCTGACTTTCAGATATATTTCAACGCACTGTGGCAGAGATCTATGTGAGATCTCTTGCATTTGAGATTGATCTATGAAAACCTGTAGCTTGGAAAAGAGGGGGCAAATGCCATTGGCACATTTAAACAGAAAATTTTACAGTGACCTGTCACTGTAAGATAATAAATGTCACATACAGATTTGTTAATAAAAAATGAAACCATGTTCAAATTTTGCATTGAAAAAAACTTTGCCAGTAACCAATAAACTGCCTTTTCTTATTTTTTGAATAGAAACAGTCACCATTTCACCCTATATATTTTACAAGAGAGTCTTCTCGAATGTCAGGTTAAAGTTCATAATATCCTTTACCTCATGAATATTCATGTACAAATTTATGTCTTGTTGAATATTAATTTACTAAATGATATATGAAACAGTGTATTTCACTTTGCCATGCAGACTGTGTAGAATCTGAGCTACAATATTGTATGAGCAAACAGAGGAGACCCTGACCTGAGAGCTGGAAGGAGCTGTCTGATCAGGGTCTCCTCTGTTTGTTTTGATGTCAAAATGCATCTATAAACATTATAAAGGTACATTACTGGTACTGGTATTTTATTTTAGTAATCGTTATAGTATGGAATATTTTATGGCTTTATAGTAACCATTCATATAGTTTTGTAAAATTTAGTTATCTGATATTAATCTCTTTAAACTCTAGTTTTAGTGGCAATGCACATATTTTTTGTGTCACCTGCTGTAAGCAGGGATCACCTTTCCATTGTCTGTCCATCCATCTGTCGATCTGTAATACTTTTTCTGTCGCTACTACAGGTACACCTGTGTTCAGAGAACACACTTGTTCTATAATTTAATGCATGTATATTTTCAATAGTGCTTGTGTTGAAAAGGCTTTGATAAGTAAGTGTATGTTTTATCTAGGTTACAGGGGAACCATTGATAAGACGGTCTGATGACAACGAGGAAGCTTTGAAGAAGCGACTTGATGTGTACCACAACAAACAAAACCCCTCGTTGAATACTACAGCAAGAAAGGTATCCATACCGCTGTCGACGCATCCCAGAAATCTACCGTTGTGTTCGAGGCTATAAAATCTGCCTTTGAAAAAGCCAAGGGTTATTGTTTAAGAGAAAGCAAATAAATGTTGGTCTGAATGCTACTTCTGTTGTTATTTTTTTTAGTTTTTTTTAAAAGAAAAATAATTCAGAGAAAGTTTAATTTATTCTGAAAAGATAACAATAATCAGATGCAGGGATTATAAAACAGAAAACAATTGTATAATTAGAAAGAAAAGAAAAACATTTCAGCAGTGACAATATGAAAAAAATAATTTCCAAGTTTTGATATTTTGAAACATTTTTTATATTGACAACAAAATCAAATATTACAATGTGCCTGAATTTAGATGTTATTTATTTTGTATGGTTATAATGCAATTAAATTTGTGTGTGTTCATGGCAAATAAAAGTTGCAAAATAAGTGAAATGCATTAATCAGGTGCAATAAGGGGAAGTAAAGGTAATGGATGATTGATTTCTCTCAAAAATCACATTTTCTGATACATTGACACTTAAAAACTACATAGAAATGGCCAGTGTGACTTCTGCCTGCAGGTATCTTCGAGAATATCAGGTTTTATACTGTTTCCTTCTCTTCAGCACCTTGGAAATGAGAGGGTAACATTGTGTAAGCTGTCCTTTAAATTTTATATAAAGGATACTATTATATAAATGTTGATTCTAGACAGAAATGGATTGTTCTCCATAAAATTTCAAAAAAAACTTATTCAAATGCTCACCATGGGATTTTTTTGTTTAAAATCATCATTAAAACATATATACTGGCTTATTTTTTCCTAGCCAATAAGGGACATTTTAAGTGTAAAGTTTACATCTATATTCTTGTTACCTTGGGACAACTTGCATGACAGTATGAACAATTGTTTTATAATATTTTGGTAATAGAGTAATCATGTCTTGAACATAAGGAATGTTATCTTTTACATGTCTTGAACCTTGAGTGAATCTATTATATGGTCAGAATGGTTTGTTATTTTTAAACCTAGTTCATTGTTGTTTCAAGAGTGAAGCATAGTATTGATCAGACAGTATTTCATTAGGTTTGGGCAAGCAACAGTACCAGTAAATATCAAGTATTTACTCATCCATCTACAATTATGGAAAAATAATTTAAAGAAATTTGGATAAAATCGTTAAATATATTTAGTGTACAAATGTACATTGTACATAATGTAAGCAGCATCTCATATCATCTCCAATTAACTAATTGAGACATTTTTTGGGAGTATATTGTACCAGGTGATATTCTATAAATAGAATATAATTTAAAAATCCTGATTGTACAAATTGTAATTTCATCTATGTAAAATCTGTTATTTTAATTAACAATGGGTTTTATTATTGGTTAAACATTATTCTAGCGGAAAGATGTGAAACATCTTTAATAGACATTGGGTGGGAAAATTATTATTGTATGATGCAATTTATTAAGGTGGGCAATTAATTTTGATTTCTCTTTTTTTATATACATGAAATTTTTAGTATATATTTTAAAATTTTACCATTTCTATAACATTTATACAATATTCAAATTGAAAAATATTTAATAGTGCAAGTTCAAGCACCTTTTATAAAGGTGTTTATTTTATCCAATCTCCAAGCAGGATATCTCGCATAGATCTCTCTGCCACAGTGAGATGAAAATATCTGAATTTCAGCTACATAGGAAAAAAATAATAGCGATTTTCTTTTTGTTTAGCAAGAGTTGACACCATGGTTACGTGGTAACTCAGTGTGGCAGGATTGATGTGGAGCCACTGCATCAGAGTTAGACTTTTATCTAGATAGTACTTCACTAGTGTTGGCAGCAGGGACCAATCTCATTCTCAGGGGATATGCTTTTAATCACAGGCACTTGAAAATGGTCCAAAAAATCATCAGTTCAGTAAAGAAAAAGTTGAAGACTGATTTGGTATTGCACTGTATTATTCTATTCAGGGACATAGAACAGTATATTCATTCAAGGGTATAAATTCAGATTTGAAACAACTGGGCTTTTTGGCCAGGACAGAAATCTGACAAGGAGAAAATAAATTGCAAAACAAAACATACATATTATATTAAATTAGTTTAATATAACTGATATGATTCAATAATAATATGTATGTAAGTCTGTCATTTATGAATGTTTTATAAGAAAAGAGTAATAATAAACATTATTCATTTGTTTTTCCACTGAAAATTTGACAGGCCTCTATGTGTGTATTCTGGGATTCAATAAGAAAAATTTGCAAGTTTTATTAATTTTTTAAAAATTATATTTGTGTTTTTAGTATTAAGTTTTATACAAAGCCACATAATTAGTTATATACAAAACATGTAAGAGTACATGAAATATGAGTATGGTGTGAAATGAGTTCGTATTTTCATCATGAGTGATTATTATGGTATGGTTACTGACTGAGATTTTCCAAAGTGCAGTACTGTTACTATCATATCATAAGATGTCCAGTCATTCCTTATTTAGAAAAATTGATTTTATAACAGCATGATTGTGAACATTTCATATAAAAGTTTTGTATAAGAAATGTATATATATACATGTATATATATCTAGAACAGCAATGCTTTAATAATTGTCTTGCAAACATCTTGCTGATGCGCTTAATGGTATCGCTGATTGTTTATGACTGTGTTATTGTTATGTGTAAGACATTGCAGAATATTTCAATTCTTGGGAGAAATCTCAAATTTCATGACAATATAAATGTTGATATTTTTTCCCCATTTCTTTCTCTTTTGGAAATTCATATTTGATCATTTTTTATACACCAACTGATAACTTTCAGACACAAAATGGCATTTTTTTATCTAAAAGGTTGGGGAAAAAAGCAAAATCTTTGTTATTCTCATCATGAAAGGAAAGCATTAGAATTTCTTTAAACTTCAGCATAAGGTAATTTAAATCATGAAAGATTCTGTAAAGAAATGGAATGTGTTCATGTAATCATGTAGTCTGAAGTGAAAATCAGCTGTCTCAGAACTTGTATCCCTGTCGTATACATGTAGTATATAGGTTAATGCACACCTTTGTTTCTGTTGATCATGTGTATATTATTCAAGGATAAAAGAATACACTCTATACAAATAGACATTGTCTGTTGTTTTTATGCCAAGCTATTCGAAGAATGGTGGAAAGGGCATTAAGAAATATCCCCTGATTGTCTGACCCTGCATCTATGGATTTTTCATTTCCGATCAGTGTCTTAAAAATGTTTTATCAGATTCAAATCATATTTGGTATAAGTACATAATATCAAAATTACAGGTCAAGTTCAATTTTTGTGACTATCAGCTTAACGTTACCAGAGTTATGACTCTTTGATGACATATTCCAATGTCAATATTTCGTTTACAATCGATAACTTCTTAAAAACACAATAGATAAAATTCATATTTTGCGTGTAAGTATATCATTTCAAAATACAGGACAAGTTCAAATTTTGGACATTTTAATATTGTTTGAGCAACACAGAAGACTTTGATTAGACAGATCCTTCTAAGAGTTGACTGTTCTGGATCTGCTCTGTTTGCCAAACTTCAAAACGTTTTTAACGTCTCTATAATAGGTTAAGGAAGATGTCCAAGAATGAGATGGAACATTTTGCGACATTCTTGTCAATGGGAATGAAAAGAAAAGGTGCATATCAAAACTGAAGACCGAAGGTGGATTACTTGATGTACTATCAGCTGAAAGATGTCAAACTTTAATGTTACTTCAACGCCAGCTTACTTCCAATACAGATTGGCCCGGTGCCAGGACACCGTGACTTGGTGTGGTATCATGCCACTAGCTTTCGGCGTGATACTGCCGTGAGGTAGCACTACATATATGTCTCATGAAGACAAAAAAAAAAACCCACAAAATTAATACTGACTGGGACGAACCTTATATATGCTATACATGTATTTTCTTACAGTCTATACGAAATCGAAAAATATGGTATATCTTAAAATGGGAGAGAACAGTTAACAGTAACATTTTAGTTTAACAAAATACCGTAGTAAGAAAAATTTTTTTAAAAACAAAATATGAAAAAAAAAATTATCTCGTTCATCCCTTCAAGATGAACTCCAGGCTGCGTTAGTATAAACCCCCCAAGGAAAGCCATTAGTAACAAAACTCATATGTTAATATCAAATCTTAATTATGTAAGTTTTTATTGAACGTCATATTAGATAAAAGCCCATTTTCAAACACTGTATTCTTGTGTGTTCCCTTTTTTCAACTGCCTGTTCAAACCAGACTCGTTAATCGATAACATAGGAGAACTGGGTGTGTACTGAGTGGGTGGGGATCAAGTGTGCCCCTGTATTGGAGAAATAAATATGGATCACTTTCCTACACCATGCCATCTCGTTTCAAGTATAAAATCAATGAACACGCTGCTTATTGCATACTATTCAATAAATCATTGAAAAAATGTGCAGTAAATATTACCGACAAATGCGTAGTTGTAGACTCTTTAACAAAGTGTACACTTAATTTTACACAAACAATTTATTATCATTTATTGATTAACAATAAATGAGCATTTATAGGCACAAACAAAACAAAGGTCTGGACCACAAGTTTTTCAACTTAGTTATGGATTTCACCATTGGATCATAACTATTTTTATGCTATTATAGGAATTGATATTTTGCATGCATGTATATTATAATACAAACATGAAATACTTGTATACACATGTACAGCAATTATTCATATACAGTATATACGTACAGTATATACATACAAACATACGTATATATACGTACATATAATGATTCACATATACACATAAAGATGGACAATAATTCATGCCTACGTATATATACGTACATATAATGATTCACATATACACATAAAGATGGACAATAATTCATGCCTACGTATATATATACATACATATAATGATTCACATATACACATAAAGATGGACAATAATTCATGCCTACGTATATATACGTACATATAATGATTCACATATACACATAAAGATGGACAATAATTCATGCCTATATATATATACATACATATAATGATTCACATATACACATAAAGATGGACAATAATTCATGCCTACGTATATATATACGTACATGCAATAACTCATACACATATCTACAAGGCAAAAACTACAATATACATACATACATACATACAGACAGACAGACAGGTAATAATTCACACATCGCACAGGCAATAATTCCTACATATACATACAGGCAGACAGGTAATAATTCACACATCGCACAATCAATAATTCCTACATATACATACAGGCAGGCAGGTAATAATTCACACATACATTTTTTATTTGACGACACGAGTTTTCAAAACCAGTTTCAGTAACACAAAGCAAATTATTGTGAACTTCAAAATAGCCTTCATATTATGTTTAGGCGTATTTTGTTATCTCAATGCTTGCATTGATTTTTTTATCACATTCAATCAGAGATTTCTATTGTAGAACATACATACAATTATGTAAAATTTTTTTTTTTGACAAAATTTTTTTTAGGTTGAGTGTAGAATATGTGTTTACTTGGACCTCAAGTAAAAGAAAATCCGATCTAAAAACTAAACAAATATTTATTTCATGCTGTTTCGTGTCTTTTGTCCCCGACTTTGTCTTTTCTCCCTTTGTGTGAGTGTGTGTATGGGGGGGGGGATGAAAATATCTCCCCTCATAGGAGATAACTATATCTTTTTACTATTTAAAATTTTACCGAAAGCATTTTTTAACACACAGCAAACGGTCGCATATACGTTGCAAACTATACTGAAGAAAAAAAAGAAACTTATGGTAAGATAAATTAAATTATAGTAATTGCAGTATCTAGATTCTTGATTTTAACCACATCTGATGCTGTGTATTTTGGATTTCAGTCTAGATGATACCCCAGTTTTCTGGACTACATTATATTTATGTGAAAATACACAATCCTGTAATGCATAAAACAGATAATAAAATAAAGATTTTGGACTCAATGTTGGGATGCGATATATTGACTTCGTGCTTTAACTGAGTATGTGACAAGTATAGATAAGTGAATAATTGGACACCGCATGAATCGCACATTGCTACACCTTTGAAAATATGTCAGTTGTTAATTATTTATATCCATACACGTTCTGGTTTGACTTGACCGTGGGTGGGTCGTGGAGAAAAGTCAGATGTTACATTTAATGTGTCATACGCATTAAATGTTCGGTTTTAATTTCACATTTCAGCGTTATATCCTATAAGTCAACATATAAATTCTCATTTAAAGACATAATTACATAATCATCTTTTAAACTCTTTTAAACGCCTTATTTTATCCTCGCCAAAATGACTTGGTCAAAGTGCGAGTATAAAGAAAATCTAAATCATCATCACCGTGAGTGACGTAGCGTTATCCGCTTATGGCGTCACATAATTGTCAGCATTAAATGTGTCGTATGCTGGAGCCGTGAGTGACGTAGCGTTATCCGCTTATGACGTCACATAATTGTCAGCATTAAATGTGTCGCATGCTGGAGCCGAGGGTGATGTAGCGTTATCCGCTGATGACGTCACATCATTGTGAGCTGACCCAAATGATTGATCTCATCCCTTTTCTTCCCCTATACAGTTACTTGTACGTCAATTTCACGTACATGTGCGAGAGACACTGATTCAGAAGTCTGGGGACGACTCTGTAATGAATATTCATACATACATTCATTTGGTGTACCAACTTTTTCAAGCCAGTCAATTTAAAATAAGTTATTATAAACGTAGCTGGATATTGCGTATTTGATTGGCCGTCCTAAGTAGACGAAATCACAAAATGTTGTTGTTGTTGTTGTTGTTGTTTTTGTTTAAATCAAACTAGAATCTTGGTTCTTTGTATCGATGTAGGGTAGTTCCTGACCTTCGTTTCACGGAACATCTCAAAATAAGATTTTCCTCAACTCAAAAATTTTGAAGCTCTAGATTTACAGACGTAAAGCGTAGAAATATTTTTAACTTGTTCGACAAAAATTCTAAAATTGTGCTAAAGAATTTAGATTTCTTTAATTTGACTGGATGTAATATCGTGTTACTATAGTAGTGTCACAGCCTCACAAAAATACGTTGATTGGTTGTAACACCACAAACAAACCAGGCGACCCAGTTTTGTGCTGAGAGTCAATCAGCGAGATACATGTATACCAGACCGCAATTACTTTGGTGTGTTGCGGCCGGGTAACGATCCCACAACCCCCAGGTTACAGGAATGTAGTTTGAATAAAGTTATAACAGTATTTGAAGGTATTTCTTTATCGTCATAATTAGACAAAACGGACCACTTCATTACTACAAAATAATTTCAGTATCAATGTTGACAGAGTTATTAAACATTTATATACAGTATCTATATACATACATCCGTGAAATGCCACGGGCAGAAAAGCGGAGAGCGTTTGGCTGACTTTACATTAACCTTTTATCTCACATCACAGTGTCTTGAAATTATTTATACATCATATTGCAAGTACGATATTACCTCAGCAGGTTAGAATTATATATAAACTTCAGGTCTCTGTCCTTCAACACCTTGGCAAAAAAATTAAACCCAGATCAGACATCTTATCTGTTTGCTGACACAAGGTCAGATTCTACGCAGTCTGCATCACAATATAGCCTACTAGTTCAGCCAATAAATATTTATCAAGTCATTAACCTTTGCATGCATGTTAATGTAATAAAAAGTTGATAAAAACAAAATATGGGGAAGAAGACTGCTTACTACAGGTGGGTTTTCACACAGATTCAAATGTGAACAAGGAATATCTTGCTACAAGACACCAACCTATCATTTAAATAGCAAATAAATAAATAAATAAATAAATAAATAAATAAATAAACTTACGGTATGGCTTTCCGTCTTAGAGAAAAGCTTCCTTATAATCGGAAAATCCCGGACCCTTCCGTACCTAATTTTGCATCCCTTATAG
Source organism: Solen grandis (assembly GCA_021229015.1). Taxonomy (NCBI): domain Eukaryota; kingdom Metazoa; phylum Mollusca; class Bivalvia; order Adapedonta; family Solenidae; genus Solen; species Solen grandis. Next base: position 20,090,847 of record CM037792.1, on the reverse strand, counting down.
ATACAACGGAGGATGGCGAGTGTAATGCCAATGATGATGAGGTATGTGGCATAAACTAAAATTTTTCTAAGTATATCAAAAACTTGTGTAATAATGGCTTTAATTTCATCAGAAATAAGACAATCTGAGTCCTTCTCCCCGCATGCTTCTATATCACCATGGCAACTTAAATCTTTTGATATACAGTGTCCATTGCTGCATTTGTAGTACCGGTCAGTATCACATTCTCCTTCAAAACAATAAATAAATGTTTAAGAAATATTTTCTCCACATATCTAAAACATTGGTGGGTTCACAATTCATCCCTACAGTGAAACTTGCTTATCAAGTACATTTCTATATTTTCTTTTATTATTTACTTTGATAAATTTTCTTTCATTCATTAGATTGACAACAAAACATTTCTATCCGAATTCACAAAAAATAATTATAGAAAAATTAAAATACAGCATAAAAATAAATGAAACAAAGACACATATGGATTATATCACTTGTATTCTATAAGTTTTCCAAAATAAATAGCCACAGGTTATGTGTGTGTCTTGATCTACAAAAAACTGTATATTATAATGTATGTTATTTGACTATGTACTGTATAAGTATACGTCAATAAAATCTATGTTCTGTTCTGTTCTGTTCTGTTAAATCCCTGGACAGGACCATAACCGTGAAATGGTACTAAAAACTCAACAGGAATAAAAGGTTGTTCAATGAAGAGTAATGTCACTTGGTGTGGTAATTATGCCACAATTACGTCTGCGGCGTGACATTGCAGTGTGGCAGCGCTGTATATCTGTTTCAAATAAACCAGGTCTATTTATATGGATTTCTCTTTAGTACACACAGGCAAGGAGATCCTAATTAGACAAATTATCTAAAGAACTGTAATAAATAAATAAGATTTGACTAAATTTTATACAAGACCTTCATGGTAAATAACGAACTTCATCACAAAATAATAGCACTACTCAATACCTTCATGATAAGAAGCAAACTTCATGACAAACATCTCGTTATTCCCTGGCAGCGAGTCTGTTCTGTGGTAGATGACTGTAAAAACATGGTCCACTGTGAAGAATCGAGCCTCGGACTCCTCAAGTGATTTATTATGTCCGCAGAGTTGCATTGGTAAACCTGGAATTTTAAAATTCGATAATTATTCTTTATAAAAAAAAATGATCTAATATTCCCTATCTTTGTAGATTTAAATCTGTCGTTGTTGCGATGGAGATCACGGTTGCTGCGACTGTACTTCAGTCTTATCAACGAAGTAATGTTGACCCCCATAGAATAATGACCCCAGGTCATTACTTTTAAAAAGAATAGCGACCTCTAGTCATAATATTATAGATCCGGGCATGATATTATGAACCAAACGCGAATTAAAATGACCCATCACGAAGGCTAGTGACCCCTCTAGTTAATCGTAGGTCAAAGCAAGTTCAAAATTGGCCAAAGACGAAAAATAAAAAAAAAGTTTAGGTAGGTTCAACTAAGATATACTTCGATCAAAATGACTAAGGTTAACTAGGGTCAAACTACGTGTAACTATACGGGCAACTACAATGAACTATATGCGAACTGTGTTCAATGTTTGAACAGCTACGGTAAATTCGGTTTAAGTGCGCTGAACTACGGTAGACCACCTCGGCTGCGACTGCCCAGTACGGTTACCTATGACTTTACGAGAGAACAATGCTGCTACAATTGTCTCCTTTTTGGATTTTTTTTACTCTACCAAGCCTCCAAGGCAGAGGAAAAAAGAAGTTCTAGTCAAACTGCAGCTGCTGACGTGAGTGCTCAATATGGGAAGGGAAAAAAGAGGAGGTTTTAAGTCGTTGATCACACCCTGGGATCACACACGTAGTTGACTTTAGTTAAACGTATTTAGATTAAAACCGTAGTGTAACTTAGTTACAAATGTAGTTTGAACTTCAAGAATTCCATTTTTTGCCGTAATTAACTAAACATTTTTCAGCACGTTCGAAATACCTCTACGATATGCCAGATTGTCAATACCCTATACTGTGATCGCACTTTGAACTCAAGTGACTGTAGTTGACAGTAGTTGCCCTTACTTGTCAAAGTGATCGATTACCTAATATTTTCCAGAAAACACATGGGGTCATTATATTTCAACAAAAACACTGAAAACGCCTATCTGCATGCTGAATTACTACAGATGGCAGCTTATTAGAGACTGAGTTGTCATAGTAATATACCTGTTACGACGTCTGCTGCTGATGGATTCAGGCGCCAATCTTTACTCCAATCACCATTGACAACAGTTATGTTATCCCTGCAGTTGGTGTCCAACTTGAATTTGGTAAAGTACAGTACAGTCTTTTCCCGGATACCAGATTCATCATCTAATTTTATGACCACCGCGCACGTTTCTCCCGAACCGCCCAAGAAATCGTCTGCTCGGAATATAAGTTCACCTGCTGAAAGACCTCGTGCTATAGTGACCCCACATACGTTGCCCATGTGCCCTGAAATGGGGAAAACAGCAAAACCTTGAAGTTCGGGAGATCTATTTCGCAGATCTAACGCAGGCAATTTGCATCTATTGATTTTGTAAGCAACTATACTTATCTAAAGCAAGTATCGATTATTATGTTGTTTCTAAACTTGTTTTTTTTGTTAATTTCACTAACAGTTTAATCTACACATACATTCCCTTTCCATTAAATATCATTTCTTTATTTTACCTCCCATTCTAATCTGATAATTATATTGACGCCACTCTCTGATAAGGCGTATGTCATTTGCCTTAATCACGTGCGTAATATTTTGTTATATACTACTCAAAATTTGCTAAGGATCACTTAGTGAAATCCCATTTACTTATGTATTTGATAGATTTGCTTTTGACGATCACCATTTTGAGTGATACCTCTTAGCTGGTTTATTTGATTATTTAGGCAATAATAATAATCATTACAAGTTGCCTTTCCAATCATTATATTTAAATAATTCAAGTGCTCTGATATGCTATGAACAATAAGTGATCTTAGCAAATTTTAGTAGTACAGTATATGTAAAATGGCTTTTGATGTTGTCTTACTTTTTTTGGCCGATGAGATGGCTTAATTTTATCAAATGGAAACGACTCCTTCAGATAGAAAGCAGCCGTGAAAATCGAATTGTCTATTCGTTCTATTTTTACCTTCAGCGCATGCGCATATTTCAAATTTTACATTCATAAATGTCACATGACAAAGGAGAATACAGGGTTAGGAGAGTAGAGAAGCGTCGAGTTTGAGTTCAGAAGAGTGAGTTCACTGCTTGGAAAAAAATCATTAACGTTGTAAAGTAATTAATACAACACACCATTAGATCACCATTAAATGTGCGCTTTAAAGGTGACTTTTCAAGTAGCGATTTTGAGTCATTTTTACTGATCATCAAATGTCTGTTTAACTGAGTTTAATGTCCCACTGACATATTTTAGTCTTTTGGAGACTTGTCTAACTGAGGAAGATACAAGTCTAGTGCTTCGTCCCTGCAATGCCGTAGACTACTGACACCCAGCTACATAATCCTGACTTTAAGTTAAAAAGTCATGAAACGACACTTATGTGCTGAGGCCAATCGCAATGGAGATAAAATACCATTTTAACGACTTTGGTATGACGCGACCGGGGATCTAACCCACGACGCTCTTACCACTTGGCCACCGAGATCGGTGTTATCACTAGTCGGGTGCATACATTTTTAATTAAGAACGTGTAAGGTTACATCCACGTTATATAGAATCTGACAGTTTCTATGGTAGATTATATCCATTATTGATTAAACGTGGTCATTAGTTTTATATATTTAAGCTCTGACTTATCAATTCGTTTGTTTTTTCTTTGACTAATCATGAAGGGTGATCAAAGCTGACATACATTAACATATACATGTAATTATAGAAATAAAATACTTTACATGTATTCATTGAAAAAATAAACTCCGTTTCCATTAAGGCTTATGTATGCGTCCGACACAAAATCGTTAAATAATTCACCGTTTAGCAGTTCATATGTCCTATCTCAAAGGATTACTAAAGACAAAACTGATAAGGCGGACGCAGATACACGTGAAACGAAAGGAAACTTACTTGTGCGGTCTGGGGTAGATTTCTGTGACTTCCTTAGAAACAGAATGATAATGCTTTTAGAGACAGAGCAATCTATGGAACAGTGCCAGTGTTCCATAGAGCAACATCTTAGTTAGTTATAAATCATAAAAATCTACTGAAGTAGTAAAATACAATATCAGTAATGACTTTTACGTAGACAATGTACAAATCTGATGTATGGATAAAAAATGTATGGATCGATGTCGCGTGGTTTGTTTTGAAATGATTGTTAACCTCTGGTTTGTTACATGAGAAAAATATGTCCTAAACATGGGTATATCACCATAACAACTGAATACTGTGGTAAAATATTACGCTGAGTAAGAAACTTGAGAAGTGACAGAGACGGAAGAATATACAAGATACTTTAGCCATACTCACATTGAGTCAATTCGTATCCGGTACACACGGATAAATATATACTAGCGAACCATAATACATATAAATGTTTCCACATACTGTTTTGACATCAGATTACAGAAGCGTTTTAATTCAACACATTATAGGTTTATGCCGTGTTATCCTACTTTCTATGCTGTATGTTACATGACTGTGTAGGTGGGTGGGAGTGTATATCTACCCGATTGATTTATTTGAACCAAATATATAGATCGTGTGTACTTAGCTTTCAGTTCAGCCTAGTAATGCAGACAATGTTTTTATACTACATTTCTGTACATGTTAATAACTGTTGAGAATGATAATCAGATGTAATATCTGTAAATCAGAAAACAATGTAATGATTATAAAACAGCAAAGAATTGTATAATAAAAAGGATAAAAATAACCGTGACTACCGTATATAAACAATTAAAAAAAAACAACATATAAATATACATATTTTTTTCGTTTAAAAATGAAATCAATCTGTCAATCTAGAATAATGTTTTTTTTTCTTTCTTTCTTTCTTTGTTTATGTGCTTTACAGTATGTGTTTCATGACAAATGAAAAATAAGTGATATATTACAAAGCGAATACACGCAGTGATCTATGGGAATTGGGCTAAAGCCATGTTTTAGTTTCTACTTCATAAACAATTGTATTCCGATCCATCAAGAAACAAAAACTACGTACACCTGTAATTGTAAAACTTGCAGGTACCTTCAGACAAACCAGGTTTTATACTGCTTGCTAATCCTCAGCACCTTTGAGATGAAAACCATTGTTAAAATATATGTGTGTTGCAGACAGAAATTGATAGTTCTTCATTGTTTGGTTATTTCTTTTGTTTTGAATGTTTCAGACTTAAATTTAAATAAATGCTCACCATATGATCATTTTGTTTCAAGACGTTTTATTTTAATATTTATACTTAATAGAATATAATATATGTGGTATCATGATTGTAACTCATATAATATCAGCAGTATTTACCTAAATTTAGAATTAAAGTACTTCTTAAGGGCTGAATCAAAGCTGTTATACTAGTTTAGTGATAAAGTTAACCCAGAAATTTATATATTATTAACATCAATGCCTTATTATAACATTGCCTCATTTTCGCTGATCAACATATGGTATTGCTGATTGTTTTTATCCGGTCGTTGTAATTGATATTCATTTCATTGCCAGGGATTTCAAGATAAATTTCAAGATAATACGTATACATGTATTCCAGCTCACTTCCAGCCAGACTGTTGTTTTTTTTTCTTCAGTTATTTGTTAATTCGGGAGCGGGAGGAATCGCGACATCCTAATATACAGGGTAGTTCTAAGACTGGTTGGCTCGTCCCCGTGTTCTCGAAAATAAAAATGGTAAGTAGGATTTTCAGACCTATACTCAAACAATGCCCATTAGGATCCATAGGGAGTTGAGTGTGATACTCTTTATTTTAGCATGAGATCGCACTTAAGTGTTTTCGAGATCACGGGGTCTGGTGTCAGAATAATGTGCCTGGATGTTGTTTCATAATGCAACTCGCTCTCTCGCTCTCGCTCTCTCTCTCTCTTTATGTGGTGGCATGTTGGTTTTGTTTACTTAATTATCCAAAGTCTCACTTTCTCTCTATCTCTAGGTATGGCAAATATTTGGGGAAAAGGTGTAGCTTTCGGTATATTTGACATCTTCCTGATATGGCAATATCTGCTGAATGGTAAAACATTTAATAAAACAACTTTATTCTTCCAAGTACAAGATTATTGTACTTTATGGAGTATTTACATACATAAATATAAATGAAGTACATCAGTTCCGGTTGACAATTACAATTCAATTTAGGTGATGTCAATGAGAGTAAAATAGTATTAGAAAGGGTGTGTGTGTGTGTGTGTTTATATGCAACTTACAAAGGAGTTATCAGTGTTGAAAGAAAATAAAAGAAAGTGGAAAGGGAATCAACTGGGGAATTGTTTCTGTTGGTGGACACAATATTGAAGAAATGAAATAAAATGAATTATTAAATTATAACGTTTTTCATTTTGTACACCTATTTGCAAAACCTTTCGACAGCCCCCCGCCCTACTTGTGTTTTATATATATCACTTTCCTACCCTTCCCTTTTCCTAATACTCTACTCTAATACTCTTATGCATACTAATTAATTCAATAAACAAAACACTGTACGATGCATTTTACCAATTTATGAGTAGTTGTTGAGCCAATTACAAAGTGCATACTTAATCACACAGTTTTAACATATATTTTTGCATTTTTTCTCTTATAGTTATATAATATTTATATTAAGTAAAAACAAAAAGACAAAAAGCAATCATTTTTGTTTGCTATCCCTAGAGTCATTTTAATTAACGAGTAGATACATTGCATATCATTATCATACAGAACATTCATACAACAGACAGACAGACAGACAGACAATAATTCATACATCCACATACATTCAATAATTCTTACAGTTTGTTCTTACTTGGTAATTCAATGAATTGCTTGTATTTCGTTAAAATTTGCAAAATATATTGTATAAAATGAACCGTGACATCTTGATACGGACGAAAATATGGTGCCTACGTGACCAAAGACCAAACTGGGCGGAGCTTGATGTGGCGGCGAATTGATTACATCATGTTTTTGTTAGCTCAAAATATAAATGTACCCTGTAACATTGACTCAGAACCGTACTTTAAGCATCACGTGTGTTGTCAGTCATACGGGAGGTGGTTCCATAATGCAAGGTCAAAGGCAAATCTGTATGGCGTACGTGACAAACTGTAAATTTGTTATCGTTTATATTTTAAATTTTATGGATTTATCGCAGCGCTCTGCTTTTTACTGATACAGATTTGATATTGTCTTTTCTGCAAAGGCATGAAATAAAAAGATAGTCTAGATTGTACAGTAAACTGATTCTTATTTATGTGAAAATACACTTGTTATGTATTAAAAAAAAAGAAGATAATAAAATATTTCGGGCCAATTGTTTGACTGCCTTATATTGACTTATGTGTTATAATGGAGCATGTTATATTGGATCTTAACTGTAAATGGACAGTGCTTTTAAAGGTAAACAAATCGTATATTCAACCGAAAAAAGTCAGTTCTGGTCATTATAACTATAAACGTCCTTGTTTGACATGACTTGGTCATAGGAAGGCGGGGATTGGAACTCAGACGTTGTACTTAATGTGTCGTATTCTGGAGGCGAGATCGTAGTAGCGTCATTAACTGATGGCGTCACACTATTGTCCGGAAATGAAGCAGCTGATGAAATTGATTGATCTACCGGAAGTTCCGTTTCTCCTCTACGGTCGCCTGTACGTCATCGTCACGTGCAGGCGTGAGAGACACTGATTCAGATATCCGTGGACGCCTCTGTAATGGATTTTCACACATACTGAAACTGGTGTACAAACATTTTTTTAAGCCAGTCGAACTGCAACATTAAATTTCACGCAAACGGAGGTCCCAGTTCATTTATTTTTAAAGAGCCAAATGGTCATGCCATTAATTTGCAGCATAACATTGGTTTGGCTGCACTGAACCCGACTCTGGCATATAATATATATTCGCTAAAATGCGATGAGGGGTCGGTAGTTTCTACAAAAAAATCAAAGCGATGATAGCGCTAAGAGAACATGGTTTTTAATATGATGATGTCGCATTCCTTTGGTTTATTAAAGTAAATTCAATATTTCAAAGCGATGCCAATGAACCCAATATTATAAACCCACTTTTACCTTGCTTGAACACGGTAGTTTATTTTTTTTCTCAATTGAATGCTAACAATAAACATATCGCCACTCTTTCTCTCCCCATTTCTCCTGCCTACATGCAGTTTATAAGATTATATGAATATGTAATCTAAAACAACAAATTTTCTGTCAGAGATATGAATAACATGTAACTTAGTTGTTTTATATATATATATACACACATATACTTAAACTAATGATTTTCATTATGACAAAAATATCTATGTCTTATATTGCAAAAGAATTTTTAAAAAAAGTTTTAAAATTAAGTCATACATTTGTACATGAATATTCTTCAAGTCATACATTTGTACATGAATATTCTTCAAGTCATACATTTGTACATGAATATTCATCTAGTCATACATTTGTACATGGATATTCATCAAGTCATACATTTGCACATGCATATTCATCTAGTCATACATTTGTACATGAATATTCTTCAAGTCATACATGTGTACATGGATATTTATCAAGTCGTACATTTGTACATGAATATTCATCTAGTCATACATTTGTACATGAATATTCATCAAGTCATACATTTGTACATGATATTTATCAAGTCGTACATTTGTACATGAATATTCATCAAGTCATACATTTGTACATGGATATTATCAGTCTACATTTGTACATGAATATTATCGAATCAGCTACAATATTGAAACCTAGTATCATAATAGAGAGAATACTTACTCTCGGGTTTTGCGTACAAGATAAAAAATCCCTTATTATCGGGAAATTCCGGACACTTCCGTGCCTGCTTTTGCATTCCTTAAATGTATAAAGGAGGAGGACGAATCCGACACCAGTGATGAGGAGGGGTGTTAAAATGTCTTTAAGACTATCAAAAAATGTAATGGCTTCAGTTTCACCAGAGTTAAGACAGTTTGAATCCTTCTCTCCGCATGCTTCTATGTCACCTTGACAACGGAGATCTTTTGATATACAGTGACCATTGCTGCATTTGTAATACCGGTCAGTATTACATTTTCCTGCAAAAGATATACATATAAATAAGAATTAAAAACATGATTTTCTAAACACATTTTATAGACAGATAGGTTAACATATCACCCACACATTTCTATCTTTCCTGATATGATTTACTTCAATATATTTACATTCATACATCGAAAGGCAATAAAACATTTCTATCGGATTCCAAGGTAATAACAATAGAAAAAAAAATAGAACAATAAAAAGTAATTGATTAGTCCATCATTATTTCATTTTATACATTCCCCACGACACTTTAAAAGAAAAGAATTTGTATTCTATAATCTGACGATTATATTGAATTCGTCACAGGTTTTAAAATTTCGACTGTAAAATGGTACAGGAATATAAGGTTTATCAATGAAGAATAATGTCACTCTGTGTGGAAATTATGCCACAGTTATGTCTGCGGCGTGGCGCTACAGTTTGGCTGAGATATACGGCGTGACACCGCAGTTTGGCTGAGATATACGGCGTGACACTGCAGTTTGGCTGAGATATACGGCGTGACACTGCAGTTTGACTGAGATATACGGCGTGACACCGCAGTTTGGCTGAGATATACGGCGTGACACCGCAATTTGGCTGAGATATACGGCGTGACACTGCAGTTTGGCTGATATATACAGCGTGACATTGCAGTTTGGCTGAGATATGCGGTGTGACACTGCAGTTTGGCTCAATACCTTCATGGTGAGAAGCGAACTTTATTCACTTACAAAATAATAACACTACTCAATACCTTCATGGTGACAAACGAACTTCATTAACACTACTCAATACCTTCATGATAAGAAGTGAACTTTATTCACACACAAAATAATAACACTACTCAATACCTTCATGGTGACAAACGAACTTCATTAACACTACTCAATACCTTCATGATAAGAAGTGAACTTTATTCACACACAAAATAATAGCAGTACACAATAACTTCATGGTAACAAACGAACTTCATTAACACTACTCAATACCTTCATGGTAAGAAGCGAACTTCATGACAAATATCTCGTCATTCCCTGGAAGCGAGTCCGTTCTGTGGTAGATTACAGTAAAAGTATTGTCCACGGTGAAGAATCGTGCCTCAGACTCCTCAAGTGATTTATTATGTCCGCAGAGCTGCATTGGTAAACCTGGAAAATATGTATGTAATGAGATTTTTAAAATCTGATTCTTATTTTCTGTAAAATAAAGTCTTTAATATTTCTAGATGTTTACAGTTAAATCTTTGTTGTTGTTCCGATAGAGTTCAGTATTTCAGTCACATAGCGACGTCCAGGGTAAGAAAATAAAGTGACCACATAGAGCAATGACACTCTGTCATTATTTTTGCAGTGACACCCGGTCATAGTATTATGACCCTCACGCGAAATTAAATGACCTTTCGCAGTGAGCCCACAATCAATATGCACCCGATTCTTCTTATTAAAGAAAAGTAACCCCGGTTATAATATTGTGACCCATCTACGCCTCAATACCCATCAATAGCAACAGCAACAACGATACGTATTATCAATAATAATGCTTGCAGAAGTTAAAAAGTACGTAAGTGACTGCTTACTTGGGGTCGATCTTTTATAAATATCATCGGGGGCATTATTAGTGTTTTGTAAGGCTTGATTATTGACTTGGCTACTTGAGTTTACCGTCGCTTCGACAGTATTTCAGTCATAGTGTTTTGTAAGAAAGGGGTCACTTTTTCAATAGAATGATGAGGTGTGTGTGTGTGTGTTTATTGTTGTTGTTGCTTTTGTTTTGCTTGTTTCTGCTTGCTGCTCTTATTGTTCTTGTTCTTGTTGTTGCTTGAAAGAGAAATAACATTAAATGGGATATTTTATCCTCAAATTCTAAACTTAAATATTATTCATGTAGTTCTAAATGATGAAGTACAGATAATCCCCTCTTCTGGCTGGTTTAGTACAGATGGCAGCTTAATAAAGTATGAATTATTCATAGAGGTCATAAAAATATACCTGTTACAACGTCTGTAGCAGACGGATTCCCGCGCCATTCATTACTCATGTCACCATTGACAACAGTGACGTTATCCCCACAGCTGGTATCCATCTTAAACTCGGTAAAGTACAGCACAGTCCTTTTCCGGATACCAGACTTATCATTTGGATTTATGACGACAATGCACGTGTCTCCTGAACCGCTTAAGAAATCGTCTGCTCGGAATATAAGTTCACCTGCTGAAAGACCTCGTGCTATAGTGATCCCACATACGCTGCCCATGTGCCCTGAAATGAGAAACAGATCCAACGCATAAAATTTTAAAGCAACTTTTTATCGATCTTCTGATTCTCAACATTGGAATTTTTTTTCTTTTTAATTTTACAAATAGGTAAATACTTCTTACATCTTCCTTTTTACTTATATCATTTCTTAATCGTACCTCCCTCTCTAATCGATAAAAAACTTTGAAGCCCCTCCAATTCTTCTGTTGATCACCCATTGTTCTCCTGTTACCCATTTCTGGTAAGACGTAATCGCGCGTGTTATAGTTTGTTGTATGTAGGATGTTTGCAAACGGCGTATAAATATGAAACAAGAAAACTGTGATACTAAGTATCACAGCGGCCCTTCGAACTTAGTGTACGAGATTTTTTCTGACATGTTTTTAGCATGTGTTGCGATACTTAAATTTAACGTTTGAAAGAAATAGATTTATGTTTGAAGGTAAATTTAAAGATAATTTGAAATCATTGCTTTTCATGGTATGCAATTCTAAATTGTTTTGTAAAATTTAAGATTTTTCCAATTGATATTTCTAAATTTTTTAAATATTTTAATACGTCATTTATTTCAAATAAAGAAAATAACACACATTTTGTTTCATAGTTTGTTTATTAAAAAACTGTTTTGTAAGATATATTTCTATAAAAAAAGTATCAAATTGTCTTTTATATAAAATAATACTGATTCTATGTGTAAAACATTCATTAAGTTTTGCAAGATATATTTCTATAAAAAAGTATCAAATATTCTTTTATATAAAATATACTGATTCTATGTGTAAGACATTTATTATGTTACCACATAAGTTTAAAGAAGGAATGTTAAAACATGAAATGTTGAAATGAAAGTGTTAGAGATGTTTTTGATATTGAACAAAAATGTTTTTGGAAAAGTTTCAGTTAAGAAATGAAATGCTAAGTAATAAAAACAGGAGATCAACTGGAATAAAATGTAACAAATGAAGATATTTTTCTTTAAATAGCAATGTGCAAGAAGATATGTACAAGAGCAAGTGAGAAGGTATGAAAGTACATGTGAATAATGTAATGAGGGGTGTTGTGTTTAATTGAAATAATATTAAACTGGGAAAAGAAGGAACTGAAACATATTTTGCAATTAATGCACATTTCAAAAAAGCATAGAGCAAATGATATAAAAAATTTAAAGCTAAGAAGGAACACAGTTTCAAAAAATCAAACAATTTAGACACTTATTTTACATGTTCTACAATATTTACTTCTTTAATAATCTCAATCTATTAGGAATGTTCTGTTCAGTTCTATGAATTCTTGAATATAATGTTACCACAAAAATGTTCCCTGTATGAAAAATAGACTAGGAAGATGTATATATTATGTTATGAATTGTTAGTAGAAGCAAATATATAAATGTATTAATAATCATTTTATATGGAAAAAAATAATGTTTATTCTTTCAAATATTTAACAAGGCACATGTTCAATAAAAATATAGGATACTGCGAAAGTATTTACATGATTGTGCGTACACAGATTTTTTTTTAAAAGTAAAGCTTTTGTTTTGTTACATTTAAGAAGTTTAAGTTAAAAAAATTTTTTAAATAATATAGAATTAAGTTTTTGAGTATAATCTATATAAAGTAGATGCATTACTAAGTTCAATATGTTTCAATGGTAAATACCAAAAAAAAAAAAAAAACAATGAAGAAAGAACAAATTAACAACAAAAATAACAATGATATACAACCAACAACAGGAGGAAGTATGTCAACATATTAACATATTTACACTGAATGATGTGTGCACATGTAACCATCATTGGATGATAAGGTAGCATATATCTGAATGAAAGCTATGTTGGAAGAAGAGTAACTAAATAAGTCTGACAAGGATCAAATATAAAGATGACTATAATGCATATTCATAATTGTACTGAGTTATGTATTATGCATGAAGTGTGTGTTTTAAAAGAGAAGAACAGTATTTACATAGATAAAATATAATGGAAATGTAATTGAGTATTAGTCATTATGTCGAACATTATTTTGGAAATGCTCAATTGATCTTTTAGTGCAGGATAATGACTGGTGTTTGAAGAGTTTTATTACTTTGTTCAATATGTTGCAATTGTACTGTAATGTATATTTAAGTTGAGTGTGATGAGAAAGAAATGATACATAAATGAAATTTGTAACATATTTTACACAGAAATATATAAAAAAAAATTATAAGGAATATGAACATTAAACAAAACACAACTGAGTATCTCTCCCACTTGATTAACAAAGGACTTGTGAGTAAATTAAAATATGAACATGTTTGAATGGCAAGTAAATATGTTAGCACCTTTGAGTAATAAGTTTGTCAATTGTTTTTTAAGCACAAGTGAGTACTAAGTACTTTGCAATGATAAGCTAGTAAATGAACATTAAATGACATATATGAGAACTGCTTTGAATGACACATGAGCATATTATAATTTTTTGATGATGAATGAGAAGTAAACACTTTGAATGACGCGTAATATGTTAACTTCTTTAAACTAGAACTATCACTGAAGGTGATTCATACCCCCACCCCCATCTTTGACACAGGATGTATTCACATGACACATAAAACGAATGTTCACACATAGGATTTGGGCTTTTAAGCATACCAAAAAAAATATTATCACTAAAGGTGATCAATACCCACACCGGAAGTCTGTCATGTGTAGGATTACAGTTTCAAAAGTTTGCGTGAGTGAAAGACTACATGTATGTAACGTTTAAAGTTAGTGGTGTGAGCAATGAAGGTCTATCTACATATGAGGTCTATCTACATATGAAGTTTGATCAACATAAGTACAGTAGTTTTGGAGAAATGCTCCGGACAAAATCAAAAGACAAAAAATAACAAAGGGGAATAACTCCTTTAAAAAACATGTTGAGTTTTGGTTCTTATGCACTGCACTTCCTCTCTTCAAGATCAATCTACATATGAAGTTTCATCAACCTAGCTACTTTAGTATTGGAGTTATGCTCCGGACAAAATCAAAAGATTAAAAATGACAAAGGGCAATAACTCCTTTCAAAATACATGCAGAGTTATGGTTCTTATGCACTGCATTTCCTCTCATCAAGGTCTATCTACCTATGAAGTTTCATCAACATAGGTACAGTAGTTTTGGAGAAATGCTCCGGACAAATATTTGTAGACCAACCGCCAGACCGACCGACCGACAGGGTGACTCCTATACCCCCCCCCCCCCCCCCCCCCCCCCCCCCAAATTTCATTTGTTCGGGTATAATGATAAGTGAGCATGTAAGCACAGTTAAATGAGCAGATTATAATGACTAAACCTTAAATTTTTATATGAAATTGTTGTTTCTATAACTGACCCAATTGAATTTTATTAAGACAAAATTAACATCACAATGAGATATAATCCCCATAACAACTTCCCTAAAGCAGTTAGGAATAATCAAAGATGAGTGTTTCGCTCTGTTTAACATCGGTGTTTTGTTTTCTTTTCTACCAACTACTGTATAGCGCTGTGAAAATTAGTATGTAAAATCACTCGAACAATTTGATTGGAGGAAATTTAAAGAAAAAATAATGTTTAGTTGTAGTAAAGTATTTTTTATCTTTTGAAGAATTAATCTGCAAACAATTATCAAAACATAATGTAAAATAAATACGAATTATATTTTTGTTGAATGATTTGAAATAATTAAGAAATATTTAGACTGCGTCTAAAGTTTTACATATAAACTGATACAAAACTACCGTCATAATAACAATTAAAGCAGTCTAGCAAAAAGGTAGACTGTGTCCGATTTTAATTTATTTTAGTCGTCAATTACATGACTTTTAGTACAAAATGTGAACCAATGTAAAGCAGTCTGCCAAATTCTCCATAGCGACTTTCCAACCCCGTATTAAATAGTGCGGCCCGATGCAGCGGGCCGCAATAACAGTGCTCTGTTCCGTTCTGTCCCGGATTCTAACCGATACCATTGCCATACAGAATGTATCGGTCAATGTCGCATTCTTCTTCTTAAGGTAAAGTCCCTGTTCTGGTTCCGCTATGTCTTGGACTACATAACCTCTACCAAGATAACCAAGGTACCCTATGAAACATTAGGATCTTGGTTATCTCCGTGAAATGTCATGATGTCCGAAATGTAGCGGAAACATTACAGAGACTTTAATACCTTAAACGACGAGACGGCTGACCTTCGTACATGTATACAAACGTTGGTTACATATGGGAGAATAATATGTCTATTTCATGTGTATATCAATATAAATGGCTGTCTGTTGTGATAAAATGCTACGCTAGGTAAGAAAATCAATAGTGGATAGTGAAGACAGAATATACAATGTGGTATATATACGGGATAGACTACTATACCCATACTCACATCGAGTCAATTCGTATCCAATACACACGGACGAACATACAGTAATGAACCAACATATACTTGAATGTTTCCTCATTCCTTCCTGACATCATTACATGTTCAAAAGAAACGTTCTAATATTACACACTATAGAAATATGCCGTGTAGTTCGAATTTCTATGGTATATTCATATCATACCTTAACTGACTGTGAAGGTATGTGTGTATATTTACTCGATTGATTTAAATATGGTCCAAACGAATTGATCCTGTGTAGTTAGCTGTAGTCCAATAGTAAACAAAGTTTTAATACAACATACCTGTGCATGTATTCAAGTTAATTTACTGCAAAGAAAATGAAAATCAGCTGAAATGATTATAAAACAGAAAACAATAATAAAATAAAAAGAAACCTTTTAGCAATGAATATGAACAATAAATTTTGAAAAATTAATAAATATTTTTATCTAAATTTTATTGCAATGTAACGGAATTATTTCATGGTTAACAAATTATGTGTTTCATTGCAATTAAAAGGTGTTTCATATACATGTGTTATGAAATGGATAAGGCGCAGTAAGGTTAATTAAGGCATGTTTACATAAGGTTAATTAAGGCATGTTTACATTGATAAGGCGCAGTAAGGTTAATTAAGGCATGTTTACATTGATAAGGCGCAGTAAGGTTAATTAAGGCATGTTTATATTGATAAGGCGCAGTAAGGTTAATTAAGGCATGTTTATATTTCTGTTTCAATGACAAATGTATCTTGGTCCATTCATTGAAGACCCAAAGACCTTGAAGTAATAGCCAGTACGACTAAAGCAAAACTAGTTCAACCTGCAAGAACATGTATCTCGAGTTAGATCTTATTCGAGATTAGAATGTACTCTTCACTTCTCTTCATCACCTTATAGACGAAAATTAATTTTAGTAAAATTTGTAAAACTTGTCTTTTCTTCAATTGTTAAGATATATGAAACGGATTGTTATCAATTGTTTTGGATATTTTGCTTAAGGTAAAGTCCCTATAATGGTTCCGCTACATTTCTGACCTCGAGTCCTTTTACGGAGACACTAAGTAACCAAGGTTTCCTATTGTTTCATTTTAAGGTACCTTGGTTATCTCGGTAGATGTTAAGTGGTCCAAGACGTAGCAAAACCATTACAAGGACTTTACCTTAATTCTCCACATTCTCCTACTCCTCTCTCTCTCTCTCTCTCTAAACTAATTTCTTCTAATGCATTGTGAGCTGCGGTTGAAAAGCATAAATTCCCACTCTATAAGCTAATTTCAACAATGCCCCAGGGTAAAAAATAGTGGCCAAGTTAATGAGAAAAACGAAAGAAGCTTTCAATATCTTAGATATCTTCCTGAAATGACCAGCATCTGCATAAATCATTTTAAGTAGTTATAAAGTATGGACAAAAAGTAATATGATTTATAGGTATATGTTTAAAGTGAAATCAATGTAATCTAGACACTCCCCCAATATCCCTTTACCTAATGAATATTCATGTCCAAATTATGACTTAGTGAAACAAAAGATTTTTCTTTTCAGTGCAGACAGTAGAATCTGTATGAGCAGACCTTCCAAACGTTTGCTCTCTTCACCAAGGCAAGGTCGCTTAAAGGCATATGTGCACAATGCAGTTATTTTCTATATAGACAAAGAAGGAATATAAAAACTAGCTATGATAACATTTCATGATTATAGAAAATTACCCTAGAAACAAATTTATGGGGGGGGGGGGGGGGAATGGGGTCACCATTCTACAGTTTAAGTTATCTGCCCCTGAAAGTGAATATTTTGCTCTCTTTTCAGTCATTTTCAAGGGCAGATAACTCAATATTATTGGATGGCAACACTTCATTTAATTTCAACGCGATGTTTGGTACTGTAATCTCTGTCACTGAGTAAGTTTAAGAAATTCTATGGAACATATTTTATACTAAAGTCGCATACACGAATATATAGATTTTTTTTCAAGAAAAACGCAGTATATTGTTTTGTTTGGGTTTTTTATTTGTTGTTGTTGTTGTTGTTTTTTTGCTGAAGCATAGTGAAAAATCTATTGAACAGAATTGTTTTAAACTTTGCATAATGACTGGAAATGAAACAACAAACAGGGGCCTCCGTGGCCGAGAGGCTAAAGTCGCTGACTTTAACACTCACTCAGCCCCTCACCGCGTGGGTTCGAATCCCGACAGTGTCATTGGGATTTTCATGTGAGGAAGCCTTCCAGCTGGCTTGCGGTAGGTTTGTGGTTCTACCCGGATGCCTTCGTGCATCCGGGGTCTTACTCTACCTGTAATTAGCTGGACGTCGCTATATGACTGAAATATTGTCGAAGCGACGGTAAACTCAAATAGTCAAGTCAAGTCAAACAACAAACAATAAGGAATCAATATGCTTGATTTTGAGATATCTGCCCTTGAAAAAACATAAAGGAGCAAACAACTCACTTTCAGGGGCAGATAACTCAAAACGTATAACGGTGACCCCAATTTTTTCCTAATAAATTTGTTTCTAATGTCATTCTCTATAATCATGCAAAGGTTTTCATGGCTAATTTTAATTTTCATTCTTTGTCTTTATAGAAAATAATTGCACGTATGCCTTTGATACTAAAGCGAGACCCTGGCTAAGACATTAAAACACGTCTAACGCGTCTGTATGAGGTAAAGGATATATATTTATGAAGGAGACTGAATTAAGACAAATATCAAGGTTTTCTTATCATGCGTTTATGTCTCAACACACTGCGATTATTTTCAAAGCTTGTATATCAAAACTTTTTTATTAATTATTATTTGTTTATGACATGTTATTATAAGGTATCAATATATATATATATATATATATATATATATATATATATATATATATATATATATATATAATACAGCAATAAAGAAACTTAAATAATTTCTTATGAGTTATACAAAATAAATCGGTCAGCATAGTAAAGGACGGTACATGTATATATATTTTAAGAGATGTGAGATAACAGTTACATTGCAAAAAAAAAGAAAGAAAACAAACAAACATACTTGTCTATACCAAAGTAGAAAATAGCAAACAAGTTGAGGGAATGAATACCTAAACGAATATATTAAGTTCTCATTTATAGACTAGTCTAATCTCGTTGCTCAACCCCTCAAAAGGAATTTCAGGCTCCATTAGATTAATTACACAAGTCCCACATCAATCACCCGTGTAAGCCCCACAATAAGCACGTGTGTAAGCCCCATACCAAGCACGTGTGTAAGCCCCATACCAAGCACGTGTGTAAGCCCCATACCAAGCACGTGTGTAAGCCCCACACCAAGCACGTGTGTAAGCCACACACCAAGCACGTGTGTAAGCCCCATACCAAGCACGTGTGTAAGCCCCACACCAAGCACGTGTGTAAGCCCCATACCAAGCACGTGTGTAAGCCCCACACCAAGCACGTGTGTAAGCCCCATACCAAGCACGTGTGTAAGCCCCACACCAAGCACGTGTGTAAGCCACACACCAAGCACGTGTGTAAGCCCCATACCAAGCCCGTGTGTAAGCCCCATACCAAGCACGTGTGTAAGCCCCATACCAAGCACGTGTGTAAGCCCCACACCACGCTCGTGTGTAAGCCCCATACCAAGCACGTGTGTAAGCCCCATACCAAGCACGTGTGTAAGCCCCACACCAAGCACGTGTGTAAGCCCCATACCAAGCACGTGTGTAAGCCCCACACCAAGCACGTGTGTAAGCCCCATACCAAGCACGTGTGTAAGCCCCATACCAAGCACGTGTGTAAGCCACACACCAAGCACGTGTGTAAGCCCCACACCAAGCACGTGTGTAAGCCCCATACCAAGCACGTGTGTAAGCCCCACACCAAGCACGTGTGTAAGCCCCATACCAAGCACGTGTGTAAGCCCCATACCAAGCACGTGTGTAAGCCCCATACCAAGCACGTGTGTAAGCCCCACACCAAGCACGTGTGTAAGCCACACACCAAGCACGTGTGTGTGATAAAGAACGCAAGTGACAAAACACCAAAACAAATACCCCCACCCCTTTCAATCCAACTACTCACATTATTAACTTCAGTCATTTAATCTTAATCATGTTAAGGTTTAATTAAATGACATCTTAAATAAATCCCCATTTTCAATCATTATATATACTTGAGTACTACCCCGAACCATCTCCTAAAAGATGAGAATTAGTGAATACTCAGACTAGTTAAAAAGCATGCTATTTATTTAATTAAAAGAACATACAAACCACGGTGCATTAATATGACCAATTTATAGGTAATTGTGAAGTCGATAACAAAGTGTTAAAATAATTATAAATACATGTAGTTTAACATTATATTGTCTTTTTTTGGTTTAACAATAATATAAGATTTATAAGTCCAAACAAAAGACAAATGGATCTTTATTTTTATTGTACTAAACATGGATTAATTATATAAACGTGCATTGCCTCAAAGGTACCTTTGACGTGCATCATACAAAAACAAAAACGTGACATATCTATACAGACAGGCAATAATTTATAATACAGACAGATAGACCGTTACTCATTAAACATACAGACAGACAATAACTCATACATATATAATTATTTGACTAGATTCTACGTGAGTATTTTTATTAAAAAAAAAAAAAAAAAAGAAAGAAAGAAACACTGTCCCTGTAATGTTTCTGCTACATTTCGGACCTCATGGCCTTTCATCAAGGTTTCCTAATGTTTCATTAGAGTACCTCGGTTATCTTGGCAGAGGATGAGGTTAAGTGGTCCAAGACGTAGTGGAACCATTACAGAGACTTTACCTTAATTATTAGTCTTCCTCTTAATATTGTTCATGTGAAGGCACATTTGACTATCACAATGCATGTATTGCTTTGTTTTATGCATTCAAACAGAGAGTTTTGTGATAAAATATATCTGAAAGTGAAACATAAGATTGTAACACTAAACTCCCCTACTGGAGCATTCAAAAGCACTTAGCTGTCTAGAGATTGTGTGGTTCAATACTATGAAGATATTTGTTTACTTAATTCTGTAAGACCTTATTTTCTTTCACGTATGATCATAGAAAAAAAATTCACAAGTGGTGAATATGTAATTACCTGACCATAAGTGAAAAAAAAATCCGATCTTACAAAAATGAGTTTTCCGTATTTTCCTAGTTTTCATAAAAGTATCTCCCCTTGAAGGATATAACATTATCTCTTTACTGTTAAAGATATGATACTCGTCTTTCCACCAAAAGCATGGAATAAAAAACATTAATTTTCATAAAGAGCACACGGTCGCAAAGCAACTTTGCAAAACGAATCGCATATTCATCCAAAAATGAAAATCTTTTATTTTGGGTCATTATGTCCATGCACGTCCTGGTTTGACAAGGCTTGATCACAGGAAGGTGGGAGAGTAACCTTAATGTGTCGTATGATGGGGCTGAGGGTGACGTAGTGTCATCCACTGATGACGTCATATGATTGTCAACATTTAATGTGTCGTATACTGGAGCCGAGGGTGACATGGCAGTATCCGCTGATGACGTCATATAATCATCAGCATTAAATGTGTCGTATGCTTGAGCCGATGGTGACGAATTGTTTTCCATTGATGACGTAACATTATAGTCCGGAATTGAAGCAGCTGTCCTATATGGTTGATTTATTCTTTTTCTTCCTCTATAGTTACTTGTACGTCATTGTCATGTACAGATTCGAGAGAGACTGATTCAGAAGTCTGTGGACGCTTCTGTAATGAATTTTCACATACACACTTATTTAGTATTCAAGTCTATCAAATTTATACAAAGATTTACAATAGAGGGGGTGGTGACAGGCCCCAGATAGTTTATACCGGACCCGGTGGCCATGTGGTTAAAGCATCCGTCCTGGAATCGGGAGGTCGTGGGTTCGATCACAAAGTCGATAAAAATGGTATTAGTATAGCACAATTGATAAGCGCTCAGCATATAAGGGAATATTTTAGGACTGTTGTGGTGTCATGTCACATATATACGGTGTGATACCGCAGTGTGGCATAAAGTAGACATAGTCTCCAAATGACTGAAACACTGTCGGCGGGACGTTAACATCATTGATTCATAATGACTCAGTTGGTAATGTCATTAACTTGCGGCATGATATTAATGTGGCAATGCTGGACCTTTCTCTGGTATACATAGCTTCGCTAACATTCGATGAGGGGTTGTAGTATCCTACAAACAGACCATCCTAAAGGACTTTTTCATTCTGAGCGTCAGTCAACGACAAACATGTACATATATATCAATACACTTTATACGACTTTGGCATGTCGCGTCAGGGGATCGGACCAACGACCTCCCGATTACGGGAATGTAGTTTGAATAAAGTTATACAGCATTTGAAGGTATTAATTTCGGTTTGTGAACAGGTGAAGTTTACCCGTGTTTTACTGCTCTATCGAGCAAACTTTAACGGAAAAAGGTACACGACTACGTTTAACTAGTTAATATGGTTCATATTAATGCAACTTTAAAACGCATTTTGTGGTCCCTTTAACAATCAGTTTAATATACTCATTATAACATCCAGCTGATTGAAGTACCAATATTTTGACTGAGCTTTTATGTAATGTCACAAAGTTAGGAAAGCGAAGAGCTTTTGGCTGACTTCAAATAAGGTTGCCTGTTTTCAGGTGGCTGTTTTTAGAGCAGGTGACTATTTTTAGGACAAGTGGCTGTTTTTAACCTTTTACGTCTCATTACAGGGTCTTGAAGTTATTTATACTTCATATTGTAAATTCATTATTACCTCAGCAAGTTATGGTTATATATTACCTTCAAGTCCCTATGCCTCATATAGACTTTTTTTGACACCTTGGCAAACGGGACATACCCAGATCAGACAGTTAATCTGTTTGCTCGTACAATATCTATAGATCGATTTCTACGCAGTCTGCATCGAAAAAAAAAGACCTTTGCTTGTAGTTTCATACACCATTTAATGTTCAGTGAATGAATATTAATCTGTATTTGAATATTTATTATGCAAAAGTTACTAAAATGAAAAATGATTCAGGAGGCTGGTTAGTGCATATGACTTCTTAATCAGGATTGACTGCAAGCACTGAATGTCTTGCAACAATATTGGAACCAGTTCTGTAACTTACGAGAATACTCACACTATGGCAGTTGCATGGTGTCCTACATAAAATGGCACATGCATCCCAAATATGACGTCGGAAAATGAGTGTCATACAAATTAAGACGAGGGGGTGATGAATGCTATATTGTATAGACTGTGATAAACTGTCTTGCTGTCGCCAGTTAAACAGTCCTTCTCTCCGCATACTATTTTGTCATCATTACAAAGGAGATCGTTTGATACACAGTGGTCATTGCTGCATTTGTAATACTGGTCAGTATCACATTCTCCTGGTAAAAGAAAATAATAGATTGGGATTTTCTCCACATATTTCATGCATGGATACATTTAGAATATATGCATCCAGGGAAACAAGTGTGCCATATTTGGCACAAAGGAACATTCTTTCAAACAATTTTGTTTTAATATTTCTTTGATAAATTTACATGATACATTAAGTTGACAATAAAGCATTTCTTCCCAAGTAATAATAATAGTTTGAAACAAAAAAAATATTAGCCAATCATTATGTCTTTTAATGAATTGTTTCGTAAATGGCCCAAAGACACACATGAATATTTTCTTGTATAAATTTTCTGATGCATAATGTTTGATCACAGTGCAGTGTGTCAGCCAGGCCTATTTTTATGTATTTCTTTAAAATATACGTAGGCAAAAGAGATCTTGAATAAACAAAATTGAAATGGTTGGTGGGTAGTAAACACAACAAGGTAAACTAACAAATCAGTAGAATTTTAATTTAAAAAAAAACAACACGAAATACCTTCATGGTAAGTAGCAAACTTCATGACAAACGTTTCGCCATTACATGGCAACGAGCCTGTTCTGCGGTAGATGACTGTGAACACACGGTCCTTTGCAGAGAATCGCGCCTCGGACTCTTCAAGTGATTTATTATGTCCACACAGCAGCATTGGTAAACCTGGAAACTTAAAGGCCCATTATTGTTCATAATGATTCAATTTTCGTGAAAAGGGTAATATATAATAACATTGACATATTGTAGATTAAACTGTGCAAATGTCTGCTGTAAAAATAACAGTTAATCGCATTTAAAGTGCAATTTAGCATTTTGGATGGCTGTCAAAATATTTTTTTTTCTTTACAGCGAGTATTTCCGAAGACAGTTTGTAATCGGAGGTAATTTGAATATGAAAAACCGTCGTCGAAACACAAATTGTTATCTGCTACGTCATCACTCGTGATTAGTTAACGGAGACATATTAAATGTCTATGGAAAATTGACAAAGATAT
>CM037792.1:20016443-20066443 GCA_021229015.1 Solen grandis | reverse complement strand
TTGTCAAAGCAGCATTCCTAAATCGACATGGAAGTGTTAAATTTTCATTACTGTGTCACCTTTCATGTTAAACTGAAAAAAAAAAAAAAAAAAAAAAAATCAACACTGTTATATGAAGTAGTGAAAATCCCATTTTAAATTGGAATATCCAAAATATCCTACAAATAAATTATAAAAGCCAGTGAAAGCATCGCATTTACTCTGACTTCATTTGGATACCAACATTTGAGTGGTTAAAGTAGTATGTCAAAATCAATATCATACAGTTACGCCGAAAAATATTTTCAGTAAAACATCAACCTCCTAGTTCCTAAATACTTGATTATTTAAAAAAAACGAATCGTTTCGGTGACACATAGGGATCACTGTTCCTACATCTGTGTGTCCGCCCTCCCTCAAGTGACGCTCCGGGCTAAGGAAATTGGGTTAGGGTTAGTTTTATGGGGTTTCGTGAGTACAATTGGCACTGTTGCTTGTGGGGTGCAAATTACGGGGTGCGAAAGGGCCAAAGATCAAAGGAAAAATCCCACGTCACTTCTGTGAGAACGTCCGTCCGTCCGCCGTCACACTTTTTCTGTCACGCTTCAGCAGGTGACACATGTGTTCCAAAGGTCACTTTTGTGTTAGATTAATTTAATAAACAATTAAAAATATAACTTTTGATGCTAGCGTTTGAATAAGTGGTCATGGTATGTTATTTACAACGGATTTTACGTTTGCGTGTTCAACCATCAATTTTGGCATAATAAAAAATTACGAACCTTACTGGTGCAAAAGATACGAATGTTTTGTGTTCTAACCCCGGGATTAAAGTTCTTCCACGGTCACTGATTGCGCTAAGTACTAGACCAACACAGGGCTTGTCGATAATTGAATATATCTTATTTCAAAGTCAATATGGATAAATGTTGCATGCACATGTATTTATCCTGTCTTGTTTCACTATGATAGGAAAACCTCTAGTTCAACATTCCTAAGATGAGATACGGGGAATACAATTTTAAATAAAATTCAGATATAGATAAAAGTGGTAATTTATTAAGTTTTAGATAAAACAAGAAACAGATAACAAAAATAAACCGTGATTCATTATAAAACAAGACATACCCTCTTGCATTTACAAAATAATGAAACGTACATCCACACTTTCATACAATAACTTCAAACCATTAGAGTTGCTTGTGTATCAGTTTTGTTGTAAACGTATTACAAACTTACTTAATATAAACAGTAAAATCACAAAAATGAAAAACAAAATATTGACATATGTACAATCATATGATTGCAAGTATACATTAAAAATGTAAGACGATATTTCATTTATATTTCACACTAATATACGCTGGAACTATTTTTCCCCAATATATTCTGATGTTTGATGTATTTCTATGTATATCACCAGCAGTGTTTTTCTTTTGTTGATATTTAATGTGTTAATGGTAAATGTCCACATTTTGAGAATGACTTTTAACCCTTTACTCCATATAAATTCTTTTTTTTTCGCTTTCGCAAACAAAAGCAGACCCAGATCATACAGTTCCAGGAAGAAGGGCCAGGGTCATCCTCTGTTTGATCATACAGCTCCAGGAAGAAGGGCCAGGGTCATCCTCTGTTTGATCATACAGCTCCAGGAAGAAGGGCCAGGGTCATCCTCTGTTTGATCATACAGCTCCAGGAAGAAGGGCCAGGGTCATCCTCTGTTTGATCATACAGTTCCAGGAAGAAGGGCCAGGGTCTCCTCTGTTTGATCATACAGCTCCAGGAAGAAGGGCCAGGGTCTCCTCTGTTTGATCATACAGTTTTGTAACTCAAATTCTACTGAGTCAGCAAGGCGAAAAAAAAATCCATTTTTTATTTCTCAAAAAAAAAATAAAAAAAAATAAGGTTGTTTAGTATGTTTATACTCTGTATGTCATGAATATGTACATGAATATTCATGAGGTACAGGATTAGTCCAACAACAACTTTAAAATAATGGTTATGAGGCCACTTTATATATACAGTCAACTATCACACACATTAAAACTAATACTGGTGTTCAAAGAATACTGAAAAGGCAGATTTTTTTTATCAATTTATGACACTAATTTAACTATTTTTTTAAAAAGCAAGAAAGGAAGTAAAAAACGCACAGAGAATAAGCCATTGACTATTGCTATCAATAAAAAGTACATGTCTTTGTATTTATAAAAAATTATTAACTGCTAAATCTAAAAAAAAAAATGAAAAATAACAAAAGTCACACACTTTCTATCTAATAGTAAGCCTAATTAAAAAAACTTTCAAATTTAAAATTCTATTCTAAACTTTGATTAATTTTTAAAAAAAAGAATTGATACATAATTATGTTTTTTTATCTTAAAGATAAAATTGAGTTATGATAACTGGATTAAATGTATAAATAGACGAAATACTATATCTGTTTGCATACAGGAAAAAGTAGGTACCTAGATATTGGAAAGTTATGGAATTTCGTCGAATATTTAGAAAAAAAAATCTAAACACTGAAGTTCTAACGTTATCGGTGGATTTTATACGAAAATCATTCGGAGGATTCCGGAGATAACACGATTCAGCTTTCCATATCTATGCGTTGTGTATGTTCTGGATCTTTAGTAGTCTATAGACCTATTTCTTGCTTAGAAATGGTAACCACTGAATACTAATCCACTTTTCAAACATGACGGGATATAATATATGCACTTACATGAAGCACAATTGCAAAAAGAAATATAAGCTCACTTTTTATATGACACATTATGCATATTTGTTCCAAACGAATGGCGGATTTTTTTTATTGAGTTCAGTTCGTGCAGACACATTGTCGGAAACTCACAAGCGACTCATCTCGTTACTTTCCATATATCGCTCGTGAGATTGTCACATTACTAATCATTTGGAAAGCAGCGCTCCCATTCGCTGCCTAATGATGTACTAAAGATCTTTTTAACCAATGAAAAATGTCGTTATTTACCGTCCTTTTAATATGGCGACGTGCGTGGATTTCTATTTTCGATTTACTTGCAAATTACTTGAGTTTCAATGAGAGTCCAGAGAATTCATGGTGTAGACGATATGTGTTCTCATCTGACAGATTTTACCGACTAATCCCGAATTTGTACATGCAGCATTTTGATATGTAGATATGAAACGTACTAAACAGTCCAGGGTATCCAATGATTTTGCAAATGTTACTGGCATTATTTAGTTAACTGGTGTTTCGAATGTTTCGTCTCTGTTTTGAATTATAATTTTGTAGCCTAAACAAAACCTAAAATATTGAACTATTTCTAACGCCAGTCGGTCTGGATGCAACCCTTAGTTTATTTTCTAGCAATTTTTTCAACTCGTCTGTACATTCCATTTTGTAACTCAGATCTTTTGGTGCCGAAAACGGGATCAAATCGTTCGAGCCATAACGTTTGATACTCGGATATCCCTTTGTCTTTTTGGCAGGGTTGGAAACGGCTATAAATAGCAGTCTGTCATTAAACTCTACAGTTTCTCCTTCATATTTCAAGATTCCTTCGGACAGTTCTCTCACTCCGGACCGAACCTCAAAGTCACTCATGAGTTCAATTTGGGGAGGAAATTTCGACTGCAGCATGGAAAACCACTTCCGTTTCGACATGACAACTTGCAAATTTTCTATGTTCCACTGAACGTCAAAGTCACATGACTGTAAGTCTTTTATAATGTCAGTGTACGGAACTTCAATGTCTTCAATTCTCTCTTTTGCATCTCTAAATACTGGTAGCGTGTTGATCGAACTTGGTCGGTGAATTATAAGGACCTGTCCGTTCTTTGATAAAGTTTTCATGATGTTCTCGTACATTTCAATAGGATTTTCAAAGTATCTTAGCGAATCTTTGATAACAATTTTGTCGAACATTTCCCTGTTTTCTGGCTTTTCCTTCGCCTGATTTCGGAAGAATTCTTCTGCGCCCACATGCGCAACTCTAATGGGCAACATCCGGTTTGTGTCAGTTTCAACGTAACTATAGTGGCCAGGGATGACTGTTAATATCGGTTCAAGAAGGCAAAACCTGTAAAAAGAGCGTAATATGAATTATTATTCATTAGTTTCATATTCTAATGAAGCATCGTAAAGAACAAATTATACTTGTTGAAATGTCCGCCTCCGGAGTGGGTTGATACGGAAAAAAAAAAATAAAAACAATATTTAAATATATAAATAAGAGTTATTTTCAATATGATGCTGTAGTTATATGACTGGCCGGTCAGTGACTTTGATGTTTCCAGTTGTAATACCAATCCACATGAAAAATTCCTTTGGGACTTAGACGAAACTTCTTGTATGTGGTGCTATATTTCTGTTTTATAATACGTATTTGTGTATATACACATCAGCATGTGTCGGCAACTACTTGAAATCAGTAACAACTGTCAGTATTTAATGAAAAATAAATGTTTTCAAGGTCACAATTAATCTAATTGGATAAATTGAAACTGGTGTTCGACAAACGGGGGTTTCCGCTTCTCGGATGTTCGAGATAAACATATCTAAAAAAAAAAAGATCATGTAATAGAAATGTACTGATAAACTGATTTACGGTAAATAACAAGACACAAATCTGCATGTTGAATTAAAGTTATCTATTTATTCAAACAAAGTTTTTCCATTAAAGTACAATTTCATACACAGGTGATATCACAATGACACTCTGTTTGCTGAAGGTTTGTAATATAAGCTCTCGTATTATCGGGATCAATTTATCAGATCGTATCTGTATAAATACCTACATCTGACAACTGTACTGTAAATTACCAGCAATATATTGAGAATCTAGATTTTTGACAGCCCGATCGATTCTTTTTCTATTTTTACCCCCCCCCCCCCCCTTCCGATTATTGCAATATATTCATGATTTAAAAAAAAAAACGGCCATAAAACGTACTAGTATTTTTTATCATTTCAAAATGTGCTACCTGTACTAGATAAACCAATGAAAGTGTTCACGAGTAAATAGTCGGGCCTCCGTGGCCGAGAGGGGAAAGTCGCCGACTTTAACACTCACTCAGCTCCTCACCGCGTGGGTTTGAGTCCCGGCAGGGTCATTTGGATTTTCATGTGAGGAAGCCTTCCAGCTGGCTTGTGGTAGGTCGGTTGTTCTACCCGGATGCCTCCGTGCATTCGGGGTCTTCCTCCACCTGTAATTAGCTGGACGTCGCTATATGACTGTAATACTGACGCAGCGACGGTAAACCAAAAAAAAAAAAAAAATCAATCAATCAAATCATCATGAGTAAAGATTCTAACTTTACATCTCTCAGCCTCTCACCGTTGAGGATTAGATTACCTGTAGGTCAGTCAGATTTTTCATATGAGAAAGTCTTCCAACTATCTTACAGTGAGTCGGTAGTTCTACTCGGGTGCCTCCGTGCGGTCGCCTGTGATTAGCGTTAATGTCAACGTCAGCGTTAACAACACAATTACATTAACTACCGGCAATTTCTTTTTTTTCTTTTTTGTTTTTACCTGTTCACAATGTCTTCGGCAAAGCTGCCCTTCACATCGCCAACATAACATAGCCTGTCAGTGGTACCCATGTCTAAATACTTGTGGATCAAGTGTAACATGTTTGCATCATATTGCTGGCCGAAATTATACCGTTCCGGAAGTGGGTAGAACGGAAGTTTGAAGCGCTTCTGGTAGCTCTCGGAGATAACCGCAAGTGGCCGAGGCGACTCCGGTCCGAGATAGGAGGAAGCCATCTTGCATTTATCGTCTCGTCAGAAATTGATTGAGAATATAGTCTCTGAAAAAACAACTTTTTTTTTCAGAAAACAAAACAAAACAAAAAACATAAATGTAACTTTTTTAGGGATAGGTGGGGGCGGGGTACGAACAAATACGAGCAAACGTTGGCTATTAAAATACTATTTGCACTGTCAATATATAAGATATCATGTAAACTGTAAAGATTTTTTACTCCCTTAAAACAACAATTTTCTCTGCATAAAATAAGTTCGATAGTAAGACACATTTTAAACTTAGTCGAAAGCCTTCCTAAAGATACATGCAAGCAGATTGAATAGCTTCCTACAACATACGATAAACATGCAGGCTAAGTTTACATCTTTCTACAAGATACATGCAAGCAGATTGTATAGTTTCCTACAAGATACGATAAACATGCAGGCTAAGTTTATATCTTTCTACAAGATACATGCAAGCAGATTGTGTAGCTTTCCTACAAGATACGATAAACATGCAGGCTAAGTTTATATCTTTCTACAAGATACATGCAAGCAATTTTAGTCCTCAGATAACAATAAGCATGTAAGGACATTTTTAAAATATGTCGTGCAAGCCTTCCTAAAATACATGCGAGCAGTTTGAAAGCTTATACAAGATACGATACATGCAGGCTTAGTTTACATCTTCCTACAAGATGCAATGTACATAGAGGCTGCATAGGTTTCTTCCTTCAAGATACAAGATTCATGCGAGCAAAGTTTACATCTTAATACAAATGCTGGCTAAGTTTACATCTTCCTACAAGATACATGCAAGCAGATTGTATAGTTTCCTACAAGATGCGATATACATGCAGGCTAAGATTACATCTTCCTACAAGATACATGCAAGCAGATTGTATAGCTTCCTACAAGAAACGATATACATGCAGGCTAAGTTTATATCTTCCTACAAGATACATGCAAGCAGATTGTGTAGCTTCCTATAAGAAACATTGAACATGCAGGCTAAGTTTACATCTTCCTACAAGATACATGCAAGCAGATTGTATAGTTTCCTACAAAATACGATAAACATGCAGGCTAAGTGTACATCTTCCTACAAGAAACATAGAAGCAGATTGTATAGTTTCCTACAAGATACAATGTACATGCAGGCTAAGTTTACATCTTCCAACAAGATACATGCAAGCAGATTGTATAGCTTCCTACAATATGCAATGTACATGCAGGCTAAGTTTACATCTTTCTACAAGATACAATGTACATGGTGGCTGGATAAGTTTCTTCCTACGAGATACAAGATTCATGCAAGCTAAGTTTACATCTTTATACAAGATACAATGTACATGCAGGCTAAGTTTTTATCTTCCTACAAGATACACTGTACATGCAGGCTAAGTTTACATCTTTCTACAAGATACTATGTACATGCGAGCTAAGTATACATCTTCCTACAAAATACAATGTACATGCAGGCTAAGTTTACATCTTAAAAGATACAATGTACATGTGAGCTAAGTTTACATCTTCCTACAAGATACAATGTACATGCGAGCTAAGTTTACATCTTAATACAAGATACAATGTACATGCAGGCTAAGTTTACATCTTCCTACAAGATACAATATACATGCAGGCTAAGTTTGCATCTTTCCACAAGATACAATGTACATACAGGCTAAGTTTACATCTTTCTACAAGATTCAATGTACATGCGAGCTAAGTTTACATCTTCCTACAAGATACATGCAAGCAGATTGTGTAGCTTCCTACAAGATACAATGTACACGCAGGCTAAGTTTATATCTTCCTACAAGATACATGCAAGCAGATTGTGTAGCTTCCTTTATGCAAGCTCAGTTTAAAGCTTCGTACAAGATATATGAAAACTAATTTTACAACTTCCTACAAAATGCATGCAAGCTTTTTAAAGCGGCTAAGTTTACATCTTTCTACAAGATTTATGCAAGCTTTTTTGAGAGGTTAATTCGTTCAAGATATATGAAATCTTTTTTTATGCTTCCCTACAAAGACACATACAAACTAATTTTAAATATCCTCTTAAAATACAAAAGCACACGTTTTAATGTTTCGATGAATTATACTAATAAGTTCATTTTAAAGCTTACTGAACCCGATATTCTGAATTTCATTTCAAACTCACGGAGTGTTCCACAACGTGGTGTACATATTTTCCAATAACGATACAAGACCTTTAAAACTTTTAGAATACAACTCTGACGTCATCAACGAGTTCTCTTTGAAACTCACGGAGTGTTCCGAAGATAGGCGGAGTAACACGATTCAGTACATTACCATATTAAAAATGTTAAGTCACTCCGATGTATAAATATGTGGGGTTATCTCTAATTACAACTTAACCCTGAACACTAGTCATGAATTGAAGCTTTTTGAACGTATGAATAAGTGATACTTATGTAGATAAAATTATTATTTAAGACCGCGTATGATAAGTATAAGATGCGTATGTGTGTGGGATTGATAAAGAACCGGTTTAGGAAAACAATCTAGACTTAGTTCTATAATTATGCGATTTCCAAGTGCATTACTGATATATACAGCAAGATGTGTATATAAAGCTGGAGATCATACAATGAAGAATATAATACATACATACATACATACATACATACATACATACATACATACATACATACATACATACATACATACATACATACATACATACATACATACATACATACATACATACATTAAACTACATACATACATACATACATACATACATACATACATACATACATACATACATACATACATACATACATACATACATACATACATATACATACATACATACATACATACATACATACATACATACATACATACATACATACATACATACATACATACATTAAACTACATACATACATACATACATACATAGGGGCCGCCGTGGCCGAGCGGTTACAGTCTTTGACTACAAATCTCTCAGCCCTTCACCGCTGTGGGTTCGAATCCCGATAGGGACTTCGGATTTTTCATGTGAGGAAGCCTTCCAGCTGGCTTGCGGTAGGTCGGTGGTTCTACCCGGGTACCTCTGTGTACTCGGGGTCTTCCTCCACCTGTAATTAGCTGGACGTCGCTATATGATTGAAATACTATCGCAGCGACGGTAAACCCCAATACAGCTACAGCAACATACATACATACATACATACATACATACATACATACATTAAACTACATACATACATACATACATACATACATACATACATACATTAAACTACATACATACATACATACATACATACATACATACATAAAGTACAGTTTAAATGTAGACAGACGGACTCGAACATATACACAAACAGATAACAACTGAATGAATAAAGCTTCATAAAAGACAGACATTATTTATTTCATACCTTCAAATGTAATCCTACCTTAGCTTAATCTAAGCAACTATACCACAGGTAAGCTATTCCCGGTATGCCCGTCGTCAATATAAACTTTACAACATGTATTTTACACTAGCTCAGTGTTTACCCAAATCTCGTCTGTTCGTGTGTTTATACCGATACAATTGGCAAAAAAAAA
The DNA here is from genome assembly GCA_021229015.1 of Solen grandis. Taxonomy (NCBI): domain Eukaryota; kingdom Metazoa; phylum Mollusca; class Bivalvia; order Adapedonta; family Solenidae; genus Solen; species Solen grandis. Next base: position 20,057,131 of record CM037792.1, on the reverse strand, counting down.
AGCGAAATACTCCCTTTCATTTGCACAGTTTACACACATGTCTCCCACAAATCGTATACCTATCTAAGACGGGTTCCAGTATTTATATATACATAAAAATACGGACGTTAGCGAAGATAAAATCAATAAACCGTTCAATAGCAGACCATAAACTAGAAACTCTAATTCAACTTTAATTGTGACCGCATATTGATATGTTAAACATTTATCTATGTATGTTTTAGCAAACAGTAGTTTTGTACAATTTACAACCCAAGGTGACAACCTTATCGAATTACTCAACCATTTATTTTAAGTCTTTAAATTCATTCATCCACCCTAGTTGATAAGATTTATAAATTGCTCAAGGGGTTGGGTCAGCTACTATTACTACTACTATTATTTCTATTTTTTTTACTATTGCTATCAATAATTCAGCTTAACTTGTTGGTGTTGTTGTTGCTGCTACTTCTACAATCGAAAGCTAACCGGTACTTTGCTGTGATAGAAATAAGTCCAATTGACCAAACCTTTGGTCTATAACTTCTACATTTTATGATAACAATTAAGTATAAGGTCAGTGAAAATGAAAAATAAGTTGTTGTAAGTGGGATTTTGTAATATTTCAATGATTATAAATCATATTTCTTTCTTATTTTTTAGGAAACTAGACTTTCATTTCTATCAGAGCAACTTAATGGACACCTTTGTTACAAAAAAAACAACAACACTAATCACAACCACAACCACTACTACTACTTTCTTCTTCTACTGCTATTGCTTTTCTTCCTATTTATTTTCTTTTCTACTGCTTCTACTTTTTCTCCTTCTACTGCAACTGAATAAGTCTACTTATGACTCTATACTTCTATCACAAAGTACTGGAATATGAATATTTAAGAATATACTGCAATTATCTTTGAGAAGAAGAAGAAGATGGAGAAGATTTTAAATGTTTACAGATCGCTGACATGTGTACATGTACTTGTTTGCACCTCTGGCTGAGCGAGATAATACGATTAATTCTATTACTTATACCGATAATATCGTTATATACACCCATGGTTAGCTAGTCCCGGGATTGTGATCCATTTGTACAACGTGTCGGCCAACCTGGTGAAACATCGATACCACTGTTTTGACATAAATGGAATTTATGTTTATATAAAAGTCTCAAGTCTGCGATAGGTCCTAGACAGATAATATCGTTTTGCACCGAGCTCATGTTCGACTAGACTGAATAAATCAGTTTAAAAGATTGTACTCCGCCGACAAAACATTAATACAGATTATGATAAAGTTTGTATAGTTCTGTCGTGAACGGTAGTTGTTTTTGAATAATCGTGATTTTTATCTTTGCGGTAACATTTTTGAGTCGTATTTTATCATACAAGACATGTAAAACACTGCTACAGCTGCTGTTGTTGATGATGATTTTTTTTGGTGATGATGATGACAGAGGTGATCTTAATACGAGGACGATGAAGAAGAAAACAGATCCTGTGGGTCTACATATACTCAGCAGCAGCAATAATAATAATAATAGTAATAATAATAATAATGTATTCTTGGTTCCTTTGGTTTTATGTATCATTTCCCAACGAAATATGTAAAATGTTTGGTAATATTTTTTAAATATTGTGTGTTAAAGGTGATGAGGATTTTTATTATCATTTTTTTATGATTTGGAAGGTATAGTTATTTTAAGAGAAATATTCACCCCAAACAATATATATTCCTAAACAATATTTTAATATATGAAACCACGAGTTTTCTTTTGAATCTTAGCATGTATATATTTAAAAACTGATCGAAATAAAAACCAGCAAACGGCGTTATAAAAGATCTATGTGCTGCATTCAAATTAAAAGAAGAAGAAGAAAGGCATTTAATTTTATATAATTGTAGCATTATATGTTCTTATATCTTGTAATTTTTGGTTTGAGTAAAATCGTTGTCCAAGATTCAATGTAATTTCATATCTGCTGTCAACATAGTTGCAAAAAGTTCAGGTTTCGAATAATCATGAATAGTCTCGTAACATTTTTATTTCTCAGTTTTGATATTAACGAGATCTTTTTATAAACCCAAGCCCCCTTTTTTATAATATCGGATGCATTTCCTATTTACATATATTAGATAAAGTGAAAAAGAACAGTACTACGAGAACTATAACATGCAGTTTACCTGTTTAAAGCAATCCAACCAAACACTGAAAAGCAGCTACATGTATTGAAAACAAGATACACTCTACCAAATATCTGAATTAGCAGATGGCATTAAGATACAGTACACCAAGTTTTGAAACTGCTACAACATGTAGGGGTCCAGAGGAGGAAAGGGGAGGGGGGTCATGACCCTCCATTGAATTTGGCTATTATATTACATATGAAGAGTACAGAAGCTCCTACCCCACACCCTTGGGAAAGTAGCTCGACCCCACCTTCCCTGAAGAGGAAAGTATAGAAGAATGAAAGTAGTCACGAGCAATTTTTACAGATTGACCCGATAAGTCGCGAGAGAGAAAAAGATAAGCCACACTCCTCTCACGAGTGATATTTTTTTAATTCGGGTTTCCCCTCCGCGCACACACACACCAACCACGTATGGTGATTTTCATACCTGTAGGACCCCCCACCCCCATACCCTGAGATAAATTGCTGGATCCTCGCATGCATATAACTGAATTACTGCTAAATCACAATTACTCAAAAGCGTGAATTTTCGGTTCACTCCGGACCATGGTTAAGTGGTACCCAGTGTGACAGTGACTGACGCGGAGCCAATCCACTTCATTAGTTAAAGGGGAAGGAACTCCAGACTAGTTGTATTACTACGAAATTACAGCGGTGAGCGAAAATTTAAAATTTGAAGCACTCAGGTACATAGCTGGATCCAAACATTCGCCTCTTTTTTTTGTACTATCACTTTAAGCAAGGGCAGTACCATGGAAACGCATATGTGAAAAAAAGTCCATACATCAAAAATCTATGAAATAAAAATGACCACTTAGATTTAAAAATTACCAGCGCGTATTGCAAATAATAATTAATGTATGTATCTACAATTAAAAAAGAAGAATTTTGATTGCAATGATAACCTTTGTTATACTAGGCTGACTGTGTTTATAGTTAGTGATTTCGAATCTTACTACCAATGTCAACAGTTATTTTTAAAGAGCAAGTAGTTTCGAATTATTCATATCGGGAGAATTATAAGAATTGAGAGATAGGTGTTCCAAAAGACATTCTCAATGAAAATCTATCACTCTACTATCTTGGAGTACATTCATTTTCTTGCTAGAATGACAATTAAATTTCTATAAATATTATGTGTCAACACGAATTAATTAATAACTTAAGGATTGATATATTTTCAAACAAATAATTACAACGTATGACTACTACCTGCTACTACTACTACTACTACTAAGATCACTACTGTTGTTGTTGTTTTCATCATTATTCCAAGGGGGCAAGACTATATATGCATGTATTCACTTCTCACTAAAATTACAGAACACAATATATCTTCTGGAGATCAATTCTGCATTGTTGATGAACTTTGTGTCTTTGAGAGCCAGATATGACCTATAAATGTTACTCCTGGCGGCATTCAGCAATCCTGATTGATATTTGTGGGTCAAGTGCCGCTTGTATGCGCTCAAGATGTCGCATTATTCTAGATATGGTTTGATGTTCTTATTATGTTCTCTCTCTCCCCCCCCCCTCTCTCCTCACCTATCTCTCTCTTTCTTTCAGTTTTACATTCCTATACGAACAATCATGAAAAAAAATCTCGCTTGTAAACGTTATTTATATGCATGAGTATATACAAAATGACAAATATCAAATCCGGGCATTTCATAAATCATAATGTTAACGTGACGATATCATGTGACCTGCTTTTGTGTGTGCTATAATTAAGCTTATAATGATGTAAGATAAGCGAGGATATATCATGACCGGAATTATGTATAAGGGCCCGAGGAAAAAGTATTATTCGTGTGTGTATGTCGTGGAAGAGGTGGGGTGGGGGGGTTGTTAGTGATCGAACACCCTCGACATTCATCCCCGAATTGTTGGATGAAATAACAGGACAATTTCAATGGCAACTTCTTTCGAGATTAATGTAAACTTAGTTAAAAGTTAAATGCTAAAGAAATGATTCAAATGAACCCCCCCCTCAATAAGCCCCCCCCCCACCCGTGAGCCGTTGGACCCCCCCCCCCTCCCACGTATGACCCCCCCTTAGAGCGGTAAATGTCAGAGATTATTTGGTTTAGTGATTTTTCGTAGCTGGCCCCACATATCCCTGTCTGAGAGGTGACCCCCAATTTTCCCATAATTTAGTTTTACTGTAATTCTCAATAATCATGCAAAGTTTTAGAAAAGTTTCATTGCCAGTTTTAATTTTCATTTGCCAGTTTTAATTTTCATTCTATGTCTATACAGTCGAACTTCGGTGACTCGAACAGGCTGGGGGAACGGCAATTTGTTCTAGTCATCGGTGGTTCGACCCAACCGTGGTTTTAATGATTTACATGTATTAAAAAAACGATTGATTATTAGGACGTCCTTTAAAATTGATCGTTTAAAGCAGATATCATATTTTGTCTAAACGTCGGCAAAATAGTAATAGAGGCAACATTTAATAATAATAATAAAAAACCCAACAAAAAATATCTTTGTTATTCTTTTAAAACATATATAAATCAATAAAACAGCAGCTGTCAAGATCAAAGCAAAAACATCAATCTTGACATACAATTCATACACGTACATGTACACATACATTAGCCTACATGCAAGTTGTAACGTTTCCTCCATGTTTTATTTTGCATAAAAAAATGAGAGAAAAGAAATATGTATTGTAAATAAGTCACGTATATAGCTGAAAACAAATCAGTTAATATTCCATTAAATCAATTAAATAAATTCCTTCTTTAATTTGCAACATGATCAACGTTAACTTATATCATCTTATTACACTTTGATGGGTTAATTATTGAACCGTTGATTGTGCCAGTATCACAATGTGTGAAAAACACGCTGCGTCGCATCACGGGTATGGAGGTTCGACCGAAAGCTGTGGAATATATAGCTCTTTTAATCTGGGGACGAAAATTTAGTTCGAGAGTTCCAGCCATCAGTGTTCGACACATCCCAGGTCGAACAATATAGAATTAAGAATATTTTATTCTGGGACCATGAAATGTGTTCGAGTAAAGTAAGGTGTTCCAGTTTTCTGTGTTCGAGTCACCGAAGTTCGACTGTATATAGAAAATAACTGCATTATGCACGTATGGGTAGATATTAGACCGGTAATTGGTTGGTAATACATCTCCCGCAAGATGACCAAGTTGATCCAAATGCAATAAACGTTACGAGTACTTCATCTGACAGAATGCTATGAAGAGGAATAACGATTTTTTTTTTAAAGAAATATTTGACTTAGATTTTATTGTAGATTGTTCAATTAGCGACCGCGTTCAAAATGTCTGTCATTGGAATACAATAGACAAACATATGATGCTACTTCACTTCGATTTGTCGAATACGAATATCACGATACCAAGCATCACGATGCAACACTTATTCATTTTCCTGACACAGGGATAGCCCTACTATATATGCTACTAATCTGTATGTAAGCCAAGAGACATGCAAACGAGATGCCTGAAACAGTATCATGTATTTCGCAGCCGGGGATCAAACCCGCAACCTTTCGGTTTGGGAACGGTCGTTCTAACCACATGGCTGCCACAATCAGTATAGTTCATTGTGATTTTAAATCCACTGGACAAACACGTACATGGAATATTAATACTTCGTCACACACTGGCACACTATTACTATAGGTTTGAAGCAAATGATCAATCGGGTAAATATACATTTACACACACCTACACAGTTATGTGTAAAGGTAGGGTAAAAAGTATAGCATAAGGATTCGGACAACACGGAATGACCCAATAGTGTGTTGAATTATAACGTATATCTTTAGAATTCGTTCACCTGATGTCAAGGAAGAATGTGGAAACGCTTTAGTGTATTTTGGTTCGCAAGTGTGTGTTCGTCCGTGTGTGTTGGATACGAATTGACTCAATGTGAGTGTACATATAGTAGACTACCCCGTATTTATTGTGTATTATTTCTTCTCTATCCACTGACGTTTTTTAATACCTTGCGTAGTATATTCATGATTGCGATATACACAAGAAATAGACACAAGATTACAATCTAATACATGTACGATGTTGTATTGTTGTATTCATAGGAACCTGGTGACTTATTATTATTATTTTATTTTTATTTTTTTATTTATTTAATTGTTTTTCTACATATTTTAACCCACAAAAACATAAAAAGCAAAAGTAAAGTAAAAATTTTCGATATTAAAATTACCATTTTACATCCGTTTCTCGGTATTCTATAAAGCCTCAAGGAGTGACACCCGCCATTGTTTTCGCAACGTTGTCGCAGAGTAACATCCCTTGTATGGAATGCAGTAATTGCTTTATCCAGTTTTGCTTTATCCCGACCTTTTCTGAATGTCAGTCTTTATTTAGATTTTGGACGGAGAGTTACACACCTTTCTCAAACAATGTGTCAACACCGGTCTTGATGACAAGTGCAAGCTTGTGACGTCACAGTCTCTATTTATGGAACGTTTCTCTCTATATAAAATGATGATATCGTCCTTTTTTAATGAGGGAACCTAAGCTGGGTAGCCCGTGCAGACTGCAACAGGGAGTTTGGACGTTAGAAAGAAAACAACAGTCTTTTACAAACCGAAATGGATGAAAGACAAAACTTAAAAAAAATGGTATGATGGAAATAATAGCAATAATCTATGATAAATTATACGAGACTATCATGAAATATTACCGTATAATTGAATATAAAAGCAGGATAATTATACATGTGGAGAGACCCTAAAAAGTCTAAAAGTATCAAGCTCGTATAAGAATATATATATATATATATATATATATATATATATATATATATATATATATATATAGCTATTAGGATGGATGCAGGCACGAAGGCAGTTTTAAAAAAAAAGCAATCGGAAGATTAGGGGATGGGTTTCCCGTGCATGTCAAAAACAGCGAGTGATTTTCCATTGTTAAAATGCGCCGCACGATAGAAACAGGAACCAAGAACGAATTATGCTGGATCAGTTTTTCAAAGGGATGTTACTCTGTGACAACGTTGCGAAAACAATGGCGGGTGTCACTCCTTGAGGCTTTACAGAATACCCAGAAACGGATGTAAAATGATAATTTTAATATCGAAAATTTTTACTTTATTTTTGCTTTTTATGTTTTTGTGGGTTAAAATATGTAGAAAAACAATTAAATAAATAAAAAAAAATAAAAAAAATAAATAATAATAAGTCACCAAGCTTCTATGTTTCAATCATATAGCGACGTCCAGCTAATTACAGGTGGTGGAAGACCCCGAATGTACGAATGTCAAATATTTGTAAAAAGAAGAAGAAGAAGAAGAAGAAAAAAGAGATGTTGACCTATGCACTTTGTATGACAAGAACGCCGATATTTTTTCAAAATTACCAAAAAATTAACACGTAATTATAATGGGTAAGAGAGAGAGAGAGAGTGGTAGAGAGATGAGGAGGTAATGATTATAAAGGAATGGTGCTAAAATCATTTCTGAATGAAATAGGGAGGCAAAAGGAAAAAAAAAGAATACTGTGATGAGAATCAGAAACTCATAATCAGTACATGTATATATACATGTACATGTATTTACAAAGTTGTTTGCAAAGTTATTATTCGAAATAAGTTATATGGATCTACATCGTATGTCGCTGCTTTGATTTCAAATTTTAGGGCAAATGGGCAGCGTATGTGGGGTCACCATAGCACGAGGTCTTTCAGCAGGTACACTTAAATTCCGAGCAGACGATTTCAGAAGCTATTCGGGAGACACGTGCATGGTTGTCATTAAACTGGATGATGAGTCTGGTATCCGGGAGAGGACTGTATTGTACTTTACCGAGTTCAAGCTGGACACCAGCTGCGGGGATAACGTCACTGTTGTCAATGGTGATTGGAGTAGTGATTGGCGCGGGAATCCGTCTGCGGCAGACGTTGTATCAGGTATAATTGTTTTCATGACACATGTTAACAATACATCTGTACTAAACTAGCTTCCGAAGCTGTCGAAAAGGAGAGTATAGTGACATTTTACCATTCAAATTATTTTTTTTTAAATTTGAGATAACAATACCATTTTCTTCAATATCAGTAGTAAAATTTCAGCTTATTTATTTACGTCTATTTGGAATCAAATTCGTAAAACCCATACCCGTACTAATCCCCCTCAAAGGCTCTTGTGTTGGACCAGTACTTTGCGTCTTCGAAGGCCGTGAAAGCCAGGATCAATTACAAAATATTGACAATCATGTTCAACTGCAGCATTGGTCGGGCTCCTGTATATTTGACACAATTATTAACTAAACCTGTTAATCGTAGACCAGGATTAAGATCAGCCAGTGATTCCAGCATTACATATGATGTGCCGTTTAACAGGAAAACAAGGTTTAATGATAGAAGTTTCTGCACTATAGGGTCGAAATTATGGAAAAATCTGCCTCCGTATATTAAGCAAACCGAGTCAATAGTCGAGTTTAAGAAAAAACTAAAAACGCATTATTTCACACAGTTTTACGACTTGTTTTAAAACTGATATTGAGTTGAATTATCTGATATTTTACACAACATTGTCCGGAGCTTTTATAGTTTTGTCATCTGCTTTTATTAGCTTATTTTCTTTTTTAAACATAAACTAGTAAAGTACCTTGATGTCCATCTTAAATCTGTATTTTAATTTCATATTTTTATGCTTTTTCGCTATATTTTATATGTATTTGTTTACACTTTTTGGTGATAATATATGTATGTTTATTGTACAACGCCATTGAATATCATGTATAGAAATAGGCGTTCCATCAAATAAACACGTTTAACGAAATACCCCTGCCCCAAACGGAATTCAAAACCACAACTTTCGGATCTGCAGTTGGATATATTTCCACTTGACCTCGGCGCGCTTTATGCACTATTTATAGTTTGAAAATCATAAAGGGCCGCTTTGGTCAAGTGATTGGAACTTTGTCAGAATGGGTCAGATAATATCAACCTCCAACGCAGTGGCTTGGCTCCGCTTGGCTTCGCATCAATCACTGCCATAATGAGTTACCACGTGACCATGGTGTGTATCATGTGATACTCCGATCTAAAACAATATGGCGGTTGAAACGCCTACCAAAACCGTCATATCAACTTTTTTTGTGATCAACATCAATACTTCAGTATAAGTGGGAATAAAACACAAGAACTCCCATTGTGACAATTCAGCGGTCATAATCCATAATCCATTTTAGTTTCACTTTCAACTTTCGACTTCCGGTTTGTTGTTGACTTGTAGAAATAATGATATTTATGCTACGTATTTTTATCCTTATTTTGTCTTCATTTTTTTCTGTTGACCGGGGTTTTAAATAAAGAAAACTTAGCCGGTGCAGGTTCAATGTACGTGATGTTTTTTTTTCGAAGAGAGAATAAAAAACAAACACAACATCTAAAACCGAAATGAGTTGCAATATTTAAATAAATTTCAACACTAAAAATTCTAAAAGTTTATTTTTACAATTTCAACAATTCACACTTCCGAATTTTAGATAAGCATTTGAAGAAAACAATTACGAAACTAAATAAGTACATTATAAATAAGTTTACAAATGCCATTTTAAATATTTAACTTACCGGGCGGTGGCACCAAGGAATTGATAATTTTCTGAATAAGCTCACTGCTGTACAGAGACGTTAATACCCCCTTCACATACACGGATTTTCTTACGAGTCCTTACGGATTGCCAACTCGTAGTCAATCGCAAGCATCCGTTAAAAGCTCGTTGGTATCCGTTAATAACTCGTCACAACTCGTAGACAATCGTGAGGATCCGTGAGAAGAGAGGCAATTTTTTTGATATGTCAAAATTTTTCTTGCGATTGTTCACGGATTACATTTTCCGTAAAGAAATCGTAAATAACTTGTAACAATCCGTAAGTATCGTAAACCGGTCGCAACAACACTAAATAGTTAATACGAGCGCTTTACGTTTAACAATTTGTTTTACGATTTGTTACGGTTAGTTTACGATTTGTTTACGGATTATTACGAGTGCTTAATGATGAGTACGATTTCATTCACGTCGTGCTACAATAGTTTTACGGATTGTTAAGAGTTATTACGACTTTACGTATAGTTACGAGTACTTTACGAATACATACGTATACTTTACGATTTAGGACAGGTATAGAAGCTGCAAAATCGAACAGTTAATTCAGTTGTTAGACGTCAAAAACTCATATGCCATGTTGTCTTGCTGGATGTGATACATAGAGAATTGCACATTTTTTTTGCAAAAAACATAAGGACTCGTAAACACTCGTAACTCACTCGCAACTATTCGTAACAACACGTTAACAGGTCGTAATTTACACGTAAAAAAACGTAGCATTCCGTAATATACTCGTAACAATCCATAAAAAGCCCGTAAAATGTCGTAACTTGCTCGTATTTATCCGTGGTTACTCGGAACAAATCGTAGATGTTTGCCGTAAATACATCGTAATAACTAGTAATAAACCGTAAATGGCTCGTAATTACTCGTAACCACTCTTAAATGGCTCATAAAAGTGACCAAATCGTAATGATTCGTGTACTTTTACGATTTGTGCCATACGTAAGGATTCGTAAGAAAAATCCGTGTATGTGAAGAGGGTATAACAGGTCCAAGACCTAGCCCAAAGTGATGTTAACTGGACAGTTAGTCAGGTGGTTGAGAGATATGAATTGTGATTGGTTAGTAATTTTAGTTGTTGATAATGTAGTAAGGCTGTCCAACCAGTTCCAAAACTGACCCGGCCACTCATTCACTCAAGACATGTATTTACAGTGGACAGAGACAGGACATAACCAAGACTGGAAACCAATCACGGCTGAACACACACTTAATACACAACTTACTGGTTTAGGACAAAATGCATAATTAAGAATAATGAAGCATGTTGACATATTGAATAATGAAACCCGGGTAACATTTCTATAGCATAATAAGATAATCCAAACATGTAATAAAGTTAAATAATAAAATAGATTGCAAAACAGCTGACCTAAACTCATTATAGAAAGTGAATGATGCGAAGCAAAGCGGAGCTAAGCCACTGCGTTGGATTTTGAGATAATATATCACAGTAAGGCGTAAGGATTGGAAAAGGCCTGACAAAATAGAGACAAATCTGGGAAAAAAGTAAGAATTCGACAAAAAAAATCAATATAATGATATTTCCAGGATTATCAATGCAGCTCTGCGGACACAATAAATCACTTGGAGAGCCCGAGGCTCGATTCTTCACTGTTGATAGTGTTTTCACAGTCTTCTACCATAGAAAAGACTCGGCACCGTGGAAAAACGGGACATTTGTCTTAAAGTTCGCTACTTACCATGAAGGTATTTATTTTGTTTTTTATTTTGTGTTTAATGAAGTTCACGTCTTTTTTATGAACGTTCAGTCAACTCTATTTACAACGGTGGTGTTTGTTTCAATGAATTTTGCTGTTATAAAGAAATTGCCGTTGTAAAGAATAGAGACGTAGAAGGATTAAGCACTTTAGTATTCAAGACTACTGCTGTTATAAAGAGGTTGCTGTTATAATGAATGCCCTTATAAAGATGCTTCACTGTATTCATTTTGTTGTGTTTGTGTGCTATGAAGTTCACTTCTCGTTTACTTTTCATGAAAGTACTTTTTTGTCGTTTAGTTTGTGTAATAAATTTCGCTTCTTGCCGTGTAGGATTTTATATATTATTTTTATTTTTAAGTACATAAAGACCCGGATAATTGTTGATGCCAAATCCTATTTAATTTTCCATGGCCAAAGGGATGAAAGAAGAAGCCTGTGGCAGAGTTAATTATAGGGACTTAGTATGTAGACTATGTGGAAAAAATCCCTTCAGTTTTTATTTTCGCAGGAGAATGCAATACAGACCGGTATTACAAGTGCAGCAATGATCACTGTATATCAAAGGATCTCCGTTGTCATGGTGACATAGAAGCATGCGGGGAGAACGACACAAATTGTCATGATGCTGATGAAGACGTCATCCAGACATTTTTTGACACAATTTTAGACAGTTTAGTTGACTTCTTGGACCTTCTCGCCATCATTATCGCAATTAGTATTCTCGGTAGTATTTATAAGCGATGCAAAAATCGTCACGGAGATCTCCGGAATTTCCCGATAATAAGGGGAATCATATCCAGGAGGGAACGCCCTACCGTATGTTTTTGCTCTTCCTTATTTTTACTTGTATTTTCGCTATTAACATAATAGGGTCCCATTATTGCAGCAATGTATTCAGTGCCTACAATCAAACCAGTGTTAGAAGTCACCATCTTGTTTTTATGGCTGTTCTATTTTTCATTTGATTAAAACTGTTTCTTGAACACTCACTTGCACTAGACAGACATCCTTATTTAAAGTCAGACATTAGCTCTTCGCTTCTCAGTTTTCTTGGCAAGCTTCAATAAATTGTCATAAAAGGAATTTCAATTTACTGCCTGTAATACTGAGATAGTCTGATAATCAAGTTTTAATATTAACTTAGATTTCGTTAAAGCTTTATTCAAAATACATGCCCATCGCTGGGAGGTCGTGGGTCCGATTCCTTGCCGCGTAATACCAAAGTCGTAAAAAGTGTATTGGCAGACATATTTGGTACCCGGTACGTTGCTGCCCACTAAAAAAAGACACAAACAAAAAACAAAAAAAACAAAACAAAAAAACAACAACAAAAAAAAAAACAACAAAAACAAACAACCCCCCCACTAACCTAATATATATCATAATTAAATAAGGTCATTAATTTTTAATGTGGCAGTTTTTCGGTCAAAGCAACGTACCGGACACGTTTGATAATGATCAGCTTATAACATATTCTAATCCTACATAAGCTTTCTTTTCATTGTTGATTTAACTGATAAAATGTTTAAATATTCCTTACAGAGCCGCCCCCAGACACCCGAATCTGTATCTCTCGCATCTGTAAGTGACAACGACGTACACGTGACCGTAGACGGAGAAACGGAATTAGATCGATCAAGTTCGTCAGCTTCTGAAGTTTCGGACAATGATGTGACGTCACCAGTGGATGGGGCTACGTCACCATCGGCTCCAGCATACGACACATTAAATATTGACAATTATATGACGTCATCAGCAGATAATGCTACATCACCTTCGGCTCCATCATACGACACATTAAATACAACGTCCGAGTTTCCTCCTCCGCCCTCTTATGACCAAGTCATGTCAAACGAGGAAGTGTATGGACATAGTGGCCCGAACTGAAATATGAACAAGGTGTAGCATTTTGAACGGGCGGATACACTGTCCTATTTTTATGTTATAATACATCGTAGATCATAATAACATGCCCCATTATAACATGTATATTATAACACGAAAGTCGATATAACGCAGACTATCACTGGGCTCCAAATTTTTATTTTGTGGTTTGTGAATTTGATTTTGACTTGTGTTTTCATAAAGTTATTATATGATTTTGACGGATCTGATACTCACTGGTACTAGAACCGCAGAAATTTCAATTTCATTGGAATGTATGCGCATGTGTACAAAGTTACGACGTTCGTAATCAAGTAATGTCAGAATCCGTTCTTTACCATGTTTTAATATACAGTACTGGAGAAAAAAAATCGTAAATGTAAATTTCTGATAATCAAGATTGCAATGAAATTTGCAATTCTGCGGTTCTAGAGCAAGTGCTGATACTGGATTAAATATTAAACTTTTTTTTTTTTTTTTTTATCTTTTTCGTTACTTTCTCGCTTTAGTAAACTAAGCTGTTTGCTGTGAGTGAAAGTAAAATATTTTTAATCATTGTTTTGGTGAAAAGGTTAACAAAATCACTCAGTGAAAAATATCAAAGTCTCCAATAGAAAAAAAATAACATTATCTCTCTACGTGGTCTCTATTTAGACCACGTAAGAAATTGAAAAAAACAACAAAAAAACAACAACAAAAAACTTCAACTTGACAGAATTATTAATATTCCTCGTGATACCAAATTTTCTCTCACTTGTGGTTTAGAAAATGGAAAATACTTATTCGTCAGTTGTTAAATATGTTATATATTCACGAGTGAATAAAAAACGATACTGTTTCCTATATCATTGTAGATGTTGGTTGTCAACTATGAAGCCTCAAGTCCATAAAATGTTTATGTCTTTCTTAGGGGAACCTATTTTTAAAATCCCGTATATCATTGTAGGTGTATTTTATCATAGATCTCTCTGTTAGCAAAAACAATACATTCATTGTGATAATCAAATGTGATTTTACAAAAGTATCTGTGGGTGAAAGTAAAATATTTTTAATCAATGTTTTGGTAAAAACATTGATAAAATATAAAAGGAATACATAAATTAGAAGGATCAATCTGAAAGCGGTTTTAATAACAATAATTTTCCTTGTGTGTTTGTCTGTTATTGAGCACTGGTTAAAATACTCACGATAGGTAGGTAGATTTCTATTAATTATTGTCTGCATGAGTTGTATGTGTAGGAACTATGTATGTGTATAAAATATTGTCTGTATGTATACATGCATTATTGTGCAAGCATACCTGTCTGTATATATGTACGTATGGCTTGTATGTAGACTTATGTATGATGTCTGTATATATGTACGTATGGCTTGTATGTAGACTTATGTATGATGTCTGTATATATGTACGTATGGCTTGTATGTAGACTTATGTATGATGTCTGTATATATGTACGTATGACTTGTATGTAGACTTATGTATGATGTCTGTATATATGTACGTATGGCTTGTATGTAGACTTATGTATGATGTCTGTATATATGTACGTATGACTTGTATGTAGACTTATGTATGATGTCTGTATATATGTACGTATGGCTTGTATGTAGACTTATGTATGATGTCTGTATATATGTACGTATGGCTTGTATGTAGACTTATGTATGATGTCTGTATATATGTACGTATGGCTTGTATGTAGACTTATGTATGATGTCTGTATACTTGTACGTATGGCTTGTATGTAGACTTATGTATGATGTCTGTATATATGTACGTATGGCTTGTATGTAGACTTATGTATGATGTCTGTATATACATCTATGGTTAATCCATATATATTACAGCATTGCATGCATAAGTTGCACTAGGTTGATTTAATTTGTAACTCAAACTTTTTTGTCTTGTATGTTATTATTATTGTTAAACCAAAATACCATAATCTATGTTTAAACTATGTAACTCTAAGTACATATGTATGTATTTTGCAATAGTCTCCACAACTTCTCATAAATTGGTGATATTTCTGTGTTTTGTATATCATATTTTATATTATGCTATATAACTAGATTAATCATTGTTTCATACCTGAAACGAGAAGGGGCGGGGTAGGAAAGTTATTAATATACTGTAATATTATTAATTTTCATTGACATTAAATTTCGTTGATTATGTACCTGGAATTTCGTGGTTACGTTCATTTGTGAATCTTTGTCCTAGAAAACGTGAGCTGTATATAAGAAACAAGTTTCCATAAGGATTCATATTCGTGGATAAAACCCTCCACGAAGTCGACGAAAATTAGTGTCCCACGAAAATTAATACTTTCACAGTAGTCTTCTCTGTTTGCTCAAACAATATTGTAACTCAGACTCTAGACAATTTGTACAGCAACGAAAAAAAAGTGTCATACACCATTTATAGTACACTAAATAAATATTCATATATTCATCAAGTCATATAAAGTGTACATGAATATTTATGAGGGAAAAAGTTAATACACACGTGGTACTCTTACATAATGTTATCTTTGTGGTATCGATCACGAGATCATTTGTACATCAGATATAAGTGTTGAAAATGCACTGTTAATGATAAGATTATGTTCCACGACAATAATATATACAATGTAAATAATTATTATTTAAATATAATAAATATATATATATATATAGTATGTGTAAAATTATACTTACCAGGTTACAAGAGACATTTTTAGCTCAAACACTTCAACTCAAGAGCTCAGTTTGGTATCACAATCTTCGATGTGAAATATTTTGACATAAATATTGACGTTTAAATGTAGCGTCTGTCTGACACCCCCTAATCTGGCCAATGAAACTGCAAAATTCGGATGAGCATGCGCATTGCACCAACATGGCTGCCTTCTGACAACTGTAAACAGCTAAAAGAACAATTCGGTATGTATGTTTTCGGACTGATAGACTTTTTTAAATATTGTGAATAAATTTATTATTATGAAATTGTCCATGGCTTGAAAATTGTAAATCGAGGTGTAATGTTTAAGAACACTTGTGATTTGTTAGCTTATACGTTGCAATCAGATCTATTCCGAGATGCCGAGTAGCCATTTGTGACAGTTTGACGATTTATACTTTGAACATATTGCGAAAGCTTGGCATGACAGTTACGATTCCTTAAAGAATAATTATTTCTCTAATATTGGGGACTAATTTTGTTTACATCTGTTGACTACTTAGCTAGTAATGCTACTTCAAGCAAAGTGAGTGTAATTATTTCTCCGAAATCGAACTCAGAGTTGAATACCTTGATACATATATTTAACTCACTCGCAGTATACCGGTGATATGCGAAAGAAAAAATAAAAATAACCTTACTAAAAGCAATTTAAACTTACTTTTTTTCAAATCTAATCTTAATTATTATACATAGGTCTTGATTTTTTATTTACCTTATGTGATATAGACATAACGTCAGTGTTTGTTTTGGTCTGACCGGCCTGACGATAGACAAGACGCTAATAGACAGGCCACAGAAATATCCGGTCACGAAATACTTCTAATGGCTAAGTTAGTTTATACATGTTCTAGCACACATTTCGTGCCAAGTTTTACCATAGTTTTCATTTAATATACACTTGAAGCACGCGTGCTCTTCGTCGACTTTTTATCTCCAGGCCAACACACAGAAAAATACACGTGTTACTGTATATCAGGGCTAAGAATCAGAACTGTCTTACCATTCATTTATTCATTTTGTAAACAAAGGCCGCCATCTTTGAAAGCAAAAGGTATATTCTTTTCATTACTGATTCGGTTGGAAAAGCCTGATAAAAAAATACAGTCAACTCTCCTTATAACAGCCGTGTTTGTGTCAGAAATTGTCATTGTAAAGTATAGAGACATAGAAGGATTATGCACTTTAGTTTTCAATGCTACTGCTGTTATAAAGAGGGTGTTATAATGAATGCCGTTGTTAAGAGGTTTCACTGCATAGAAGAACGCGCTATCCGCTGTTTTGAAGTACGAACAATCCATCTAATAAATAAAATAGAAACTGTTCATTATATATCCTCCCATTCATTTGAAAAGTATGAATAATTCTACATTCGCATTTTACTCGTCCATGTTAATGAAATATCAACAACAAAACAATGATAAAAAGAAAGTAAAGTAAAAAAAAAAAAAAAAAAAAAAAAAAAAAAAAAACCACGTTACCCATATAGGATATAGTTCATTGGGACCTAAATATGTATATATATATATAGTGAGAGAGAGAGAGAGAGAGAGAATCTATACCTTCTTTTTGGAAAAAAAAACTCAGATTTATTTCTAGTTAATTAGAAAAAATAAATTTACAACATATCTAGTTTCTCATAAAGTTGTAAATGTCAAGGTAAAATACAGAGGACGTTCAGATGTACCATAATGCACTACTATATAAAGTATCCGAATTTGCGTTATCCGAAATACTATCCTTTTCTGAAGTTTGTCAAATCAGTAGTTTTCTTCTTATCGAAAGCTATCATCAGAAGATAATACCCATTTATCATATGGTAATATTAATTTCTAAATGAAACTTTTTTTTCGCCATATGATCAGCATACTAAACAAATTAAATTCAAGTAGTATCGGGGTATCCTGCTCATCGGCAGCTATTCTTTCGGTTGTGCCATATTTACTATCATAGGAAGTCGGGAACCAGACTATAAAAAAAGATGTTAAGCAGCTCAGCGAAATACAAGTTAGATAATCTTATATGTATGGGGACCAGCGTATACACTTTACCTTTCACACTGCTTTGCTGACATAATTAAACAGGGCATTCCAAGAGGCGCGCAGTTTTATCCAGATGAATTAGTTTTTTCTAACATTCAAAAAGTAGTGGACACGAGGATTAGTAGTTAAGTGTTGATAGAGTCGGCGGTGAATAGAGTATCTGACAGGTATTTAATAGTTCATATTTACTTATCAAAAGTAAGTCAAACTAACATAAAGAGATACATTTAAAATAAAAAAATACATATATATATATAATATATATATATATATATATATATATATATATATATATATATATATTCAAAGGAAAAAGAAACGCAGGGTAATCTTTTGTGTCAGTTTTTGATAGGGATTAATCGACGGTATTACAGTTTAAATAATTTTTATAAAGATTTTTTTCTAGCATGAGATTGGGTCTGTCATATCATATCATATTGCAAGATTAGGCGGTAAAATCTTGAGTCTTGCTACTACAGACTCTAGTTACCATGAGTTTCTTATTCCTTTGAGTACATACATTAAAATCGAGTTTACAAATGTGCTAGATATATGATCATGCAGTTACATATTAACATTGTCCTACTCCTGACGTGGTATTCCAGTTTTTCTTTTATTTTGTAAACATTACATGTATTATATGAACATAAATTTTATAATATTTATAAATAACACTCTGTTTCAATATTTCGGCTTAAAAGCCTTTATCAAGACGAACATTTCTCTTTTGAAAAACTACATCCTGCCAGTCGCCGTATTTAAACCAAAAATGACGTTACTTTTTTGTTTAAATATGGCGACCGGCAGGATGTAGTTTTTCAAAAGAGAAGTGTTCGTCTTGATAAAGGCTTTAAAGCGAAATTTTTTAATTTTTTAATTCCCTTGGAATTTTAAATTTTTCATGTTGTACGAGCGCTTAGGTCAATGTTAACTGGTTGAAGTTTCCAATGAGTTCACAAATGTATGATGTATGCAGAAACAGGCGTGCTCGTCCTTGGCCCACTTTCATGCATAGACGATATGCTAATAACAAAATGTAATATGCTATTCAGATAAAGTTGATCATATCTTGAAAAATATGCATATGTGCCTGGATAGCGTAGTGGTCAAGCGCCTCGCGTTTCCATCAATATGCGTCCCGGGTTCGATTCCTGGTCACTTACGTGAGAGGGTACAGTGGTCGCTTGTCAAGACACGTGGTTTTAACTCCGGTTTCCTCCCACAATATTGACTACATACGCCGCCACAAGAGCCATCGAGAGTGATTAATATAAGTTGTGAAAACTTGTTTCGTAATCGATATAAAATGAAGATAAAAGTTAAAATATGTAATCATAATCCCGTTATACTAATCCAATCCTGTTTACATGAACAGAACATTATCAAGTCAAGTCAAGTCAAAGAGTTTATTCAAAGTAATATAGGCCCCCCGGCCCAAAATACAAAGCATATGGTCATGATATAACATTTTTCAGACAAAAGAAGTTGTGTCATACACCTTCTACAGATTCAACCATCATCATCACCATTATATTTGTTATAAATTATATCAAAATATGAAATAAATATAAAGTTTTATTTCTCCATGTTACAATTTCAAAAGATATACCTTTCTCTCATTTAAATAAATTTAAAATTTCATACCATCAAAAAATTCTAATTTAGATGAGATGAAAATTAATACATAATTTAGACAAGGTGTGATAATCACGTATGAGTATTTTAAGTGATTTTTATAAACCAGAAAAGTTCAGCAATTTATAAATATATAACGCTGTTCTATATATAACATCAGCATCAGTTGAACTAAGGACATCATAAAATCCTTCTAAATTTCTAGCTGAATCGTACCAGTTCAGTAGATACTGATTTCGTAGATCTGTATATTTCCCACAATGAAAAAGTACATGATATTCATATTCCACAACATTTGAACTATAGTTTTCCTTACAATATTTGCAGACGCGTAAATCAAAAGAAATATTATTGTGTCTGCCATTTTCTACCTGTAAGTTATGGGAGGATTTCTTTTTTTCTAGTAGTGAGTTTCGAGCAAGAAAAGTGAGTTTCGAGTCTGAAAAAGTGAGTTTCGAGTAAAGAAAAAGTGAGTTTCGAGTAAAGAAAAAGTGAGTTTCGAGTAAAAAGAGTGAGTTTCGAGTTAAAAAAGTGAGTTTCGAGTCTGAAAAAGTGAGTTTCGAGTTAAGAAAAAGTGAGTTTCGAGTTAAAAAAGGTAAATTTCGAGTCTGAAAAAGTGAGTTTCGAGTTAAGAAAAAGTGAGTTTCGAGTTAAGAAAAAGTGAGTTTCGAGTTAAGAAAAAGTGAGTTTCGAGTTAAAAAAAATGTGAGTTTCGAGTCAAGAAAAGGAGAGTTTCGAGTCTGAAATAGTGAGTTTCGAGTTAAAAAAAGTGAGTTTCGTGTCAGAACAGATGAGTGTATATACTGTATAGTGACAGGATAAAAATGTATATCTTTTTGGTGACTGTGTATATATTTAACATTAGTGTTTTAATTGCTTTTTACGGTAAAGTGTATTAAAAAAATCGGGAAACAGTTGCTTATATCAGTAGTGAGTTAAATCTTTATATTACTCTGACATGACGGATCGTTTAAGAAAAATCTATATCCCGGTAAACTCAAATAGTCAAGTCTATATCCCGGGTAACTGTAAAAAAGCACAAGAACATACACTCAGAAATTCCTGTAAATGGCTCAAATGCGGCATACCTCATTCCGAAATAAACCGTTTTAAAATGGTGCCGTTTTTCCTCCACATTTTTCATAATTTATTGGTTTGATATAAGAAATAAACACTTGTCAGCACAAAAACAAACCTGTCACTTACGACTTTTCCTTGACTACTCTTCTTTTGTTTTGTTATTTTCCCTTTACCTTCTTGTCGAAGTTTACACACCGGCGAAACACGAATGTATTGTTGGTTTTGTTTATCGACAGGGAAGTAGTGTAAAAGTAAGTATCATTCTTGAAATGGACATTTTATTGTGCCAGTGTTCCATTGTTGTATTTTGTTTGTTAACTTTTCCTGTATGCCAACATCACTGACATTGTGACAGTCACACTCACTGACACGCACTCTAAAAAAAAATCAAAATTATCGTTTGCATTAAAATAAAGATCACAAAAAAGCATGGGTAACATGATTGAAAGTTAGCAATCATCTGCATGAAATTGTATCAAACGATCCAGATTTTAACTATAAAAAACTTATATGCGAAGATCCAGTTCCAGCAATTTGATACCAGTGGGGTGGGGAGGGAGGGGGGCAAACTCTGAATATCACAGACATAGTGGGGGGAAGGGGGCACCCTTTATTATGTATATTTTATGCATAATATCAAGATCTCGTTGGGGGGTGGGCGGGGTCTGGACACCCGGTGACAGATGTTCCTTAGGTCACTCTCTACCAAGATTGTTCAGGGGCTTCCGTGGCCGAGAGGGTAAAGTCGCTGACTTTAACATTCACTCAGCATCTCATCACGTGGGTTCGAATCCCGGCAGGGTCATTCGGGTTTTCATGTGAGGAAGCCTTCCAGCTGGCTTGCGGTAGGTCGGTGGTTCTGCCAGTGCATTCGGGGTCTTCCTCCACCTGTAATTAGCTGGACGTCGCTAAATGACTGAAATACTATTGAAGCGGCGGTAAACCCAAATAGTCAAGTCAAGTCAAGATTGTTCAAATTATTTTGATCCTTTGAAAAAAAGGCCGCCAGGGAGCTAAGCCCATTTTCCTTATATGTATACAGTTAAAATTCTTCTTGTCCTAAAGTACTCATTCGATTTATAGCTTGCACAGGGCAGAGCGACCAAAGGCCATCATGACCCTCTTGAAAATTACCACTACGTTTTTATTTTCCAGTCTATCATACTGAAGTTAATGTCAAATTGAACAGCAGTGATTAATCATTTTTAATATGAAAATGATATTTTAATGAAGATTAAAGCTTTATACCCAAAAAGTTAAACTGTTTATTTTGCTGAAAGATGAACCTATACCTTTTTTCTTTACATTGCATTTCTTTTCTTTTTTTGTGCTAATATACGTATTATAGGAATTATGTTATCTAAAAATATGAATTTCAAGAGCTTTTTAATGGTGTTTACATTTTGTTTTTTGAAGCAGAAATATTGAAATTATAGGAAAATGAAGGTTCTGCTCCTGTATGTAATTTATTTAAAAAAATCCCTTGAATTTGTCATTCAAGATGGCTGCCAAAAGTAGGGATATTTACAGATGTGGAAACTATGTATATTGCTTCAAATATGTTGTATTACAAATACCAAAGAGTAACAAACAAAAGCAAATATTCCTTAGTGAATTTGTCCAGAACCCACAGTATTTGATACAAATATAGATAATCTTATAAACTGGGTTAACCAATCATCAAATATCATTTCTGTTGAAAGTGTTGTATTCATAATTTTGTATGTTTGCTTGTGAGGTACTTTGGGGGATGGATCCGCGATCCCCTAACACCAATTATGGGGAGAATAAATGGGCTACATTATAGCTGAAATTAAAAAAAAATAATAATAATAAGGTTGATCAATACGACAGTTATTTCTCAGATGATGTTATTTTAACTGTATATTTTTATTGTCACTCAACAATAAGAATGATTAGTGTAAATATAGACAATTATATTTACGGAAAGTAAAAATAAAATCACGTAATCATTTTCTGCTAAAAAAAATAACCACGCATTGAGTAATAAGAGTTATGCTGAATGTTTAATTTAGTGACAGTAAAAATAATATATATATATTTTAAAAGCATGAGACCAGGTGTTACTTTTGTAGCCGCAACCTTATTTACGGGAAAACGGCTTACTTTCGTTATCT
Organism: Solen grandis; assembly: GCA_021229015.1. NCBI lineage: Eukaryota > Metazoa > Mollusca > Bivalvia > Adapedonta > Solenidae > Solen > Solen grandis. Next base: position 20,034,090 of record CM037792.1, on the reverse strand, counting down.
ATATCGGCTTATTTTGGCACTGATTTTATTCATACTCGTCAGAGAGTCGGTAAAAAAAGTTGTGTCAACAACTATAAGAATTAATTCATGAATGAAGTTGTATTGTCAATCGGTTTAAACGATATTTTGATACTTAATACATACTCTGTGAAAGACCTCTGCTTCCCGACAAAATATTTATAACAAGGGAGTTAAAAATGTATTGCGAATACATATATATATTCAACTGTACTCGAAACTCACTTTTTCCTGACTCGAAACTCACCTATTCTAACTCGAAACTAACTTTTTCCGACTCGAAACTCACTTTTTCCAATTCGAAACTCACTTATTCTAACTCGAAACTCACTTTTTCCGACTCGAAACTCACTCACTTTTTCCGACTCGAAACTCACTCACTTTTTCCGACTCGAACTCACTTTTTCTAACTCGAAACTCACTTTTTCCAACTCGAACTCACTTTTTCTAACTCGAAACTAACTCGAAACTCACTTTTTTCCAACTCGAAACTCACTTTTTCCAACTCGAAACTCACTTTTTCTAACTCGAAACTCACTACTCACTAAAAATTATATCTCAAGTATGGCTAGAACATCGAAAGCGAGAAAAAGCTAATCTGTATTTTACTGGTAATTCAATTCAAGATATCTCTCAGTATTTAATAATGTTTTAAAATATTTGTAATAATGACATCTACTAGATTCCTGTAATAATTGACTCCAATTTTGTGTTTTACAATCTATGACTCTTTGTATAAAAGAATTAATGAAACTATCAAGATCTCCGATATCATGGGAAATCCATACAAACCCAAACCCATACAGAAATAACATACTTTTTACATGAGTAGCCCAAGTAGTTCTACCGACATTGTCAAGAAATTTCAACATATAATAACAACGTTTAGGATATCTATGGTTGGCCATATTTATCAATTTACACCAGTACTTAATACAATTAGAAAAATATGGAGCACACAAGGTTAATCTACCACATTCTCCCAAAACAATACAATTATTTGTTGCACTTTTAACACCCAAATATTTCTTACAAAAATTAAGTTGAACAGTTTCTATATCAGGACAGTATTTTTATCCCAAAACCTGTGACCCATAGCACAGTACCGGTTTTACCATAGCATCAAATAATTGGAATAACTGTTTGATATTAAAATGTCCGTATTGTTGATAGTTATACACAGCAAATACAGATTTTTGCGCTTGTGATGCTAACTTCTTTTGAGCAGGTATCCAAGATAATGTATGTGTAATAAAAGACCCATATACTTATACACTGATGTAATTTTTACCTCATGACCTCTGAAAGTCCATCTTTCATTATTTCTTAATGGTCCAGCATTTCTAAAAACAATTTTCTTAGTTTTACTTAGATTTACCTCCATACCTGTTGACATACAGAATCGATCAATGACATTAAGTTGTTGCTGTAGTCTAAAAACAGTCTCCGCATAATTAGCAATATCATCTGCAAACATGAGATACAATATATCAGGTATACTATTGTCAATGAAAATACCAGTAGTACAATTCTCACGAAGTAGAGAGGCTAATTGGTCAATGAATAGTGAAAAAATGATCGGACTGCTGATATCCCCCTGCCTGGTTCCAATATTACATGGGAAGTATTCAGTTACTTTGCCGGATGATGTCCTTACACATGCTTTCAATTTCTTATACATACAAGATAAGACTCTCAAAATTTTCCCATTGACACCTTTTACCTGTAATTGTTCAAACAATTTATCATGGTTTATTTTATCAAACGCTTTGCGAAAATTAACATACAAACAATAAAAACGACCACCATTTCTGGATAAATATTTTTGGACCATGGCCTGCAAACAAAATACTGAGTACCCATTTCTAAAACCAGCTTGAGCCTCGTCGATCTTCTCATTATTTTCTGCCCACATATACAATCTTGAATTTATTATATTTGAAAATATTTTGTACATTGTTGTTGTAATAGATATGCCTCTGTAGTTGTTTGGGTCCTGCTGAGGTCCAGATTTATAAATAGGACATATTATGCTCTCACCCCATGAATAAGGGAATACTCCACTATTGAAAATATTGTTGAATAAATGGCACAATATAGGGCCAATAATATCAGTTGTGCTTTTCTAAAATTCAGAAGTTAAACCATCATTGCCTGGACTCTTACCCGTACTCAGTTTAGCAATCGAATTTTTAACTTCATCTACAGTTATTTCAGTATTTAAATAACTATCCTCCAAATTATCATTATTTATAACAATTGGATCAGCGTTTTCGACAAACAATAAATTTCTGAAATAGTTAAACCACTCATACTCTTTAATATTAGAGCAAATAACACATGGATTTGTTCGCGATTTCTTAAGCATTTTCCATAGCATATTTATATCTATACAACAATCGATTAGTTTTGTTCTTTCTCTCTCTTCGAAGTTATCCTTTTTCTAATGCATTTTTTTCTTATAGACATTTTTTCTTTCTTTATAAAGAACAAGATCTGTGGCATCATTTGTTACCATGAACCTACGTAAAGCCCTGTATTTGTTCGTTTTGAGGATTTCACATTCTTCATCCCACCATGGTGGTTGTTTAGAATTAAACACAGTAAAGCTTGACCCAGTGCGCACGCGCATGTGAATCGCGGCATCTTGGCAAATCTGTGTAATAGCGCAAACTGCTTTATTAACATCAGTACTTGCAAGATTATGTATATAATCTCCATAATTTAATAACGCATTTCTGAAAGTATTTAAGAATGTCTGACTTTTACAGGATTTCCATTTAAATTTAGGGAAATACGAGCTAGAATGGTCATCATTTATAGAATTTAAAGTCACGAATTACGAAGTTAAACTTAAGCTTACTTGATATCGGAAAATGATCTGATTCATCCCTATGCAAAACACGGAAGTTTGTTACATGATTAAACAAGTTTTCGCATGCTATCATGTAATCTACAACACTAGTCCCATCTCCAGATAAACATGTATAATCCCCGTAAGCATCGTCAAACCTCCCATTTAAAACATGTATATTATGAGACAACAAAAATCTATAAGCGTACGACCAAAAAGGTTGCATCGATTGTCTTTACTCTATCTCTGTAAATCAAAACTACTACTATTATAATCCGTTTCGTCGAATATGTATGTAAGATTATCATCAGGTATATAATCTAATAAATTTTTGATCCTGGCATTCAGATCACCTGCAATAAATATCGTGGCTTCATTATAAAATAACTTTAACGTGCCAAGATTGTTCTGTAACAAAATAATACCATTCTTTTCATTTAAAGTGTCATTATAAACAGACGAGCCCTCGGGGGATACATAGGCAAGATACATTATAAGATCTTTACAATTACTTACTGTCGAACACTTGATATGTAAAACAACACAGTCTTTATGATTTTCACGAATTCTAGTGACAGTGACTCGTTTTAAGACTCTGCCTTTAATAAACACAGATACACCACCCCTATTACGAAATGAATTTGCACTAATATCTCGAACACTATCAAAATGTATATAAATATTTAGAAAATTGTCAAACTCATTTTTACATATTGCCCATGTTTCGCAAAGACATATCGAAATCAATCAAAAAAGATTTAAGATTACAGTCATCAACATATTTTTAAGCCCCTGGATATTCCATGATAAAATGTTCACGCCTGTGTCGGACAACACGATCTGTGTAGTCAGGTTTTACAGATACCTCGGACGCACGGGAAAATGCTGTATTTGCCTTTGTCAGTTTACACTCCCGATCTTTATACCGACTAAATTTGTCGACGATCGTACACTTTGACAGGTCCCGGGATTTCACCCTATGCGCTCTCTCAGTATCTACGGATTCTTTTTCGGGCAGATCTAGATCTTCTTTAATAAACTTATTTTAGATTCACACACTGACCGGTCCTCATTAATATCACCTGTAATACCAGTTATACGGAGATTATTTCGCCGGGAATGACCTTCTAACTTGTCAAGTTGTCATCACAGAGAGTAAATAAGTGAGAAAAGAATTAAATTTCAAGTTGTGGCCAACTGAAACACATGTAGACACACATGCAAGTGTGTACTATTGGTTTCGTTAATCTTAAATGCAGTATTTATTCCTAGCAGAAATGTAAATGTTTGTGCTGCAAACATTTCCCTTAATTAAAGATATATTTTATCCGCTAACATATTACTTATACGAGAAAGTTACCGTAGCTCGGTACTTTCCTCGCAAAAATTGCGACCACCTCCGATCTTTGTATTTTTCGTACACATGACCAAATGGCAAGGACTTTCGAGCCGTATTGTTTTTATTGGAGTTCATCTTGTGACGTTGCAACATCATCTAGTTGCACATCCATTTTAGTGGGTGCCGTTTTATAAATATCAATGTCTACTTTATCCGTCGGCCAATCTTGTTAATTTCAAATGTAGTTGTTACCTCAAATGTTGTGCAATACTGTCTACCTATGTTGTTGTTGAATATCCAGTATTTACTGTGGCAGAAATGATTTATTCTGGATTATTTTTGGCTAAATATATTCTCTGTGATCTATTATTCCATATCATATAAACATATACATTAACTATGTTTGGTACAGTAGAGTAAATTTTTTTTAAAGTATATGTTGTCACAGCTTATCTATAACTGATAATTTACCTGTATCTTAAATTTATGAGTGTACTATACTAGCCATGTGTGGCATGGAATCCTCATGCATTTTGGTCCTGGGAGAGTATATAAGGCAGAGAAGAACGCTAGTCAGTGCTTTTTCACGGACATTCACAAGGTAGATTTTACCTTTTGTCAGAATAAGCCTCTCTTTACTTCTAGGCAGTATAGGGGAATTATTTTATTTTGGCTGGGAATTTCTAAATTAAACCAGAAATTTATAATATGCATTTGTAAAACACAACTTTCAAAATTATAAGGCTTTTTAAACATAGCACAATTCTACTCTAAATTGTACACAGATTTGCCCAGTTTGTACTTTGCTATTTAAATCCACTGACTTAAATGAATAGTACTGACAAAATAAAACGCTAAAGTTAAAAGACACTTGTATTTATTTCAATTCCAGGTCTGTATTTAAATTGAATATTTGCAAACAAAACGAATCTGGGTTAGTAACCAGGAAATGTGAAGACTATGTAGCCTAAGTTTAGACATACAAACACAAATCCTGTTACATTACATCTATTACGCCCGAAAGACGGTAATATTTGATATTCATGACGTTATGTTTCCCTCCCTATCTTTAAATTCTGCAATATTGTGCAATATTTAACTCGGTGACCCTATCTGAAAATTGAAGACGTTTTTTAATCAGTTTAAGAACGAATTATGAAATAAAATCGACATGTTGTCCGACTAAATCTTTCGATACTTTCGCTCAATTTACCTTTACGTTTCATTTTTTTTTCTATTCGGAAATCACGTCGTCGACGTTTTTGCATTGCAACTAAAAGATGAACTCCCGAAACTTCTCTCTCTCTCTCTGTGTTTGTGTGTGTGAATTAAGAGGAAATTGTCCATACAGTAGAAATGCGTATGCCGTTTATGCTAATATTCATAATTCAAGTAGGAATACACAGATTTAGTGTTATGTTTTGATTGTTCATCTATATATATATTTAGCGAGTTCACTTTTCTTTTCATTTTTATACGCCCAAAGGGTCGTATTATGTCATATATTCTCTCAGTCGTCCGTCCGTCTGTCTGTGTCCGTCCGTCTGGCTGTTCCGCCCTCCCTCAAGTGACGCTCCGGGTTAAGGAAATTGGGTTAGGGTTAGTTTTATGGGGTTTCGAGAGTACAATTGGCACTTGTGGGCTGATTTGTTGCTTGTGGGGTGCAAATTACGGGGTGCAAAAGGGGCCAAAGATCAAAGGAAAAATCCCACAACGTCACTTCAGTTGAGAACGTCCGTCCGTCTGTCTGTCAGTCCGTTCCATCTGTCCGTTAGCAGAACCCCGTGAACGCAACTCCTCCTCCACTACTGGAAGGATTTGGTTCGAACTTACCAGCAATACTCGCCTTTTATATGTAGATGTGCAAAATGTGGATTTTGCGCTCTATAATCAGAAACTTTCAAAAGTAAATGTATATATATATCAGCAAACAACGTCGGAGTCAAACAAAAGTATTTGTTCATGTCAGCATTTTGTGAATCTGATAAAAAATAATTCAGCCCTTTCAGATAGGATCCGCCGAAAGCGTTGCCAACATTACAATATCTTCGGACGTATATTGCCACGCTTTGCGGTGCTCTTGTTTTAATTCATAAGTTTGACATTATTACTCAAGGTTAAAAAATCTATAAGTGAAAATAAGTTTTTGAGTATCAAGCGGATCAAGATTTGTAACTGCGGCCAATACGCGTTACAGTTATTATTATCACTGTGAGCGCCGCAGAAATCACGCTAAATCGCACAGCAAATCTACATGTTAAAATGACGTCATACGTTCGAACAATAACTTTACTGAATGAACATAAAAACATAACATAAAAGATGATATTTTCACGAGTGGCGGAGCGCCAAGCAATTAATGGAAAAAGGTTCTGTTCAGCTTCCTTGCTCGGCGCTCAGCATATAAGGGTAGTTCCGGGACTGGTTGGCCCGTTGTCAAGATAATGTGACAGGGTGTGGTATCATGCCACATGTCTACAGCTCGATACTGCAGTGTGGCAGCACTATATCTGTCTCAAGTAGACATCGTCTCCAAATGACTGAAATACTGTAGGTGGGACGTTAAACCCATCAACCAAACAAACGTAACATAATAAAGAATGTACATTACATATCGAAGATGGTCATTATAAGACAGTTGAGGCGTTCTATACTCATACTTTCGGATCGGCACTCATTTTCTCTGCTGACAGTAACATGCTGCTGAATGGATTCTTGTCGCGGTTTACTTTGTTTATCTGTTCACTACATTGCTGTTTCTGTGTAATATACTGATCATTGATTCATGATCGAAAGAAACGTATCATTTATAAGTACATGTACTAAATAATATAAAGGCTATCCGGATATGACCCTTCGTCTTGTTTTTTTTTCTGATATTATTTGACATGAAATAAAAAAAAAAAACAACAATATACTTATATACATGTACTCCTTTCTTTTTGTAGAGTGAACATGCAAAAGGTACATGAAATAGTGGACGACAATGGGAAGAAAGGCATGGACATAGTCCAATATGAAGAAGTACTGATTCCAAAATTTTATGTTGACCAATATGTGAATCAATCAGTTGCGGAGAGACTGCAACTGATAAAAGATTTAAAATACTCGGAAGGAGATGTATTACTTTGTTCATTTCCAAAAACAGGTAAATATATCCAATTAAGAATAATAATTTAAGCGAACCTCGAAGCATTGCATTCACAAGTAGTAACCAATTTACGGTAGAGTCCATTTAAATCATCATATAACCGTCACTCTGGAATTCAAATTTTTTTTTAAATACAAAGCTGTAAAATCAATTTAATATTTGCTCCATGTCTGAACCATGATAGTGTAGAACCTAAAGACAATGTTAATCTTATATTGTTGAAGTATCCATTAAAAACATCTTTCTCCGAAAACATACCCCCCCCAAAAAAAAACCGTCTTCAATACCGTTTCGAAAGTTATTTACACGAATGTCGCCTTTGATGGACAATCAATTTGTTAAATGATAACTTGCATTCATTGTATTTACGTTGCTCTTTTTTATGTAAAAAGTGTACATCTGTAAAGTTTTAGACAAATGTTTAGTCCATGCTGCAATAATTTGATCCATGTTAAAGACCTTTAGATCTGATTCATTTATAGCCAAAATACAATTTTTAAATATCTATGATTTACTAGAGAAATTCATGTTTGTATTTTAACAGTATAAAAATGTATTTAATCTCTGTGGTAATATTTCTATAATTGTATTCATACAGGAACCCACTGGACAACAAACCTGCTTTCTCTCCTCTTTTACGATGGACCAATGGATGAGTCTCCATCTTTCATGCCTAGAAACATTGACGTCCTTCCAATCGAGGAAACCTGCGGATTGCCAAGTCCAAAAGTTGTCCATACTCATTTAATGCCGAACAGGATGCCATCCGACGTTTCTGCTAAGAGTAAAATTGTCTTGATAGTGCGGAACCCGAAGGATACTGTAGTGTCGATGTATTGCCACATGAAAAATGCCCAAGAATTTGAAGGTGAACAGTCTTGGCACCACTTCCAGAACAACTTCCTTACTGGCCTAGGTAAAAAATGACTTCAAATTCTAGGTTTTAAGATTCATGATTTATTTACGAGTTTTGTAATAATAAAGAGTCTAAATATAGTAGATAGATCTTACCAAATTTTTTTTTTACAAACCACAACTTTCAATCCAGTATTATGACAAATAAAAAGTACTGTTTGAACTCACTAATTTTAATCATTAAGAGAAATATTTTTAGGCTAAAATATACATGGATATGAGATCAACTTAATTAGAGCATTAATTATTGACAAAATAAACAAGAAGTGTTTCTGGACCGCTGAAAGAATCGTGGTAGGAAAAGTGGGAGAGATAAACAGACAGACGGAGGGTGATCCATGTTTGTAACCTTTGTTTACAGCAGGTGACACACACACACACACACACACACACACAACAAAAAATACATGCAAGTGAAAGAAAAAAAAAATTTGACCTTTAAATGCTGATATTAACTTGTTCAAAAATGTTACATGTAGTAGTGTGTCAATCTGTTAGTACATTGCACTCACGCGGCAGACATGTAACAAGGAGTATATCCTATTTTTTTTTTATTTTTATCTCAGTAATCCAGATCTATTCCTCTCCAGAGATATGAGGATGTTATCATCTACTCCTACGTTACGACCATTTCTTTAACTGTTTCAGTGCCCGTTTGGGCCTTTTACCGACTATTTAAAAGCGTTTGAGAAGGAAATTAAGACAGGCAAAACTAAAATCCACGTTGTATATTACGAAGATCTAAAAAAGGTAAGAATTATGTTCTTTAAGAAATGAAGGTACAAAATTGGCATATGAACGAACGAATGTACGATTTCGGTGTGTAAATTTTGACCGATATTTGTTTATATTGTTTGCGTCCTATACGTGCACTCATCGTAACAAACTAACCTTATATAAATTACTCTTTTATTCAAATTATTAAGATTCTAATTTATGCGTAAAGGTATCAGCAATATGTCGTTTAACAACACGATTTTAGACGATGCATATGAGAGAGGAGGGTTAATTTTAGAGTACATTGTATATGTTGCCTTTCTTCCGAACTGGATCAATTCGGCCTAACCATTAAAATCATAACTTGATTTAATCTTGGTCATGTGAATCTCATGACCATAGAGGTCACAGGCAGCATACTGACAGTAGAGACAGAGGGTATGGGGATCAAGGCGGTTTCAGGACTGTGCATAGAGGACGTCAGCCTCAGCGCGGCAATGGAGGACGGCGTGGAAATGGTAGCCATGGAGGTCGGGCTTGGAACCGTGACAACAGAAACAGTTTTAATTAGGTTCATGCCGGGTTTTGGAATGTTAAAGGGTGGATCTCTGATTTTAATTCCGATAATTTTAAATTGAGAGCAGAGTGTGTTTTAGACTATGATTTTGATATTTTAGGCATTGCTGAGTCACATCTTTTGAATAATGATGTTATAAAACTTGATGGATATCAGTGGTTTGGTTTTAATAGGTCACATATACATAAAAATGCAAGGACTGGGTCTGGTGGCATTGGTTTCTTTATTAAAACTCGATTTTTTTTTCTTTTGTATTTAATTAAAATTGGTTAAATTAATTTAAAATTTAAATTTTCCCATGTGTTTGTTATTTACCGCCACAGAATTCATCACGCTATTTTGATGTCAATGCCTTTTATGATAAATTGCTCACTGATATATATGTTTTTCAACCCCAAGGTCAAATTTTTATTTGTGGAGACTTTAATAGCCGTATAGGAGACTTAGATGACCACATTGCTGGTATTGATCATATTTCAAGTAGGGATGTGAAGGATTTTACTGTAAATGCATATGGTGAGCTTCTTGTTGATTTTTTGATTAACTCTAACTTTTGTGTGCTGAATGGTAGAAATTGTATACAAAACAATTTTACATCGGTTTCTGTTAAAGGGGCTTCTGTTGTTGATTATTGCTTAGTACCACATGATAATTTAGATAATTATTCAGATTTTTGTGTAACATTAACTACAGATGTTATAAATAAGTGCAACAATATTGGTAGTCTTGCCCAATCATCATTACCAGATCATTCACTTTTATCTTGGAAAGTATTGTATAGCAGTTCACATAAAACATCCACATCGCTTCCAGTTGATAATGATAATGATCAATTTGTCAAATTTGATAGACGTTATTTTGATCATAATTTTATGAATTGTAAAAATATATTAGTTGATGTAAATAGAACAATTAACTCTTTGGAACAAGGTTTAAGTACACAAAATGATATTAATCTAGCTTTTGAGAAATGGTGTGATATTGTCAAAGGTGCCATGTTTTCTAATATTCCCCATAAAACTATTAGAACCGGGACAGGTTCTTGCTTTAGAAAATGTCGTCCAGGGAAGCCCTGGTGGTCTAGCCAGCTCTCAGATTTATGGTCTAAGTTGTCACTAGCTGAAAAACGGTGGTTGCGATGTAATAACAAAGCAGAAAAAACAAAGCTTAAAGCCCAATATGTAAATATTCGTAAGACGTTTGATGCTGAAGTTCAGAGGGCAAAGCGTCGTCATTGGTATAATGTTCAGAATGACATACTGGAAGAAAGTAATGTTGACCGTCCTAGTTTTTGGAAGTCGATAGGTAAAATTGGTATTACACAAGCTCATAAAAAACCAGTTCCTGATGAAGTTATACTGGATGATGGTACTTTTTCTTCTGATCCTATTGATATTTTACATAAATGGAAGACAGATTTTTGCACTTTGTTTAATAACCCAGATGTAAAAAGTAATAGTGAGTATATTTTTAAAAATACTGATAATGATACACTTAGTTTTAATTGTGATATTTCTATTTTAGAAGTAAAAAGGGCTGTCGATGATAGTAAAAGTGGTAAAGCGTGCGGTGTAGACGGGATACCCTCTGAAGCTCTAAAGAATGACACTGCTGTTTTGTTTTTACATGCTTTATTCAATGTATGTTTTAAAAGTGGCACTATTCCTTCTATATGGGGTAAAAGTATCATCAACCCTATTCCTAAGTCTGGAAATACGGATCCTAGGAACCCACTCTCTTATAGAGGTATTTCATTGTCATGTTCTGTGTATAAATTATATTGTTATGTTTGAATAAAAGGCTTAGCAGTTGGGCTGAAAGCCACAATATCATTGTTGATGAACAAAATGGGTTCAGAAAAAATAGAAGTACAATAGACCATGTGTCTACTCTTACAAATATTATTGATACTAGGAAAAAGTGTAAGCAATCTACATTTGCAGCTTTTATAGATTTTAAGAAAGCATATGATTTTATAAATAGAAATTTACTTTGGAAAAAATTATTTGATATTGGCATAAAAGGTAAAATGTTATCTGCTGTACAATCTTTATACAGTTCTGTTTATTCAAGGGTGAGAGGCAATTCTAAACATACTGAATGGTTTAATGTAAAATCTGGCTTGAGACAGGGATGTTTGTTATCTCCCCTGTTGTTCAATTTATACATTAATGACCTTGCAATATATCTGAAATCACTTGATATTGGTGTTGATTATGGAAAGGAGAGAATTTGTATTTTATTGTATGCAGATGATATTGTCCTGTTAGCAAAAGATGAAAAAGAGTTACAGTGTCTATTAAATGCTTTGAATAATTGGTGTAACATCAATAATATGTACATTAATAGTAGTAAAAGTCATATAGTACATTTTAGAACCCCGTCTATTAATAAGACTTCAATAATGTTTAAGTGTGGGGCTCATGCCATAAACATTGTGGAGAGGTATATGTATTTAGGCTTGATGCTGCAAGAACATTTAGATTTTAATGTAACAGCAAATATTGTAGCTCAAAGTGCAAACCGGGCTCTTGGTCTTCTTATTGCAAAATGTAAATTGGCAGGTGGCCTCCCCTTTAATGTATTTACTCATTTGTATGATTCTTTAGTGTGGCCTGTTATTAGTTACGGTGCTGCTATCTGGGGATACCGATCATACTCCTGTATAAATGCAGTACAGTATCGTGCTATGCGCTTCTTTTTAGGTGTCGGTAGATATACACCTAATGCAGCAGTTTTAGGTGAAATGGCCTGGGTACCCCCAGATATCAGACAATGGAAGTTTATATGTATTTATTTGGCTAGATTGTCTAACATGAATAACAGTAGAATTAATAAAAGGGTAGCACTTAATGCTGCTACAACAGCAAATAGGTCATGCAAAAACTGGTTTTACTATGTTAATTTTATGCTTAAAAAATGTGATGCACAGCAATATTGTGATATTAGTAAGGCCATCCCGAAGCTTTCTTTAATAAATATTGTTACAAACAAATTACAGGAGGGACATTTGTCAGACTGGTTAAAAACTTTGAATAGTGCTACAGGCACGTCTGGTCGTGGTGGTAATAAGTTACGCACTTACCGTCTCTTTAAAACCAGTTATGAGACAGAAATGTATTGTACTGTTATTTTGCCCCCACGCCATCGTGCTGCATTTTGTAAATTTCGATGTGGTGTCGCCCCTTTACGTTTAGAAACTGGGCGTTATGAAAGATTAGGCATTTCTGATCGAAAATGTCCTTTCTGTGACAGTATTGAAGATGAAAGCCATGCTATTTTTGATTGCTCTATGTACAATGATATACGAGAAACATTATTTGAGAAAGCAACAGCTATAAATAATTCATTTGGTGTAATGTCTAAAACTGAACAACTTATATTTCTATTCACAAATAATGGGATGATTAGGATTTGTGCCAAAACCTGTTTTATTATTTTAAATTTTTTTATTTTTTTTAAATTTTTTTAGAGCAATGGTACTTGTTATCTTTTTATATTTTGGAATTATGTCTCTTAAAATTCTTAAATAGAATGGTTGTATACATGTTTTTATGGTTGTATATAAGTATATGTATGTATGTATACGAATGAGACAAAAATAAAGTTTATATATGTACTTGATTACTGAGTAAAACGTGAATAATGGAAGGGGTTTACGGTACAATTCAGTTTTAGCACACTCGTAGGGACAATGACTTTTTGTTCGCTATATCCGAGGTTCCTTGGAACCAGTAAAAGGAATTAGTATTTTATAACGACAAATATATATATAGCGAACAGTATTCCATATCGAACAAAATAAATGCTCGACGAGTGGATAGATAGATAGATGATAGATAGATAGAACTGTGATTTATTAGTAGTTATAGGTTTCTTGGTGTCTGATGACAAGTGGTGTCATATTCTTTCGTTTCAGAACGGCTTGGAGGAAATGCGAAAGATTCAGAAGCACTTTGGTCTCAACCATTCTGACGGGAGGTTGAAGGCAATTATTGAGAGGTGTTCTATAAATAAACTGAGGGATGACGTCGTCACAGGAAGGACCGAGACTCCTATCCGAGACACTGATGGACTTCCTGTCATATATCGAAAAGGTTTGTAAGAAGGGTTGTTTTATCTTCGGTTTTACAATGACAATAAGTTTTTTTTCAGTATATCTTCTTCATTGGGTTTATATATTAATTTACAAAGGTACAAGATTTCCCGCATTAAAAATGACAAATAAGCACGCTAGAAATTTAGAGACCCATGATCCATGCATTCAGCAAGTAGAATTGAACATAATAAATGATCTCTGAAATAATAAAAAAAAAATAAAAAAGAAGAAAATATACAATGTTATCATCAACACAAGCATGTTTTATTTAACCTTTGAATAATAAATATAATTAAGTAGAAGATTAAAGAGTAGTAACACCCGAAAAAAAAATCAATACAGTATTTATCACTTACAACTTTTTTTTTTTAATTTTTCATTTTCAGGTGAAATTGGAGACTGGAAGAATTATTTCACTGTGGCCGAAAGTGAAGCGTTCGATGCCATGTGGGATGCACAGATGAAAGACAGCATGTTTCACTTCCAATACAAGTAACTTCCGGACTGTCTGCTTCCGGTGAAGCATTACAGATATGTGTATTATGTGTGTTATTTATATAAACTTTTTCTTGATAAATATTTAGTTATTCAGATTTGTTCTGATTATTGTAACCAAATAAGGTTTGCAATTATAGTATCTAAATCAAAAAAGATAATGGGATAAAGCATGTATGAGATTAAATATGCAGATGAAATGTTATACCTTTTCCGATCATTTATCTTCTTCAATGTTTTAAGATAATATTTTATATGAAAGGAACTACGATTTTTTTTTTGAATTTGAATCGCATTCATTTTTAACTCGTCTGTTTTTTGAAGAACAAAATACGAGCTATTGTCGTAACTCCAGCGGCCGCGTTATCGTCGTCAGGCGTCGTCGTCGTCGTCCGGAATCTTAACATTGGACATAACTTCTATACTATTCAATATACGACTTTCATTTTTGGAATGCATATTCATCTTGACAAGACCTATCCATACATATGCAAATATTTCACCTTTTACCTGTTCTGCTGTATGTTCTGAAAACTTTAAAATGCCTGTTATTTCAAAACCGTTACCAACAGGGCACTGATATTTCACATGTGAATTCCTTGTGGCAAGACCTTTCCTTCAATGTTACACTTTTGGCCTTTTGACATTGACCTTTGAACTTTGACCTATTTTGAAATGTTTAATAAAAAACTTTAACGTTGGCCATAACTTTTTACTATTTGACATACATCTTTTATACTTGGTATGCATATTCATCTTGACAAGGGTTATTCAGATATACCTTAATATTTTATCTATTGACCTTGACCTTCGAACTTATTTTTCCATAACTCTGGACAAGTTTTAAAATAGATATTTCTTTGTTATTTTTCAATATTTTTTTTAAACTTTGTACAGTGGTTTGTCATCAGATGAACCTGTCTAGGTTTGATTTTGGTCATGATCTTTAGGCAGATAAAAAGGAGCATTTTGTTTAAATGTCTTTAAATTTTACAGTTTTGTGTTGATTATCAAAAACTCAATGGATTAGCAATTGTGATTTTTTTATTTACATATTTTACGTCTTTGTGTTGTATACATTCTATTGGTGTGATAATAAAATGTGTTGTTGAACACATTTGCAAATATACTGTTTAAATGTAGTGTCTTGTATGTTTTATACTAAATGGATGTTGTAATAAAATGTGTTATTTGCATATACACTCAGACTGTTTAAATGTAGTGTCTTGTCGTATGTTCTATTATAAATGGAATTCCTACTTAATTTGAAAATAAAATGTATATGATTGATAATACATCCATAAATTCAAATGCAATTTAATGCTTTTTTTCATATATGGAGTTTTATATTTATTACAAAATAGCAAACCGTACCCGGTGGCCGAGTGGTTAGAGTCTGAGCACAGCCTCGAGAGCGGAAGGTCGTAGGTTCGATCCCCGGCCGCGACATATCAAAGTCATAAAAATGTACTGGTATAGCTCCTTTGCTTGGCACTCAGTATAAAAGGATAAGACAGGACTTGTTGGCCCAGTGTCAGGATAATGTGACTGGGTGGGGTGCCACATGTTTAAGGGGTGATACTGTAATGTGGCAGCAGTATATCTGTCAGCAGTAGACGTAGTCTCCAAATGACTGAAATAATGTCGGCGGGACGTTAAACCTACCAAACAAACAGACAATCTAGCAATTTTTAGACATTGCAAAAAGGCCCATTGTCAGATGACATATACATATGCTCATTATCATTTTCTTATACACACTCACACATTCAGAGATATTAAAACAATCCGGATGTCAAGTTGTAAAAGTGTCCGGCCCGTTACTGAGTTGACGTGGGTTCAAAACCCGGTATTTTCATCAATGGCTGGCCAGATGGTAGGTTTATGTGAATAAGTTGTATTATACCAGTCGTCTACCGCATGGTATCTTTATAATAAAAGGGTTTATTTCACTTCACCACTGTCATTGGTACAACACATTTTATGTGAGGCAGCCACTGAAATACGCACCCCTATTTTCATCGTATTTGATGATTTCTCGTATATATTTCGATTTGATGACATATTCTAAGTAACTAAAGCCTGGGTGCAACTTTTTATTTTCGAAACATAGATACATTTTATTTTGGCAGCGACCCCAATAGCTCGTACTTAATTTTCAAGTACAGAGTCAGACCAAGCATAAGTGTCATTTATATTTCAAATTTTATGAAATTTACTGCAAGCTAGGTGAAGCCTAATTTTAAGATATAAATGCGATAAATACCAGAACATTTTAAAACATAAACTATAATATATTTACAGTTTGTCACGTACGCCACACAGCTATGCCTTTAACCTTGAATAATGAAACCGCCCCCCGTTAGATTGATAGCTTCACGTGATGTCTTTAGTACCATTCAGAGTCAGTGTCGCTCGGTACATTCATAAATCTACTGTTGCAATATGCATACCAAAACGTGAAGTAATCAATCGGCGCCACAACAAGATCGTAGGCACCATACAATTATATTTTCTCCACATCAAAACATCTCTTTTCATTTTTTGCATTATATTTCTCAAATTTTGAACGCAATACATGCTCTTCATTGGATTTTTAAATAGAACAATCTGTAAGTTTGTTATATATTTAAGTTTAATCATAATAACGAATGATAAGCGATTAAGGAAGTTAACAGTTTTAAAATAGACTAGAAATATAATCGCTTAAGTTGATTTATACCCCATCATCCCAACTTGTCATGTATAGGGTGTGTAGGACGTATCATAATGGAACTTGACAGGAGGCAACGATCCTGATTCCTATATACTAGGCCCCATTTCTGTGAACCTGGGAAAAGGAAAATACACACAATACTTCCTGAACTTAAACTGCACATGTATATTGTTTTTATTTTTTCATTAATAGAAGGTTGAATCATGTATTGTTAACAAGAAATTGATTCAAATATAAAATAAAACGAAAAAAAAAAAAAGTATTACTCCACTCAAACCAAAAAAAAACTGATACCGGTTGTATATCGGCAAAGTCTATAAAGCAATATCGCCCCTACCTTGTAAGCCAATATCGGACCAATCTATGTTTATTTGTACGTTTCTTTGTTTGGTATTTCAGTCATTTGGAGATAATGACAACTTGAGACAGATATAGAGCTGACATAATGCAGCATCATGCTGTAGACATGTAACATAATACTATACCCAGTCACATTATCCTGACCCTGAACCAACCATAAATTAAGTTTTGACTAGCATTCCTCTTATTTTTTTAAGTAACTTTAGACAATGATATCAAAGTTATCATGCGTATCTACCATTTTAGGATCGACACACATACTGCGGCTTCAGATCATCGTTTTATATCGCAACACCTCGTATAGCTTCCGCCACAAACATCGGCAACACTCGGACAAGATCGGGTTGGTTTATTCACCGTTGGTTTGTTAGGATTACGTACCTTGACTTTACGTGTCCGTGATGTA
>CM037792.1:19966343-20016343 GCA_021229015.1 Solen grandis | reverse complement strand
GTTTTAGACAAATTTAGCGCTAAAATCAAAGTACTATAAGAGCAAATTATTTATCATATACACACGCAGCTTTGTGCATCGAAAGACTCACTTTAAAGTTAAGATTAACTTGCGATGGAAAGGAGTTATATAACTTCAAAAAGGACTCATGCTATTTACTGTATCCACAAGTCACAATAATCCCTGTTTGCTGTTGTCTCTTACGCACAATTAACCAGGGTATCTTAATTAATACTAAGTAAATGTATATATATAGAGACACTGAATTAACCGACCAGTCGGACGATATATATGTACATAGCGCCAGAGCTTTAAATAACCTTTCATGTAGCTTCGTGATGACGTCCTTCTACACACACACATATATAACCTTATTTGTTAATTATACATAATTATGACGTCCTGTCTAAATTTAAGTTATTGTAGGAGACATTTAGGTTACCATACATAAAACATTAAAGCAGTGAAATGTTACATATTGTCTTTCCCACTTGTGAATGAGTCAATTTAATGCTCCTAATAAGAATATCATAAAAAGCAGGTACGTGTTCTTTTGTTTAAAGCAGGTCACCCAATGACTCGATCCATATGTTATCCCAAAAGTAGTTATTGGATGACATGTAGGTCACTGATTTGAATGCATTTTTAAACAATAAATATGTACGTCCATCAGGTGACCTAGCTACGTATCGCGGTTTAAGTCGCATATAATTATTCCCCCCACCCCACCGCATTCGTGAAATTTGAACCGAACGAAACTTTCAGAGGCCTATGACATATGCATATGATAGTTAGAATGTAATAAACATCCCGAAATGGATAGAATTAAATAACGAAAAAAAAAAATACTATTTAACAAAGGGTTTGGAGAAAACAGTACTCTAAATAACATCTGGCATTTTTCGTCGTGTATATAAAAGTACACATAAAGATAAGCTCGAGAATAACGCTTATATCATTATCTTAGCGAGGTATCCCATCTGTGACTCATGCCTCATTGTGACGGTTTGTACCTCGGTCTGTATGTAGAAAGGTGTCATAGTGAAGTATGATGCCCTATATATTCCACACTATACCGAGGTGTGTAGGCCTAAGTCAATTTATTATTTCAGCCCCAAAATCAAACCAAACACTAGTCCTAACCCTAACCAAACCCTAAGCCAAACACCGGAGTATACAAATTGAGGTACGATCGCGCTTTCTACCTCACAGCCAAAGTTTCAAGGTTTATGACAAAAAGAGAGTACGTACGTACATAGTAATACATAAACATTGCAAAACTATTTTAAATGAGACATAGTGATCGATATTATTTGTCGTTAACAGGTATATAACTTTATAGAGCTAATCGCACTGTATGGAATAAAAAAAAATATCATCGGAGGAGAAAGATATCAGCATTTTTTTTTTGAATATTATTTCTTTAACTGATTTACATATCTTTTCATATTTGACAGGATTTCTTTTAGACATATTCATAAGGCGCTTAAAACTTAATACATTTGAGTGTTTATACAAGTAACGTGAGGTTTACAAAAGCACTTCTACGAGGTAAATAAAAAGAATGTGAACGGTGTCGCCGCAGTCCTATTTTTTTTAACAATCCTCGTAATCATTTAAACAGGGAGAGAATATACATTCCACATTTACCTAATGCCTGACTGTTCCTGCGGCAAGTCTACTGAGCGTGTAATTACTCAGCAGCCATATGGCTTATCAGCTAGACAGGCTTGGTCCCGGCTCGTGGTGCTAACCCAATCCTCGCAGACTTGCATAGTTCTTGCAGGCCGGGGCTCATTTGCATTAAGGATCGACCATTTTGAAGGAATTTCTTTGTGAAAGATCTCTTGTGTCTCACTAAGGTAATATTTTTATAATTATTCCATCTTCAGTTAAATTTTGTTCGAATCATTGCCTACTCTACCACAGTTTTGCTAAAATCAAGAGCCAGTAATCGTTTATTAAAAATTAACAATGGGGTGAATTTGCTTGATTTTCAATATATATGCTTTTACATTTGCATAAGTATCTTTTCTGCCATACTTTTTTTAAATCAGTGGCCAGTAGTCTATCCGACCTTAACATTAGCTTGAACTTGTATGAGTTTTCTGATTCCATTTCTTCCTTAATGATATATTGTATCAAAATTTACTTAAAATCGATTGCCAGCGTTTTTTAAAGGGCCATATATAGGTCTATAAAAGTGTAATGGACGAACATCTATGTATACCTTGTTTCTTTTGCTTAATAATGAAATGCCCATTTTACGTCATTAAATGCTTTGATTTTATAATTTATGTTCCAATCCAGTAATTCTAGCTCCTGTATTAGCTGTCATTTCATCCAATCAAGACATAATTGATAAAATATAATTGACCAATGTAATTATCTTCAGAAATAAGCATTGGGATGAATTAACTTGCATGGTTTCAATGTATTTGTTTTCTTTAAATGATTATCTTTTATAAGTTTGCTTATATCAACAACACCTATAAAATTTTATCAGAAAATCAACATAAGATTGAACTTGTAAGATTTTTCAGTGTTATGGTTACCTGTTCTAACATATACTTGTTCTAATCGAAAGCCAAAATAATTATTTGTCAGAAATTAATATTGGGATTAATTTATGTGTGGTTTTAATTTAGTTTAGGTTAAACTTATTTATTTTTCGTCGATGAGAAACAAGTTTTTACAACTTATACGGTACATGGGCCGGACCAGTACGTTATGCCTGGAAAGGTTAAGAAAAATCCTTGTCCCCAAACGGGGTTCGGACTCACAATCCTTTGGTCCGCAGTTGGGTACGTTATCACTGGACCACGGGTCCTCTTGAGATACTACATTGTAACAGTTCCACGTGACTGTTATAACTTCAGAAACTATACAGGTTGTAGTATGAAATACATTGTTTGACGTTTATTTTACGGTTTTGAAAAAAAAATAGTACGACAAATTACACGCATTTATTTAAGCCCACAGGAGAAGTTGACCCGGTGTCAGGATAATGTTACTGGGTGTGGTATCATGCCACAATCATGTCTAAAGTGTGATACCACAGTCAAGCAGTAATATATCTCATTATCTGTCTCGTGCAGACAAAATTCCTAAACGTTGATTGAAACGTAATACCAAGAAAAGCAAAATAGTTCGTATATTGTTTTAACAGTGGTATAGTCTTAACCACTCAAAGTGCAAAGAGCGTATAAATTAGTAATAATCCGAGTCAGTTACAAATTACATTACAACAGAATACATGAGTAAATTTGGTGGTGGGGGCGAAAGCGGCCTACGTGCCCCATCCGCCTCCTTAAATCGACCAAGATGTTTCTTTTAATACGTTTATCAACATATTAACTTTTTGTTAGTCAAATTATCAAATTTAACTACACTTCGCGGATCCCCTATTCTCTTCCCACCCGAGTACGGCAATTTTATAGTTGACCAGTCCCCCCACAACACCGAAACTTCTGTATCCACGCTTGGAATACTATATAGTTATGACTTAACTATAACACTTTTATCATTTCTTGGATACGTTCAACATCAAACAGATAGTTTCATATTTTCATTAATCAACAATGTTTCTGTTTTGTGTATTCACCACATTATCAAACATACCGGCATCAATTAACTTTTTCTTCTGTTACATCCCGACTGAAGACGCAAATTTAGTCACTGTCTGGATCAACCTTATAATTTACTTTCTCCCTTATTACACGGAACATTTAAATGCTTATCAAGTCAAGTCCAGTCAAAATATTTCCATGTGTAACATAAAAATAAGAGGTACATTATATGAATATTTACTATCTTAGCGAGGTATCCTCTGTGTGACTCTTACCTCGCTATTACGGTTTGTACCTCGGTCTGTATGTAGACTTTTGTCATAGCGAGATATATTTTACCTCGGTATTCTTCGGTATGTAATTCAGCTTAAAAACTTAACTACATGTATTATTTCAACCCAGAAACTAATCCAAACACAAACAGTACCCACAAAAAATAGCCCCAACCCTAACTCTAAACACTCACTGAAATACGAGAGGTGAGGTAATAAAAGCGCGCGCGCGCGCGCACACACACACACACAGATGCCTTTCAAAACGCTTTCATACCAGTGAATGTAACTTAATTTAAGTTCTTTTTGTCACCTGAAGACCATGTCTCTGCCAGAATTGATCCGCCTCTGAACGGTATAACTTCATGTTAGACAATATAAAAGTGAAGATGTCTGTTGTATATCACCATACATTATTGTTGGTGCTGTTATTTCAAAACTTGAAGTGGCTCAGATGTTATCAGCCTTAAAGGGCCAAGCATTATGTGTTGTCTTAAAATTATGAACCATAAATTATGAGTACAACTTGAAATCATAACTTGCAAATATATTAAAATAAAAGAGTTGACAGAAGAGGAAAAATCACCATACATGACGGATTCCTCACTGAGCATGACTCTTTCCTTTAAATAATCAGTACTAGATGTACTTTTTTTACTATAACATACATAAAGAGAATCGTTTTTGTTCCTTTGACCTTTACAAATGACCTTGACCTATATTACAGCCCACGAAAATGTCGAGCATGAAGTCACGCAGGAAGAAGGGCGGTCGCTTGCAGCGTCTGACCTCCAACGTCTTCGCCATGTTTGACCAGGCCCAGATTCAAGAGTTCAAGGTCAGTACATTAATGTCACGTGATTGTCGATACCAGTTAAGAAGTCTAAATACACTGAAATAGTTCACACCAATTTGATTATTTAATATTTGTACATATGCGATAACAGCTGTATCATTATATGGTGGTTGTTATTATTAATGATAAAGAAAAATAACATGAAATTTTAATGAAGAAATAAATAGATTAAACAGACAGTCTGCCATTAATGACAAATCTGTTTATGTGCGTGTGCATACAAGGCAAGCTTACAAGATGTCATCTTTATATAAGTAAATATAATCTTATTTGAGTAGTACTTTTTTAGTCGTATTAACGAATAGAATATTGAATTAGAGACACCTCAACAGTCGAAAGACGTCATACGGTGTCTAAAAACGCTTAAAATTACGATAAGTCGATTAACGAAATTCAACATCTTTTATATATCGTGGTTATGAGATAATGCAGATGAAATGAATGGTAAATGTCTGGTAGCGTGTTGACGAGCAGAGCAGACCTAGATCTGACAACTCATTTAAGTATTTTTTGTAGCTCAGAGCCCTGTTTATGGCATTTGCTCAGTTACTGTTAATTTGGTCATAAGTAAGCAAAAATGATTTCATTGAGCTAAAGGGCATTTTCATCACCACTGTATAAAATAATAATATTTTATTTCAGAAGGCTTCGTAAAATTTTATTATTTTTTTTTTTTTTTTATTATTATAATACTCGCAGATTTGATAAATTTTATCAGATAAAAATGCCCTTGAAATGTCATTTTGTTTAACCAAACAATGTGATATTATCTAAAACTATTTACCCTGTCCACAGGAAGCATTCAACATGATTGACCAGAACAGAGATGGTTTTGTAGACAAGGATGATCTCCAGGACATCATGGTATCCCTCGGTATGTGGTATCTCTCGATATGTGGCTGTCTATCTTCTGTCTGTGCTAGCGCGTCTGTCTGTCCGACCGTCATCTTTCTTTAAATAAAAATTGGGGTACAGTGGTCCAGTGGTAACGTTAATGACTGCAGATTCGAAGGACCTTGGTTCTAACCCCGTTGACGGGGGGAGGGGGTGGAGGGGCAAATATTTATATTGCCTTCCGAGACGTCAGGTACTGTTCCAACCGAGGAACTGTCCAGAGGGATAAGATTAAGCTGTAAAAACTTGTTTCCATATCGGCATGAAAATAGATAAGTTTAGACAAAATATTACTTTTAATACGTAATTATATGAGAGAGAAAACACTCAGATCAAAATGTTCTCAAATGCCCACTGCAGGAAACATGTGCATGGTTTTATTTCGCTTTATTTGTATAAATTAACACAAACGCTTAAGATATTAATTCTTAGCTCTAGAAAATGTCAACTCGGCAAATATCAAGTACTTCATAATGCCAACGAGTCGAAACAAAATGAAACAAATGGTTAATACTTAGACTGGGATAAAAAATGTATTTAACATTTAGTCTCGTAAGGATACCGCTTTATGAAGATTGATAATCGTGGAATAGTTCTCGCTGTATAATTTTGATGCATTGTCATCAGATGTACCTGAATAGTCTATAACAATGAAGTGCTCGTTTGGGAATTTCCAGGGAGAATGCTATAAGCTTTGTCGTTTCAATTAATGTTTCAAGATGCAGATATTTTTTTCTCTTTTTTGCTGTGTGCTGTATCGATACTCAGTTTTTCTTTTTTGGTTAAACAGAAAACAGCTGTCTCCAAGGACACTAGTCATTTAATAGGTGTACCTAAATGCATTGTTATGTTAGAAATTTATGTTTTACATATTGGCATCCGCGGATCAGGGAACTGTCTCCAAATACCTCCAACAATACTCTATGCAATACTTACAATCTTACCACTTCTTAAATAGATACGCATCCCATCATTTCTGTTTTACGAAATCTAAAGTGTCTCGTTTAAACAAACAACGATTGCTGAGAAATCAAATGTTTGTTTTTTATACGCCCAGGTATACTGGGATGAGCTTGTCTTTCGGTTGGTTGGTTTGTCAGTCAGAGAAAGTTGTGGCGCGAACTGATTCTTGGTCGAAACTTATTTATTTAATAAAGTGCAACATACATATTTATTAAAATATATTGTGTTAAGGAATATAAATAGAACTGTGATATAGCAGGTCAGTCAAATTTACATACTGTTGACTTAACATGTTTTTACTTTGATTTGTCAAATAAAAATATAATATTAAAGAAGGAAGACAAAAATACAATTTATATCAAAATATGTGTAATCTAACAAGTGTTGAGGTGCTTATGAATATATCTCTAGGTAGAAACAGTCTGCTAGGCAAGTAGAATGGAAAACAAGAAATGCTAAGAGCGAACTCGTTAGGTGTTCTCAAATCTCCTTTTTGAATCGATGAATTGATGAACCGCATCAAAAACAATCAATACACTAAATCAATCAACCATTTCTCCAGTTTTGGAAATATTTCAATGTTACTTGTTTGGATATACTTCTTGTAACAAAGTTGTGGTCGGAAAAATTTCACGGAATCTTTCACACAAAGGTTATACACTTTATGGTATATGCACAAAGCAAGTTGATTTCTGGCCATTTCCAAGGGGAGATAATTAGGATTCTTTTCTTTGACAAAAGCGTTGTGCTGGGGTACTCATTACTAGCAGTGACAGTCTTAGTTTCATCTTTTCCTCGCCTCTCATTTTACCGACATTTTAGGTATCTCTTAGCCTAAATAATTGTTTGCTAAGAATATAAAACAGTCATTACAAAACCCTCTTTTTAACATGCAAACGTATCTAATAGCATTAAGGCATCCTCCCGATAATTATTGTTGAATAATTTTGAAGTAACTGGAATAATCAAAGTGTAAAGAAATGAGTATTAAACTAGCTCGACATTTGAAATGATGCATTACCATACATGTACCTTAATACATCATGCGAGTATACAGTAAACAAATAATATCTAGACTAAGTACTAAGCAATACTTACAAATTAGGTAAAAACACATTATTTGCGGGATCTGATTTTTTCGGTGTGTTTTTATGTGAGGAAGCCTTAAGTTAGACCGGTGGTTCTACCTTGGTACGCATGTCTTTGCTCTTGGGGATTTCCCTCACATGTCAAAAGTTTTAAGTCGACAAATGACTAAACATACTCACGAATAGAAGAAAATAACTACATAAAGCTGCAGTAGCAACAGCAGTATCAACATCTCCGTACCCCCCCCCCCCCCCCCCCCACAAACAAAAAAAATGACGTCACTTTGCCCCAACTAAAAAATACCACAAAGCGACGAAATATTCATAGGACTATCAGGTTTGGATTACATACATTCTGTAAATATGCAATTGACTATATATAAGTTGTTGTTCAATCTAGTGACCATCTGTTTGATTATGTTTATGTCTTTACCCCTTGTCACAAAATACAATTTCTTTTTATTATCTTGCCTTTTTAAAATGAAATCAAGTCTTACATAATTTACAGAGAGGTCAATTGTTAACAAGTATGGTATATAAAGGGCTTACCCTATCCAGGTTGATGTCTTCATATATCCATAAAGTGTGAGGATTAATTGTAATGATTTATTTATGTTCTGCAAAATGCAGGACTTCTTTTTTTGTCAGGGGAATGGAGGTTTGTCTAGCCATCGAATCCTTTAACTTATCAGGAACCATATTTGTATTATCGAACTACAAACATTAACGCGATATTTCACATCGAGCGTGACGTAATTTGACAGGGCAAACACCAATAATTCGTAAAATTGATTGGTCGTTGTTTTCAAACTGTTACTTTCTTTTTTTTTAAATGTAAGGGAAAAGGATAAAAACATTCATTTAATAAAAAGAACCAAATTACGTAATACCATTTTTACTTAAATGCTTCTGGGTTTTTTTAAACCACTCGTTAAATCTACTGATGACAGATTTATGTTAACCAAGAGCTGCCATGCGTTCAGTGAAGGCGATCATTAGCAATTACAATTTGGTACCCTGCTTACGTTCTATACACTGCGATAAAACAGGGGTGCAACCACCCACATTAACGTTTATTGGGTTCACTGAACAAACATACCCTACAGTTTTTTTAACCCACAAAATTGGCCATGTATCCACAAAATTGTAGGGCTCTCTATATGAAGGGTTACAAAGCTCAGGAAAAACAGCAATTGTACCCCAGCCTCAGCCGGCACCCTGTTATGGAATGACCACTATGAGTATGATGTTTCTTGTTCTCATTTGGATCATCTTAAATCTTACACACCAATATGTGTTGTTATGAAGAACACAGAACTTCATTGCAACTGTTGTTTGTATATATTGTCCCTTTATGTCCACCCAAATACCTATAATAACAAAGATTGGCAAGTAATTAAAATCATATTTACAAATTTCTGCTATTCTATTTGAGATATTTGAAAGTAATTCATCTCTCGCAATAGAACAATACATTACCTTCAGAATGATACGTTATATATTAAATTAGTTAAGAAATAAAAAAAAGTTTTATGTAAAATACAGAAGCCCCTGCATAAACAAAAATGTGTAGATTTTGTTGTTTTTCTGCTAAATCTACACTGGTTGAATTTATAATAAATAAAAAAAAATATTGATTTTTCAAAATTAATTAAACTGAAAATATTTTCTTGCACTAGAAAAAATGATACTTTCATAAAAAAAATGTTGTTTTTTTTTGTGATTTTCCATATATTTTAGACAGTTTGCAAAATTCAGTGACCTCCCGTGTGACAAAATAATATTTTCCTCTTTTACACAGGAGTTTCCTGCCTTTGTTTAATAGGTCTTTGTGTCGACAACTGAAGATGCCATTTTGGAAATACTATTTTTACTGTTGTTGGTTTTGGACAGTTATTTTAAAAAAAATGTTTTCAATTACCATTGACAACTTATTACATTTGAAGGGACTATATTGATGCATATGGGAATATAAAGGTGATGATTGTAGTCTCGTCTTCCTATGGTGGTGAGAACTGGATACTCTAGGAAAGTCCAGAAGCACTTTTAAAAGAGACTAGAGGCAGTAATAAACCCATGCCAAGTCAGGACTAGTCCTATCAATGAGCCTCTCGGCGCGATACAAAGTGGACTAAGTCAAGACAGAATATAACCTGAGCTCGCTTTGAGGTTTTGCCTTTTACATATTATTTCACTTTGAAAAGTTTCCTCCTTTTTACTACACGGATCTTGTTTTGTTTGTATTATCACTCAGTGATAATTATTTTCATGTTTATTTCAATACGATTATATTATGGTAGTCGAAACTGAATTGAAATAGTCGATATTTGAGATGATGTGTTTTTCCAGGGAGAGATCCATCCGACGATTATCTTGAGAAAATGATCGGTGAAGCTCCAGGGCCGATCAACTTCACCATGTTTTTGACATTGTTTGGCGAGCGTTTAAACGGCACCGATCCGGAGGATGTCATCCGAAACGCCTTTGCTTGTTTCGATGACCGTCATGCAGGTGAGATATGCGACAAATATGATTTTTAAAAATAAGAGCAACAGCTTTGCAATATTGAGTAATATATATACATGTACATATATACACATTTTTTTTTTACTTTCAACATTTCGTTTACGAACCCAACTCACCATGCTGAATAACAGTAAATGAAAAAAAAAAAAAAAAAAAAAATGCACGAGGAAATAACAATCCGGGCAAGTTCTGTTAGACCCATTTTTGACTCTTAACCTTTACGTGTGAGCTTGGCCACTGGGCTATGGGTCTTTCTCACAGCCAGCCGACCTTTGCCATTAAAAAAGTGGTAAAAGTTTCTCAATGTCTGTGTGTTCGTTTTTATTTTCAGGTGTACTCCCGGAAGAATATTTACGAGAGATTTTAATGACGATGGGAGACAGATGGTCGGACGATATGGTGGACGAATTATTTCATGGAGCTCCAATTACAGAAGGGCGATTCGATTACAATGAATTCACGCGCATGCTCAAACATGGAGCAAAAGAACGGGATAACGATGACATCCCGGATATTAAATCGGAGTCAAAATCGAAGAAAGCACCGGAAGTTGCACCTAAACCAGCACCAGTGAGTGCGCCAAAGTCACCGATTTCGCCAAAAGCGCCAAAGTCGCCAAAAGAGATAAAAACTGGACCGAAAGGACCAAAACCTAAACTTGTTTCAATTTTCAAATAAGTTTAACGACATTTCAAGTCTAAGTTAATTGTATCACTGAATACAAAATTAATACTATATCGCCACAATTTTGAATATTTATGCTTTTTTTTTTTTTTTTTTTTTTTTTTTTTTTTAAATGAGACATTAATTCATAATTTTTCTTTTCTTTTTTTTTCAAACGAAATAAAACATAAGATATAACTTTGTACAATTTAAGTCATATTGTATAAATGATTATGTACATGTATATACACTTATATAAAAGTAAAAAAAAAATATTCAGATAAATAGTGCATGAGTTAATTGCCTCTAGAATAGACAAACGTATTTTTCAGTAATAAATAATTGACACACAACTTTTAATTTGACCATGCGAGTTGTTACCATATAAGGTATCTCCATGATAAATCATGAATCATTAATTGTAATATCCTTCTAAAGGTCATCATATATTCACAGTATTATGTGCAATAGCCATGACCATGTTCGTTCATAAACAGTGGAATATGGCATATTAAATGTTGTTTTTCTCTCCCCCTTCATGTCATAGATAATGTAATCAAACCGAAAAATTTATAAATGTTTTGCACACAGCCATATGGCCATATAAACATTTCTATACAGTCATGTTTTACTGTCACTGGTTTGAGCGCCATTTTGAATTTGTCTGCACACATGACATTTCTTACGCCGATACATCTTGTTTGTTAATATACACTCTCTATTGTGTTTACAAGCAAATTCAAGACATTTTTATGAAACCTACCGGAAAATATTCAATGGACACATAAACAGAGGAATCTATTGCAGAGAAGAAACGACAACTCTAAGAATGAGAATGCCTTAAGTTAAAATTACACCGAGTATAGGCATAAATCACCTCTTTATTTCGTACGTAATACAAAAAGGGAATATAATAAACAAGAACACATTACAACAATCGCTTTACGACACTGAAGACTCACAAACGACATATACCTGTAAACATTTGGGATCATCCTGCCTTTGAACAAACTATTTGATAGAATGAAATAGCTTGGCCCCCATCGTCGGATACCCACGGTTAATTCCTTCGTCCCTCTCAATTTATGCAGCCATGGATTATCTGACGGGTGGTCCAGTGCCTTCTCCTAGCACCGTGACGTCCTTTCATTTCAAAACTTGTTTATTATCATGTTTGACCGCGCTTGGATTTTAACCTCACTAACATTGAATGTAGACATTATTCATACCGAAATCATTTTGCGACAAACTTTCATCTAGATTTATTTATTTATTTATTTTGCTTATTCAGGAAAATAGGACCACTTTGTTCATTTGCAAGTTTGTAGGACGCCATAAATTTTACTAAATTAATTATTTTTTACATGTACTCGTGTGTATATGATTGGAGGGACACTTGAAGCAATCTGTACACATTTTCAATAAATATGTAGATTTTCCAGAGGGAAATAATACAATAAATAGTTAAATTCACTCTAACTCAATATTTCGGCAAAAGTATGCCTTTCTCAAGAACGATAGCAATATATAGAATAACAATATGGCGACTATTCAAACGTCTATAATGTAGAACTTGCTAAAAATTCATGTTTTTTTTTCTTGAGAAAGGCATACTTTGCCGAAATATTGAGTGAAAGTGAATTTAATTATTTATTGTACACATTTTCGTTTCTATGTTAAAACACGTTTTAAAAACTGAAAACTTATTACTTTTCGCTGACATTAAATTTCGTCGATTGTGTATTTAAGGAAATGTCGTGGGAACCTGCGGTCTAGAAAATTCCAGGTCTATAAATAGAACAGGTTTTCGTGGCGATTAATATTCGTTTATTAACCTTTTACGTAATCGACGAAAACTAGTGTCCCATGGAATTTACAATACCGTATGTTATAGCAATGAATAATATCTTCCTGTCACTCTTGCTTTAAATTATTTGATGGTTAGAATTTCAACATTTGCATCGTTTATATGATATTTTACAGCTATTTCGAAATTTTAAATGAAAGCTATAGCTCATCTATATACATTGATCTATCTGTAATGGTGCTGATAGCAAAGTATAAGAAGATGCAATACTTGTAAAATGTAGTAAAACATTTAAATGCTCAGAAATACATTTCCTCTGTAAATGAAACTCATATTTGATGTTCTAAGCATTAGCGAAATATTGTTATACCATCTTTATCCTTGATGTGTTTAATTTATTAGCTTTAAACAGAATCATTAACATTTGAGTGAAAATGAAGTGACCTTTATATAATCTAGGGATAGGCCTTTCATAAGTCCGTTTGAAGTTATTGATATTTGACTGTAAAGAGGATGTCGAAGCGATATACAAAAGGTCAAGGCCGAACCTTTTCAGGGGTTGATGTTTAAGTTTAGCTTTTATCAACGTCGTGAGTTGCCTCCAAATTACGGTTCATATAAATAAAATTTTATCAGTATGACCTTTCGTGTTTTTTTTATTTTTTATTTTTTTATTTTTATAAAAGTCACTAAAAGTACTACATACATCGATAAGAGTGTGCTTGCATATTGTAAATGCGTGTGCGTGCGACCCTGAGAATTTACGGATTTTGAGACTTGCAAGACTGACCCATGCCTTTAACGCCCAAGGGAAGACTGTATAGTACTTTGTATTATAAAGAAGAGGAGGTCATGGGTTCGATCCCCGGACGTGACACATCTAAGTTGTAAAATGTTACTGGTAAAGCTCCCTTTCTTGGTGCTCAGCATATAAGAGTGGTTCCAGAACTGGTTGACCCGGTGTCAGGATAATGTGACTGGGTTTGATATCATGACACATGTCTACGGCGTGATACCGCCCCACAAACAAAGAGAGAGAGAGAGAGAGAGAGAGAGAGAGAGAGAGGACTAAGGAAAACCATGCTGGATAATTAATATAAATATTTAGACAGGTTCTGTGTACTTTAATGTTCAGGTATTAGACTTTTGTGAAGCAGTCTATCTGGTATAATATAGATAATATATAATTGAAAAAGGAAACCAGTGCAGGTGACTTCACTTCGACATGTTTGGTCTCGTTACGACATAATGTTCCCCTCTTTTTCGTAAGTTATTACCGTTGCGTCACCTTACGCTTGCCTTTGCGTATTTATTGGGAAGTTTAGTTAATAAATGAACAGAAAATGCAACAAAACAGAGTATTGTCATGCAAAATATTTGTGACCTACATTGATTAATGTACATACATTGTGCATTTAATGCGAAATACTACAGGAACAAATATGTATATCTAAATTACTAAAAGAACGAGCTATTTTTTGTGTCGGGTTTGGCGCCGTTACGAAACGACATCACGTATAAAGAGTAGCATGGTTATTCAGAAACTATTCAGTAGTTTATATGCGTTTAGAAATAATCAACTTGTACAGTTTGCGAGAATTTATGGTGAACCCATCAAAAGTGGATAAATCTAAAAATAGTAACATTTCTTGGGCAACACCGTTTGGTATAGTGGGTTCTACGTATTGTTTAAAACCTCTTCTGGAGGAACCTCGATTAGCCTCGCAGCCACATTAAAAGAGACTCAGTATTACAAAGCAACGGAATCGGTTTTGTGCCCCCGTTTTAACTACATGGGTCCTTTTATTTGTATTTGAGAAATATCCAATATATCTTTCGAATTTATGTTGTGTGACGTTTATACGAACGCTCTAATGGAAGATGCTGTTGTCTGGCGTGCGTTTAAACCACGGTGTTCACGTATTCATACTGCGTAAGGTCTACGTGAAAACCCCTAGGCTAAGACAACTTCATAGCTATGTGCAGTATTAAGTGGGGCTCCTGGTGTCATTCATGCCCGATTCATTGTTAATATTGCCCCACCAATAACGGGAAACAGACTATACAGCCCAAGTGTAACTAGCACAATAACATAAGTCTTAGATTTGTGATCTGTATTTTTTTTCAATTCGTTTGTCATTCCTGTAGAATTCGTTTAATTCTGCTATACAGGTCGCAATAAAACTATTATTGTTCACAGCAAAATTTTAATTTCATGTTCTTCATTTTGTATGTTAAACTTAGTTTATTTGACTTATTTAAATTATTTAACGCCATTTTATGCCATCAAAGGCAAACAGATTGGATATACTGGCACCTAACAACTCTTTCCCGGGAATCTAACAGTACTGAAACTTTAACACGCATCTCTGTAATTTTTATTTTCTTTCTTACTTATATATGGTAAGGGAAGTGCTGAATCTAAGTTATAAGAATTTGTTGCCTGACCCCATTTCTTTAATTTATAACAGAATTAAAAAAAAAAAAAAAAAAAAAAAAAAAAAAAAAAAAAAAAAACGTGATTCACTTAAAGCAGCTCATTGACATAAATGTTTTCTTTTCTTTTTTTTGCTCTCCCTCGTTAATGTCGGTGAAGTCTTTGTTTCCTGCAAATAAAACGGCATTTTCGTAAATGCCCACTCCGGAAAAATCGGATGAATATAGAAGAATACGGTATCCCCGAAACAGGTGATTATGGTACCACGTGACACGTTCGCAACAGATAAGATTAGTAATTTCAGCCTTAGACGTGAGCGCATGCGCGAAGAATGATTGTGATTAGTCATGTGACAGCACACGAAAATAGAAATCTAAATATATGTATGACATGTATTATGTTTGTTAAATCCGTTCGTAACGCTATTGCTTGGGATCTAGAAATCAACCAATTTTACAAACACAGAATATTGCATTGGGTTGATGGACATTGATAGACGTAATACACACAGGTAGTTAGCAATCCAATTCGTAGTCAGTGACTAACTGTGAACGAGCTGCTTCAAATTGTTTTGTAAATACGGTCCAAGATCGAGTTCATTTTTTGTTTTTTGTTTTTTATTTTCCGCCATTTTCTGGATTATCTTAACATAGTTAAAGCAGCCGTTAAGTTGTTTGCAAGCTAGATAGCAATGCGGGTGATGCGAATTCAATTTAATTTTCGAATACTATGCTAAATACTGCTTCATTGATCCTGTATACATATAACCTGACCGATATTGTTAAAGTCAGTTGGATATTTTGTAGCACGGCACCTAGTTGTGCATCTATTCATATGCTTAGTTCAGTCATTTTTAAGTACATCACCGGAACCAATGTTCTCTTAATGCACTCTCATTCTTAATAAAAAATAAATACGCGATTATTAATCAATTGAGTAAATTCATACATTTAGCTTGCATGAAACGCATGAAACTGAAGAACATTATCAACTACGTTCATTTTATTAACTGGATTATATTATAATTTATTATAATTTATTTATTATTATATTGTAGTTATAAGTGTAGTGTGAGTCAATCCATCCTCCATTTGTTTAAATCAAGAAATTCACAGCTATGAACGTATGCCTGTACGCGCGCGTTTTATAAACGTGCGTGTATCTGTGCTGCGTGTGTGTACGTGAGCAGATGTGTGGATGTGTGTGTGTTGTTGCAGTAAACTCGTTTGTCATGACTGTGTTAATTTGAAAATTTGTTTATTTGACGATGTACTATACATTGTATAAGTCGTAATTTGAATAAACTGATACACTTAATCGACCGTGGGTTATTTGAATAGCAAATTTTGTACTCATAAATAATTACTTGGCATTTCATTTGATCCGTGGCGCAGACAGCACGGATCATTTGGCCAATTAAACGGCGCGTTACATATACTTGTCAGAGTTTGAAAAACAGTTTTTGCTTTCTTAACGTCAATGGAGAGTATTCAAAATACCACGTGTGGTTTCATTGGTCAGCAAGTAGCTGATAAATATTCAGTTGAAAATCCCACTGCATAATTACGGATTTTTTTTAACTGAATGTATACAATGGATCCATACTGTTACAGCAAGAGATTAAATGTTCGGGAAATCGAGAAAACGAGAGTATTAGTTTAATCTTGTCCGCTACGGGACTGAGAATATTCATTGGAATAATCCAGGTACTCAGAAATCACTCAGCGATCAGCGCAATTTTACTACAGTAAAATCAATAACTTTCAATGACATTAAATTTCATTGATTATGTACATGGAAGATGGGATTTCGTGAGCACAATAATTCGAGGTTTCATTTTGTGGTAAACTTATGTTTTTGACAGTTTTGTTCGTGGGGATTTATATCCGTGGAAAATCACTCTACAAAATCAGCGATAATTAGTGTCCCACGGAAATTTGTGATTTTATAGTATATGATACTGCGACAGTATTTCAGACAGAAAGCGAAGTCCAGCTAAGCATTAGTGGAGGAAGACACCCAGCGCACAGAACTACCAACCTGCTGTTAGCAAGCTAAAAGGTGTAACTTTATTAGTTTGATCGATTTAAACAACTGGCAACCTGGAACAGGCTATTTCCGGCAAATAACTATCTGATCTGTAATGAAGCCTTCACTTATTTGAGTCCTTGTAACGTATCGCAAAAACTTGTAATAGTAAAAATTGTTTTGCGATATACGAGATAAGTGCGGGGCACTGCTATTTACAATATTTTATTACCAATCATTTATTACGAGTTGCCACGGATAAATACGAGCAATTTACGGTCATTTTACGAGTTATTTTTGGTCTCGATTGTATATTTCAGAATGTTATGATTCATCGCAGCTTTAACGTGTTATAACGTCCCACCGGCAGTATTTCGGTCATTTGGAGACTATGTCTACTTGAGACAGATACAACACTACAACACTGTAGTATCACACCGTAAACATGTGGCATGATACCACACCCATTCACATTACCCTGGCACCGGACCAACCAGTCTGGTAACTACCTGTATATGTTGCGCGCCAAGCAACGAGCTATACCAGTACCATTTTTACGGCTTAGGTATGTCGTGGCCGGGGATCGAATCCACGACCACCCGATTCCGCTCTAACCTCTCGGCCACAAGAACCGATATTATCGAACGTCAGTAAGAAATAAAATTCCAAATCCAGGTTTTGCATCTATTAAAAATATTATTGTTGTCATTGTTATTTTTAAAATTACATACTATGTCCTTCTTTTCCCGATGGTTATTCATCAAATTTGAACTTACTTATTATACGGGATCGTCCCCGGTGGCCGGGTGGTTAGAGCGTCCGCTTCGGGAGCGGGAGGTCGAGGGTTCGATCCCCGACTGCGGCATACCAAAATCGTAAAAAATGGTACTATTATAGATCCCTTGCTTTGCGCTCAGCATATAAGGGTAGTTTCAGGACTGGTTGGCCCGGTGTCAGGATAATGTGACTGGGTGTGGTATCATGCCACACGTCTACGGCATGATACTGCAGTGTGGCAGTACTATATCTGTCTCAAGTAGACATCATCTCCAAATGACTGAAATACTGTTGGTGGGACGTTAAACCCAACAAACAAACAAACAAGCTTATTATACGTCGATTTTAAAATTAAGGTTCTTTTGCAACTTATACTGATCCCAATTCAATGGTTCCTGGGTTGGGACAGTACTTTGTGCCTAGAAAGGCCATGAAAAATCATTACAACCAGCGGGATTCGAACCCACAACCTTTTGATCTGCAGTCATGAACGTTACCACTGGACCTTTGTACAAGTGTTTATTTCTTTTTTTTTATGTGAGTGTACATGTTAAATATTTGTTGTCAAGGTGATCGTCGGGTACCGACGAGATTTGCTTTCACGTTTCAATACATTCGTCAGTCATTGGATACTAGGCAAGCGTTTTGTAATTTAATAATATTGATAAGGAACCCTAAAAGCCATCAATTCCATCAAAGCCATGCATATAACTTCACAATATAAGCTTTAAAAAAAAACAACAACAATGGAAATGGCATATTTTGACATGTGACAGAAGTTGTTCTTTTATTACCTCCCCTTGATAATTTTGCTGTAATGAGTCATCTCCGCTAAAACTCAATGTTAAGTACAGCTTAACTCCACCAAATTAGAAAAAAAAACACGAAAAAAAACACAAAAAAAACAAACTTTTGGTGAAATATTTTCATTTTTGAATGCCTTTAAAGTGTTAACGTTTCATCCAGTGGCAAGATATGGAATATGGCTAATGGACGTAAATACCTTATGTGACTAATCAAAATGTTGCTTATGCAACTCTTCAGGCAAGGTAAGAAAAGTTAAATCGGTAAAAATCACACCTTCCCCACGTCTTATTTCCGTAGGACTGTCGCTAAAATTTCCGGAAACTTAGTTACTTTAAAATTGTTGTATACTAACCGAAAATATAAATCAAAGAAAATTGCTTTGGAATGGCTTAGTAATAGGACTTACTCAACAGCATGGGCCAACGAATTTAAATGATCGAAAACAAGCAAACCAAAGAACGATATATGAAGAGTAGCGAAATGAATTGTTCGTGGGTTT
Organism: Solen grandis; assembly: GCA_021229015.1. Classification (NCBI taxonomy): domain Eukaryota; kingdom Metazoa; phylum Mollusca; class Bivalvia; order Adapedonta; family Solenidae; genus Solen; species Solen grandis. The sequence continues at coordinate 19,997,157 of CM037792.1, read as the reverse complement.
CCGACGATGAGAAAATGTTAAGGCATTTATTGTTTATATCATTTGGTATGTAATGGTCGCCATGCATCAAAATTTAATACTGTAGCAAATAAGACAACTTAAAAATAAGCTTAAATATGTATAAATTGAATACCTTAATTATGTTTAAATACCTTAAATATGGTTTAATTCCTTAATTATGAAATAACTACCTTAATTATGGAATCAATAATTTTAATTGTGATTTTTTGATTATGGATTGAATACCATAAATATTGATTGGTACCTTTATTTCTCTCACGTTCCTTTATTTATCTATCTATTTCGGGGGAAGGGGCGAATAAATTAGACATTGATGAATTGATTGTTCGTGTATATGATAGATTATTTATTGATAATGATGATAAAAATTTATTCCATGATTTTGAAGTAGAGAATGCCATAAATGCAAGTGAAAATGAAATCTTCAACTGTCAAGATACAGCGCTATCTCGATCAATAAAACAAAACTACTTCGATCTGTTGTGTTATGCTCAGAAAATCATGATTAACATTATGTGTATTTTTTTTTTAAATGAAAAACAGTTTTTTTTTGTTATTTATAATTGGTTTCCGCATTTAGAAAAATGAAATTGCCATTTCTAATTAATCTCAAAGTCAACGAATGAAACTTAATGCGATTAATTAATTTTGAGTCGGTAACCCAATACCGTGCTTCTTGGATCTTTCATCTTTCCATCATCTCTCCATCTCATCAATGGGGACGTTTGTCAAATAGGGCATTTAAGATTGTATTAATTTCTCCCAGTTATGATTTGCGTACAGTATGGGATTGTGTAATACAGACAAATATTTATAGAATATTCCAGGCAGTATCGAGGTATTTTTGTTGTACACAGATTTGCAGTAATATAAATAATAAAAGTGATTTTTTTTTTAAATAAGAAGCAGATATGATATTTGAATGTAAAAAATGATTGTTACCTAAGGTGGCCGAGTGGTTAGAGCGTTCGCCTCGGGAGCGGGAGGTCGTGGGTTCGATCCCCGCTCTCGACATACCAAAGTCATAAAAATGGTACTGGTATAGCCCCCTTGCTTGGCGCTCAGCATATAAGGTACAGTAAAGCCTCATATAAAGACCACCTCAATATAAGGACCACCTTACTATTGAGACAATGATTTTCAGGACCCCGTTCCCATTCACATTGCTTTAACTTGACTCGATAATCAGACCACCTTATTATTACGACCAGCTGACTGCGGTCCCATGACCGGTCATATTATTGAGGTTTTACTGTATAATTCTCGGACTGGTTGGCCCGGTTACAGGATAATGTGACTGGGTGTGGTATCATGCCACATGTCTACGGCGTGATACTGCAATGTGGACAGCACAACATCTGTCTCAGGTAGATAATTGACACGCTGTCGGTGGGACGTTAAACCCAACAACAAACAAACAAACTAACTCGAATAAATCAGTGATCAGTTATATACACACAATTTTAGCACAAAAATATGGTGGCATATTTCTGCTAGCCACTTATCCACTTACCTATGTTGAAACTTCTCTGAAAAATGGTCACATATTCAGTTAGTATCTGGCAAGTAGCAAATTTTCAAGTTATCTACAGGACTAAACTGTCTGTTAGTGCCCACTACTGCCAATCACATATTCACTTATTTTAATTGGATATCATGCCTTTTTCCAGATAATTATGTGAAAAAATGCTTGTTATCCACATAATTTAACTGACTAACTTGAAAAAAGGCGAGATATCCAGTTATCTTAAGTGAATATATAGCTGGCAGTAGTGGGTACTAACAGGCAGTTTTGTTCTGTTAAGATACCTAAGTGGATAACACGAAAGTTTTCTTCTTGCCAGATACTAACTGACTATGTGACAATTTTTCAGAAAAGTTTCGACATAGCTAAGTGGATAAGTGGCTGGCAGAAATATGCCACCATAACAAACTGCACACACAATATAGACATTTGTACACAAACTTTACGTACGTATAATAATACATAAGAGAGAGAGAGAGAGAGAGAGAGGGTTCATACATGTAAGGTAATGATCAGATTATAAGATATTTTAGTGACAACTACATGAACATAATGTTTGCACCGACAGAACTCAATACTGCCAAAAAAAATCATCGTCATACTTAACCCTTTCCCTCATATAGACTCATTTTGACGCACTCAGTAGGTACTACATAAAGCCTGATCTGCAGAAAACCACAGTTAAACCTTACCAAATTTAATTACAAATTCCTCATTTCCAGACCACTGAGGAGCAGCGAACAGCATAAAACCTGATCAGCCTGCGAGTTACTCGCAGGCTGATCTGGTTTTATGCTGTTCGCATAGGTCTTTGTATGGTTTCCTCTATGAGGGAAAGGGTTAAGTGCTGAACTGTGGATGGATTTTTTTATTTAGCCCCAATACCGAAACAGAAGCATCTGTGTTTTCCTAATTTACGTCAGTCCATCCGTTCTGGCCGTATCGTCTAGATGCATTGTCTGAGCATTTAAACCACTTCAAACTGAAATATTGACGCTGAGGATTTTTTCTACAATAGCATTTTTACGCTATTTGATTCACATACGTTGATTACGTTTTCGCATTTCAAAGATGTGACCTATTTGAAATTTTCCATCAGGTGAGAAATAAACTTAAGGAACTCTTAAGGTAAAACGTGTATTGCACACTTTGTCTACATTCTTATGAGACAAATCTATTACGTAAAGTAAACGAAATGTAAATTCGTAATAATGTTATTTCTTATTACGATATGAGTTTCATGGTTATGAAATTACGACATAGTGTAGGTTAGGTTAAGGAAATATCGCAACAAAACTGAGATAATTAGAGAACCGTTGAAGGGGGTTTGGGGTAATAAGCCGATCGCAAGGCTTGGAAAACCGACGCTTGACTGTGGATCTAAAGCTTGTGGGTTCGAACCCCGTTGTTTGCAATTATTTTTCATGATATTTCTTTGCGCAAAATACTGGTCCAGGTACCATCGAAAAGTATCAGCATAAGTTGTAAAAACTTGTATCCCATTCGAAGCAAAATAAATGTTTTAACTTTATTTTTCTTAACATTTCTCCGCACAGGGACTGGCAATTTACCACGAATTATGAAATATCACTTTCAGTATATCTTATAGATTATTTCACCAGAGAATCGGCAATATCCGATATAATTCGCTGATTAAATTGACCAATCAGTGGCTGGGGAAAAATTACAAATATATGTTTATTTCCCGTTGAACATTGTGTGGAATGGTCCACCAGCATTAAGATTAGGTTTCGGGAAGTGCTCATTGATTTACGTAGGTTTACGTTTCATTTCGGAGTGAAATGATCTACATTAACTGTAAAAAAATTAATGGACTAAAATACAACGATAGTGTTGCGCAAGAAAATAAGAAGAAAAATACAAAGTCACTGTATCGATTCTTTTAAAAGATAGTTTAAAATGATTATATGTTGAGGATCTATTCTTGGAACTGAGTATCAAACATACACAAATAAATAGCTTAAATTTGTCTGAATCGATTTCTTTTAAAGTGGATTTGTATGGTGGCATATTTCTTCCAGCAACTTACATAACTATGTCGAAACTTTTCTGAAAATTTGCCAACAAACACGTTTTTATAACTTAAATGTATTCCTCTCGCATGTACCCGGGTTGGACCATTATTTTGCGCCTGGGTTCTTGTCTCCAACGGGGTTTGAAGCCACAACAGTATGTAATCAAACCACCAATGAATCGCATGGCCTTTATTATAGAATATCTCTCGAGCAATTAAGTAGATCTTGCCATATTTCAGATTGTTTAAGAACGCAAAACAATGAAAATTGATAAGAAAAATGATTATTCTGAGAAATTATAAAGAGTTAACGTATTACGTGTGATTGTTGCGTTTTCAGATGGTTTCTAGACGTCTCAACTTCGGTAGTTTCTGTTCTTTACAAAAGGATCGTATGTCAGAAATTAATGACAATTTAAATATTGTTTGACAGGATAACATAAGGATGGTTTACATTCTAACAAAAAAGAACAAGAATTCTCTGGAAACAAGTGGTAAACACAGTCTCAGGGATCCCCAAGGAGACAATAAACAACTGGAAAAATCAATTGTAATCTTTCTATGGATAGGCCATTATTTGATGGAAGGGTGGACAGAATCATCACGTTGCCAGACCACCTGCGTTTCTGTGACCACAACTTTCGGGTGACAATAATGTCTCTATGTGTTTTTTTGTTGGTGTTTTATCAAGAAAACAAAACGTGTCAGAAAGTTGCTCAAGGGTATTTTATCTGCTCTCACATAATCGTTAATTCTGTATTATAATTAATTTTGTGATACCACACAAATTTACTTAAAAATATATCTTTTATTATGTCTTTCGGGAAGAAGAGTATTCAACTTTATGATTTTATTTCTCCACGATGTTTCCTGGATATGGACCAGTACTTTGTGCCTGGGAAAGTCTTGAATTCGGATTTGTCGTCAAACGCCGCTACCACAAAGACATAACGAGTCACGTGGTCAATCTTGACTGAAGCGGTCGTGAAAATTTAAAAATTGTTCTATTTCATGATGAGACATATTCTATATCCACTGAAAACAAACAAACTTTTCTTTTTATTTTAAGCTAACTGATGACGAAAGAAACGAACTGCATGTAGTTTGGTTAATCGTTCCTTTTCACACGCGGATGAATCAATGTTAGAATATGAATACACTCCGCCATTTTGGATAGTTGTTACGAGAAAAAAGTCAGACATTTATTGGCTTTAAATGTTTACTAAACATTGTAAGACAAAAATGATAAGTCCATTTTGATACACTGACAAAGGATTAAAACGGAATTACACATTTGTCAAGGATTTTAACTAAAAGGTTTTATAAATAAAGAGTAGTTCGTCATATCTATATCAGACACGGTGGGTATTTATATAGGTTATATCTCACTGATAGAACCCAGTATTTCATCAGTTAGTATAAAATAAATACTTATCTTCCGTGGTGAAAGGTATTATTGTCATTCATAGAAATTGCTGTATTTTCACTTAAAGCATTATAAAAATGTATTCATGGTTGTCTGTTGGGTTTAACGTCCTACCGACAGTATTTCAACCGTTCGGAGACTGTGTCTACTTGAAATAGATGTAGTGATGGGACACTGCAGTATCACGCTGTAGACATGTGGCATGATACCACAGCCTGTCACATTATCCTGACACCGGACCAATTAGTCCTGGAACTACCCTTATATGCTTAGCGCCAAACAAATACCATTTTTACCACATTTGTATGCCGCGGCCAGGAATCGAACCCACAACATCAAGCTCTCAAGGTGGACGCTGTAACCACTCAGCACCGGGGACGGTATGCATTAATGTACGCGAATGTTAAACCTCTATAATTACTGCAAATAATTGACAAACTATAATGATGACAAAGACGATAATAACTTCAATAGCAGCATGATCTAATTAGAAAACGGATGAACGTAAAACAAACGTTGGAAGTTCATCAAATTTGATTTTGTTCTTAAACAGTTCACGTGATCCCTGGAGGTTTGACATGTCAAATATGGAATTATTTGTTTTACTAATTACATAAGAGTTCTATACTGGGGCCATCCTCTTTCACAACTTACAAAAGATTTTTTTTCTAATTTCAAAATTGTTATACCATAAAAATGGCCAATAAGGAATCGACATTTTCTTTTAATAAGTTTTACATAATTACGATTCTTTGACCCAAACTGTTCGGATATAGAATCTGGAAATTAACTGTAACATTTTTCACCGATTGAGAAACATATAAGTTATATCTCTTGTTTTATTTCTTTTTATTAATTATAGTGTCGGAAAGTACAATGCTTTTGGGAATGTTATGTATCTTGCATTTAGCAGACCAACAAAAAAAAGTTATATAAAGGGCTCATATACACGACCATTTGATCCCTGGTAATGTCTTCGTAATGTAAAATCTCATTTATTGAAACTGGTCGCTTAATAAATGTGATTGTCTTCATATATCAAGTCATCGGGATCTGATTACAGGCTTTGTATTATGACAAGTTTCTGTTTCTTAAAGCTGACTGTAAACACGTGTTTTAAAGAAAAGTGTTAGTATCATTTACAGATTGTACTTTTTGGCACGGAAAACCGAGAAGTTAACGTATGTGTTTGAACTATACATTTGTCATACTAGAATGACTTTCCGTGATAGTTTTATCTGATGAATAACACACGAAATTCCCTCTGCACGGTTCCTGGGTTGGACCAGTAGGTTGCGTTTGAGAAGATTGTGAAGAATTCTTGCCCCCAACGGAGTTCGAACCCACAACTTTCAGATCCGTAATCGGGTACGTTACCACTGGAGAGCGGTCCTCTTTTTTTTGTATACATTTTGATCCTGGCAAATGGAGATTTTATGCTCGTTTTGATTTTTCAATGCATGTTTGACATTATTTTCACCTGTGAAAACATTTAGGAAAAATCTGTCCGCCGGAATAAAAACCCGCTAGAACCCACTGGATAGGTCTCTTTCTTTCCTTCCTTTAGTTGTGTATATAAAATTCATATTTTTATATAATATATAAAATAATAATTTTGAACCCAAAGTTTCATATTCATGTTCGCAAAATAAACTCTCATCATAGACACACTCGGTAGAAAAAAAAATGAATATTTCATATGGAGACAAGTTCTTAGTCACATCACTAACTGTCAGGTAAAAACTATACTCTTTTGACAGGCTGTTTGTATACAGAGGTCAGAGTAAATGATTCCATATTAAAAGAATGTGGGTACGAAAGGCCAACAATAGTTCATCAATCAAGACTTTGTCAATATGAGGCAAAATAGCGATTCCCACTGCTATATAACAGCTGTAAAAAATGATATATAAATCACACCTGGTTAATTTTCATGTCGCCGTGCCAACCAGTCCCAGAACTTTCAAAAATTTACATTGAAAGACGAAAACTAGAAGTTCTCTTTTCTATTTAAAAAAAAAAATCATTCCAGTATTTTACAAATCGATCCGGCGGTCGCCGGCTTTTGAGATGGAAGCTAATCATGGAACGGTCGGTGAGGCGTTACACACATTTTAAAATTTGTATTGGAAGTGTAGTAAGTTTGTCAATCTTTTTATATAGAAAATTAATTCAACGTATCAGAAATTCATGATCGTTTAGGCTATAACGAGCAATATAACGTGGTATTTCTGAGAAATCACTCAACTGTCTGAATTTTATGTCCCTATTAATGTAGTTTACACAAATCATTGGACAATTACTGAAAAAAAATATCTCCGAACAGCAAACTCCTCTTTTAGTTACGTCAAACATATAGCGCAATATCTAATATCCATATTATCGAAAATGATACATTTCATGCAGGATTTATGACGCTTTAAGAGTCTACTATAGCAACGAATTGATCTTTTTTTCTTTCTAAAACCACTTTAAAGTAATCCCTGAGTAATTGTGATTAATATTAAACGAACGCAAGCAGCCGATATCCGGTGCTCGACGTCTCTGATAGAAGGCGCCATTTTGTCACATAGGCGGAACGCGTTTCTAGAATGGAAGAGCTCGGCATCAGACGACATTTTTTTTCTTCAAAAATGGACCTTTACAGAGCCACAATAGGGATAAAAACCATTGACCAGTGATAAGAAAAATGAGCTTTTCACGAGACTAAGTGATAAAGCTTCCCTGCTGAATAGCGGACTAAAAGCTGGTCATTCCTGGTCAAGTGATTAGGTGACGGACTTGAAAAATGAATGCATTTGTTTGAAACGGTCGTCCATTTACAAATCCCGGAAGTCTCACAAATAACGTAGGTTGACGCATTACATGTTTTATTTGTTTACTTCATAAGGATAGAATATCTATTCATCAGTGTTTGCAACGTGACGACTGTATACCAGAGGTACTTTGCCGAGAGTTTCAGTTATCGAAAAGATTGCCATTCGACTAAGAGGTTAAAGTACGATGTATATAACTTAAGGGCATTGAACATGAACAAATATTATATGAGTTTGAATTAAAAAAAACTGAATTGACATCCATAAAAATTTCGTTGTATCTCTCAGCGTTTTGATCTTCCGGCACTGTCAGTCTCTATAATTCCGCTACGACTGGTCGGTCGAACTCGTCTGTAACCCTATTTCGTATCATTATTTTTCCAGATGATTCCTTTTATCAGTCTATTATCACAAGCACGTTTCATCTTTAATTTTGGTCATTCTTTGTAATTTTAGTATGGTATGGCTAAATTCAACTTTACAAGATTGTCCAATACAACTTCATATGATTTGAAGTGTCCTTTAAGATGTACTTATGGTCAATTCAACTTATGATTATTTAAGATTGTCCTTACAACTTTGTGTGATTTTACTTATAACGACTTGAGGGTGTTCTGAGTCCCATTACATTTTAAAGCACGTTTTTGAAAACCATGATCTCTAAATATACATGTAATTGAATTCCATATTTTTGAAGGGACTTAACTTTAAATATATAAACATGCTTTGATATCCTTGAGTCACTCCGTATTATGCTATTTGTGAGATTTTATTTTCGTGGCAATTTTATTTGATTAAAACTTAATTAGATTAAATATATCTACGTTACACGTTCTTTCTTACACCAATTCTTCCAGAGGGTTCCTTGGTTGGACCACTACTATGCGCCCGGGATGGTAATGGAATATTCTTGCACCCACCAATGTTCGAGCAGCAGCGTTTTGATCCGCAGTGGATAGAGCATCCGCCCCGTAACCGATAGGCCGTGGACTCAAGTCTTTAAAATGGTTTTGTTATATCTCTGTTATGAAACATTGTCGGCGAGATGTTAACCACAAGGAAACAAACAAAAATCACATAAATTGATCTCTTCCGAGCTTTATGCATTTATCTTATAAGACTTAACATATATATAGCTTAAACATTAATACTAAATTACCACATTTTCTTTTAGTTTAACAAAATTAATCGAGACAATCTGATCATAGTCGTCCTGAGGATACAATATGTCTAAAACAACAACAACAACAACAACAACAACAACAACAATAAACAACAATAAAACACCTAACATCTTATCAGTGATAGCGGTTTTTATACCTGAAAAGTATTCGAAGCAAGGAATATCTTTTCTGTGAGTGTGTTGATTTACAAATAAAATTATTCCAAAGTTTATCTTCATATACTATTTATCTAGAATACTGCCTTTACAAGAAAATAAAGGATTTATCTTTGTAAGTTAAGGTAACGCACAATTGAACTCATTGATATTTTAATTATATATTAATATTGTGTCTTTATCTTCATATGTTATTTATAAAAAAAGGTATTATTATCTATAAGAATATATCGAAATATTTTTGTTAATTACATTAAGGTGATGCATCAAAATACCCGTGTTTTTATGTATGTTTTTTAACCAATATGATATTTCAAATCTTTATCTTATATAATATTTATATAAAAAAAATAACAAGAACAAAAAAAAAAGATATTTTTCTAAAAAATATTGAAATAAGTTTGTTAATGAAATTAAGTTGTGCATCATTCAAATCAAAGACATGTTTTCATTAGTGTATTATTTTACCAAAATTCTTATTCAACGTCTTTATATATAAGTTATTTGATATATTACCAGCAAAACCTGTCTTTAGCGGTCAGTCAAGGGATCAAGGAAAAGTTGCCGCTTAACTGAGGTGACCTCTAAATGAATATTAAATACATAACAAAATGCTACAGTTTGATAAAATTAAAATTGACCGCTAAATACAGGTTGGCCGCTCATTACAGGTGGTCGCTAATACAGGCTCAACTTTATAGATATGCCTCTTATATGAAACTAATTATTTCTTAAACAAATAAAGTAATGCATTATTAAACTACTCAAATGAATACCCGCTCTTAACAAGTGTATATACACACTTTCGGAACTTGAATGGCAATGCCTTCGCGTATTTTATTGTTTCTTACGCTCATTAATTTTAATGACAATCACTTTAGTAGTCACAAAAGAATAATCAAATTTCATTATTCTCTTTAGATGCATTCATGCTCCATTACAAATATTTGCATACCCTTTTTATATCCATTCTGAGCCTATTTTTATATTCTTTCCTCCTTTCTCGTGAACATTTCTCAAGAAAATTATATCTCGGAGTAATCATTAACTTGATTCTACGATAACATATAATTCACATTTTCTGGATTTACAGAGAAAAACAAATAAAATAGTATTTAAATATATTTATTTCTGAGTATGAATGAAATTTGGGTTTATTACCAAAAACTCTTTTGAAAATTTTTTTTTAAAAATATCCTTTTCTTTAATCTTTTTAAGTAAATACAATATTCTCTATATATTATTGACTGACAAAAATAATTTAAGTCGTTGATGTACGAAAATAAGCGACTGTAAAAATCTATATATTTAACTCATGACATCAAATTTAGTATTTAGAAGCATTCTAATGAAACTGTAAAATTACTAGTTTTCGTTGACATAAGATCTCGCTAAAATTTTTTATTTACTTATTTATTTATTTATTTATTTATTTATTTGTTATTTTTAACGATTTTCGTTAGGGTTAATACTCGTGGAAAAGTCAATCTACGAAATCACTGAAATATACCCACCCACGAAAATTAATGATACTACAGTGAAAAAGCAATGAGGGTTGAGGATATTGATTTATGGGTCTTAAGCTAAAAGTTGTAAGCAGTGACAGAACATACATTGAAAATCTCGATACATGTACATGTATACTCTATCCTTAATGAAGTAATATGCTTTAAATATCTCTGATTATGTTAAAAAAGAAAGAAATTAACAACAACCATTTTAGTACAAACAAGCAACAGAAAGACACAACATTTACAATAAAAACAACACACATATACAACAACAAAAATAGAATACTGTACAAAATAGTCCAGGAAAATACGAACACATCCGGGAGGCGTGGGGGAGGGTGGGGTTCCTTGATTTCACGGATGTGTTAAATCCACAAATAATCGATCATTTAGTTGACTTCGCATTTTGTAGAACACAAATCCACGAATATTTGAACCCGCAAAACATTTTTAAACAAAATCTCAGCGAAATTTAGTGCCAACAAAAAAGATGATTTTGTAGTAATAAAGGTATTTTCTAAGCATCAAATCAAATTCCAGTAAATCTAATCACTATCCACCAACATATCGAAAATAGCTTTTTCGTTCTGGAAATGGGCATTGCAGCAAAAGTGATATTGAGATGTATCTCAATATTTTGTACGTATCGCAATATTTTGTACGTATCGTAATATTTTGTATCGCAATATTTTGTATAGTATCGCAATATTTTATATCGAAATATCTTGTACGGTATCGCAATATTTTGTAATTCTTCCCCAATTCATAAACATATGAAAGTATATGTAATAATGTACTCGTATATATCTGTTTCTATGCAAATGTTTAAAATTACACACTGTAAAAGATAATTCACTAAATATACTAAAGAGTTTATTTTTTTTTTTTTTTTTTTACGCAGTTCACAGCAAAGGAATTTTTTTATTCCGGTGTCTGGCCAGATAAAATAATTTTGTTCCCATAGTATTCGAACCAACAACCTTCGGGTCTATTGCCGTAAATGCTTCACTGGTACTCCAGGCTTGCGGCTTGGTCATGTTTGAAATGGGTTTGGAATTATGCAACTTGTCTACGGCGTGGTGTATCTGGGATGCAACAATTGGATTGTCACATATAGATAACTGAAATAATATGAATAAGTATATAACGAATAAACAAATATATATTTAGATATTCATAATAATATAATGTACTTATGTACATATGACTTGACTTGACTATTTGAGTTTACTGTCGTTTCGACAGTATTTCAGTCATATAGCGACGGCCAGCTAATTGATGGTGGAGGAAGACCCCGAATGCACGGAGGCATCCGGGTAGAACCACCGACCTACCGCATATGAATTTATTCATTGTTTTTGGTGAAAAGATTGGATGTTTTTTATGAATGTTAAACCATTTCATATATGGCAGAAATTAAAATGTCGTCTTTGTCAATATGATGAAAACCTACATAATGTGTCGTTAAGGAAGAGAGGTTATAATGACAATAATAGCAATAATAGTGATGATGATGATGATGATGATGATGATGATGATACTTATACTTATGATTATGGTGATAATAACAACAATAATGACAATATATTAATAATAAAAATAATGTTTAAATAATAATAATCATAAAAGAAACACATGTAATATAATAATAATAACAATAATAGTAAATTATGAATAATAAATGACATCAAATCGCTAAAGAAATGACGCCACGTTGTATGATTCTAAGACGTTTTCGACAAAAAGAATAAAAGTCGTTATAATGACATGAAAATAAAGTTCATATAATATCTTCTCCAACTCGCATAAATATTGTTTGCTATTACCGCGTATGAAGAAAACAAACAAAATATCCTCTATATATTTATCAGAAGCTCAATATACATGCGCGTCTTCCGACTCTACAACCAACCACACAATCAATAAAATGAAAGCCATAAAAACCATCTCCATTTTAACGGGTACACCAACACATCAACTTTTCCAGAATAAACCGACATCAAATCAAACAAATGCTTTCTTTAATTATAAATTCCTCTTATTGTAACCAAGCAACGTTTATCTCCCTGTAACGACCACGACAGAGCGAAGATTTACTTCTCTGATATAGCTTTAGATAGATTATATGTAAAAATAATGCATTGCTGTTACCTGCTGGAATGTGCGAATGTTCGAAAACTACATTTTCTGATTTTATCCTTATACTATTTTTCGTTCTCCACATTTGTGAAATAGGCCAAGTTTTAGATAAAGGTGTTTATCACAAAATGATGTCAATAGAGGGATTGAAATCGGTGACTTGCCTAGACGGGCGCATTACGCATACTTGAAAAGATTACACATAGTTGTATACGCATATTTCAATACATTACGAATGTTTGCATAGAATACGCATATTCATTCAAACTATGCATAACTTCGTATAAGTTGCGCATATTTATGCTCGTATATTAAAGCAGTTTAAGATGCAGTTTAAGATAGTAATCAAATACTTAAGCAACGGTCATCTGTGAACAAGCTACTTTAACCCTTTCCCTCATATAGACTCATTTTGACGTACTCAATAGGTACCACATAAAGCCTGATCTGCAGAAAACCACAGTTAAACCTTACCAAATTTAATTACAAAATCCTCATTTCTAGACCACTGAGGAGCAGCGAACAGCATAAAACCTGATCAGCCTGCGAGTAATCAGGTTTTATGCTGTTCGCATAGGTCTTTTCATGGTTTCCTCTATGAGGGAAAGGGTTAAGATTTATTTTATACATGACTGAGACCTTATCATATATCAATATATTAAAGAAATTCTCCTTTGACGAACGTTAGTTTGTGTACTACTCAAATATACACTATTGTAAAGTTTCAAATGTGCAATTATTTGCTACGTAAAAATATATCGGATTATTTTAAAAGTGCAAAATCTTGTCCCACGGTTATTTGCCTCAATTTTTGCATGATTATTTTTTCTTTCACGTTGTGTTCTTCTAATATATTCTTTATAATAAGCACTTTCCTCTAAAATAAAATGTGAAGCCTCTTGAACCATACTTGTTTAAAATAATGTTTGTTTAGCAAGGGCGTCATACTGCACGAAATTTGATAATAACTTAAACTTTTATCATTAAAATATATGAAAACCAATAAAAAAAAAATATATATATTTAATACAAAGAAGATACAAGATTTACCTATTTGAAAGACCACAATAACTCATATATTTTTTTTTCTAAATTTAAAGTCTGTCCCACATAACATTTCCATCCTGTAACGAAAAAGAAAATTATTCCCATAAATAATAACTAGTCCTTTTAACTTCCTGTTTTAAGTGTACAGAAGTAACCCCACTTTTCAGAAACAAAATGGCGCATATTATAAAGTCATTGTGAATGCTTAGATGATTTTTTCATCAGTATAATTACTCGCTGATACGATGAGTACATCTTACTTTGCCTTCCTGTTATGGACTTTCCTGGGTTGTGATTTATCATAAAATTATACACTATTTCCAGTGTTTTGCAATATGATGTGCAGTTTAGTATTTTCCACCTAATGTACTTGACAGGGATTAGTTATTATCTATATCATTATTAAGCATTTATTTTCCATCCTGTCACATCCTTTCCTGCACGGTATTGTGACAGGAAGGAAACCTATTGTTAAAGGAGTAATTAAGTAAATGCAAATAATGGTAAAGATATGCTGGAAGATTTTGGTTTAATAGAAAGTTGTTCTTTCTTCAGACAATAAAACGACTTATAAAATATTGCCAATTAATTTCATCTTTTCATCCTGTAATGCTATGTTCCTTCTTATAACGCTACGTTCCTTCCTGTCATAGGACAGTTTAAACAAGTTTTCTAAGTTTTATTTCAATATTGGCGATGGTAATAGTAACAGAATACTGAGATTTTTTTTTCTGGACGGTATTCAGTACTGTATATACATTACTGTTATTAAGTACTGTTTCCAATTAAAATGGGTTTTCATTTCCGTTAGCGCATGTGCAAATTGGTATTGCAGTCGAATGTAAAGCTGTGATTGTAATAATTTTAAGTGACCGATATTTTTCTATGTGAATGTTTGGGGGTATTAAATACGTGATTTGTGTTTGTTTTAAATAGTTTCCAGTATAATTGATATATTTAATAAGTTATTAGTTAGTAGATGTTGTATTTTAATGATGTATATACATATAGGTCATGACCTACTTATCACTTCGCTCGTCGGTCTGAACATTGCACTTTTCAAGTATTCTGTATTGAGCTTGCAGTTATACAAAGTAGTTTAAATATTACATGGTGGGTGGGATATGTAATGCGTAATGTTTATCATGTTAGTATGTAACCGTAATATAAAGAACGCTTGGTGTAGTTAATACAGTAAAATTGTCTGTAGTGCTACTGTTTTGATACAGTAATTACCTATAATAGCCTTATTTGCACTTCATTACACGGTTGTTGAATTGGCTCAATCGGTAAGAGTGTCAATCAGTGCTTTTTCCCATCATGAGGTCAGGAGTTCTATACCAGCTGGGACTTTTTTTTAATCCTTATTGTTATATTTCTATAGTTTGTTTTAAGTACTAGTTATATACATTCAATGTTTTGCTTTTGGTGATTTGTATTCGCTTCCTTTGATTTAGACATAAACATACCCCCCCCCCCCCCAAAAAAAAAATAATAATAATAAAAACTTAAAAAAAGACCTCTCTATGCATAAATAATGTATGGAGAGGTCGATTTTTTTTAAAAATTTAATTCTTAAAACTCTTAAAATCGACCACTATGGTGATTTTTTTACCCATGCATTCTTCATCTAAGATGTAATGTTTTCGCTGTAGGGATTCAAAGTTTAAATTTCAATGCATCCACAAGATGCATAATATATATGGAAAATGCTACTGAATTGGGACTCGTGCAGAGAAATTTGTAAATAATAACTGCCTCTCTCTATATAAATAGGCCTAATATAAAGAGGGGCCATTTTTTTTTAATATGAAGGTCCTGTGCAGAGACAGGTAAGATTATAAGGTCAAAACAGTAAAAAAGGAAATAGAGGGAGACAGTATACTTATTATTAGCTGTCCATTAAAACATTTTGTTTTAATTTTTTCTTGTTATTTCTATTAAGAAAATAAAAAGAAATAAGTAAGTAAACATAATCTCTATATATTTACCTGAATAACTAATTCACATAGTTCAGTTTTTTTTAACTGAAATTGTTGTTAAACTTTGATATTTTATGTCAAATGCCAATGAATAATATGCAAAAAAAAAAAATTTAAAATATGCATTTTTTTACCAAAGAAAAGGGCAATAAAATTGCGACAGGAAAGAAGGACAGCTTTCATACTTTTACAATTTAGTCCGACGTAATAAAGAAGTTACCACTTACCCGACCGACCCTATTTTTTTTTTGTACCGAACCTAAACTTTTTTTCGGCAATCGGACTATTACGGTTGCAAAATCTGTTTTTCGTCAATTCTTCTAAAAAAAAAAAAAAGTTAAAAATGTAAAAAGGTTTAGCCGACCTACCGACCCTATTTTTTTCGGAGATGTTAGCGGATATAAACAACTTATTTTTTTTTCGCCTCACCGTGCTTATAAAATTATATGTCTGGGAGGTCCCCACCACTAATATTTTAAGCTGAATATTAAAGTCTGTATATGATTTTAAACTGCAAGAAGAAAACAAATTTGTTTTGTGACACTTTAAGGAAAAAAATGTAGTAAGAAATTGCACTTTTTTTGTGAAGAATTCCCAAATAAGATACAAATACATTATTATATACTCGATGACTTTCAAAACGTCTCATATATAAATCTTGGTCATATTACGTCATTCGTTTTTATCCATTTTCCCCCTAACGTTCTACCCCACTGATAAACACGGCTTTCTGCAAAACTGCGGAAAACGTAAAGGGGTTTGTTATGTTTAAGCCCCCTCCCCCCTCCCCCCAAAGGGTTATTTTCACAGCCACCGGCGCATTCGTTTTTAATGGCCTACTTCATTTTTCAAAAGTCCCGATATTTTTATTTTTTATGTCCCAAAATATCGTCGATCTGTGGAAATAGCGACAGTTTACCTGCGCATGCTCTAACCGTATGCCGAGTACCAGGCACCCATGTCAAGAGCGTCCCTGACACCAAGATTCCGATTGATATTTTATTGAATGATATTATAAAAGCGCTTCGGAAGCGGATCATGGCGAAGGGAAACAGAGAAACAGCATGTTTGGGTGATGGCAAATGCTGTATTCTTTCTTTTGAAACGTGCCAAAGGAATTGTATTTGAACAATTTTGAAAGCTATGTATTGTGAAACACCCGCTCAGGTCTCCTGCCTGCATGCGTGGGTGTGAATGTATGTCCAGAATCTGTCCTGCTTAACTCTTCAAAGTAATTGATAACTCCCTTTACTCCACATAAGCGCATTTGGACGCCTTGGAATCTCATAATTTTGAAAATATACTGAAATATGGAACATTTGCTCCTTAGGAGCAAATGTTCCATTTTCTGTAATATTTTCATAGCTATTCAATGATATTATTATTTTTTTTTTTTTTTGAAAAAGTTCTAAATTTTGAACTAAAAATAGAAAACTGTGTCATGATCTAAATATAGTAAATGAACTTAAGGGCATAAATGCATCCCGCTCCAGAGTGTTTTATTTGGTTTCCAAAACATTTTGCTATTTTTTTCTTTCAAATTTCACATTATCAGCGGAATATGAAAGAAAAAATAGCAGAAAATATAAAAAAATAAAAATCCGCCCATCCGCCATTTTTTCTAAAAAATTTGGAAGATAATTCGAAATTCAACTCGAAATTCGACTTATTCCATGGTGAAGCGTTTTTAAGTCTTACGGTATAAGTTAACTTGTAAGGTTTTATTTGTGTATTGTTTGTACAGTATTCTTATAAACATTTTAAGCTATACGAAGGTCAATGTATATGTTTTTAAAGCTGGTCCCTGTAACAGATAACATGTAATTGTTAAATTCAGCTGGTCGCATAAAAGGGTTTGTTGCATACATCCCACTTAAAGGTTCAAGGTGTGTTTTCAACAAATTTATCCACATTTTAACGTTTTTTATTTCACTGACCCCACCTCGCCCCGACAATAATCATAGTTGACCGGTTTGGCCCTAAATCCTACGGTCGGTACACGTATATTGGGGAAATTTCAAATTTACGCACCCAACCCAAAATCTGATATGTACATGTCCAAAAGAGGGGTAACGTTTTGATATTATGACGTTCATTCAATCATCTTGGAATATGATGGTCAAAGAAATATCGAAAGAATAACCTCACACAATCCGTCGCCTTAGAGCGTTTGTCTGTCTGTCTATGTCCCTTAAGGTTAAGTTCCTGTAATTGTTCCGCAACGTATTGGACCACTTAAAATCTACCAAGATAACCAAGGTACCCTAATGAAACATTAGGAAATCTTGGTTATCTCCGTGAAAGGCCATGAGGTCCGAAATGTAGCGGAACCATTACAGGTACTTTTTGATCGATGAGAATGACTACTTAGCGATGATTCTGATAATGATTTGTGATGATCAGCAACAGAGATTGGTTAAATGGTGATGATGTTGAAGATGATGGTGATGATTTTGAATTGTTTGTTTGTGTGTAAGTGGTGGTGGGGTTGGGGCGGGGTCGTCGTATTTCAGTTATAAAAAGAACGGGGACTATTCATATGGTAAGCATGCTTTTATGGAACCAGTACTGCGGCTATTTGACCATTCAAAATCGGATACCTTGCTGGCTGACTATTCAGCATGGCATACGACTTTGATTGATCTTTGTACTCCTGCCCATACGTACTGATGCATGAGCGGCACCAAAATTATAAACCTCTGCCTTAACAAGGGACATGAAATCATTTGACAAAATGACTCACATTCGGGTACCTAGTTTTCGTATGATCTGTTTGATCAAAGAGAATGCGAGCTGTATCTTACGTTTCATGAGCTTTTTTTTTCGTATACAGCTCCGGTGCTTATAACCGAATAGAGCTTACCCGGCCGGGCAGCTATGTACGAAGAGAACTTTATCAGGTGCGACAATGTATTTCTGTGAAAACAATAATTGGCTACAACATATTTTGAACTATATTTTATTGTGTAATTTTGTATGAACAATATGATAATGAAAATATAATAACTTCAAAGGAAAAAAAATGTTGTGGAATTCAAGTCAATTATTCCGCAATGTGAATATAGAATGCTATCAAGATAGAAGGGAAACTCATTTGCATTTGGTAATGCATTGCGTTTTATTTGTTTATACTAATGTACAAAATGCTGAAATGCTGGAAATTATTACATTTTCAAGCAGTTTATTAACAATTACGCTTATGAAACATATCCATTGAGGAAATTAGCTGGTTACAGAAGTTACATTTATAATGTTTAGTTACTTTCTTCTAGCTATAATGTTGTTTACATGTATTATGAATGGAAATAAAATTAGCATGGCGTCATATTATCCCCCCCGGGAGGATGCACCAAGACCCAGGTCCCTCCATAGCCCGGGCCTGCATACGCATTTAGGCAAAGCAACGCAAACGTCATGTTTACGCTTTTTAATTTTTTCTGATATTTGTTGTTTCTGACTTTTCGGCATAAAACATAAAGACGTTTAACACAATTTCAAGCAAACATTATCATATAAAGAATGAGAATGACTTTTTCAAAACATTAACTGAGCAGCTGGCAATAGAAAACAACAACAGCAACAACAACAAAAATTCAATCGCACCGTAATTCAGAATTAATTCATGCGCGTTTGAAAAAAAATTTTTTTCGGGCTGTTCATAATACATGATCACTGAGTCTGATACTAATAATAATAATAACAAAATCTTTATTTAGAGAAGGTAGCTTAGTAAGTTTACAAACATTGTAAGTATAACTCCTTTACACGAGGCCTTCTGAAATAAAACATCAATGTTATGTACAAAATGGTGATAAAAGAAAATATAATAACAACAAACAAAAAAAAGAAAAAAAAAAAGAAAAAAAAAAGTTTTAAGTTCTTAATAGAAAAAAAATTGCAATATGCAGATGATGATTGTAAAATTGAAAATGATGTAAAAAGTGATGATGAGAATGAAAGAGGAATTGTCTGCTTATATATCATTAAAAATATTTCAAATCTCTGAGCAGAAACAATATTAACATCAAGAACAAGGATCAAAGCGTAATATTTGATACATTAATAGCAAACGAATTGAACATATCATTCGGACGTTTACGCATATATACAATACATACCTCGTTGTTCAGTGATGTCCATGCTATTTTTTGACATGTTAATAGTTTGACAACTTAGGTACAAATGTATGAAACATATTGATTAAGTTCCGATACCCAAAACAAGGAATAATAATTAAAGGCATAGGATGAAATAATGATGAAGCAACATTTTAAATGACTGCACGTTTGTTGCCGATTTAATACAATTAGGCAAACCATTCCATACTGAAGCGCCCGTATGTCCAAAACTTTCCTTTTAAGAATTCTGTGTTCGGTTTATCATATATTAATTTATTGTTTGCTTGAGATCTTAACAAATAATTGTTATAATTGCTCACGGTTGTAAGAAGTTCAGTAATATAATGAGGCGTTAGGTTATTTAATGCTTTGTAGACTAATACTCCTACATGGAATTTCACTCTGTACGAGAACGGTAAAATATCCAGTTCCTTATAAAGGTTATGTGAGTGTGACCTAGTTGATAAATTTATAATAATTTTGCACGCTCGTTTTTGCAATTTGGTTTCCTAGCCATAAAAGTTTTGTTACATATACCCCATATGCTTATTCGAATATCTTCCACACAATATGGATAATCAGCAGGGTCCTGGATTACAGTTTAGCTACACATCTCGGGCATTCGAAAAAGGATTCAGCTGTAGCAATCTGATCCTTCGGAATACAATTCGGCTGTATATTACCCAGATATCCGACTCGTTTGTCTTTCTCCGATCTTCGGAATACAATTCAGCTGTATATTACCCAGATATCCGACTCGTTTGTCTTTCTCCGATCTTCGGAATACAATTCGGCTGTATATTACCCAGATATCCGACTCGTTTGTCTTTCTCCGATCTTCGGAATACAATTCGGCTGTATATTACCCAGATATCCGACTCGTTTGTCTTTCTCCGATCTTAGGAATACAATTCGGCTGTATATTACCCAGATATCCGACTCGTTTGTCTTTCTCCGATCTCCGGAATACAATTCGGCTGTATATTACCCAGATACACATGTATCCGACTCGTTTGTCTTTCTCCGATCTTCGGAATACAATTCGGCTGTATATTACTCAGATATCCGAAATACAATTAAAGGCCCATTATTCTTCCAAAAGCTGTCACAGTGTATATTTTCGGACAGAAAATCAAAATGTTTGTTACAGATTTGTTAAGAGAATCAATTTGTATATACGTGTTGACGACACCATTATTACTATGCATAAAAAGATATAATCTTTTACTAAAAATCATTCATTTGTTTACAAAAACACCAGATTTGCATATTCCGCATATCGTCCTCAATTTTCTGATGTTTTCCATACATCTTCCGTATGTCTTTGTTTACGAAATTGATGACGTAGTAGATAAATAAATTGTGATTCGACGACGGTTTTTCAAATTCAAATTATTTCCGATTATGGGCCGTACAAAATACTAAATTGCGTACTTTGATCAACATTTTCTATGTGTTTGACTGTTATTTTTCAGAAGATATTTGCACATTATGTACCATTTGTGTTAGTCTACAATATGTCGATGTATTTTATTTTTTATGAAAAGTGTATCATTATGAAATATAAAAGGCCCTGAATCTTATTACACGAAAATACAACTAAGTTTATTACTCAGATATCCGAAATACAATTTGGTTGTTTTTCTCGGAAATCCGAAATATAATTCAGCTAATTACATAGATATCCGAAATGCAATTTGGTTGTTTTTCTCGGATATCCGGAATACAATTTGGTTGTTTTTCTCGGATATCCGGAATACAATTTAGCTTATTACTTAGACCCCCGAAATACAGTTTATCTGTGTATGTCGTATATTTCAACTAAACACAGTGATATGTAGCATTTGAATATCTGTAATACGTGATAAATTTAGGGTCTGACATGAATTGTCATTTCATATCTTTTTTTTCCGAACGACTTCATGAAAATATTGTTATGCGGGCTTCTGATATAAAATGACAATTCATGTCAGATTCTATAATAATAGGTCTTTGCCTAAACTCAGTAAACCGCGATTATAAGAACAATAGCAAAAATGGACTGTGAACGACACAGACTATTTGTAATCTTACACCAAGAAAATAGTTCCAAACAATAGCTAAAAATAACGATTTAATGTGTATACATACATACATTATACATACATTAACAACGAAACAGTAAATAGTAGAAATCAAAGTTAGATGTATCAGATGCATCTAATCCAACTTTTGAGTTAAACACGTTATGCACATAGACTACACGCGCGTGACGCGAAGTAACAAATTTTTTTTACGTGACTTAAAAGTTGTAACTTGATATGTTTAAGAAAATACGTGATGAAGGAAGCTGTTGTTTATTTATAAGCATATTATCATATGATAAACTTTAAAATTTGCAAGGAAAGAAATCAACAAATTTAATATTATTCTTAAAATTCATCTAAAACCAGTAAAATTTAGCATTTGAATATCTGAAAAAATAACACGATTTCTTTTATAGGAAAAAAATACATGTATATTTCATGTGATTTTAATGCCTTTTCCATTCTTTCTTTTCTCTCTCTCTCTCTCTCTCTCTCTCTCTCTCTCTCTCTCTAGTGTCTATGAAATTTCCCATGCTTAGCTTAAATTATACACCATGACAGCGTTTTTATCGAACCGGCTTCATAACCCGGCTCAGTCAAAGCGACATGACTTTAAAACAGACACACGCGACACATTTATCGAAATGGGCATGATAACATCATATCTTCTACCGTGAAATATATTATTATCATTCATGGATCTTTTTAATCCGAACGTACGGCATAAAAACAGATCGTCTGAGTCCCACGGAGATCAAAAATACAATTCAACTGCGTAACTCGGACATTTGGAATACATTTCAAGTGTGGTCTGAAACACAGCAGAGGAGCCATCAGCGACTGTGACCAACCCATTAATTTTGTCCTGTTCGCTGTGAACAAGCGATATTCCAGTAGCTAAGAGCCCCCCTGGGAGACAACTAGACATATTGAACAACGCCTCCTCTGAGAAGAACTGTTATTTGATTAGGGAACGTTAAAATCCTCAGTTCTGTGTTTTCTTTTTAATTCACACTTTAGTCTTGTATCTTGTTTTATAATTCATGTATCCTGCTTTTAACTTGCAATGGCCGTTTTGTATATGTGTTTTCAATAACACTTCCAGCAGCAGCAGCAGCAACAACAACAACAACAACAACAACAACAACAACAACAACAACAACAACAACAACAACAACAACAACAACAACAGTGTGACAGCAATAATACTACTAATACTAATACTACTGATAATGGACATAATTACGCTGAATTTATTGAAAATATTGATTAATTTATAATAATAGAAATGAATTTAGAAAAAGAAATAAGAAATAATAATGAACGATAATAATAGCAAGTAATGATAATGATAGCAACAACAACAGCAACAATAACAACAATTATGATGATGATGATGATGATGATGATGAGGATGATTGTGATGACGATTGATGATGATGATGATGATGATGATGATGATGATGATGATGATGATTATGATAATGATGATAATGAAGTTAAGGAAGAGGAGAGTATGGCAAAAAAAAAAAGATAGAATATTGAAGATATTGTTATAGTCGTATTTTCTGACAGAAGTAATTGTATCAGCAACAGAGGAAGAAGGGATGGTAAAAGAACATTTATATTCTCAATATATTTTATTGAATTAAAAAGAAAATGAGTATGTCATAAAGATGAGAATGTCATAATTAAACTACTTTTTTTTGTATATCTGTTTTTCAATGATTTCGAAAACATATTATTTTAAGGAATTGTTTACTGCCTAACCACACTACATTTCTAAGAGAGGCTCTGTAACATTTAAATTGACGTATTTCCTGAATGCACACATTCATTTGCAACCGCGTATATTTACATGCAATATTTAATTCCTGCCACGGTCAAATAATGGCCAGTACCATAAATAAACAAACCCAATTAGACTGTCCAGACAGCTAGCCAATAAGCGTATTGATTACAACCACAGCACGTGATCAGAATCTACAGGTCACATGTAACTCGATTTTTGATTGGCTAGAATATCAATATTGAATGATATACATTTTGATGTGATATACATAATAAACTATATGCTGATATATGCAAACTTGCCAGCACTATATTGGCGTTTATTCTGAGAAAGTCTGGCGTTGTTAAAATGCTGCAGAAGTTGTCAGTAACTGATACCGTATTTGATGGAAGGATGATCTGCATTTGTTGGATATGGCCTTCAGTTTTATGCCGTCAACACTCATTTGCATTGTCGCAAACACTCACTTTGTCAAAAGAGCTTTATTCTGTAGCGTACTTGTGAAGTACCAACCATATAAATAAAGGCATTTTGCTTGATTTATATTACAACGGATGATATACTTGTGAAACATAATGAATTAGAAACCTGATAATGACAACAATTCATCGCATTTTCGTATATTATCTTTTTTTGCCACATTTTTCAGAGTCATTTCGTCATATATAAGTATATATCCTCTTAATGCATTATACTACCCCGTAGTGGAATAAGTGGTATATACAGGAATTGTACAATATTTTAAATTTATTTATATTACGAAGTTTGGGAAATTATCCCAATACGTCTCGAATGTTTCTGGGTTGGACCAGTACTTTGCGTTTCAGAAGAACATGCACTGGTCCATAAGAATCAGTGTCGTGCTGAACTCCAGAGTGAAATAGATTGTTTGATTAAAGACGGCGAAACTTAGAAACTTTGGAAAAAAAATCTACATGGCACCTAACACCACCAATATTTTTCAGCACTAAGTACTGTTTATATTTCACTTCAACGAATTCCATCCTCCAGGATCAATACTAAGATTTTTCATAATTAATTAGTAAGGTAGCTATCCATGCTATCCATATCGACTTAAATGATAAAATGAAAATGGGAGAAGAATCTTATTTCAAAATAAAATTAAGTACAACTTACAGCTAAGTTGGGCTTAATAAAACATATACTACTCAAAATTTGCTAAGCACCAAGAATACCTTTTTACTATTTTACTTTTAACTGAAATGTTGTCATGTTTCAAAATATGCAAAGGCATTTGAAGGTATACTTATAAGTTCATCAAAGGCATTATTACATTGTATTGGGGACATTTAGACATTGTCTGACATTTTTAAAAGTGACGGATGCCTTTTTGACGAGACAAAACGATTAAATGATAAACAAATCAAA
This sequence comes from Solen grandis, assembly GCA_021229015.1. NCBI lineage: Eukaryota > Metazoa > Mollusca > Bivalvia > Adapedonta > Solenidae > Solen > Solen grandis. Next base: position 19,971,951 of record CM037792.1, on the reverse strand, counting down.
CACAATGACTAAATGTCAATCAAGACCAAACATAAATCATAAAGCACTGCTTCCACTGAGTACGTATCAAGGGATTTAAAAAACGTTAATAGCTAAAAAAAGCAGAATACATACTACATGTATATCATTGTGTTTGCAAATGTCAATCCTTTCAGATTGATGGGGAGAGGAGAGAGGAGGGAGGGGCTCCGTGGCCGAGAGGGTAAAGTCGCTGACTTTAACACTCACTCAGCCCCTCACCGCGTGGGTTCGAATCCCAGCAGGGTCACTCGGATTTTCATGTGAGGAAGCCTTCCGGCTGGCTTGCGGTAGGTTCTACCCGGATGCCTCCGTGCATTCGGGGTCTTCCTCCACCTGTAATTAGCTGGACGTCGCTATATGACTGAAATCCTGTCGAAGCGACGGTAAACTCAAATAGTCATAGTCAGTCACAGACTGTGTAGACCGACCTATTTAATATGAGCAAACAGAGGAAACCATAATCAGACAACTTCTCTAAGAGATGTCTGATATTGGTCTTCTGTGTTTGCCAATGACCCAAAATGAGTCTACTCGAAGTAAAGGGTAAACCTATTCAGAATTAAGATCATGCAAAAAGGAAGGGACTGAGAAAAGCATTCCTTTCAGTTTTAGTTTAGGATCAACCTTTCCTTCTTTACAATGAACAAAATAGAAAAACAAATTACATACGCACTATGTCAGTTCAGTAATAATAATAATTATAATAATAATAATAATAATAACAACAATAACCAAAAAAAAAAAAAAAAAAAAAAAAAAAAAAAACTTGATAAACACCAAAACTGAGTTTTATCTATAGATCCATCTATTTTGTCGGATTTATTTTAGAGCTTTTGCTTCCGAGTACTTTGTTGAACCTCCTCTTGTAAAAGCAATGCGGACAGGTTCACAATGCCGCCAATCAAGCCATACGGTATAGAAAAGACGATGTTTGTTTCATTAAAACTTGCTAAATGTTAGGTTTTTATATCCTCGAAAGCTTATGGAATTTTCCGGAGTATTTTTGTTCTAAATACTATAAAACGGTTGCCAGAGATAATTAAATGAGTATGAAATTAAGTAACCTATATTATTTACGAAAATTCTTCCTTTTTTTTTCATTTTTTCGACATCTAAGGTGTAAATTTTCTCCCTCTCGACTAGTTAAGTGTAATATTTTTCCCGGTATTTATTAATATGCTCCCTGTTAGACAAGATGATTTACGCATTTTAGGTAAAACATCCCCCGTCAACACTATTGTAGACGTACATCATGAACCGGGTAGAGCATTCTACGCTTTCACATTTTGCATCGATTTTACGGACAGCTAATTTATTGCTCTCAGATTTATCCGAAATAAATAAATGCCACGCTGCCTTCCTATGGGATATGATCCGTCATTCCTTAATACAGTCCTATCAATTCGTCTTGTTAACTATATATGGTCGAATGCTTCTGAATTGGAAAAAGAAATAACACGGGAAGGTAGAGCTACCTGTGAAAAGTCTGTAATTACGTGAATAGAAATACGATTATATTACCAGCTAAAACTAGATTCTCTGTGTTTCCAAGCTGTTTTCGATTACGCGATTTGAATCGGCATCTAGCCAGCTATCCATAGATAAAATAAACTGTGTAGGAATAGCAAGAAAATATCAAAGAATAGAAAAGGTTATTGCATTTTGAACATGGGAAAGCAAAATTCATGGGTAAAAACCAATCCCTGCATACTTTACACTGAAAAATATAGTATGTGTGTGGTTACATTTTAACAACTGTTCATTTTTTTTCTGAAATAATGGTTCATTGTTTGGATAATCATACCTCATTACTGTGAATGCTAGTCGAGGTACGAGCCACACTAGTATGAGAGTAATACCAAATCACGTGTGTGTGTGTGTGTGTGTGTGTGTGTAACCACAAGTAACGCAGATCGAGGACCTTAGCATAGCTAATCCCTACTTCCCATTTTCTTATTTAACCAAAATGAAACTTTTCGTGCGATTTAATTTATAAAAAAAAAAATAGATTTATATTTCTGTTGTCTCTGCCACACCTTTACACCTGTTAATGAAAACAGTGTCTTTAAATTTATATATACATAACTGATCTAATGATTATCATTTAATTCGATTTTGGCAAGCCATCAATCATGCCGTGTACAAGGAGTACAGGAGACTATCCCAAAATGTTTCTTTAACACGCAATCATATACGCTACTTAGCATAAGCCGCCCACACCCACGCGGGTCACGTGAAACACAATCCCCCTTCTTGTTACGTGCAATCCCATGACAACCGAGGCTGCTTTACCAATCTTTATGTGGTTCCGAAAATACAGTGGAGGGTGAAAAAATTCAACCAATAGCTCTTTACGTTTGGCCTTACCCTGTGTGCCCGCAAGAATGAGTCTGAGCAAGTAAATAAATAGCGTCGCAGAAGACGCGCTCGTGCAGGGACTGCGATATCGGACTGTGAGAGACTTGTTGCTGATATAACAAAGGTAAGGAGAAATTAAATAGCTTTTCAGATGTTTACTGCATATTGCTTATACTCTATTGGATTAACATTTTTCTTGTCATTCAGTTTTATTATTTTTATTCGTTTAAAATATTTCAATTAACGTGACTTCGAGGCATCTTTATCATTTTTTTTGTTATAATTTAACTTATAGACGAATTAAATTTTTATTTATTTTCCTAACAAATAAGATTGTTTTTTTCATTTATCATCAATTATCAATTTTGATTAAGGACAGTTGCAATTATTCAGAACTACTTAAAAAAAATAATCGAACAGTATGTTTTAAATATACATCGGATTTATCTACTCATCAAAATATAATAATTTATTACGATGTTATAACATTTTGAAAGAAAAAGAGAAATTGTAAGCTAGTGTTGATAGAGAGATACGTTCTGCAAGCAAGTTTCAATTTTGATATTTTTTAAAACTAAATGTTCAGTAGGATGGGTGAAATACCTAAAGCTGGGCTTGCTTTCAATCTTTATACATTTAAAGGCTGATCAACATATACTGACAATGATTTAAAAATTATTTCAAGAAGACTTATGTGTTCCAACTGAGATTAATTCAGCAGAAATTTTGATAAATACAAACAATATCTTTTCATATCCCACCAATGCACTTTTTGAGTAATCTCGTTCTAAGACCCAAAATTTCCATCAGCTGACCTGAAAAGAACAGTTTCGTACTTTCCTGGTAAAAGAAAACAGCTCTAAAATGTTTTGCCCCGGGTATATATGTCGTATATGCAAGTTAAATCTAATTCTTAAATTATTTTTAGTGGACTAGACAGCCTACGAGCCTTTAAACGCATACATTTCGTCATTTTTAAAGCGCTTGAATGGACAATTTTAAAATTGTATAATCAAATTCAATATGTTTTTCGCCATTTGCTGGCATATATTTTCCCTTTATTTAGACTTACAGCTCTCTTGATTCACATCTCTCTTAATTCACAGCTATCTTGATTCTTGATTCACAACTCTCTTGATTCACAACTCTCTTAATTTAAATCTCTCTAAATCCACAGCTCTCTAAATTCAAAATTTTAAGACCAAACATTATGACAAACGCCATCGACGATAACGACAGAGGATAGTTAAACCGCTGTAAGATTCAATATGCTTTCTTGAAACGGAAAAAATAATAAAACGAAAGGACTCTCCTCATTCATCTGGAGACAAACGATCATACAATGATAACTGAATACTGGTATTTAAAAGCAGGCTTTCTGTAAAATTAGAAGTTTCAATTTGTAAAACCGTACAGTGAAAGATACTCATTTCTAAATATCAGCATAAATGTATGGATGATATCGCTAGTTCTCTAATTAACATATACTATGACATTTGTACATACTGCTTTGAATTAAACTACTCTTTGATTTTTTTTTACTATTTTCTGAAAAGTTGGATCATTTAATTATATTTCTGGATTTTGTGATATTTTATGTAGACCTGTTTTATTAAAAACAAATGAATGACAAATGTCAAAATTTGTAATAGCAATGGAAATCGTACAGTTCATTAACGGCAAATATGTGTTTGTGTTGTCTTTATTCATATTATATTTGTTTCTTCCCGGCACTTTCATGGCAATTTACGGTAAAAAAAAAAAAAAAAAAAAACTGAAGAGAGAAAAGCAGGTTAAGTTTAAGTTTCTAAGGAACTATGTTTCTTTTTGATACCATGTTTAAGCAGAAGTCTTGTGGATATTAATAGTAAACTCTTCCCAGAATTCATCGAACATATTGAAAACCGGGCATTCATAGCATTCAGAAATAAAGGACGAAAGGTTCATTCAATGCAAATTTCAGTTTATTCATGAAGAATTTAAGTCGAATGGGGCACACGTTCATATAGTATTTGAATGACAATATAAAACATATTTTTAACGTCAATGCTTTCAAATTAATGAGTTTAATCAAATTAAAAGTTTTAAAATTTGCTGAGATCATTCTGTTGATACTGTCACGGTGGAAAGAACGGAAAATCGTCCCACGTTTTATAATTTTAAAAGGTAATTAGGAGAAAAAAAAATCAGAAGAGAACAATTTCAGTAGAAAATATTGAATATTCAACATGCTTAGAAGAAGTTTAAGGGATAATCAGATTTATAAAAACTAGAATGTTTAAGGTAATCCGTCTTTCAATAAAATAAGATTATAGCCATTCAATTGCTTAAAAGACTTCAGTGCAGATTCAAGCATCCATTGACTTGGAGTTATAAACTTTTTTGCTCTAAGTCTATAAAGGCTTGCATTTACTATAAAATTCTCACGATCACTTGATAGACCATGATCATAATTTGATGATGGATTACCTTAAGCAGGTTGTAGAAAAGTAGTCTGTCGAGAAGGATTAGTATAAGTTGTAAGGACTTGTTTCCAAATCGACATAAAATAAATAAGTTAAACTAAGCTATGCTTTAATTCTGCCAGTTTCACCCAACGATAAGTTATATAGAAGTACGGACAAACGGGAGAAAATTGTATAATTTCTTTCGTTGGACAATAATTAAGGCTTGTGTTGGGACCAGGAAACTTGTCATGGATTATTCCTGGAATTACGGGGTAGTATAATGCAATGATATCTCAGCTTATAATATACTTATATATGATGAAATGACTGAAAACATATGGCATCATCAAAATCTATAAAAGGGTGATATACTAATCTAAAATTAAGCAGGTTAAAAGTTCCGGAAAAGATATCACTCTTAAATAACCACGTGCTCTGATATCTAAGTCACATTTGCAACGTTGGCCATAGGGTCTTAAATTTCTACGGTTAGTAGCAATTCTAGGATCGCCGCAGAATTTCCACGGTAATAACTTATAGAAGTAACATATGTTAGAGTAGCCGCACGGCATATTTTGAATTTGTTGTGACCTAAGACCTGTGGCATCCGTACGGACTTTAAATCATTATGCACGGCCGGCGTACGGCGTCCCTGCGGTAGCCGTGGGGTGACCATATACACTTAACGAAACTTGTAAATACACTGATATCAAACTTGTAGAGAAGTTATATTTTTCAAAACATATGCCCAATAAATAATATAAAAAATGTGCATTGGCTCA
>CM037792.1:19916243-19966243 GCA_021229015.1 Solen grandis | reverse complement strand
TCACTTTCATGTTTACATCAAAAAGAAAAGTAATAACACCAAGCTGAATGATATATACAAGCTGCACCCCTTATTCACAGTAATTTTATAGTCCATAACGATGCGTTAACCAATAACAGGAGTCCTTTTATTCAGCTTAGAATTATTTACCACTGTTAGCGTACATTTGATTGGTTTAAGATGCGAGTTGAAATCGAAATTATACAGCTACGCCGAAAAAAAATATAATATATAGCTCATTTCAAATACCGATATAGCTCTCCTGGAACTATATTCGAATAATTTCGTATACGGCTCCCCGGTTAGCTTTATTTGCCGAATAGAGATCTTGTACTACAGGAGCTATATTCTAGGTACTTCTTGTTTTTTTGGATAGAGATCTCCAGTCATCTGATGCAAGCCAAAAAAAAAATGATTGCATTTCATATACAAACTCGTGGCAACCAGATATGCATTCTTGATGCAGTAGCCATTAAATAATGAAATTGTCTGTCGGTCTGGCTGCCTCTGTACATGCCCACAATATATTAGGGGTTACAGGGTTACATCTTGAAATTATGAGGTTGCTTCAGTTCATTTCGTCATAATGGGGTTAAGAGTTGTACAACTATTCTGGGGTTAAAGATAGCTTCAGTGGTCACTGTCAAATGTCAGTTTCCCCGTAATTACGTCAACCGAAGCTCAAATCAATATATTGAAAACTGTCAGACTCGTATTCTTAAATTTTCACAGGACGATTAGCCTTCGAGACTAGATGGTGTCATCGTTTAGAACTTTGCATCTATTCGGCTGACCATTCAGATCTTAATGCCATGCTGTCTACATGACCGTTCAGAGCTTAATAACATCATCTTATCCTTCAAAGTCGAATACCAGTCTAGGCGACACGTCTTCTACAATGCTGGCTGACCATTCAGTTAACATTACAAAGTCGAATACCAGTCTAGGCGACACGTCTTCTACAATGCTGGCTGACCATTCAGTTAACATTACAAAGTCGAATACCAGTCTAGGCGACAAGTCTTCTACAATGCTGGCTGACCATTCAGTTAACATTACAAAGTCGAATACCAGCCTGGGCGACAAGTCCAATACAATGCTGGCTGGTTTGCCATTCGAATAAGAATACAATACTAGGAGATAATTCAGCTTGTCATATATTTGACCATTCAAAATCGAATATCTTGATGACTGAGCATTCGGTATGGCATACGACTTGACCAACTGAAAATGTTCTTTCGCCTGCTCGTGAGCACTGACGAATGAACGGCACCAAAACTATAAACATCATCCTCAACAAGAGACATGGAATCACTTAGATTTCGTATGACTTCTGTTACATCACCGGTCTCTTCAAAGTGTATGCGAGCTTTATATAAAAAAAATGTATGTATGTGTGTGTGTTTGTTTGTTTGTTTGTTTGTTGGGTTAAACGCCCCGCAGACAGTATTTCAGTCATTTGGAGACGATGTCTACTTGAGACAGATGTAGTGCTGCCACACTGCAATATCACGCCGTAGACATGTGGCAGTCACATTATCCTGACACCGGGCTAACCAGTCCCGAACTACACTTGCTGAGCGCAAGGTAAGGGTGCTATACCAGTACCAGTTTTTTACGACTTTGGTATATCGCGGCCGGAGATCGAACCCACGATCTCCCGATTCCGGGACGGACGCTCTAACCACCCGGCATAAATGTATGTATGTATGCAACTGTTGTAATGCTTTTAAATTTGAAACCTTTCACACTTCTTTATTTTCGACAGTTTTCCATTTGAACAGTGTTTTGATTCCATCACCAAACTGATTGATTCGTAAAGAAGTATGGCATTGCCGAAAGTGTTATCCTCTAAAATAAATACCATTTGTATGTATGTACGAGTATGTATGTATGTATGTATGTATGTATGTATGTTGTATGTATTTAACGCTCAGTTATAATAACGTAGGGTCGAGTTCAAGGTCCTGATGATTTCTCTGTTCAAAACAGTGAAATTATCAGGATATTATCCGGTAATCCATCGAAAAGCATTAAATAATAATTTCTCTAATACAAGGAATTATTTTTAGTTTGATTTATTTCAAGAAATCTTTTAAGATTTTAACTCAACCAGTGTAGCAAAAAAAAAAAAAATATTACATAGTTATTTTCATGCAGGTACTTTTCAGTTTTACATAAGCTTTTTAAATTCTATACTTTTTTTTTTAAAGAAAATAAGGTATCATTTTGGTAGTAATCTAACGTTCTATTGTAAGGTATACTTTACTTTATATATCTTCAATAGAGTATGAAATATTTGAAAACGTGACTTTGCGAAAATTGGACAAAATATTAAGTGCTTTTGTGAAATTTAGACTATATAGTTGCCAACCTTTGTTTAATAGGTCTCTTATTAAAGATGTAATAGGCATGCTGATTTACTTTTCATGATGGTAAAGTGGTCAGGATTAAACAAAAGCATTTAAATAGAGTTAAAATGGTATATACTTAAACATATTCTTACTCATTGAATGGATTTTTCTGGTTGTTAATTATTTCTAGCAGCATTGAAACTGGGCACCGTTGCTTTTCCTGCAATCCTGTTAGCGTAATCCGCTTGGGACGAACGCGGCCCACGTGCTATACGTCTACAAGACGGTTTCTGGCATAATGGGACAACAGCTGTCGAAACTGGAAGCCGTATTTGGACCAATAATGGTATAATTGCTGCTGGAGTCTTAATGTCCTAATTAACACTAGACGTGGAGGAAACGCAATTACATGTGTAAAATCTGTTAACAATTTTATTTTAATATCGGTTTTGAAGGACTTGCAATTTCTGAACTCTTTCCGTCCGCTAGCTTTTACGACATGGAAATCGACTGATCCTCTCCTTGGTTTTCATTTAACTAATTACAGATATGCGCGCTTTAAAGTGAATTCAACACTTTTCTAGTCTTGGTGCATGTTGTTGTTTTTGTTGTTGTTTTTCTTTGTCGATAATTTCACTGATTGCTGTATCCATTATATCGTTTTATTTGGGTTAGAGTGCACGGATTTGTAAGTTCATTTTCATGAGATAATTCACTTCGGTAAAATACATACCGATTGTGTTACTTCGCCTTCCTCCAGAATTCTCCGAATGAGAGTGATAATAGCTAATGCAGGAACCCTTGCTTATCAACTACGAAAATGGCGAACATTGCCGAGGAGTTACGATTGTCACTGATGACGTCAGCTGTAGGGTCGATTTCCATCCCCACCAACAAGACATAGATTTATATATTGGATAATGTATATCAATATTTAATAATTTTTGAATGTGGTTACTCGGATATTATCTTGTGAGAAAGACTTCGAGCTGACTTGCAGTAAGATAGTGGCTGTCTGCACCGGGCGTTGCAATTTTAACTGATAAACAGTTGCAGAGGACGAAATCATAAAAATTTTAAATTTGGGTCGGATTTAGGGAGAATTTTTTTTTTCAAGAATAAAGTCATTAAAATAGAAAGATCCAAAATAGTGTTATCAGAATATTTCAAATTAGGAAATTAAATCAACGACCAAAAATAGTTTGGGACATAAAAGTGACATGCACAATGCCATACAAACACTAAAATGTCTGAAATCCTGATTGTTGATTAGCCGAGGCCCGCATAAAGAATGCATCGTTGTTCTAATTTGGCGTACAATTCAAAAAGATCTAGGTGCTCTTCTGGGTCTATATACTTTGTAGCATACTCCTTATTTTTGTGACAGTCCACGGTTACCGAGATGTTAGAGCGTCCGCCTCGGGACAGGGAGGTCGTGGGTTCGATCCCGGTCGCGACTAATGAAAGTCATATAAATGGTACTGTTATAGCTTCCTTGCTTGGCGCTCGGCATAGGGTAGTTGCAGGACTGGTTGGCCCGGTGACAGGATAATATGACTGGGTGTGGTTACATGTCACATGTCTACGGCGTGATACTGCAGTGTGGAAGCACAATATCTGTCTCAAGTAGACATCGTCTCCAAATGGATGGAATACTGTCACTTGGACGTTAAACCAAACAAACAAAGTTTATTTGTGTTCTGATTTAAGACTGTATTTTCATATTTTGTTTACTTTCTTGTTTGACCAGGTATTTAGTCAGTATGTCGTGCTTCAATAAACAATATCTTTATTCCGCATTTTCATCGCATTGTATTTTGTTTGTTTGTGTTTGTTTGTTGTTGTTTTTTGGGGTTAGATCGATAACAAATTAACTTGAGCTTAGTGTGTACAACGGATATGATGCTAAATATATAAATATCTATATTATCAAAAGAATGAGCTGATTTTTGTGTCGGATGTGGCGCCGTTACGAAAAATCACTGTGTATACAGAGTTTCACGGTTATTTAGTCACCACTCAGTAGTTGTTTTATTTGTATATCAAAATAAATAAAGTTGCAGTTTGCGAGAACTTATGATGAATCCATCGAAATTGGATAAAAAGTAACATTTATGGATAGTGGATTCTTCATTTTATTCAGAAATATGTCAACTCTTCTGAGAAAACCTCGACTAGTCTCGCAGCGTTACAACGCAACGAAATCGGTATTGTGTCCCCATTTTAACTAGTCGGATCCCATTATTTATATTTGAGAGTTATCCAATTTAACTTTCGAGCTTATTTTGTTGGGCGTTTATTCGAACACTCGGAAGGAAGACGCTGTAGTCCGGCGTGTGTATAAAACATGATGTTCACGTATATTCATACAACATCACGTAAAAAGCATGGTGTATGACCCTTAGCTGAAAAAACTTCATGGCTGTATGCAGTATTATGTAGGCTTACCCGATTCAATGTTTATATTACCCTACCAATGACGGGCAACGGATTAAACACTGCAAGTTTAACCTGTGCATTTTGTTAGCACCATAAGACTTAGATTTGTGATTTTTTTCAATTCGTTTGTTTTTCCGGTAGAATTTGTTTAATTCTGTTATGCAGTTCACAGAAAACTAACGTATTACTGTATTGTTTACAACAATTGAAATTTTTCATTAATTAGTCCATACCGCATTATGCTGCAATTATTATCCTTCCCCTATGAAATTATAACATATCCTTATTTTATTTCTGAATACACGTTGTTAGTTATTAGAGCAATTGCCTTCGTCAAATTGGATATGTCGCAAAATTGGAATAGTGAAATGTGTTTCGTCTAATTTAAGGATTTAAGTATTACTTAGCGGTAAGTATTGTTGTTGGAATTCGATTCGTGTTATATAATTCAGATATTGTGTTGATAAACTGCTGAATTTTTTCACCAATGAGAAGTGGTATGCTACCACACTCAGTCTTACCCGGCCCAAAGTGTCCTCGAAAATACTACAATACGATATCGGCTCAAATGCCTGTCATCCTCAAATCCCTATTGACGCTAATGGGCATAGTTTGAGTCTGAGTATGAAATCATACGTAAGTACGGTTTTATTTTAGAGAACAGGGCGCCTGAATCTACAGTAATGTTGTGCGCTGTTCTTTGGAATATCGCGACCGGAGTTCGAACACCGACCTCCGAGTTGGACGCTGTGACCACTCAGTAACCGGGGCCGATGTGCCATTCAGTTACTATGTTCAAACAAGGTGGGTTATAAACAAAAAGAAACGAAAGTTTTATCATTATTTCATTTTTATTATTTTATATATGTTAGGCAGAAAAGGATAGAAAATGGCAATTTATTTATATAAGGTCTTGAACTAAAATCGTCTTCATACCATTATCAAATCATAAATTATATCTCATAAAAATTATTAAAGATCTGAGGATGTAAAAGATCAAATTTATATTATTACCCATTTCACCCGATCCACATTTTCATGTTACAGAGACATTTTAACATATTTTCCATATATTAAGTAGTTTTCAAAGTTATATATAGCTAAGTTAGTTAAAAGAAAAAGATAATTAATTAACACATTTTTATTAAGAAACTTTTCATATAAACATTTGTTATAAATTATTTGACACAACGTACATGATGGTGCGTTTAAGCCACCAAGGGAAACAACTCAGAAAATTCTTCTGAGTCATCTGAACGCTTGTTCCAACTTCCTCTCTTGTCCCAACTTCCTCGTTTGTCCCAACTGCCACGTTTGTCCCAGCTCCCTCGTTTGTCCCAACTTCCTCTCTTGTCCCAACTTCCTCGTTTGTCCCAACTACCTCTTTTGTCCCAACTTCCTCGCTTTTCTACATCATCGTCAACTCCCATTTTTAAAGGCCCACATCTGAAAAAATAGACAAATGGTAACATAATGAGGTGGCATTCAGAAAAGCATTTATTATTTACGTTAGGCGCATGCGCGACAAATACATCCGCATTCGTTCGTGCCATCTTTGGATGAAAATATTTTACATTCTTCAACATATAAATTAAGCATTTTCCCCCAAACACATTTATTATTGTTTCCAACATTTGTTTATAAAAAATGATAAAGAAATAACACTTTTTTTTTTTATTTATAGCGCCCTGTTGATGTAACGAAATCTAAGTTGATGATTTCAAAACAAAGTTTTGATTGGTTTGCGGAAGAAACGTATCAAGCCTAATTTTCACAAGGTTTACCGCCGGGACACAAGACTAACGAGAGCATTTATGAATTTTGTCATATTTCAATAAAATACATATCTGTTTCATTTCACGCGCACTTCATTTTTTATACCATGTTCTCGGTGTGTTTTGATTGATTGTTAAACCATTTTTATTATCTTTGAAAAAAATATTTTCTTTTGTCTTTGCTGGAGCAAATTTCCACTATAGAAATTAGTTAAGATAAGTTTACCGTCATTTTTGAGTGTTTCTTTTTCCAAAAATAAAGGCACTCTTTTACTTTTAAATCACTGATTTACATTGGGGTTTGAACTTCGTTTATTTTGTAAATGGTCTAACCATCGAACATTGAACCGATGAAAATCTTTCTATTTTTAAAGAATATGAATTTCTAAATGTTAAATAGATTTTATATCATATAAAATAATGATTTTTCTGCGTTACAAATGTCAGTGAGTGCGTAATAACTTCACATACACATCAAAACTCTCAGAAAGAAGTAATTTAATCAAAGGTTATATATTTTCTACATTTCATTATACGTAAAAGAATTTTAGATACTCGTATTCACTATTCATATATTCCAAAAGATTAATATTTAGTATTTTAATATCTCAAGACAGAAGTCAGTGCGATATAAGAAGTATGGAAAAGAAGGGATGTCTCCTATATCATGGTCATTAAAGGTCTCGTTTCACGCCTTTTTAATGTCACGTGATCTTGTAACCATGTAATTCTGACATTACGACCGCATTAAAGGCTTTTTTATGGCCAGTTTTCGATGGTCATTATGTTCTGAAAATTAGTTTTGTGGGCATTAACATGTGAGAGAACATTTCACAGGGACTGAGAAAAACTTCGGCATTTTTTCCATGATATTCGATATGGATTCGCACTTTATCAACGTTCAGAACTATTTGCTGAATTGTCTACTGCTGTTACAGTAGAATCATTTATTTTCGTGGGAGACTAATTTTTGTCGCTTTCATCGATAGTAGTTTTTTCCACGATTATTAATCATAACGAAAACGTATAGATAACATAAAAAAGACATCGGCAGTAGAAATTTAACAATTTGTTGCTTCAGACCTTTGAAATTCAAAGACAGTAAAACAAAAACGACAACAACAACAACAGCACACAAAAAAAAAACTAAACATTTTTTTATCAAATATTTAAGGATTCTGTAACAATATCAATCATGAAAGAGCGGGATGAATACAACGTTCGGAAGATAATGGAAGGACTACCAGTAAATTTGTTCAACTTTGACAATATGATCCAGCCTACTCCATCTTGTTATAACAACTAAAACCTTGGAATTTGTTCGCTGAAATAGTCCCTTGTGACCATTCAGTTAGTGTGTGTGTTGTTGTTGTTATTATTATTGTTGTTTTTATACATTATAGAAATATGTAAGAGAATTGCGACACATTCGTGTAATTTATGATAAAAATATAAGTAAATCTCGCATAAACAAATTCCTGTCCCTTGAATACACTGGTAATTCGAACAACTAGAGCTGGTCCATATAACACACTGACTTTCGGACAAGAGAAGGCATCAAGAGCAAGTGAGTAAGCAGAATTACGTTTTTTCTAAAACACAACATTTTTCGATGTTTTCTCGTTTCTTTAAAACATTTTCATTTAACAGATGAAAGGAATGGTTTTGCCTGATTAAAATCTGCTCTGTTGAAACGAAATGATATTTCAATAGCCTAATCCAAAAATGGCGAAGAATTTGTCGAACTATTGAAAGACTGTATCCTTTCTTGCTAGGTGTTATTTTCCTCATTAGCGAAGGAAACACGAGACAATAAAACCTCTACGTAAATGGTGATACATCAATACAACCTCTACAAAGATTCTCTGAAATGAGATACATTTGCTTTTAAAGCTGTCATTTTATTCATATGCTTTAACGGATTTAATACATAACTCGATACATTGTTTTCGTCTTTTGATTTGCTTTTGGCAAGAACTCTTGGCATTTTTTAATCAGATGTGTTTTTTTGCACATTAGATAACGGGACTGTGATTACACTCTGTCACATGAGAGGATGTTGTTATTTTTACATTATTCTTTATTGCTGTTGTTAAATGTAGACTCCGTACATTTTGTCTGATTAACGGTCCTATATAAAAGTCATTAGAAACGTCAAAAGCATATAAAACATGAGTCTATATGATTCCTGTATGTATGAAGCGTTTCTTTTCATGGTAGGTGATTCTAATGTATACGTATAGTTTTTGTTTGTTTTTTGTTTGTTTTTGTTTTTTTGGCTCATACATATCAGTCTCTAGCAATACGTGTAAACCTTCATAAAAATAATTTCAGTATTTTAAGTACTCAGACATTCAGAAATGACTTTTTACACTGATAAACAGCTTAACATTGTGTAAGTAATTCCGAATGGTTCTAAGTTCGCTCTCAAGTCAAGAAGACCATGGTTGCCCTAAACCACTCCTCTGATTGACATGGACCTGAATGACACTGCATAAATCACATAGTTACGCTCGTTTCAGTACATTCGTATTTAACTTAAAGTAGTGGGACCCGAAAGCCGATTAGAAGGAAAAGAACAAAAGGTTGAGAGTTTGTCTCCAAACAACCTGCGCTATTCTAATTAATAGCGCTCCTTATCTCCAACTGAAGAGCTTCCGTAAACCAACAGTTAAGTTCTTTGATATTGAAGGCTGTGGGTTCGAATCCAGGCAGGATCGATATTTCCTTTTTTTCTCTCTGATCATTATATCTGTTTATTAAATGCTTTTCGTTGGATTGCCAAGAAATAACAGTGGATTATATCCTGATAATTTTAGTTTAATACATATTTTATTCAAGAATGAATAGGATTGAACAACAGGCTAATAGCCTATGTGAGTTCTCTCCTTTTACAGGTCATGCATACATAGTATATGACAAATTTAAAGCATTGCATACATTATGACATGTTTTTATACTAAAAAATTTTTTATAATAAAATGTCATTTACAAAGTTATGGTTACAAAATAGCAATCTAATACAAACTTAAATATATGTAATGGTACAACATGTAACCAATATGAGTAGAACAAAGATGTTATTGAAATGACAAATAACCATATTAGATTATGTATCTATTATAAATATTCATAGCTAACGTTATTCATTAGAGAGAATATTATAGAGAATGAAATGTATAAATTTATAGAAAGAAAAAGGGAAAAAAAAAGAAAAACAATTGTCACTCAAATCTCCGTGTCTGGTGTATAAAGCTGGCAACCACTTCATGTATTTTAAGAAGAGTTTTATTATCAAGACGATCATCACCATTTAACAATAGGTTAACTGTTAATTCTTCCACTTTACCTAACTCCGTAATGTTATGTTTCATAATTTGTCTTGATGCCATATAAGCTGGACATATAAGTAAGAAGTGAAAATTATCCTCGCAGTGATAGGAACATTTCGGACATGCCGCTGTTTGGGATAGTGAGTGGTCAAATAGGTGTTTATTTAAATTGCTTGCATTGTTTCTAAGTTGACATATTATAACATTATTCTTTCGGTTTCCCAGACTGTAGTATACAGGAGGTTTTGATAGATTTCTGTGCTTATGGAGTGCATTTTTGAAACTGTCAACTGAAGTTGCTGATTTAATAACGTCAGGTAATGAATTTGTCCCATAGATCTAAGGTTGTATATAGACTCATTAGGTAAATAGGGGAGAATTAACTCAGACATGTATTGAGGACATAAACCGTTTAAAATTTTATATATTATTATTAACTTATGATTTTCACGTCTGATATATAACGGTTCGATACCTAACTCTCTATATAAACATGATCTCGATGAATTTCGCCTCAGGCCAGTAATTATTCTCGCGGCTTCAATTTGGACACTCTCTAATAGATCGGACTCTTGTTGTGAACAATTACACCAAACAGAATCAGCATATTCTAGAACAGGGCGAATAAAAGAAAGATACATTCTTAGTAAAGAGTTTATGTCAACCGTGTATTTGATTGTTCTTAGGTTATAAAATCGACTGCAAGATTTTGTATATATATTCTCAATGTGGGAAGACAAAGTTGCATTTGACTGAAAAGTTAAACCAAGGTGAGTATGAGATTGTACTTCCTCAACAGGTGTATTTGAAAAATAAATAGGAGGATGGCAATTCTGTTTCCTAGTAAATGTGAGAGTTTTCGTCTTTAGTTGATTAAAGGTAATCGCCCATTGTTTACTCCAGTTTTGAATTTTGCTTAAATCGTTTGTTAATGACGAGGCAGATATTTCTTCAAACTCTTTATTTACAACTACGAAAAGTGATGTGTCATCTGCGAAAAGTCTAATTTCATTTTCTATGTCATCAACAATATCATTAATGTAAAGAATGAAGCAAAATGGTCCAAGGACTGAGCCCTGAGGCACTCCTGATCGTTAGACTGCATAATTTGATGAGAATCCGTTAATAACTACTTTTTGTTCTCTGTCGCATATGTAATTTTCTATCCACTTCAATAAACTGCCATTTATACCATATTTTTTAAGTTTCAAAAGAAGACCTTTATGCCACACCTTATCAAATGCTTTTGCAACATCACAAAAGACAAATCTTACATCCTTTCCTTTATCAAGGTTACTTAAAACAGTATTGTATATCAATTAACTGGTTAACAGTGGAGTCGTTTGGTTGAAAACCAGATCGATGTTTACCTAAGAAGGTTGTTACTTTTAACAAAGTTGAATAAGTGTTTAAATATAATTTTCTCAAGTATTTTGCATATAAGACAGGTAAGTGATATAGGTCTGTAATTTTGGGGTAAGGACGGGTCTCCCTTGCCTTTATATATAGGTGTAACATGAGATCGTTTCCAATGGTATGGAAGTTGGTTGAGCGATAGCGAAAGATTGAATAGTTTAGTAAGTGGGGCTGATTTCTTTTAAGAGGCGTGAACTAATATTGTCTGGGCCCGAAGGTTTGGCTGGATTTAATATTCGTAACTGATCATTTACTTCGCTTTCTGTGACAGTAATATTTTCTATTCTTTGATTGGTGCGATCTTGTATATCTGTTAAAGTAGGTTCTTCCTGAATATTTGAAACTGAGCAAAAGTATTTGTTGAAGGCTTCTGCTTTATCGGTTGGATGTGTTAAGATCAGGCCATTTGTTTTTATGGGAGGTTTACTTTGGTTTGATTTATTTAAATTAGCAATAGATTTAGCAATACGCCACCATTTGCCGGGAGGTATTGTTTTATCCGTCATTTGAGAACAAAGCTTAGATTTATAGGCTTCCTTTGATAAACGAATAAGGCGTATAACTTCATTTCTCAAACGGCGAAAAGTTTCCCAGTGATGAGAATTGTTTGAATGTTTAGCTTTTCTATGAGCACGATTCCGCTGACGTATTTTTAAACGTATTTCATTATTCATAAACGGTTTGTCATTTGGTCGTACTAGTATTGTTTTTGTGGGAATATTGCGAGATGCGCAAGTTTCGATGACATTTATGAAATTCGAATAAACTTCATTAATATTATTATTGTAAAAAACATCCGAATCCCAATTCGTAGAGCATAATTCTGAATTTAGTTTAATAAAATCAGCCTGATTATAATTCCGTAAATCCTTAAAGGGCTTGTTAAAACATGAAAATTTAGATATAACTAATAACACAATGGGTACTACAATTGGGGTTTAATACTTCAACATTGTTGATAAGTGAACTATGTTTGTAACACACTTGATCTGCCGCCTTTGTTAAATATTAGTTGTAAAATTTGTCAAATCATTGACTACATTGACCATATTTATTCTGTTTAATAATTGTTTAAACATTCTCGAAGAACTTGCATTCATGTTAATATTAAAATCACCAATTCAGAAAATATTATTATTGTTATCTGCCGCCTTTGTTAAATTATCATAGAGAAGATTTAGAAGCTCTGCATTTTCATTAGGAGGTCGATAGAAGACACCAATTAAAAATTTACCGGTTTGAGAAAAGATTTCAGCCCATAATATTTCTAGTTTTGGACAATCAATGTCATTTCTGATAATTTCACTGTTTTGAACAGAGAAATTATTAGAAAAAAAAAGAGTGAAATTATCAGGAACTTGAACCCGATCCTACGT
Organism: Solen grandis; assembly: GCA_021229015.1. Lineage (NCBI taxonomy): Eukaryota > Metazoa > Mollusca > Bivalvia > Adapedonta > Solenidae > Solen > Solen grandis. The sequence continues at coordinate 19,953,551 of CM037792.1, read as the reverse complement.
TAAAAACTGATCGGAGCGTCAATTTGTGCTGGGTTTTACGCAAGAAATGACGTCATAAATAACGTCACGCACACGAGGTTATCCCGCCAATTTTGACCTCTTTTGTGAATAACACAGCTAATTTCTGGCCGTTTAAGCATTAAGTAAAAAGAAAAAAATGTTTGTTTTGGTGAAAGATCGATGTATAATTTCGTTCGTGAACATAGATCAAAAGATGCATTTTCACTCGTAGCTTCGCCACTCGTTAATATATCCCTTTTTATGTTCACTCAGTGAAATTATTAATCGATCTTACACCAAAACAAACAGTTATCCTCTATATCATTCAGATCAGATTAAAAAAAAAAGTTTTATTTAGTTCCAAATTTTCTATGGTTTTATTGGATAAATAATACTAAGATTTATACCAAACATGGTATCTTGTATATTGAAAGTCTAAAAAATCAAAACTACGGGGTAAATGTTTAAATTTGGCAAAACCAATCAGTGTATTCTTTAGAGATTTTTGGTGAACTTAAAACTCAAAATAGGCCCCTCAATTATGTAAATTAAAGCGATATTTTGATTAAGCCTCCGGTAGACAAAATGATAAAACCAGCCCCCCTGTATGGTTTGTTTGCCAAAAGCTACTTTTTTTTTCTTAACAATAATCATTAGCATCATAAGCACACCATTCTTTTCATTAAGAGAATATGACACAATATTTAGAGTTTCCTTGCTTCTAAAACGTAGACCATTTTAACATCCTAGCATAAGACCAAAAAAAAAAATACAAATCCATACTGTAAATTTGTTTAAATTTTGCACACAGTGTCCTTTTAGGTATATGACATACCCATATTATTTATTTTTTTCAATTCTCGATAGTGCTTATTTGGGTCCCACTACCTTAAAAGGAAACAAAATACATGTAGCATATGAAGATGGTGTACAATTTGGGTCAAAAGAATATTTAACCAATCGAGATTTAAGAAATTACAGCTGAACCGAACACTTTATCGTGAATACTTGAAAATTGTAATTGGAAGACTTGTAAAACAAAACTTAAGGTACACTCAACCTTATAGCCATCACTGGATGATAACATATCTATGGCCCTTTGTCATTTTCAATTTTCAAGGCATCTAAATTTAAAAACGCTTTTTAGTGTGGGGGGGGGGGGGAATCCATATTTGAAAATTGAATATAATAACATGTGGGGAATATACATTTTCTTTAAATATGAAATAAACTAAATCTTGAGAAAAACTCATGGTAGAATAAACATTATATTATTCCGTTTCAAATTTCACGAAGATATCGAAACTCTCCCATAGAAAAATGGAGACGGTCGCTATGTATGAGATAATTTATAGTTGTCAGGGGAGATAACATATGAATACAAACTTATCAAGGGAAGGTAATCAAGAACATCGTGTCAATGTCTCTTTGTTTTACATAGTTTGACATCTTAAAGCTTATATTGTCAAGTTAGAAGGCGGGGAGGGGGGTTAAGCTTATCAATTCTCCGTACATGGAAATGTCATTTGCCCCTTAAAATGCATGGTCCTTGAAAGTTCGCCCCTCTATCTATCAGATTAGTATAATTAATTGTCACTGTATATCTGATATATCGTGACAGCTGTTAATTTGCATTTGCTATTTGGTTCTTCTTCTTTTGACCCGAAAGGTACACCGTGCACGAGTGACTAACTTACGTTGCTTGTCGGCTCCCGCATTCTTTCATACAATCAAAGTAACTATCACAACACCCGTACTGGACATAATCCACGCTGAAGGCGTCGGCTTTTCTTGAGCACTTCATCATTTCGATCAGGCAGCTAACGACGGAGCATGGTCGACTTTCGACTATCTGCAGAATGATGGCCGACACTACGGCTAGTAAACATACTGTTGGTATTGACGTCACTTTCATCTGTAATTATATAGGACATAAAACATGAAAACAGGTACACATTGTTGCGAAAAGGGTAACTGACTTGCCGTGGTATCTTCGCCGTTAAAGATATTAAACCGTACATTTTGCCCCATTTTTTCAAAAAGTTTAAACTTTATTTATTTTACAACGAATACGAAACCGGTTATCACAACTTTTATTAATCACTCTCGATGGCTCTGGTGCAGGTCATTATTGTGGGAGGAAACCGGAGAGCCCGGAGAAAACGCACGTGTCTGGACGGGCGACTACTGTACCTTTTCACGTACGTGACCAGGAATCGAACCCGGGACCCATTTGTGAGACGCAAAGCGAGTTTTATTGTGAACTGTTGGGCGAATTTTGCATTTCGATTCTTAATAAATAGGGTCAAATTCCTAGTATGCGATGAGCCTTTGTATTTTCCTGATCGTGTTTTTGACATTGAAATTTGACTTCATAGTATTTTTATTGGGAAAGATGAGTGAATAAAAAATTTGATTTTATCTCGATTCTCTCTAGACCCATTGTCTTTCTCAACTATTTTAGGCAAACTTCGAAGGGGGAGTTCCCTAGTAATAAAATAGGTGGCATAAGCATTAGCTCACAATGATTTATACCATTTAAAATCAATTCTTGTATAGATATATTATATGTCACCAAATATCTAATCGGTTGATATGAAAGCACACCTTCCTATATGAATACATCTTCATTTCCTAGCAAAAGTTGAAATTCTCAAGAGAGTGTATAAGACATACGATTAATTTTTCTACCATACATTTAAAGACGTGAAAATCGCTGGTCTCTAAAGCATAACATAAAGGACTTGAATAGATAGAATATACTTATCTTTCAACAAATGATAAATTTCTACTGCTGAAAAAAGACCGTGTATTTTTGTAACATAAACTCGTTTATCTAACATAAGTTGCACACCATAAATTCTATTGATAAATACATGGCAGATGTGACGAAAAAAAAAAAAAGAAAGAAAGAAAAACCTGGAAATAAATGAAAATAATTGAGTAGGTCCCTATTGGCGATAATATATTTCGAGGACAGTTTTTAATAGACACTATTCCGAAGCTATTAAATACCTTAACTCTATCTTAGTCTAGAGGCAATGTTATTTAGGAAACATATTAATTCCAATATTGAATGTTTTAAGTTGTTTATTATTTGCCCGATTAATCATGCTTGAGCTAGCAATATCTGAAATATTACTTTTAACGGGTGACACGAGGTTTTTTGTCAGTGTCGAATGAGTGTGATAGTGGAGAAAATACAGATCTGTTTAGATATATTGTTTATTAATGAGTCACAAATATGCTTGAATATCCGTTAATTACAACTTACAAAAAGTCATCTTCTTGAATATCTGTTAGTTACAAGTTACAAAACGTCACTAGCCTAAATACCTGTCGGTTATCCAATTACAAAGTGTCTTCTCTTTAAATACCCGTTGGTTACTAATTAATCAAGTGCGTTTAAGTACATGTACTTAAATGCATATTAAGTTCCACAATGTCAAAGTAACAAATGACATCTGTTTAAATGCCGTTGATTACAAAATACAAAATGTCATATGCTTAAATACCCACACATTACTGTAAATTTGTAATATTCCAAGCATCGTGCCTAAATCTAGATAGCTTTAATATTACAAATCTTGCTATTACAAATCTGCTTAGGTTATAGGTACCCGTTGGTTACAAATAAGAAATATCTACCTAGGAACATATTGTTTGTGACCGTCCCCGGTGGCCGAGTGGTAAGAGCGTCCGCATCGGGAGCGGGTCGTGGGTTCGATCGCCTGTCGCGACATAACACAGTCATAAGAAATGGTACTGGTGTTGCTCCCTTGCTTGGCGCTCAGGGTTGTTCCGGGACTGATTGACCCGGTGTCAGGAAAATGTGACTGGGTGTGGTATCATGCCACATGTCTATGTCGTGATACTGCAGTGTGGCAGCACTATATTTGTCTCATGTAGATATCGTCCCCAAATGACTAAAATACTGTTGAAGGGACGTTAAACCCAACAAACAAACGTATTGTTTGCAAGTTAAAATCTGATTAGAAACACGTTTTTAAAAATGTCCTCAGATATATACATGCATGCTGTTTGCAAGTTACAAATCTGCGTAAATAAAAGCGTGTTTAGTTTGCCATTGGTAATAAAATACATATTACAAAATAGTCATCTGCTTAAAATCCCTTTTTATCAGGCCCCGAGGTTATAAACTTTTTCCAACTCAACTCAGTTTGAGACTGAAACTTGTTTTGCTTATTTTATGTATATCAAAACAAATTGAGTAACTTTGATAGTGAATTCATGTGAATTGTAGTAGAGGCGAACTTTGGAACAGACAAAGTATAGCAAATTTTGAAGAACTTAACTGACTAGATCAATTTAACTTTGAGCAGAAACGCGAGTTGAGCATGAAAAATGTTTATAACATCGGGGCCAAGAATTACATCTCAGCTTGGAAAAACGTTCTTCACAAATGACAAAATTTATATTTCCGTCTTTCTCTTTCTGTCTCTCTGCACGGCAATTGGACTCGCAATTTTACTAAAATGTGAATTCTATTCAGACATTTTGAATGTATACTTAATCCAACCATCATTATACATGTTCATGTAATATAATCATGGTTCTTCAAATGCTTAAAAAGACTGCGTGCAGATGCAAGCGTCCATTGACTTGGAGTTATAGGCTCTTTTGCTCAAAGTCTATAAAGGCTTGTATTCATTATAAAATTCCCACGATCACTTGATGGACCATGGTCACAATTTAGTGAGGGATGGAATACCTTCTTAACCGGTTCTGTTTAACTAGTACAGTCAAACCTTTTTAAATATGATACATTAACCGAGTAGGCAAAACTTTATACCGACGCAGATTTAAAAACATGCTGATCTGATAGATATATATCTCGTATCATCCATCCACAGTTTATTTTCTGACATCTAACCAAATATGATGTGCGATATAAAGTGCAGCGAAGCCTTTTTACCGACACTCTCTTGCATAATAAATAAAAGAGCGTCGCGACAAAAAAATACCACACATATAAATGTCGGAATCTGCGTATAAATATCAATAAATCACATTTCCTGATAATATTGACATTTTATATATGTTCCACACTACTTATTCACCTAATATGGACATAAAACGACCCGTTGATAAATATCTGGGATACCTAGCCCGAATGGAGGCGATGACAACTTGATATGTGAAACACACACGCTTTTTTTTTTTTTTTTTTTTTTGCAGTTTGTACTTATGGCATGCCTTGTTGTGTTTTTTTCCTCTTTACGCATGCAGTGTATATCATTTCATCTAGCAAACTACAACCGATATTTCTACATGTTTCTGTTTTGTAAGCATAATTATACATAGATCATTCGTTGCGTTTATTGCATACTTTCTACCCTCTCTTTAATACGTTTACAAACCGTTGGCCTTCCTTTGGCCTGTTGGTGCTTGGCTAATTTCGACCTAGTCCTAGCCTTGTTTTTTTAGGTTCAACAGCACAGGTGGAAATGAAACCCAAGTAAATAATCTACAGGTTACTGAATTTTACTCAACGCTAATAATACAATAATCAAAGATTTTGTTCAAATTTAACGACCAAGTGTTAGCAGTGATTGACAATTGACAAAACATCCGTATTTATCACTACTTAAATACTCAGGACTGGGAATCAAAACTGCATCGTACCATTCATGTCGTAAACAGAATTAAGCCGCCATTTTGAAAAGAAAAAGGTATATTTTTGCTCATTACTGTTTCTGTAGGAATTGCATGATAACGAGATACATATATGAACACGCTACTAATTTTTCTGCTTCATATGGTGTATGCAACTTGAAAATCCATTTTGAAAAAGAAAAGTTATAGCGAACTGAAAATTCGAAGAGGAGAAGGATTTGCGAAACATTTGACAGGATAGGACGCGGTTGGAATTTCTGTATCCAGCGTCTTCAATCTTAAACTGTATTAACTCCCGTGTTTTTGCTAAATTTAAGTTACCAAATACATTTTCACGTCATGAGACAAAGTACCATTAGAAGCAGAAATTTATTTTGAATCAAACAATGATTTTTACAAAATGGTAAGACGTAGTTGCATTTAAATATGGTACGACGCAGTTGTCTTTTTGTTACAGCTGTCCTGATTGGCTGTAATGTAAGTTCTCATAAATCACACCATTTCGTTTGATTAGACTTTAAATCTGTGAGGTTGAACGATTTATTTTTCTTTTCAACGCTATTTGCGTGTTTTATTTAAACTTCCATTAACTGTTTTATTGTCACATGCAATATTGCAAATGCGCCATTATTATTCCTTGTTTTGCCATGAATACATTGTGTCGTTTAAATTTTAGGCAACACTTTTTATGTTTCGTATTTTTTTTGTGTGATAATTTAATTCAAAATGTGAAAACGAACGTAAAACATGAGTCATATATGAGTTATATTTATCAAGGTCTAAATCATGTTTACCTTATCGCTACATGTTTTAAATTATTCTTTTGGAATAACAAGTATACAAAACCAGACTCGATAAGCAAGCGCAACTTCTCCCGCACTTAAATAGGAAATACTTCTTTTATACATATAATTCATACGTGTACACTGTATTTTATTATCAGACTGTCATTTAATCCTACTAAGTTAATACCAAATAGCACAGTTTAAAAAATGTCCATGATACATAAATTTCCAATCAGCACGTTTTGCTGAAACGAACACCCGAACTCTCGAGAGACTGCGATATCATGTTGAAATTCGGACACGAATATTTGCCGGCCCTTGTATCGCCAGATTCGCGAACCATTGACTTTTATTTGTTCTAATTCGCCTTTTTCAACCAAATTTTATCAAATATTCACTTATCTTGAGGGAACGGGAAACTATCTTGAGGGAACGAGAAACTATCTTGAGGGAACGAGATACTATCTTGTGGGAACGAGAAACTATCTTGAGGAAACGAGATACTATCTTTAGGGAACGAGAAACTATCTTGAGGAAACGAGATACTATCTTTAGGGAACGAGAAACTATCTTGAGGAAACGAGATACTATCTTTATGGGAACGAGAAACTATCTTGAGGAAACGAGATACTATCTTTAGGGAACGAGAAACTATCTTGAGGGAACGAGATACTATCTTTGGGGAACGAGAAACTATCTTGAGGGAACGAGATACTATCTTGTGGGAACGAGAAACTATTTTGTGGGAACGAGAAACTATAAACTATCTTTTGGGAACGAGAACGAGAGGGTGGGAGTGGGACAATGGTCATGGTCAAACCAAAAGAAATACCCCTAAATTCAATGATATCTTGAAAACAGATTGTTTGAATGTTATTTTATTAAGTGAATATGTAGTGTGAACTAATCTCCACATCTCATAAGAATTAGATATCAGGCATATCTTTCGACAGGACTGATCGTTCTGCGGAACGATATCTTGTTTATTTAGCCGTTGTTCCATAGTTAGATCGATCGCCATGGAGTCATATTATCGAAACATAGATATCATCAAACATATTGTTTAATTCCTTTTGGTGTAGACCCTTTGCAGGATTAATAACATAAGGGAAATCTAGGTCCGATTAATCTAATTAATGAGGAAATACAATCAACAGACAAAAGATAGCACCAGTTTGCAGTGTTATTATGTTGTTGTTTTGTTTTTTTGTTGTTTTTTTTTGTTGTTTTTTTCTAATCCGGTCATATAAATAACTAAATGTTAAATGCTAAAGGGAACAGTCATTAAATCAGATAGACAATTGACGGCAATGTGTTGTCTTGCATTACCGACATTATCATATGTCGTTCTTTTGAGAAAATACAAAGAGTGACAATTCATTGATAAGAACATATCCCATGATTTTTGTTGTTATTCTTACCTAAACTTACTGTTACTGAATATTTATCTCGCTATTTAAATTAAGATCTGTCTGGCAGCTTTCATAGAAATCAAAATATCTAAGACATAATGTCAAATGGATGTAGAATTTGCATTATCTTGCTAAATTTTCACTATGCAATGTAATAGGTAATTTGTGCCAAGAAAATGTCAAATAATGTTAATTAATTTTCATCTGGCTTTATTTTTATACTAGGTGTTGAGGAAAGGTCAGGTCGTTCCCTCAAGATAGCTATCTCGTTCTTTTCACTTTGTCTCATGTCGTGAAAATGTATTTGGTAACTTATATTTAGCAAAAACACGAGTATTAATACTGTTTAAGGATGAAAACGCTGGATACAGCAATTCCAACTGCATCGTATCCTGTCAAATGTTTCGCAAATCCTTCCCAACTTCGAATATTCAGTTCGCTATAACTTTTGTTTTTCAAAATGGATTTTCAAGTAAAATACACCATATGAAGCGGAAAAATTAGTAGCGTGTTCATATATGTATCTCGTTATCATGCAATTCCTACAGAAACAGTAATGAGCAAAAAATATACCTTTTTCTTTTCAAAATGGTGGCTTATGTTTACAAAATGAATGGTACGATGCAGATTTGATTCCTAGCCATGATATTTATTGAGCGAATTTTATCATTAATGTTTCTCTAAAATGATGTATGGAGTCTTAACATTTATTGTTATTAATGTGCCAACATAATCAAGTACAAGCCTTGTAAGCTAATGATAGGGATGGTGGAATGCGTTTATATCCAAGCGAAGAATTTGTGTATTACTAAGTAATACCAAGTATTGTTTGCAGCATTGAAATCCGGAGTCATGTGGTGTGAGGGAGACAAACAGACAGACAAACGGACATAAGGATACCATAGTCTTGTGGAGGCATTTTTCCCATGACCTTCACAGGAGGAGAAATATTAATTAGTCCAACCCAGGATAAGATGTAACAACTGTTTCCCAAATGGTCGTGAAAAAAAGAGATTAATCTTCACATTTATAGGACAGACAGTCATCGTCAACCTTTAATGTCTTGAATCATCTCTTCATTAGTTTACTTTTCTTTGCGTATCATTCGGACACCCTCTATTACTGATAAATAGAATTCGTTTCTTGAATCAATTTCGCCATTTATATCATAATCAAAGTTCTTTAATCAGTTTTTAGTAATAAATAATCTATATACATCGCCTTGATGTCATGCGTTCTTCATATCTCTAATTACATGTCATTTTGTTCACCCGAAGCAAAATTTCCACATAAACGTCATGTATTTACTTATCTAAAAACACAGATTTCTAATTATCGATGTGAAATAAAAAAAAAAGAAATGAAGACAAAATTAAAATTAGATTTTTTATACTTTCCCGGCTAATATATTCTGAAAAGCGTCAATTTCAACAAATACACATATTAGCTTTAATTGCTGACGGATTCTTCCGAAACATTTTATAGTTGGGGGGGGGTGGGGGGGCAAAAACTGTAGTTTGCAAAATTGGCTGTCAAGATACGCCCCAGTAGGACAAAAAACTGTAGTTTGCAAAATTGGCTGTCAAGGACAAAATAGGTTATCCAGTTTTACCCTGTTGGTATATAGATTTTTATGTTTAGGAATTAGAAGCTTTAATAATTGAATAGCAAAACATTTAATATGATGTGTTCGTGTGACAAGCGATGAGTCAGTATAAGAACTCGTAAGCGGCCCTAGCCTTTGGAATGTAATTCTCAAGTCAAATCAAGGCGTTGTTCTTGTTGTTGTTCTATCTTAATTTGTGTGTGTGGGGGGGGGGGGTCAAACCTCTGTCCCCATCCTTTGGATCGAGGCTTGAATTGGGAGGATCTGACTTACTATCATCACTGGCTGGTGATCCCACCCTACTTAATTATTAAGTTAAAGTATCTACTTAGCCTAAGAACGACCCATATATAATATTATAAGAGCAAAAGTAATTATTATATTAATTTTCATTATTAAAACCGGTCATATTTTACGTTAATGTTACTCTTGAAATTATTCGGTCGCATACTTTTATTATATCAAAATTGTAGGCAAAAGTTGAAACACTTTTATATTATAATTCAATTGCGGTATAACAAGCCTTAACGATTTTAACCTTTTTGATGGTTCAAGGGTAGGACGAGTACTTAGCGCCCGGAAACGCATTGTAAATGTCCTGCCCCTAGCGGGGATCGAGTCTGATACCACTATTTCCATGGCAATGTATTTATATACATTTAGGGCCAGGGGCCTAATTTATCAGTAAAATTGAGTTGTGTTGAAAGTTCATTTCGATAATTAGCATATTGTTGTTGACCATCTGGTTCCAATTCCACAAACAATACTTAGCCCAGTGTAATAAGTAAATTCTTAATTGGTTAGAAACGCATTCCACCATTGCTGATTTATTAAATATTTAAGTACATTAGTAAGCTCTTTTACATTTTTGTCTCGATAAGTACAAAATTGTCAAGAAATGAAAAAAAAATGGTATTTTTATCAGAGAATCATGAATGTTGTAGTTTGCCCTAAGCATTTAAGTATTACTTAGTGCTAGAATTGTTTACGCGAAGAAGAAAGCGCACAAAATAATAATAAAAAAACAAAACGGAATTCGTTCACGAGCATAGTAAGTGAAATAGGAGTGTAGAACAAGTGACGAACCTCTCGCCGGTCTCGCGAGATTTCTCTCAAATCGTCAGAACTTAGAGTTTTCTCTTACTATTATCCAATGACGAAAATTAATTACAATGATAACACGGAGCTTCTGTGTACGTAAATGGATTACTTTTCGACTCATAATTGCATTACTTTCTGAGGAAATTGTGTTAGTACAGAAGAGAAATGAAGGAGACAAAATTAATAGGGAAAAATCATGATAGAAGAGAAAACGAGGGGAGATCCATTTTTGATAACTTATTTCTTATTGCAATTCTTGTTTATTTAAATACCTTACCTTCTGCTTTAGTTTGATTTACGTCCAGAGAAAAATTAGTACTTTTAACAGTCAAATTATCACAACTTTTTTTTAGTTTATAAATCCGATTTTTCCAAAAAACAAATCTTGGAATCGTTTCCTTGTCAAAGAGCACGCTTTAAAGTCAGAAACGGTATACTGCAGATCGGTATATATATGTTTAAATGAGTATTGAGTAATGACGTCACATATTACTTCGGATGACTCTATTATGTTCATAAATAAATAAATGCTTGCCTAATTGCACTTATCAACGAACTAAATTAACACGTAACAGGCAATATCCTATAGTGACTCTCTCTCACTCCCTGCCTCTATCTCTCTCTTTGGCAGTCGTGGGATAAAAAATGACTGTTATTTTTTCCTTGTTTTACAAGAATCATCATCATCATCATCATCATCATATCTCGTGCTATTATACTTATTTCTGCAATAATTGGCCGGTGTCTATAATAATCAGTGTGTAAATAATGCAAATGCCAGCTCACAATTTTTTATGACGAGAACGTTTAAACCAAAGGCGCTCCGTGATACAGTGATAGCGTAATAGCTGAAAAAAGTACTAAGATTGTGGAATCGAGCTCCGTACATTCCCAGGCACAAGGTACTGATCCAACCCTGGAATTATCGAAAGGGGTTAGTATAAATAGTATCAATTTTTTTCCTCAAATTCTACGTTGAAGTAAAGGAAGTAAAGGTTTTTTTAACAATGCTTTAACCCCGCGTTGATATTTGAATATTTGGATGTTCCTTTAATTGCATCTGTATAATGTATTTACGTAAATCAGTACCGCTCCTTGTAAACGTGTGTGTAGGTGCATTTCGGTAAGAATATGCGTAATTTTGGAAACAAATTACTATAGATTCCTTTCCAATTAGCACTGCTCTCGAATCGGTATATATGAACTGAAGTTTTATACGAATTTGTATCACACGAAACAAAACTGTATACTCTAGAAAGAACATAATCTATAAATAAATACAGTATTGTAAACCCCACAAAGAGTCAGTCGTATAATATACTACCCGAATAATTCCGATTGTAGTAGACATATCGATGACGTCGCAAGGTGTCTATTGCAATGTGTTAATTTCTTAATACTCAGCAATTAACATAAATATTTAAAACAGGAAGTCCTAAACTGTAACTAATATACCAGCCCAATAATTGCCTGCTTAATTTATTTATATTGATTGTGCTTGTAGGTGGATCCAACGAATTTACCATATTTGAGACCAATAAGGCCAAATTTTGAAGAGGCCATCGGGGTTTTGACCCCGATGTTACTATATTTAGTTTTGTTCCATGAATAAAGCAGATTCATAAATATTTAAGAAGAGTTAGTGTATTTTAAGCTTTTATGATCTTAATTTAAGACGTCATTATTTTGTTATTAACCAATATGACTAAATTTAGACATAGTACTTCGACAGGAGTGATAGCGACCAAAGATTTGTTTCCAATTTCTGTATAACAGCTACAAATGATACACTTATATATTTGTACTTGATTACGTCATTTTCCAGCGATTGCCTATACGTGTTTGGTAGAAGTTCTGCCAGTTTATTGTTCGTCTAGCCGAGAATTTGACGGTTACACACGCGGATCCAGCCATTTTACCTCAGGGGTTGGGGGTCAAACAGAGATATGTTGACCAACTCTATGAAATAACCATGTATAGCCAACTATGAAAGCCACCTCTCGGGCCAATATCTCTCTGTCTCTTTCTCTCTCTCTCTCTCTGTAATTTATAATTTTATAATATGTTTAATAAGCACCATGATGCAAATTAAATGAGACATTTACCTGTGAAGATGAATATAAGCAGGATATATATATAACTGACTTTAACACGTAAACTGTAAAATCACTGTACGGGGGAAATTGATGATGCAGAACTTGAGACCCATCGCCATTTCAATAACAATTTTGAAATATAATGCTTGAACTAAACGTATTTCTGTTTTTTTTTTTTGTTTTTGTTTTTTTTATTTTATTTCGTATTATTTATATTTGTTTTATCTCATTTTGGCAGCAGATCGACAAGATATGTATTAATTATTTTTCAACGAGCTAACGTTGATTTTCTGTTATTTTTCATGGTTAATGTATTAATAAAACTACTCGTTGCGACAACAAAACAGTATTCGTTGTTGTCATGGTAACGTAGATATCGCATATTAAACAAGTAGTAATGGCAGTAACTTAATTGATTCCTTTTTTTTACTTCCTGCTTTTAATTGCTTATATAAAACCACGATTCTTTCATATTCCCCCCAAGGGGATATCCACAAACACGTTAGTTTCTAAGAAAAATGGTCGCAAAACAGGCGAAGCTTGGGGTAAAAACGATATTAATCAACTTCTTATGGGCGACATATAGGCTGTGAATGTCATTTATAAATGCAAATACATTTATTATCTTCAATTTTGACTGAATCGCGTACTACTTAACTACGCGAGAACAAACTTAAGGGGAAATATTTAACAATAATGAACCCCAAAAGAGCCAAGAATTTGACAAATTATTGCGACTAAATGACCCGGTCTTTAGAACGATCGTATCCAATTATTCAATTAAAATGATAAAATAACATGCACACAAGGGCTTTTTATGGGAACCTGATATCAAGCTAAGCAGAAAGAATATGAAATTTATGATGTCATTATGTTAGGATCGCCATGTTATCTTAACTGATTTACATCACTATATGTATTGGTCTGTGACGTCAGTATAGCACCTTTGCCATCTACGATGCGAATAAGAATCTTTTAAATTGTTCGAACTACTGCTGTATATTGTATTTAAAACAAAAACATAATCATATCTCATTCTCGATTGCTCTGATGGCGGAAGATGTGGTCCTTAATATTGGAGGAAATCGGATTTACCGGAGAAACACCACGCAATTGACCAAAATTCATGCCCTTCTCGAGAAAAATACTAATGTAGCCGGGTACAGGTATTTGGTGATAAATCAATAGGCAATAAGACATGAGTGTCTCGATAGCTCAGTGGTAGAGCGCAGGAACGGTAGTCCTGAGGCCCTGGGTTCGAGTCCCGGTCGAGCCATGATTTTTTCACCACCTGTTACACTAAAATGTCAGTCATTTATGATGGTTTGCACAATACATCGCCCTATCGTAGAAACGACTGTTTACAATGGTAGACCGGGTGTACGAACCCGTGTGAATATTCTGGAAAATTGGTGTTAGTCTTGCAATGCTGGTTCCGTTACATGATGCTTTTGTATATCATTAGGACAGGTGCAAACTATTTAACAATGACAACATATAGACAGCAATATTGGCATTTTTTTCGAAGAAGGTATATATATATATATGACCCACCTTTCATGAGAACCCCCTTTGGTTACCACTACGCTTTCCAGGCGCACTTGTTACAGTGCAGCCGTACCAAGTGGTATGTGACGTCATTTGTGACTATCGCAGGCAGTCCCAATTCAGAGGAGAAAACTGCTGCAAGTGTTAATTTTCCTTTTCAATGTTTTTTTTTTTAGTGTGTGTGTGTGTGTGTGTGTGTGTGTGTGTGTGTTGATGACGTTTTATTATCGCTGGCCCAGGGCTGCGATATTTTACCATCGAGCAAGAAAGCAACTTTTTAATCCCGCACCACTGACGGTTCCTTCTCAGTCGGTCGCAGAAAGATGAACAGATCATTTTTCCTTCAAGAGATCGTCATTTCGATTCCAGCTGGGACCCTTTTTTTTAAATTCTTATTTTTGGAAACTCTTGAGTTATGAATGTATATACATCCATTATTTTGCTTTTGTTAATTTGTATTTGCTTCCTTTTGATTTAAACATAGACCACAAATAGAAAAAAATCGACCTCTCTATGTATAATAATATATAGAGATATCGATTGTTTTTACAATTTAATTCTTTTTAACCTTTTCCCTCATAGAGGAAACCATGCGAACAACATAAAACCAGATCAGCCTGTGAGTAACTCGCAGGCTGATCAGGTTTTATGCTGTTCGCTGCTCCTCAGTGGTCTGGAAATGAGGACTTTATAATTAAATTTGGTAAGGTTTAACTGTGGTTTTCTGCAGATCAGGCTTTATGTGGTACCTACTGAGTGCGTCAAAATGAGTCTATATGAGGGAAAGGGTTAAAATAAATCGACTACTCCAGTGATTTTGCTTTAATCATACATTCTCCATCTTAGATGTGATGTTTTCGCTGTGGATGCAAAGTTTAAATTTCAATGCATCCACTGGATGTATAAAATATATGCAAGATGCTATTTAGATTGAAGGAAGATGCAAACTATCTGAATTGGGAATCTTTTGTTTTAAGCATAGTGAGTTCCAGGAATCGTGCGGGGAAAATTTTAAAATAATAACTGCACCTCTCTATATAAATAATATAAAGAGAGGTCATTTTTTTAATATGAAGGTCCTGTGTATAGACAGGTTAGGTTATAAGGTCAAAGCAGCAGAAAAGAAAAAGAGAGGCGGAGAGTATGCTTATTATAAGCCGTCCATTAAAACATTTTGTTTTAATCTTTTCTTGTTATGATACCAACAAGCGAGTTTTAATTAATGACGGAGAAATGAGCAAACAGTTATGCGATCAGCAAACACATAGAATAGAATAGTATTAGAATTAAGAACATGTGCCACTAAACCGATGAAACGCCAAGATAATAAACTTAAACTTTAAACAAGCACTTATCAATGAACTCTCGATCACTTCTTTGATCTAAGATCTAAATATTAACTTTATACAGACATATTAAACAAACGCGAACGCAGTAATACATACACTATATTCAGTACTTACCTAGAGGGAATCTAAGGCAAATGTTCAAAAGGCGTATATTTGTTTTCTTCTCAACAATTTCCTGGCAAAGAAGATCTAAAGGTTTATTTTCTATTTTGTCTACATTGTGTAAATATCTGATTCAGACATAGCAGTTATAACAAAACTTGACATGTTTCAATTTACGCCTTACTGTAGGCAGGAGGAGACAGCAGTTCAAGGAGCTTGGTTTGTGACTTGGATTCCAATCAGATAGACGGGATTGTAAAGGCTAACAAAGCAAGGCTGAAATGTGTGATGATGAATAACATCTCTAGACAAATAGGTAGACACTGCAGATATTGAGGCTAATACGGCAGATCTTCTTGGTTATAACATAAGAGTACAGTTTATCAGACGAGGTTGGGAGAATTAATTTGTACAGTTTGGATGTATTTAATAGGGGAAAGTCTGTAACTTAAGTTTACTATACCCAATTTCAATAGCAAATTTTAAAATCATATATGTTTACACTTAACTGTTTATATTTATCCAAGACGAGTCTAATGAATTTTGTACCAAAACACAGTATCATATTTTTGTTTTTAGTTGTGTGTGACGGCAGCATTAACAGATAACCCACAATTTAGAATAGATTACAAATTAGTATGATAAACATGTTCCAAAAGTCATAATGTGTTATCTGATTAGAAATACTGCGCTGTTTTGCCAGATAAAAGAAACGCTAAAATCATAATGTAGTTAAGGTAAAGTCCCTGTAATTATTCCGCTACATTTCGGACCTCATGGCCTTTCACGGAAAAACCAAGGTTTCCTAATGTTTTATTAGGGTACCTTGGTTATCTTGGTAAAGGTTAAGTGGTCCAAGTCAAAGCGGGACCATTACAGGGACTTTAACTTTAGTTTGCTAAATATCGGGGAATACATACTTCATGGTATAAAAACATGGTTCATTTAAACATTTC
Organism: Solen grandis; assembly: GCA_021229015.1. Lineage (NCBI taxonomy): Eukaryota > Metazoa > Mollusca > Bivalvia > Adapedonta > Solenidae > Solen > Solen grandis. The sequence continues at coordinate 19,936,959 of CM037792.1, read as the reverse complement.
TATAGCTTTTCCCCATAAACAGGACACATTCTGATGTTTTTTCTATAGCACAGGATTAAAAAAAAATAAAACAATCATACTAACCAGTATTAAAAAGGACAGTGATGTTCCGGAGATTTTCAAGAGTGAAAGATTATGATTTGCCATAAACTTTGAAGCGTTCCCAATTTATATCACTCAAACCTGAGTTAGAAGATTCGATGTTTGCTCTAGGGAGACAGTTACATGTTTTTTAAGTTAATTTAGTAATAAAATGGAAATATAATCCTGAATGATGTAATTAACCTCCACAACCCACATACGAAAGTCATTCACATGTATTTTCAAGAGGAAGGATAATTTTCACTGATCTCGGGAAAAGTCTTTTACTGAGAACATCTTTCTCCCTTTCTTTTTCTATAGTAACGGCTAGCAAGCATTTGCTGATTATTATGGTCATATTTAGACCTTGCAACAACCGTTATGGATGTTCTCTTTTTTTGTTGAATAGATCGCAATCAGAATAGACAGTAGTTGCATATAAGGGGGTAGGGGTGTAAGCTCATTTTGCGAATAAACCCATCGGTTCTTTTACTAGTCCATGTACAGCACCAATACATGGGATACAGGGTCCTGGGTAGAACCAGTACTGAGTACTCCGAGTTCCTATATCAACCCAATTTGTCGAGTGCCAGGTAAATATGTTTTATACATCTTTGGTTTGACTCGGTCACCAAAGGAGAGTATTCCGGTTTGGATTCAAAACCTTTCGAGGCGTAAGGTACTAGTTAGTCAAACACCAAAACCGATAAAAATATAAATTTAAACATTACTTTGAGTTTTGCAAACTTATTTCTATGCGATAAAATAAGTTTTAACAAATAGAAAGGAAATACGTGAAAATCATATATTATAACTGTTTTGTCAACAACCAGACTTAAGGAGGTTTAAGGGATTTCAATATTCAAAAGAAACTGGCTCACTGAAAGTTTATCTTAATAGATTCGAAGCTCATAGGATGTATTAGTTTTGAAATGGAAACATTCAATTCAAGGTTGACTTGCGGTCGAATGTAATTAATGCAAAAAAATGGTTTAAAAATGGTTATTATGATACAAATATATGGAAATGTTTTTCACAATAGGATCCAGAAAACCGGAGTCCTTTTCAAGGATTTTCTTAGAAGATGGACTCCTTCCATGATTATACACGTATCACCCAACCATCACATTGGGTACAGGTACTGTCGGCTTGTTTACGGACAAACATTTTCGCGTTTATCCGATCGTTGTATTTTCGCGTCAGTAAAATTTTGCGTTTTTCTGTTTCGCGATTCTTACCAGCCGCTAATTTATATCACGCGAATAATTTCGAGTTTAAATTTTACTGCATCAGAGAATGTATCTATAGAACTTCAGCCATATATGCATATGTCTCAAGGGGATTTTATGATAGATTTTGATATGCTTTATTTCATGCCAATACATGTCTGAATATATGCTCTGGAAACCATTGTTCTGTGCTCAAAATATAAGATTATTGTACATGTATAAGAAACTGTTTAATCGGCCAGGTTCTCTGCTTAAATAATTACGTCTTACATATTTCATTTATTTAAATGTCACATACGCAGGGGTTCCTTGCATTTACGAGTAGTTCTCTTAAATTCTTATAATTTGAAACCAAATTTCATTTGTTTAATAACGTAAGGAATGCGCTTTGCTTAATTGTAATCAACTCGGTATGAAAATGTTGAAAATGTATGCATTTACCTGTTAAAACAATCCGATTTTGAAGTAATTGTAAAACACCTTTGGTAAACGAAAGATTTATCTAAAGATATCATGATATTGGTTCTAGTGCTAATTAATCAATCTCCTATTTAGCGGCCTCACAACATTTGGAATTTTAACGCAACATTTAGTTATATATATCTAGACAGGGTTTTAGATAAAATTGCAGAATACTAAAAGGCTTAAAGTCCATGTGTATATGATATTTGCAATAACACATTATAAAATTAATAAACTTCCGTCAAAATAATACTGTAGACCGTCTTTGGTGGCCGAGAAGTTAGAGCATCCGCTTCGGCAGCAAAAGGTCGTTGGTTCGATCCCCGGCCACAAAATACCAAAGTTGCAAATATGGTACAGGTATAGCTCCCATGCTTGGCGCTCAGCATATAAGGGTTGTTCCAGGGCTGGCTGGCCGGGTGACTGGGTGTGGTATCATGCCACACAACTACGGCGTGATACTGCCGTGTGGCAGCACTATATATGTCTCAAGTAGACATACTTGATAAGTGATTGAAACACCCCCGGTGGGACGATAGACCCAGCAAACAAACAAGCAAACAAAGAATACAATATATCACATTAACACAAATGCACATGAGCTTAAAAATGTATACCTAACTTGCTCATCATTTAATATGCATTTTATATATGCATGTCTATATGCACGACTAATTATGATGCAAAGCATCAAAGACGCAACGCATGACTTAAATAAAGCGAAGCCATTTAAGGATATCTTAATAACAAGTGTAAATATGATTTCAGACAGCGGGTCTTAATATTTTCTATAGGCAATGCTACATGCCATGTTTTCATTTTTGTTCAGAGATCTCTAAAGTGGTTTCTTTACAAGTCTATGTAAATCGAGGATGGAGTCCCCGGGGCAAAATCAATATGTCGCTTTTGTAGAACACTTTAAAAAATTTTTTGTTAAAATGGGTGCATATTATATATAATATAATTATATCAAGAGTGTCGTCTGCCAAATTTGAATGAATATATGATTTTTTTATCTGTGAAAAGAAGGGGAAATATGACAGAGGAAAAAATATTTTTATCAAATCATTCAAGAATATAACAATAAAGTACAGAAATTAACTTTATACTTTTATTTTAGTAGAATTATTATATGACGATGACTTGGTCATACATTTACTTATACATGCATAGAGACAGAGATCAAAGATCCTTTTTTAATGTGACTTAGACGAATCTCTAAAATTAAAAAAAAAAAACACATTAAAAAAAAGTGTAGAACTGCTATGTTGAATTATTTTCGAGTCAAAAATATTCGTATACCGACGATGCTACTAAAATTCAACTTCTTTCTTTAGTTATGTCACATCTGGATTACTGCAATGCCATATTGTTTGGAACTGCAGATGCTGACTTATATAAAATGAAAATGTATCCAGAATATGTGTGCCAAACTGGTCCTACTACGTGGAAAATATGAAAGTTCCAAGAAAGCCCTGTTTGATCTCCACTGGTTACCAATCAAAGCCCGCATACTCGTACATTTCAAAATTCTTTGCTTTATGTATAACTGCTCTGTGGAAATGCTCCATTTTATCTCAGTGAACTTTTAACCAAACAAACCCCAAAAAGAGCTGGATTACGATCCTCAGACACTGCAGAATTATTATAAGTCGTTCAATTTAACAAACGAAAAACATCTTAAGACAGAAGTTTTAGAACTGTAGGTCCAAGTCTTTGGAATCAACTTCCATTGACCATCAGACAGTCGACATCCTTGGACGTGTTTAAGAAACAGTTGAAAACCCACTATTTTAAGGACTTTTACAAACTGTTTTAATTAGAGATTTAATGTATGATATTTAATCGTGTGACTATAGATTTTTTCCTGTTATTATTATCTGCATAGTTAAAAAATATATATATATTTTATCATGTAAATATTTCAAGTTGTGTTGTATATATGTCTTATGGATTTTATATTTTATGCATACAATGTACAACGCCATTGAATATGTATTCATCATAGAAATAGGCGTTTAACCAGATTAAACAGTTTCAGTTTCAGATGGGCTGAGTGAGTGTTAAAGTCAGCGACTTTACCCTCTCGGCCGAGGAGGTCACTTTTAATGTAATTATCGGGTAATAGAATCTAACTTATCCTTTTAATGTAATTATCGGGTAAGTTAGAGTCTACAAGATGCATTGAATTTCCAGACGCAGTGTTAAAATATCACCACCACCACCATCATCATCATCATCAAAACAACAACAACGGGATAATGATAACCATTCGGTTCAGTTTGGCTCGGGACTTTTTTTTTTTTTTAAAACGTTAATAAGTACAGTAGTCTTTAGATTTTCTTGCCAAATATTTTGCATGCTAAGTGTCAAAACACTCAGATTAAGCACTGCACTAAACTAAATATGTTATTCTGCACTAAGCATTGTCTTTGGCCAAATAACGAGACAAAAATGAATTTGGTTTGAGGAGAATAAAAACAGTCAAACAGAAGATTGGATTTCTTAATTTCATAAAATAGCTGACAGAAATTCTGTACAATGTACACGATAATGAAACACTCTGACGTTCGCGACTTTGGAACAAGCCCTAACCCTCGGGAATTCTTAGGGACATTGGAAGGAGATTGTATGCTTATATGTAACCTTTCTGTTAAAGTGACCTACTTCTGAATTTTAATACAAAATTCCACACACAGTGTTGGAGTATGGTAAAGCTACACCATTTTACACACATTTTATAATCGCATGAAAAATTCAATTCATTCGCAATAGTTGAGATACACATGTAGTCTTTGACACTTCATTAATAAAACGAAACTAAATAGAAATATACATGGATGATACATCAATTAAAAAATGACATATCGTGGAAAATGAGGTGATATCTGATATATATGAATATTTAATGCTTCGCAGATGTGTAAATGTTATTCTATATGTCAAATATTTTACTTTCTTCAAATACCACCCCCTTTGTTGAAAACAATGCTCTGCTGTTACCTTGAGGGTCAATTCTCATTAAATATCACGGCACTCAATACATCAAGTGTCGGGCGATCTCAGCAATGGCCCTTCTGTTATTTCATTTTATAAACTACAATATTATCGAATGGACACGCGGGGGATTTTACTCACTTTATACGTGATTTTAGTACAGTTTACGATAGTGCAATCTGTCATTCATTACATGAAAACGGGAAACATTTATCAGAGAATTTCCGAATGTCGGCGGCGACGGTGATTAGATAACCAGACAGACAGACAGAAAGTAAACATCTAGGTTTGATGGACCATGGTACCGGGACACATTTACATAGTGGATTGGAAATTAAGTGCGGAGGAAAATACTTTAAAGGTTTTGTTAGGTAATAACATTACAGTCACGAATATAAAACCGTAAACAAACGCATGGGTTACCCATAAAGTTAACTCGACGCGTCACTTGACAGACACTACTTAAAATGGCACCGTTGCACACACATAAATTGTGTGGAGAGCTACAAAACTGATTGTATAAAAATAGAAACTTTGCCTTACTTGATATATATATGTACTAAAAAAGTATCTTGAAGCTAGCACCAGAAGCTAGCTAATTAGTCCGTTTCCTACAAAGGCCAGTTTTGTGTAATACATTAGACTCGACCGTAGGTCGACGTGTGACGTTACAAGCGTTGTCGATTTAAAACTCACGAGGCAACATGCGTCGATGATTCTATTGAAATGGTAACGTTTACGGTTTTATATCCACAGCTATGATGTCACTCAGTGAAATGACGTTGGAGAAATTATTACGTCATCCTTACGTCAAAATGATGACAATCCTGCATAGTACTAACCATGATTGTTTGTTGGGTTTAACGCCATACCGGCATTATTTCAGTCATTTGGAGACTATGTCTATTTGAGGCAGATATAGTGCTGCCACACTGCAGTATCATGCCGCAGACATGTTGCATGATACCATACCGAGTCACATTATTCTTACACCGGGCCAACCAGTCCTGCAACTACCCTTATATGCTGAGCGCCAAGCAAGGGAGCTATATATATAGCTATAACAGTACCATTTTTTTACGACTTTGGTATGTCACGACTGGGAATCACTTACCATGTAAATAATACTGTAATATGGCTTCTGTATGTTGCATACCTAAAGTTATATCAGATTTAGCATGTTGATCAATGTAAGGCCATAGTTTGCAATGATTTATTGTATCGGTGTTTTATTTTATTAACACATGCGTTATAATTGAAGTCTTTTTATTTCTTGAACAATCCTGGTATTTACATTTGTAAATGCGTGGATATAAGATAATTAAATGATTAAGTTCCTATGTTGCATAGCTTTATGGACATATTTACTAAGTTTAATTATACCATTTCTATTGGAAGAAGATATTAACGTGATAAAAACTTACTGGAATGTCTTGTGTAATTATTTTTGATATACGTTTTCCTGTTGTTCATATGCAGAATTGACATACTATAATAAAGTGATATTCGTCCTCAATATCCCTAGCATTACAGGATAGTAAAGTATCTATAAACTATTCTTATTCTATTTTGACTGTATCGCCCTGTCACAATTCTTAATTTATGTGGAAATAATCTCAATCTAGCTGATCTAAATGTAATTGATAAAATATTCAAGTATTAATTATTCTGCTCCAATTTAAAGACCGAGTGGTTAGAGCGTCCGCCTCGGGAGCGAAAGGTCGTGGGTTCGATCCCCGACCGCGACATACCAAAGTCGTAAAAAATGGTACTGTTATAGCTCCCTTGCTTGGCGCTCAACATATAAGGGTAGTTCCAGGACTGGTTGGCCCGGTGTCAGAATAATGTGACTTGGTATGTTATCATGCCCGTGTCTACGGCGTGATACTGCAGTGTGGCAGCACAATATCTGTCTTAAGTAGACATCGTCTCCAAATGACTAAAATACTGTCGGTGGGACGTTAAACCCAACAAACATCCAATTGAAAGCATTTATATGTACATATTTGTACATTATTACATTACTCATACTGTTAAATCAATTTTTATTAAATACATCTGTCACACCTGTTAGACATCATACACTAGGATACATGCATAACCGATTGCGAAAATGACAATACCGGATATCCTAATTCAATGCCTTCTATACGGCAAGATATAAGTGCACCTGTTTGCGTAGGCGGGGAAAATTACAAATGAAAACACTATGAATGAAGTTATTTGATATAATGAATTGAAGCAGTTCACGCACCTCTGGCATGTATGTGTACTTAATTAATCTTATACGAATATGGCAAATAAAATAAATTATGTTGTTCGTCCCGCACAGCTACAAGAACATTTCATAAGAGAAATCAGTAAAACGGTTCCAAATTACAAGGCACACTTTATTTTTCACTGTTCCAGTTTATGCTTAACGCGACATAGTGTTCTCAGTCCTTTGATTTTGTCATATATCGATGTCCAAGAGGTAGACTTAGAGCGTAGAGAAGAACCCGGGAGGAACCACCGACCAACCGCAATATTCTATTTTGTTTCAGAGTGAACTACATGTACAAAGAAAATGCTGGGTCCTGGTTTCAATGGATATAAATTATTTCACGACTTTGTAATAAAATGATATTATATATTATATGCTATTAGACATTTCTGAAAAGTGTATGCAAAAGTATATTTATTATAAATGCTATGTTTTTGTTGTTGTTTTTTTTGTTTTGTTTTTTGGTATTTATCGATACTATTTCGAGATTTTGTCTATATGAGCTAAATGTATTTAAGTGCTGTCACACCGCAAGGTCTGGCAAGGTATGTGCCATGATGTGTTGACATAGGGCCATCAGCCCTAAGAGGAGTTCTCAGTTCCAATTGGACTTTAGAGTGTAGCGGCCGGAGATCGAGCCCGCGACTTTCTGCTCCCGATGTCTAAATGATTTACATGTGCTTATTTATCAATTTATTCATTTTGTTCATAAATATCTAATTTTATAACATTCGTTAAGAAATATTCCAATGATACGACAGTTGAAATAATGCTGGTTTTGAAAACATTAAGGTTGTAAGATATGGAACTTGACATTTTATATCGATGGTTTACCTTTTATGTCAAGAAAAAGAAGATCAAATACATTAAGAGAAATTAAGTGTTGCCCACTTTCCTTTTACTAAAAAGACCTATGTGTATATTGTAAATGAGAAGATATAATAGTGAAAAAAATATTCCATTCATATAGAATATCCAGAAATTATCACGTGTCTAATTAATATCGCAAATTAATGTTTTGTGAGCTGAGTTTCCAATCATCCCAGTTGACTTGCCTACAAACATGTGATCTCTCAAAATGTCGTCTGCTTTGTACTTATAAGTTTACTTCTAACGAGGGTGGCAGCGGTCGATTTAAGCTTTAATGCCTGTTAACTTGTAAAAGTCACGTGGTAACTTCGTTAAGCGCCAATAATTTGATTTGTCGTCTGGAACAATGTTTACAACGTTGAAAGGTCTGGTACTTACTGTTTAAAACTAGATACTTATTCTGAATGGAGTCTCTACAACGTTTTGTTCTGTATTTGACAGGAAAGAACGTTCATAAAATTTACTGACATTTTCAACTCCACCAACAATGTTCCAGTAATAGACATTTGGATACAATCTATTTGGGAAGGGCAAGGCGTAAAAATAGACAGATAACGAGAAGACACACTTCCTTGATCCTTAAACTATAAACGTTTTCTTAGCCAATTATTATAAGTCGCGCTTTTGAGGTACAGAATTGACGAAGACTTTGCAGAAAATCGCTTAGATATTGAATTTTCCTAGTTGTGTTCCTTTTATTCAACGCCATCTTGCAATGGTAATATATAAATCAAATTTTAAAAGGTGATAAGAGATGACAATTGTGCTATTCAATACAAACGCCTTTGCATTTTCTACACATTCTTATTTCCTAGATTCGCCACACAAGGATAAAAGGATTGGCTATAACTTATAGACCTGCATCGGCTAAAAGAAGAAGAAGAAAAAAAACAAACCCATACAATATTAAAGAAATCTGCCAAAGCATATGTGTGACGTTGACCCATAACATAGCCTCTTTCAAGTTCAAAATACATGTTTCTCAGCAAAAAAAAAGAAGTGTGAATATCTCGTGACTTTAATGTCCCATTTCATTTTCACCACTTTTACGTTTTACTTATTTACTTAAAGTCGATAGATAAACAAGTTCTTTCAACTTCTACTTATCCCTCTCGACGGTGTCTGAGTTGTACCAGTACTTTGCGCCTGGGACGGTCACTAACAATTCTTACCCCCAACTTTGTTCGAACCCACAACCTTCGGTTCCGCAATCGGATACGTTACCACTGGACCACGGCGTCCTTTTCACAATTTTAAATTGGGTGTATAGATAGGTCACTGTACGATCGTCCGTCACAAGTTTTTGTGTCAGGCATATCTTTTAAGGTTTATGCCCTGTAATTCACTTCCGGTTAAGGTATATGCCCCATAAAAACCACCAAAGACATGCATATAACTTCACAATATAAGCTTTTAACATGTCAAACTATGGAAATCTTAAAGGCAAACTGACAGAATTTGTTTTATTACCTTCCCTTTACATTTTTTGTCATGAGTTATCTCCCTTGAAAACTACAAAAAAGTTATTTTCTCCATTTTCCTACGGTAAAGTTTAGATGTGTTCATGAAATTAGAATCAGAATCATATATTGTGTCTTTCTACCGTGAGTTTTCCTCAAAAATCAAATTCGGTTTTTCATATACACAGAAATTGTGTATTTCCCATAGACTTCAATGTTAACTAAAATACAGATTATCTCCCCTACATAAAACTCTCGGTGAAATATTTTTATTTTATTGATGTCTACAAAGTAACAATGTTTCATAGAAATATTTCCATCCAGTGGCTATAGATATGGAATATGGATGTTAGGGGGTTATACCTTCAGTTAAATTTGTATGAGCCGCCAGTCTTAAAACTATGTTCAAGCTGAGATATTCATCAATTTATATCAGAGTTGTTGCCTCTGACTTTGTGAAGGCACGTCTGTGTCCAGGAGACACATTTCTTGTTAATCTCATCACTTATAAGATAGTGGTCAACATCTCTATAACCAGAATGATATCATTTGGAAGTGACGTTTATATTATTTTTATTATTTAATCAGTATGGAATTTCTTAGGAAAGAAAAACATATAGGACAAAAAAAGGTTGCTTTAACGTCATTGAAATTTAATATTTCATAGAAATTCTTGGTAACACATAGAAGAACTCTGAATGATATTATATAAAACGCCCAAGATATAAAAGCATATAATCAACAATTATTTCCAAAAGTGACTCATAAATTGTATGCAATTATATAATGCCGCAAATATCTTTTCTCAAGCGAAATATTTCGCTCGTTTTGTTTTTGCATATTTCTCATTAAAGTTCAATTAAAACCATACGACTAAATTCAACTGAAAGGTCACCATTTTATGGATTGTTTTCATATTCCCCCGCAGTATTGATTTTTACGGGAGATTATTTAGAAAACAACACTGCTGTGATGACAATCACGAAACTTTGTACGTGTGGTAGAGATACATAGGGCGTATAAAAAACAAAACTATTTGCATATTTACAAAACTGAGATGATGAAATCTGGAAATCAGAAGAAATTATTGGAAAAGAAGATAAAGTGATGAGCTACTATTTCTTGCCTAAGAACTTTGCACAGAAAAGCACTTTTCTTTTATTTTCTTTTTAAAGAAAAGTTAATATTTAAAACAAATCATGAACTAATATGTTAATTCTTTCTCTGATATAAAGGGCATAAGCACTTTTAAGATGTTTTGTATAACTTTATAGCAGTAATGGAAATAGATATATATATATTAAGGTTATATCACGTGAAAATAACACCAGTGAATACCAATGTTGGGATACGATGGCGTATTTATTTTTACTAATCTAAAGTTTATTTATCCCCTATTGTTGCTGCAACTATTGTGTGGCCAATCGTCTTTTTTCAATATTGTGATAATTATATTGTCATTCATTAATGAAACATTCACATTACGTGCGAGCGCGGACGAATGTCATTTTAAATGATTCAGGAATAATATATCTCAAACCGTTATGCGATTTTTTTCATCATAAAGCAATGGACAAATTAATGGAGTTAGCCCAAATGTTTCAAAATATGCAAAGGCATTTGAAGGTCTACTTATAAGTTCATCAAAGGCATTATTACATTGTATTAGGGACATTTAGACATTGTCTGACATTTTTAAAAGTGACGGATGCCTTTTTGACGAGACAAAACGATTAAATGATAAACAAATCAAACACAATGGCTAAATGTCAATCAAAACCAAACATAAATCATAAGCACTGCTTCCACTGTGTATGTATCAAGGGATTTAGAAAAACGTTAATAGCTAAAAAAGCGGAATACATACTATATCATAGTGTTTGCAAATGGCAATTGTTTCAGATTGAGGGGGGGGGGGGGGGGTCCCGTTGCCGAGGGTGTAAAGTCGATGACTTTAACACTTACTCAGCCCATCACCGCGTGGGCTCGAATCCCGACAGGGTCATTCGGATTTTCATGTGAGGAAGCCTTCCAGCTGGCTTGCGGTAGGTCGGTGGTTCTACCCGTATGCCTCCGTGCATTCGGGGTCTTCCTCCACCTGTAATTAGCTGGACGTCGCTATATGACTGAAATACTGTAGAAGCGACGGTAAACTCAAATAGTCAAGTCAAGTTAAGTCAGATTGATGGCACGCTGGCTAAATCACTATCATGTGTATGTTAAAATTCGAGAAGTCAAAGCGAAACTAGGCTAAGTGCTTATATATGTATATGCACTTAGCCTAATTTCGTTCTCACCCCTCGAATTGGAAAAATATCAATTATGAGAACCGATGCTATCGTGAGTTTCAGATATGTGCTTCCCAAATGAAGTATGAAGGCTTGACATATATTCCTACTACTGCTTCAATATTGTATTTTGTACGTCACATTCATATTGCAATTTTTTTTTCTCATTTTATGACTAATTGCACAAGCTCCATGTGAACATCAGAAGAGAGACAAAGTGTATGCTTGTGATAGGAAATGAATTATACCCAAGTATGTATACTACAGGTGCTCGCATAACACCAACCTTATATATTTAGTAAAGTCTGCTACGTCTTGGACCACTTAACCTCTTCCAAGATAACCAAGATACCCTAATGAAACATTTGGAACCTTGGTTATCTCCGTGAAAGGCCATGAGGTCCGAAATGTAGTGGAACCATTATAGGGACCTTACCTTAATTCCATCATTCTTGTTTCTCTAGCATAAATTCCCAATTTTTTCATTTCTTAAAGCTCATTTTTTCTCAGAGATTGTAATAATTTCAATACTTTTTTTTACATTTTGTAAACTGGCGAGCAGTACCGACGATGACCCGTCATTCTTCGGAAATGAGAATATGTTCAGGTGAGTTACGACTGAAGTGTTGAAAGCATGTGTGCACGGAAAATTTAGTTACATCCGATTACCTTGAGTGAGAGCTTATTTTGTACTGTATTAAAGCAGCTCGTTCACAGATGGTCTTTGACTACGGTTTGTTGTTAGAACTTGAAGTCCAACCCCATTTCATATTTTTGAAACAATATAAACTAAACTGACTACAAATTTGGTTTTAAACTAGATGTGTGAATTACGTCTATTAACATATCCATCTACAGATACATGGTCACTAAATGCAACATTCCGTGATTGTGACGTAAAGAAATGGATGGTTTCTTTATCACTGGCAAAAGCGTTATGAACGGTATTGAACCTTTATTCTGAATTATAAAACCTATATTTAGAAATTCTACTTTCGTGTGACGTCACATGGCTGGACATATTCACTAAAAATACGCGCATGCGCTCACCTCACAGACTGACTGACAAATTCGCTAACCGGAACTGGTGAAGACGCCATGTTGTGGAACGTGTCATGTGGGACAAAGGGCCTGCTTCGGTTATACTATATTCTGTTTTAACTTCGTAGATAAGCTGGGTTATGTTATACATGAAGAAAGGTATACCATATATTTAACTGCCATCATATTAGAATATACTCTGGTTATGACCTATTGGAATTTGCATGACGATACATTGAATAAATATATTGCAATACATCGACGTGAGGCAACGCTTAAAGAGCATCTGTCTCATGTAAACTCATGTAAACAAGGCCCCCACTTGTCTTAATCCATAAATCAAATAAAACCGGCATAAATGTCTATAAATGTAATTTATCCACGGTCAAAGACTCTTAACATTTTGTTGAACGGGATGCACTAGAAAACACTAAAAAATGATATTTTTCCTGAACGCGACGTTAAAGAAATACTTCCAAAGGCTATTAAACATCGACTATACACAAATGTCCCGAAAAGCACCGGAATGTGTATACTACTGTTGCCTTTCTGTCGGCGTGGGGCTAAATCAAGGCTATTCATATGCGTAAATATCATTAATTGCAGCTATTTGTCTCTGTATGATTTGTTTTGTGATTTTTATCACGGAGAGCCAAACCATTCGTCCAGCAAGGCCAACTTCTCGTGAGAACTACTTAACTACGCCCCTCGTGAACACTTACTAAACAATGGATATGGCATACATGTCTCCATTTAACAGAAACTTTCGGTTTATTGCTCTCATAAGAAATAGAGTTCAGATGTTATGCAGATCTAATACAATGCATATACAACAGATTTAGATGAAACAGACATAATTTGAATTCGATACATTTCTATATACACGTACTTCTATCGTCTTGAGGAAAGATTTGAAGAAATAAAGAAACAAAACAAAAAAAAAAAAAAAAATTCAAACCTATATGCTATTCCATTCAGTCAACCGCCATGGTAACCCTTACAATTCAAACGGTGACCGTCATGTTAGAACGTCACCCTCAGAATCGGGAGGTCGTGGATCCGATCTACGACCGACACTTACCAAAGTCGTAAAAATAGTTTTGGAATAGCTCCCTTGCTTGGGGCTAAGCATATAAGGGTAGTTCAAGGACTGGCTGGACCGGTGTCAGGATAATGTGACTGGGTGTGGTATCATGCCACATGTCTATTGCGTGATACTGCAGTGTGGCGAGCACTTAGACATTTTGAAATGACTGAAATACTGTCGGTTAGTAGATAAAACCTAACAAACAAATCAAATATAAACATATTTTCAAGAAATAAATGCCAAAATAAAAACACTTCAGTAACCTTTCACTATGTAAACCTACGCGTAACGTATGCGATTGCGGACGTAAAGGTAATGGGTTTAAACCCCGTAGGGGCAAGATTTTTTCATGACCACCAGAGGTCCGGTCTGACATAGAAACCGTCAAGAGTTGAAAGAACTTGTTTAACAATCAACGTAAAATACTTGTTGAACATGTATTAGCGGTCACCTCTATTAAGTGGTCAAACTGCATTAACAGTCAGGTTTAATATCACAAAATTAGTATTTTGTTTTTTATCTAATCTTCGTTAAGTGACCACCTCTGTTAAGCGGCCACTTTTATCTTGTTTCACAGATTGATCGCTTAAGACAGGTTCGACTGTGCTGACAAAATCGTTTAGACAGTAATACTACTGGTGTAAAACGGATAAGAATAAATTCACACTGATCTTAAATATTCTCTAACTTTCATTAAATAAATTAAATTGTTTAAATAGTCCGTTCCATCCTCATTTGAACTCAAACAATAAATATAAATATAAGAAAACTCAGAAAATCATATCATGGCGTAAGGAGAGAAAAATATATTATTTTTTTTAATAGTGTGAACTGTTGGCGTAAACATAAATAAAAGGGATAAAAACGTTTGAAGGAATAAAATTTGTTGATTGTCTACTTCTTCGGTGACGTTTTTACTCTTTGAAAAATTTCAAAATTGTCTGTTTTACCTTCTAGTTTATCCCTGGAGATGACATACTAAGCAAAAACGTGGACAACCTTTCCAAGACATGTTACTTAGGCAAGTCGGATCTCTGTTTATTGTAGGTTTATAACTTTGATATATTGTTGAGAAATTGTAAGAGACAATGGTATTGAAATCAAAATTAAATTAAGATAGCTTTCCACAGACTCATCAGATGCTGCCTAAGAGCTTGTATAGTTTCAAATGTATTACTATATTGACGGTCTCAAGTTAACGGTTTTATTTCATTCTCTAAATTCTGTAAGCCACTTTAGATTAATTTAATGTGGGGCTTAAAGAAATGTGTACCAACGACTGAGTGTTACTGGGACATCATTGTAATCAGTCGATAAGAAAAGTGGACAGGTGGGTGGGCGGAAAGACACACGGATAGACAGTCGGACGAACGGATAGATAGATAGATAGATAGATAGATAGATAGATAGATAGATAGATCTTTTTTAGGAAAATTACGTTATAGTGATAAAGGGAACGAATAAAAGGGTCAAGATTAAAAGAAATTTAAAAGGAGGCTATTTTTTTTTTTTTTTTTTTTTTTTTTAAAGCGACCAAGAAAAAAAGGCATGCGGACTCTGCATTAAGAGATAAAAAAAATGGAAGGAAGGAGCACGTGGTCAGTCAGGGAGGCTTACGTTTTGTTTGCGACCTTATTCCGTATTCAGATACAGTCTCAGAATGTCAGGGACTAAGAGAAAAATCTCTAAAAGACAACCACTTGACAGTTTAGCGGTGACTCATTCTATTTTACAAGTTCTTTCGTTTCTGAGTTTTTCCATATCCAATACACCCACACTATTGTTCATTTTTGAAGCTTGCAGCCTATCTTTAGGATTTGGTCTACCGGCACTGGCCAGAAAAAAATCAATATAATTAATTAACTGGCCTCGATAGATTAAGAAAAGATCTGTAAGTAGAACATTTCAAGGGAGGTATCTCCTATATTTTTTCACATGAAATCCACTCATATAAAGATTCTGAAAATGAAAAAAAAAATCTATACCTCATTATGTTTTATCACCATTATTATTAGTATTATTACTGTTTTTTATTAAAAGTTTAGCCCAAATTTGCATAAAAACACATTGATATAACCCTTTGAACCTTAAACTTGGTAAATATACTTTTAATAAGGACTTCAATACATGAATCTTAAATTCCTTATTGTCCAATAACAATCTTTTTAAAACAAAGATCTAAGTTCTTTTTATTTATTGTTTTTATTTATTTATTTTTTTTTATTGTTTTGTGTGTGTGTTTAAGGGGGAGATAAATTTGGTCAAAAAATGGAAAAATGGTTGTCCTTGTGATATATGTTAAGTTCGATGACAGAAGGTTTAATATATAAGTTATGGTCAAGGTTATATCTCTTCCTTTCTTTTTTTTAAAGGAGACTAGTTTGGTCAAAATGGGCATAAGAGTTATGCCCCTTGATGACATTGTAGCCATTGTGATAGAGAACAAGTATTTGAAGTTTATAACGGAAGGTTTAACAGTTTAGAAGAAATGGCCGAGGTTAAAGTTTTTCACGACAACTACGCAGCCGCGAACGACGACGACGACACCAGAGTGATGACAATATTTCAACTTTTCTTTAATAAAAGCCAGGCTATTAAATGAGAATTAAATAAAAAGACAAACATTTAAGGCATTAAAAACTCGCTAATACATACATTAGGAAGTGTCTGGCTTTTGGCAGATTTCTGTGTTATTCTTACTCTTGTTTCAACAAAAAGTGTCTTTGGTTTTCAATGTCATAACTTTCATTTTATCCATTTAAAAGTGATGCTCGAAGTAATGCTATATAACTGTAAATATTGCTTACAAAATTTCGAAAGCTGTGTACAGCAATTTTGATATTGGTTGTTGGCAGTTACTTCTCATTCGGACGAAAATAATCAACCTTTTTTGCATCATTTAATAATACCATATAACCTGACCTTGAATAATATCATGTACAATGACCTTGAACAATACGATATACACTAACCTTGAAGAACACTATGAAACCTGATCTTCAGAAATAAATCTGACCTTACGGAGTATCATGTAGCCTAGCTTTTCGAGCACTATAAAATCTGATTTTCCAGTGTACCATATAGCCTGACCTTGATAAATACCATGTGACCTTGAATGACACCATATTCACTGACCTTGGGGAACATAATGTTGAAACTTGACCCTGATGGATTCCATAAACTTACCTTGAGGTACATAATGGAACCTTGCATAGAGAGATGTCAGGTAACTGACATTGAAAAATATCATGATACCTGACCCTGAGTGATTCCCTATAATTTGCCTTTGGGGATTGGAATTTATTTCAGATTATGAAAGTTGACCCTAATGGCCATATCAATGAACTGTCGTTGTTGTATTTTGCTTAATCAATATAAAGAGTATAAACAATTACAACGCAGAACTAGTTTAGTTTAAATTTGTTTCTTTGGGTTGTCGATTGGAAAACACATTCTTATAGTTCATACGCATCCCTCTCAACAGTTCCTGGGTTGGACCAGTACTTTGCGAGATGGTCATCAAATATCATTGCATCCAACGGGGTTCTAAACAACAACCATTGAATACAAAGTCGTTTATATTACCAGAGGACCATGCGCTATTAACGAATTAGAACGACCTTAACGCACTAGGAAATACTGATCGGAACTATACGAGTATTTTATAAATATGTCGAAAATAGAACATTAATCAAAGAAAAATATTTATTCACAGCACTTATCATTTAAGCAAATACTATTTTTATTATGACGTCATTTCTGTCTGTGTGTTTCATCTCGTCTTGCATAAATAATTAAAAATAAATATTTATATAATAGCATTTATGACTTTAAGGTTCATATGCATCTATGTCCCTCATGGCTATTAATAATTAATAAAATATTAAGTGAAAGTACAAACAATCGTTCCCGGGATGTTATCATCTGGAGCTTATCAAAATAGATAACACAAGGATTTAAACTGGCAAAATTTACTGATACAAATTCGTAAAGTACAGCAGGGGTTACGCCCGGTTTTGTTGATTTGCATAGTTACCGCATCTGTTTTCACCGCACTGTTTCACTCACTGTTAGAATAACATGTATAGCTAATTCACCATGCTCATCCTGCCGCGTGGTTAGAGTGTCCGCCTCGGGAGCGGAAGGTCGTGGGTTCGATCCCAGGCCGCGAGGTACCAAAGTCGTAAAAAATGGTACTGGTATAGCACCCTTGTTTGGCGCTCAGCATATATGGGTAGTTGCAGGACTTGTTGACCTGGTGTCAGGATAATGTGACTGGATGTGGTATCATGCCACATGTCTACGGCGTGATACTGCAGTGTGGCAGCACTATATCTGTCTCAAGTAGACATTGTCTCAAAATGACTGAAATACTGTCGGTGTGACGTTTAACCCAACAAAGAAGTAATCCTGTCGACAGTCTCTCAGCGCAGTGCGTGTTTTGTTTAACGGTAAAACCAAAGTTTGGTGAAGGGTGCCAACTCTTGAATGAATTTTGTTTTGCTCAATGCCGTTTCCTGCTGTAAAATGACGTTTCAACTTAGATAATTAAACAACTGTTTATATGCTAGAGAGAATTTAAAAAGGCATCAACTGCTATTTGATAGGAACCCTATCTGCTGACGACTCCATGTCAAGTGGTTATTAACTGAGTCCCTCACAGTTGTAGGTTCGTGCAGTTGATTTAGAGCTCGGATTCATCACTGGGCCTCTCAGCTAGCCTGCAGAAGGTCACTTTATGTACCCGGTGCTTCTTTGCACTCAAGGTATCGCTTTACGACCCAACAATTTATAATTCGATATAATGAGTTATCTTTCCTTTGAAATCATGTCTCAATTAGTAAATATGTATTGTAATCCTTTACAAAATTAATATGTTATTATAACGGGGATGCCGGCATTTTTGTACCATTGATTCCAAAACATCATGGTAATTTAAATTTAAGTATGCGATAACTTATCTGCCTGCAAAACTACATTATCTGCATGCTGAAAAATTAACTAGAACAATTCTACCAAATTCATTAATCGAGCATCTACTCAACGCCTCAATAATTCCATTATGTCGACAAGTAGTATAAAAAATAAAGGCACTTAGGGGCGAAAGAAATGTGCAATTTGAATCCACACTGTTTATTGCAGTTGCAAAATACTGAAGAAAATCGATCAAATGTTTTAATGGTAAGGACACATTGGTAGATTAAGGGGATGGCAGAATTTCAGATGACGGATTCACATGTGTTTGTTGTTGTTATTGTTTGTTTTGTTTTTTTGTTTCTTATTTTTGTTTTGTTTATATTGGTTATAATTTTATCGTTGTTTTGTTGCTGGTGCTGTTGTTGTCATATGAGTACGTAATTGGTGTGTTTCCACTTAAGAATTATTTATTTATTTATTTATTTATTTATTTATTTATTTATTTATTTATTATAACATTCATTTATTTGCATGTGTGTCAGTAATTAAGTTCGTAAAAATAAAGACAAACGTTTGATGAGGAGAAAGAGCGAGAGCATGAAAGGTTCGGCAATGGAATAAAGCAAATATAAGTTTCTGATTACAACGAAAGTAATAAACAACTTCTGATTTAATTGTTTTGGTATTTTGTTTCCTTTAAATAAAATTAAATTCATAATAACTTTAATATTTAATGAAATTCTGTAATTATTTCAAATACAAATCAACGTGTGCTCTAACTTATCAAACCTCTGAAATATCATTCCAGTAAGAGCTGTGATTCATTGTAATTAGTTGCAAATTCTCTAATTAACCAATCTATTTTTTACCTAAACTGTAAAGAATTCTTACAGTAGAATTCTGCATTTCTTACATTTTTTTTTCTCGATAACTTAGAAGGGCGTGTGTCCAAAAATAGGTGTTGCTGATCGGTTTAATTAAAATGGAGTAGATTAGCTGGGTAATATTTTGTAGTTGTTTCGGAAAGTAATTCTGTTTGCTCATGTTTAACGTTCCGTGGACAATATTTCAATCATTTTTTGGACTTTAGTTTACGTGAGATGGATGTAATGTTGCCATATAGCGACCCCAATGTCGTACTGAGACAAGTGGCATGATGCCACAAGCGGTTGAATTCTCCTAGAACTGAACCAGGCAGTCCTGGAACTAACCATATGTGCTGAGCGCCGAGCAAGTGAGACATACCAGTGTATTTTTTTATCGACAATAAATTTGGGATCGAACCAAAGAGCTCTCAGTTACGGGAAAAGAAAAAGAGAAAGTGGCTAACGTATTTCAAAATTAAACATGGTTTGGAAAGTTTCATTTAAATTTTTTTTTTTAGAATTTTCCTGTAGGGCCTTTTTAAAAAAAGCAAAAGGTTCTGCCTGAACACGTCTAGAAAGAAAAAAATATATGTATGTAAGATAATTCCAAGTTTAACCTTTAAAAAGTTATATGACTATAGGTCTCATGAATATAATATAAAAATGCAACAGATATAAATATGATTAAAATCTGTATTACTGAGTTTTCGTATTTTACACATGATCTCTTATCTTTCAATCATCCAAGTTTATATACAGTCAGACATCTCTCCAGATCAAGTAAATTGGCGGCTTATATCAAAGTTACATTTTCTCTACGGCGAGGATGCGGCGGCCGTAAGGCTTTTAATACGACAGATAACCGTGGCAAGCTAAACAAAAAGTTTAAAATAAAAGAAATACATGTTTATCATAACTTAAGTTACAGAAGGTAAGGTACATTAAAACTTTACAAATATTGTTTAGTACATTTTACTTTCGGAAGATGATACTTTTGTGATTCTTAATGCCATGCATTAAAGCCCTAAGACCTTAGCTTAATAATTAAACTATTAAGTACTCCGACTTAAGATTTGTCTATAGCATTTGCTGTATTCAAAATAACTGATTCACAGAGCTTATTATGCGTCAAAATCATTCAAGCAGACAACAGAT